>JACSVZ010000004.1:4952964-5552964 GCA_014706295.1 Lycocorax pyrrhopterus obiensis
CCACTATCCGCTCCCCACCCGTTACCTCCGCTCCCCATCCCCTTATCCGCTCCCCACCCCGTTATCCCTCTCCCATCCCCATTATCCGCTCCCCCACCCCGTTATCCCTCTCCCCCATCCATTATCCGCTCCCACCCGTTACCCCGCTCCCCCATCCATTATCCGCTCCCACCCGTTACCCCGCTCCCCATCCCGTTGTCCCGCTCACCGCCCGGGCCCGTCCATGCCCGCCCGCCCCAACCGCTCCCGCCGATTCAAACGGCCGCGCGCAGCCCCGCGCCGCCTCCCCATTGGCCAGCCCGCGGCCCGCCCCGCCTGCCCATGGCCGGCGCCCCGTCAATCACGCGAAAAACCCCGCCCCCCCTCTGCCGGCCGCAGGTGCCGCTCCCATGGCGGCCGCTGGACGGCGCCCGGGGCGCATCCCCAAGGGAAAAGTGCACAAAATGAGGAATTGGGAAGCGAAAGGGGAAATGTGAGAGCGAGGAGCAGCCCCCACTCCTCTCCCCATCCTCATTTCCCACCTCCAAGCACTGCACGCTATCATGGAGCAGCCCCAACCCTCTCCCATCAAGAACTCGGAGATATTCCACGGTTTTTCCAAACTGCTGAATTTATTGTGCTGAAGAGCCGCTTCATTCAGCGCACACCGGTCCACAGAGCTGCATAGAAAAGTGCTGCGGTACAATTCCAGTTACAAGAAGTAGTTATTCCATAGCGTACTGCCCACGGCGCCGTCCCTCTCCGGGCACAGCCGGATACTCCGACTCCCCCCCCGCATTCCAGACGTTTATACGAGACTTTACATGAGATAAAGCTCCTTGACAAGACAAAGCTGGTTGTTCCACCGTGTGACCCTGGCCCCACACGTGGGAGCAGCCAGGAACACCTGAACAGCCGGGAATCGGCTCCATTCCCTGACCCCCCCTCACGCCGCGCTCTCGGAACTCGGGCTCCTGGGAACAGCCGAGGTGGGGGACAAGTTTAGGATCTCTTCAAAGGAAGGGCCCTCGTCCTCCAGGGGTAGCTCTGCCTCGAACATGCGCTGCAGCAGAGCATCCACTGTCCTGTACCCTGGCGGGACAAAAAGATTCCCTGTAAGCCCCAGGTCTGCTCCTCTGGATACCTTAAAGGTCCCTGTTTTAAAACAGGCAAGAAAATCCCCCAAATCACACTCCCTGCTGTTCCACCCCACCTGCTTGAAGTGCTGTGAGCCCTTCCCAAGGATAAGGCCATTATTTGGGATTTTAAGCCCTTCTATTCCCACACAATGGATACCTGCAGTACAGCAAGAAAGCCAGGAGAAGGAGGAAGATAGTCATCGAGCCAGAGGAAAGGAGGATACAGTCACCCCCTGATCCAAGGCAGCAGGAATGCAAAGTCCACAGAGGAAGGAGAAAGGAAAACAGGTGTGTTGGCACAGCAGGACCTCGGCCACCAGGGCAGTGTCTCCAGAGGGAGGTTAATGAAGACAAGGGACACAGAAGGGCCGAGGTGGGACAGGAGAAGCTGCTACAGAAGTAAAAACAAACAGCAAACATCAAATGTCCACAGTCATCCCAAAGTCTCCAGGTGGGTTTTAGCTGCTTTTACAGCCCCAAGGGAGCAGCAGGACTTGGGAGCTTCTCCCAAGGACAGTTGGGACCCTTGGGCCTGGACACCCTGGAGGGTCACACTTACGTTTGGAGGCAATTTTGAAGAGCAGCCCTTTGCTCTGTGGCTTCATTCCACCTTCCCCCTCGAGCTCGTGCTCCGCACTCTCCATGTTGTCAAGGAGCTGCTCATCCCGGAGCTCATCCCTGCACAGGAAGGGCCAGCAATTACCCTGGGAAGGGGGCACACCCTACCCTGGGAGCCCAGTAGCGATAGGTTCCCAGTGGGGCAGGACAAGCACCAGCCATGGAGTTATTTTCCAACATCTTTCCTGTCCTCCGGGCTGGAAGAGCCACGGGAGGCAGCAAAGCCAACACCAGTGGCCTTCTACTGGCACTTAAACCAGCAGAGGAGCCAGAACTTCATGACAGGGAAGAGGAATCTCCATTTTTAAGGAAGATGAGCCAGAACTTTGTGACAAGGAAGGAGAATCTCAGCTCACACCTCGACACAGAGGGTGGTTTTCCCTTATCAGTGGTGCCGAATTGGCCACATCCAGCATGGGTTCATTTGGGGGCTTACTCTTGAACTCCCATTCCCAGCTCCTGGATTTTCTGCTCAATGGCAGTTTCCACTTCACTCTTCTCCAGGGAATATTCCACAAAGAAAGCTTCCAAGATGAACGACACAAAGATACTGAAAGAAACGATGAACAGAATTAAGGCAGCACTTCCTCACTGGCATTGCCCATCTCAGTATTCCCAGGCTCATTTCCCAGTGCTCCATCCCCTCCAGGTCAGAGCTGCACCCAGTGGGGACAAGAATGCAGCAGATCCCTCTAAACGCATCCCACCTGCCTCCCATGGGTGACCCTGGGCCCACCAGCAGTGCCCTGGCAGGGGCAGATCCCCTTTTCCACCTGAAGAGGATGAAATCATCCCAAAAAACGTACTTGACAATGATTATCACCATCACAATGTGGAAGGCGATGAAGTAGAGCTTGGCAGGCTGAACCGTCACGTTGGCAAATCCATTGGCAAAGAGTGGAGTGGGAGTTAAGGGAAAAGAGGGAAGGAGGAGCTGAGGGAGGAACCAGGAACCCAACAAAACCCTCTGGGGGACCATCTCTGCCACCTGTCCATGTGCAATGCCAGTGGAAGAGCAGAATCTGAGAAGAGGGTGGATCAGAGAACCAGCCAGTCTCCCACAAGGACCATCAAGCCCAATTCCCAAGGATCCAGCTGGGAATATGCACCACAAAGGATATCGTGCCACTGGTTGACCACGGTGAGCTCCATGAGGACAATGAAGGATGAGGCAAAGTTGTTGAAGTTGTTCTTGCAGTACTTCCCACGGGCAAAAAGGGTATCCTTGAGAGCTGGATTCCCACATTCCAGGGCGTGAGGAGCGTTGGAGTTGGCAGGGAAGTACTGGATCTTCCCGTGGAATAACTCCATGCCAATGATAGCAAACACACAATACACAACCTGGGAAGAGAAACCCCATCACCTGCTTCTCCAGCAAGCTGCAAGCCCCAGGGCAAGCTTAGCATCCCAGCACGTTTTCCAATTTCCACAGGCACAGCAAGGGGCTGGAGGGCAGCACAGAGTCCAAGAGCCCCAAGCCACCCAACAGCAATCACAAGACAGGAATAATTAGCCAAGAACTACACATACATGGAAAGGAAACATTCCCAAATCATAACGGAGGCCAATTTTAGGAAATCATTTGAGAACCAGGTTTCTCATTCAGCCTCTTGCCCAAACCATGATTTGATTCCTTATGATGAAAAGCCCACGCTGCCAGAACACCCCATGGATCCAAGGAGGATGTCCTGATCCAGGAAAAAGCAGGAATGCAGCCCCTCTGCACCCTTTGCTTGCACAATGGCCATGAATCAAACGGACACTTACAGTTCCAAGGGCCTGCCATCCAGGGAATTGCATTTATCCCCTTGGAAACAGCACGAACATGAGATTTCAGACACATTTCTGTGAAACTGGAGTGCTTTGAGCCAAGACACCAGGATTTCTTACCAGAGTGAGCCCACCAAAAGTCAGCATGGTCGGGACAATGTTTATCAGGGTGTTCATGATGACCCGGAACCTACAGAGAGCCCACACTGGTTATTGTCACACCCTGGCCACCACATGCTCCCCACGTCCCCAAAAGAAGCCTCCAGAGAGGCTGCAGCCACTGGGCTCATCCCAGGCAGGCTGGGACAAGGCCTTGGGATGCTTTTTGGAGTGGCCATGGTCAGTGCTGGGCACTCAGGGCGCTGCCTCTGGCACAGACCAACCCCTCCCCAAAACCCATCTCCCACCCCACTCTCTTCCTCACCTCTGAATGCTGTCAACAATCCGGATCAGCCTGAGGACTCTCAGGATGAACACAATGTCCAGGATCTGCTGGCTGTTGTACTTCATGGCTGAGAAATGAACAAAGATATTTTTATTATGACTATAAAGCCGGGAAGTGTAAAGATAAAGCTCTTTATTTGTTACTATTATGTCCTTTGTTAAACATTATAACAGGGAGCTAAAAAAAAAGAAAAAAAAGAAAAAAAGAGGAAGACTGGGTTAGTTCTTAGAAACCCTCTAGAAATTCCTTGTCTGGTCTCAAAGCCTCCCAAGCCTGAGGTGCTGGCAGGAGGCTGGGGAGGACACCAAGATTCCCAAGGCATGCAGGCTGCTCAAGCTGCACTTACTGGACTTGAGGGTGGCATTGAGAATCGTTGCAGTCAGGGCAGCAAAGATGATGAGAGTATCAAACCTGGCACGAGGGAAGGCACTGCTGTTAGATTTCAGGGGACAGGAGTGGGGTTTAAACAAGGAGTGACCCCTGCTCCTCACATCAGAGCCAGGCAGCCCTGGGTCAGCTCAGCCTATGGGCACATGGGAGAGTTTTGTCACAACATCCTCTGATTCATCTCAAACACACCCTGGCACAGGAGTTCGGAGCCTTTCCATCCTTGAGGAGCCGAGCACGGCACTCACCACACTCCACACAAATTTCCAGCCCACTCACCAGTTCCAAAACTGGGTTTTGCCAAAGAACTCCCTGGGTTCATAAGTGTAGACCTTCAGGAGGATCTCAAGGATGTACAGAGCAAGGAACACCCACTCTGCGTAAGAAATGTAGGGGCTTTCCTCATCCAGAGCAATGAAGATGGCATTTATCAGGATGATGGCATCGTAAGTCCAAACAAAAGCCCTGCAAGAACAAAGAGGTGAACTCGTCACTCCCAAGAAGGTCAAAGTCACACAGTTATTTCCAAAACATTTTGCCTCCTCTCTCAAAAATTCTTTACCCATCAGTTCTCCCCAAACCTAAGAGTTTGGGGGAGTCACTGCAGAGTTTAGTTTTGCTCTTGAAGCCCCCCACAGACAATAACAGGTCCAGGGAATTGATTTTTCCCCATCTACTCAGTACTGGTGATGCCACATTTGGAGTCAACTGGGCTTCCCAGTACAAGAGAGACCTGAACACATCAGAAACAGTGGAAGGACAGGACAGTCTGACTCAGGACACTTTGGGAGAGCCAGGGTTGTCCAGCCTGACAGGGAGAAGGGTCAGGAGCAGCTCCTATGCATAAATACCTGATGGGAAGGTGCAGGGAAGACGGAGCCAGACTCTTCTCAGTGGTATCCAGTGGAAGCACAAGAGGCAAGGGGCACAAGTTGAAATACAGGAACTTCCATTTAAACAAAAAAGTTGTTTGTTTGGGTTTTTTAACTGGGGGTGATCAAGCACCGGAATGGGTTGTAGAGAGGTTCTGGAGCCTCCATCCTTGAGGATACTCTGGACCCAGCTAGGATAGCCCTGAGTACCCTACTCTGGCTGATCTTGCTTGGAGCAGGGGGGGTCCACTAGCCCATCCCTAGATGTTCCTTGCAACCTCAGCAATTTTGGGATTCTGGGAAGGCTCAGAGGTGAAACAGAGCTCTAGAGAACTCCAGAACTCCCAGCCCTGATGAGGCAGCAGGACACAGCTCTGCAGCAAAGACTGCTGAGGTAGGAGCAGCTCTAAGTGCAGCACTTAGGTCCTTCATGGCAGGACACAAAGCACAGCCTGCTGTCAGCAAAACCCAGCTCAGCCAGGGGGCCTGGCCAAGGTGTGGCCTCGCCCACAGCCAGGGCTGCTCCTCCACACCACCAAAGGCAGGCCAGGAGCAGTGGCAGAGCCCCTGAGGGTGGCCTGTCCTCCCCGGCAGCATGCCCAGGTGAGCCCTTGGCCTTGTCAGAGCTCACCTGTGCCTCACAATGCTGCGCAGGAGCCGGCTGGGAGCAGATCCGTACAGGGCCGGCACCCAGCGCGCCAGAGGGTGCCTGCGGATCTTCAGTGTCACCACCTGGATGTTGAGCAGGTCTGCCAGCTGCACGAAGGACTTCTTGTCTGCAGCAGAGTGTCATGTGTCAGCCTGATCCCATGGCAAATAAACAGTGTCTGCTAAATGCAAATCTGAGCCCACAGGAGGGGCAACCATCTGAACTCAGTATCTGCTCCCAGCAAAGCCCAACCCAGAGTGGTATCCACAACAGGCTGAACTTGGAATTCAAACAGCTTCTCTGCCTCATTCCTGGAGAATTGTCTCGAGCCATGGGCCAACAACCACCACAGAACAATTCAAAACGAGGAGACTGACCCATCTCTCCCGATATTCCTGCTGCAGAGGACTGTGTGGGGAGCCACATTGCTTGGAGGCATCTGATAACAAGGGAGGCTTTCCACATCCTCTGCTGAGGACAGGAGGCCCCACACCCCATGGAGAGCTTGGCCTGATGTCAGATGCCCCTGAAGGCCACACGGTGCGTGGGACATGGGCTACAGCACAGGCAGCAAGAACAGCCTTTCAGGCCTCCAGGAATCTGGAGGTAAACAGGAAGAGAATGGCCTCAAGGTGTCCAAGGAATGACTGGACATGGCACTCAGTGCTCTGATCTTGCTGATAAGGTGGGGATCAGTCACAGGTTGGACTCGATCATGGAGATCTTTTCCCACCTCAATGATTCTGTGATTCTGAGTCTCTCTGGGGCCAGATCAAAAATCCCAATGCCAAACCCCTCCTAGCCCCTGGCTCCTCCCCAGTCCCCACTGCTCACCTACAAACCCTTTCTGCTCATCATCTGAGATGCGGAGCAGCAGCTCCCGGTGGGAATTGCTGGTGTCAGGAGCCACCAGCTTGACCAGCTGCTTCCACCGGGCTTCCCGAACCACGAACTGCTCTCCCTCCTCTTCCTTCAGGAGGTTGAAGGCCTCGATCATCTTGCGGCGCTTCATGTAGGCGAGTTTACGGATCTCGTTCTAGAGAGAGCGTCGGGAGTCAGGCAGCTCCAGGCACCCTTCCCCCCTTTTTTAACAAATAAACTCATTTTCACAGCACAGAGATGCAAGAAGAGACCCAGGGGAATGACACTGGACAAAGCACAGCACAGTCAGTGTGTGTGGGGGGGTGAGAAATGGTGTTTAACAGGCAGCTGTGGGCTCTCCACACAGAGCTCTGGAAGGATCAACAGATTTCTGGATGCTGGGACAACACTGAAAAACCGGAAGGAAAGACAAAGGGTAGGGTCAGACAGGAAGGAGGTGACAAAGATCACGGGATCTGCATGGCCACAGAAGCAAAGAGGATGTGTCCACACATGCTTCCCATCCACAAATGAACCCTGCTGGAGCAGGGGTGGAGATCCTTTTCTGCACATGACTGCAAGCAGGAGAAGACCCAGCTTCCTCAGAAGGATCCAGCCCCCTCATGGGAGCAGCCAAGAATTGCCAGCTCTCCCCCTTTGATCACAAGTCCCAAACTGCCCCTACCCAGTTTGGGTAGAACAAAAATTCTGATTTACCGTTCCCAGTTCCTTTGCTCTAAGAGCACATGCAAAGATGCTGTGCAAAAACAGTTCCCTGCATGGAGACAGCAATACTGAGCTAGGACTAAGCCTCCAAGATAATGCAGAATGTGCTTCTTATCTGCTGGAAACACCACAGAATATGTAATTCAATGCCAACAGCAGAACTCCCACCAACCCCACAATATGAAAGGTGGGTCTGTGCTTGTTGTTTGCAGAGCACCAAAGGCAAGAAGCTGTTCCCGCTTCTCAAAGCTTTCCAAGGGAAAGCCAGAGGTTCCTTACAGAGAACAGCAGGAATCCACTGGTCACAAGCCCCTCCACGCGTTACCTTCAGGTGTTTTTTGTAGTTGTTGTAGACCACAGCCAAGAAGAGAGACATGAAGATGTAAGTGTTGACGATGACGAAGGCGATGAAGAACAGGGCGTACCAGGAGCTGAAGTCAAATGCTGGCATCCTAGAGAAGGGGAGAGGGATTGCTGCTTGCCAGACTGACAAACAGGGAAAGGGAATCCACGAGAAAACAGACTCCCAGATGGATTTCCAAGTGCTGTTTTAGACAGCCAGATCAAACTTATCAGATAATACCCAAGCTAAAAACTGCATTAATTCAGCTGAAAAGCACTTTTCTTGTGCTGGGTTTTCGCCCTGGTTTGTCAGGCCCTGACTGAAGGGGTGCAGAAGACAGCACAGAGACGAAATCTCTGCCAGTGTGGCCAAATTTAAAAGCAGACATGAGGTGATGCCTCAGCCATATGATTTGGCCTCAGACCCTTGCTGCACTGCTTTTCCATTTGCTCTAGGAGGATGAGCAGCATTTTATTTCTCTGTTTAAGTTCCCAGGGCCCCTGTATCATCCCAGTCATGCTCAAGGTATTGCCAGCACATAGATGACCAAGCCATTCCTCCCTGTCTTACTCTTGACAGCACCTTCCCAGCACAAACCAAAATGGGAACCCAGAACAGATGGGGGTGAAAAGCCCAACACCCACAGAATTTTAACTCCGCTGTGCAAGTTAGAGGCTGCACAGAGAGCTCTGAAAACACTATGAGAGAAAGACATCTGATCATCTACACATGACATCCATACATGACATCTGGGCTGTTTGCTGTCGTCACCAGCACGTAGAGGTCAAACACAATCTCCAGGTAGTTTCTGAAGTAGGGCAAGCCTTCTGCTGTCTGGAGATTCCTAGGAGGAAGAGGACAGCCTGGAGTTAAGCACTGGGATCACGTGCCCCACCACAGGAGCCGCACCTATCAGCAGCGCTTGTGTTCCCTAGGAATTGTTTGGAGTCTGCCCAGAGTATCCCAGGAGCAAAGGAAGCATCCATACCTCTCTCCAAACAGCTTCAAGGCCATGAGGGAGAACATGAGGAGGCTGAACATGAAGAGCAGGAAGACGTAGGTGATCTCTGGCAGCGTGTTGCGGATGCTGCGGAAGGCCCTCCGGATCTGCCAGGGACAAGGGAAGTGTTCAGTGGCAATGTGGCACCCCTTTTTCCCCTCACGATCCCATCTGGATCAGACCCCTAAACTGGGGTGCAAGAGCCCCAGGCCTTTCCTCCTCGTTCTCCAGGAGGAATCCTAGAAGGAAAGACCCTAGCTACACGTCACAGTGACCTCAAGAGCCAAGGGAGAGAGACTCAGGGCACTGCTGAGATGTTCTTGCTGCAGGGAACCAGTCAGGGACAAAAATCCATCACTCCAGGCCACAAAAAACATGCTCTGAGCCCAAATGTTGAACTGCTCCCTCCCCAAGGCCTCCACACCGCAGTTTATTCATTTGTAAGTCAGGACGACACCAGCCTTGGGCAGCAGGACAAAGATCTCCCCACGATGTGAGGAATCAGAGTCCAAATCTGGACTATACATTTGAGAACAGCGTGACACTTGTTTACCCAGGAGACTTCCAGAAATCAGTAACCTGGTGGCTGACTCAGGGAGAAACACAGGTTTTTTTTCTGTGGTACAGTGTGAATCCACTCTTTTGTCCACCTCTTATTATTGCTTCAGGCCTCTTCTGAAACAAACCTGCTCTCACAGGACCCTCAATTCTGCCATAAAACCTTTCTGCTAAATCCCCTGGATCATGGAAAGCAGCAGGCTGTCTGAAAAAAAGCACCCTGGACATCCCACCAGATCTTTTCCTTACCTGGCGACTCTCTGCAAAGTTGATGAGGAAGATGGGCCTCACAATCCTTGACCATCGGATGCTCCTCACATCATATAGCTTGAGGACCCCATATATGGCCAGGTCTGTCAGGGATAACTGTAGGAAAAAGAAAGAAAACTCCCAGAAGTAATGCTGGAATGTGTCTAGATAGTGAACAGTGTTTGCTGATACAGGAGAGGTACACACATGACAGGTTTGTCAGAGCTGCTTGGTTTGGCCATGGCTCATGTATGCCAGGTCTGGGATCCCAGGAAAGCAACAGGAGGGCAAAAAAAACCACCTCCCCCGGGCCCAACTCACCAGGATGCCACCATGATGCAGATGTTCTTGGTGTCCTTCCAGAACACGTTGTGCAGGGTGACTTTGGCAAAGTGTGTCAGCCGGCCGAGGAACACCAGGAGGCACAACACCTCCAGCACTGACGTGGCCTGCAGAGAGAGCAGGGCTCAGCACAACCAGGAGCAACAATACTCCTTTTTGCACAATAAAAAACAGGCAGAGCAATAGTTTCAGGCTTCCTTTTGTGGAATTGCCTGCCACAGGCAGGTTAAAGCCAGCAAGTCTGTGTTTGCTTAGGATTCAAGGAGTACATCTTTCCCAATCACACTGGTGCAGGACAATAAAGGCTGCAGAAAAGTCTGGCCTAAAGTAAAACTTGGCTTCTACTTTCACACATGACAACTGGACTCGAGTCCCAAAGAAGGCTGGAATTGCTCTCAGAGATGGAGAACAGCAGCATGGCTTTGTCCACAGTCACACGGGCCATTCTGATGGCCACAACAGCTCCTACAGTCCCTGGCCAGCTCGTGTGCCCTTTTTGCCCCCGTTTCAAACAAATCACAGAATTATAAAATCACAGAATCATTTGGGTTGGAGGGGATTTTACGGATCATCTTGTTTCAATCCCTGCCATGGACAGGGACACCTTCCACTATCCCAGGGTGCTCCAAGCCCCATCCAATCTGGCCTCGGACACTTCCAGAGATGGGGCAGCCACAGCTTCTCTGGGTAACCTTCTCTGGACAACCTGTACCACGGCCTCACCACCCTCACAGGGAAGGATTCCTTCCTAATATCCCATGTAACCCTGCTCTCTGGCAGTGGGAAGCTGTTCCCCTTGTCCAGGCATGCCAGGCCCTTGAAAAGAATCTCTCTCCATCTTTCTTGTGGGCTCCCTTCAGGTACTGGAAGGCTGCAATTAGGTCACTCCAAAGCTTCTCCAGGCTGAACAATCCCAATTCTCTCAGCCCTTCCTCACAGCAGAGCTGCTCCATCCCTCTGATCAACTTGGTGGCCTCCTCTGGACTCATTCCAACTTTCTATATCCTTCCTGTGCTGGGGACCGAGGGCTGGATGCAGGACTCCAAGTGGGGTCCCACCAGAGCAGAGCATCAAAGATACCCACAAAAACATCAGCATCCATTGTCTCTTGGCACCTCTGACAACCACTTTGAAGCAAGAAGCCCTTGCTGGCTCCAGCAGCTGCATTTGCTGCTCCTACACCACAAACTCACCAGGAAGGGGAGCGGATACACAGCAGGTTCCTCAAACAGGGCAAGGGACAGGTTGAGGAAGATGAAGAAGTAGGTGGCTGTTCGCATCATCCAGTGGTTATAGAGGCGATAAAGCCTGGAGCAAGAAGGCACAGGCACCATAAATAAAGACTTCAGGGCACATCCCAGGGCATCACCAAATGCATCCTGGAAGAACAGCACTTGCTGTCCCAAACAAACATTTTTGTCAGCCAGGAATTTGGCATTTGTTTCCAAATCAGTCTCAGAACTGATGGATGCTATACTGCCTTTCAGTGAAGGGTTAAATAGCCAAGTATTTATTATATAATATAATATTTGTTATAGTAAAGAAAACGTAACTGTGCAGCCCCCTGGTTCTGCCACTCCAGCACCTTCCACAGAGCTGAGGGCTGACCAAACCTCCCAAACTCTTCATTCCCACAGAGGCTTGGAAGATTTTACATTATTTTTTTCCCCCTCCAGCAAGACACAACTTTTTAATGTCATTCCCCATCTTCAACATACAGATGTGCTGAGCTCTGTTTTAAGCATTTCAGCTTAAGTACAATTTTTGGCACCCCACCCATCCACCTTTCTTAGCACCACAGACTTTTTTTGGCTGTTGCTGCTTGACCACGGGTGTGGTTGGCTCTCCACAGGTGTGGTTGGGACGGGGAGCGCATCTCTCCTTACCTGACAGCCTCCGGGGAGGTCTTAAAAGGAATATTCCTGTTGTACTGCGCATCGGAGACAAACGCTGCTGCCAGCAGGAGATTCTGGGGAAAACACAGGGGGAAAACACAAGCCAGTGTGTGAGAGCTTCGGGGAAACTCTGCGGAGTCACTGAGGGGAGGGAGAAGGGGGCAAGGGTGCCTCGGGGACTCGCGGGGCGAGGCGGTACCTGCGCTGCCGCCTCGGCCATGGCGCGGGCAGACGCGGCGCCTCGCCCGCCCCGCCGCCTTTAACGGGGCCGGTCCCGCCCCCGCGGCGGCGGAAGCGGGAGGCGGTGCCGGGCTCGGGCTCGGGCTCGGGCTCGGGAGCGGGGCCGGGATGGTGCTGGAGGCGCTGCGGCCGCGGGCCGTGCGCTGGGCGCTGCTCGCCGCCTTCGCGGCCGGAGTGGTGGTGGGCTGGCAGGCGGGCCGGGCGCGCCGCCGCTTCCTGCGCTGGCGGCAGCGATACCTCCAGCGCCGCCTCGCCGCCGCACAGGAGCAGCTGGAAGCGGCCTGAGCGCCGGGAGCCGCAGCCGGGCTGCCCCTGGCCCTGGCAGCGGGCTCCGAGTGGCTCCCCGGCGGCCTCGGTGGGCGCTGCCTCAGCCGCTGGAAAAGGGTGAAGCGCTGCTGGGGAAGGACAGCATCCGTGGAATAGCACGACTTCTGGGGAAGGACGGCATCCCTGGAATTGCAGTGCTGCCGGAGAGGACGGCATCCCTGGAATTGCGGTGCTGCTGGAGAGGACGGCATCCGTGGAATAGCAGGACTTCTCTTCTGCCCTTCACAAAGCAAGGTCCCAAACTGTGTCAGGCTAACTTAACAAAGAACTGAGGATATGGAAGCAACGATACTAAACCTGGAATGGACTGCTCAGGGAGGTTTGGAGTCCCCATCCCTGGAGGTGTTCAAGGAACAAGTGGACATGGCACTTAGTGCTCTGGGCTGGGTGACAAGGTGGGGATCGGGCACGGGTTGCACTCGATGATCTTTTCCAACCTCAGTGATTCTGTGATTTCCATATTCCAGAGGGTTGTCTGCATTTGTCCAGCTCTAAGCCTGCCACTCTGCCCTTGCCAGGAAGCGCTGCCGACACAATAAACTAGTAAAAGTCATCACACGGTGTTCCTAGGCGTTTATTTCTGGAATAAATGTGAAAACGTGCCTTACGGGCACGTGTAGCAAGTCCCGTTATGGATGTGCGTGGGGACAATTAAGTGGTGAAAGAGCTCATGTGTTGGCTGGGTAAACGAGCAAGTAAAATGAAGGAGTTAGAATTCCTCCAGGCACTTTGGATAAGGAATTGTGAAGGTCGCTGTAGCAAATTTCTTCTTCCCATTGTGAGTGAACTCCAGGAGAAGGAGTGCTTGGGAATTCACTGCAGGCGGCTGGTTTTCAAAGGTATTATGGAGTTCTAAAAGCTCTGGGGGAGAAAAGGCACTGCCCAGCGCCCTTTAAGGCTTGGCCTTAATCTTGGGAGTTCTTTCCCAAACTTAACGATTCTTCCATCAACTGGATGGTCTCCAGAGGTGCCTTCCAACCCCAACTATTCTGTGAGTCCATTACCGGGATCACAAAACGCCAAATCGTTTGTCCGCAGATGAGTGGTGCCGGGGCTGCTCGGTGCGGAGGACGTTTCAGAGCTCTGGTGCCGCCGGGGCCGCGTGTCGGGTACGGAGCGCTGCCGGCTCCGCCCCGGTCCCGTCATCCGGCGGCGCCGGGGCTGTCCCGTTGCCCGGTGACGATGTCGGAGCGGCGGGCGCGGGGGCCGCTGCAGCGGGTGCAGCGCCGGAGCCGGGAGCTGCGGGCGCAGGTAGCGGGACTGCACCGGAGCTGTACCGGGGCAGGTACCGGGGCTGTACCGGGACCGTGCCGGGGATGTACCAGGGCCGGTACCGGTGCCGTACCGGGTGTCTCGCCTCCCACCCCCGGCCCCTGACCGCCCCCGGCCCCTGTTGCAGGTGGAGGCGCTGCGGGCGGAGAGCGCGGCTGCAGCCCCCGGGCAGCGGGAGGCCCTTCGGCTGAGGTGAGGGGGATCCCGACCCCATCCCGAACGCTATCCCACCCCATCCCGAACGCCATCCCTCGCTCCCACCGCCCGGGCCCTGCCCTCACCCTCCCCTCTCGTACCTCTATGCCTTTCGTACTGTTCGTTCCCTCTCTGCCTTTCCTCTCTTCTCTTAATTGTACAGCTCTCTCCCTGCCCCTTTCACTCCTGTTTTCCAGATTGGCTCTTTCCCAGCCCTCTGGGCCTGAGGAAAGTCTGGAGAAAGGAAGACTGAGAGGGGATCTCAGCAATCCGTATAAGTATCTCCAAGGCAGGTGCCAAGGGGATGGTGCCAGGCTCCTTCCGGTGATGCCCAGCAGCAGGATGAGGAGCAATGGCCATAAACTAAAACACAAGATACACCTCAAAGGAGGGAGAATGGCAGAGAACAGGAACAGCTGCCCAGAGATGGTGTGGAGTCTCCCTCTCTGGAGACATCCCAAACCCACCTGGATGTGTTCCCTTGTCACCTGCTCTGGGTGATCCTGCCTGGGCAGTGGGGTTGGACTGGATGATCTCCAGAGGTCTATTCCAACCCCAGCCATTCTGGGATTCTGACAAATGCTGCTGTTTGGGCTTGGAGTTCTCAACCCGCAGGGACACGCAGCACCTAAAATGACACCTTCCAGTCATCAGGTGTGCTTTGGGTCAGAATTTTAAGAGAATACCATCTGCCTGTCTTGCTTTCAATGCAGATGTACGCAGCTGAAGAAATTGGTGGAGGAGAATATCAATGCTCTCCATGCTTTGAAAAAAGTAAGTATGGAGATTGATTTGTAATTTTCTCCAAAATTCACCACAGAGAGCATTTAAAGAACACCAACCTTCCATTTTAAATGCCTCAGGACAAGAGCAATGCCCAGCACTGCATGGTCCCTGCTTGTCATCTCTCCAATTTATACTTTTTATATCTATTTATATGATTTAAAAACTCATTTTAATGCTTTCTTTTGTCCAAGTCCTGCACTTAAAATCTTTGATAAAATATTTTTCAACCCAATGCATTCTTTGGAAGCAGAGAATGCAATTTGAAACTTAACACAGAATTTCACCTTGTCAGAGTGAAAGGGTAAGAAAATTGTCATTAAAGAGGGAGTGGCAGCAGCCCAGGAAGGGGAAAGCTTGTAAGGCGTGTCTGGAAAACTAAATTTATAGGGGAACTTTTGATTCTTTGAGCAGTTTATTGGAGAACTTTGATTCTTTGGGGCATTTGTTGGGTTCTCTGTCAGGCTGACGAGCCCGCGCCAGTGGGGAATTACAGCCAGAGGAAGGAAGAGGAAGAAAAGCTGTTGCTGAAACTCTCGCAGCAGCTGCAGAAACTCCTTCTTGTCTTGGATCAGGATAACGTGACAAAGAATTATCCAGGGTGAGTAGCTTAAACACACAAATGCAACCTGTTTTTTTAAAGGATGGCTGGAATGGACCTTGAAAAATCATTATCTCACCCCCTTTATTAGCTGAAAAATAACAGAAGGATAGAAAAAAGAAGTGCTCACGAGAGAAGTAATTTATGACTTGCTGAGATTTTCTCAGGGTGCTGGATAATGGCTGGAATATGAGGTTTGGACGAGTTTCTTCAGGACAGAAAGTAAAACACAGGAATGAAAACCTGTGTCTGGATAAAGTCCTTGCGGAAGCTTGACAGCATTTCAAAAAGTTTTGTGGAAATGATAATAAAAGAAGTTTGATTTGTTTTGGGTAGGGATGAGGAACACCAGAAAGGTCCTCATGCAGAAGATGGAAATGAAGAAGAGGAGGAGAGTGAAGATGAAGAAAGTGAGGAGGAAGACACTGAAGAAGAAGATGAGGAGAAGTTGTTGGATGATCCAAATGTTAGAGAATGTGTTGCTGTTGGAAACTTTGATGCCCAGCAGGAAGGGGATCTCACATTTGTGGTAACTCTCTCTCTGTAAAGGGTTTTTACTGCAGATCACTCTGAATGAAACAGTAACTGTAATGGAATCCTATGCTTATGGGATTTAGCCAGTTGTGGGATCTGGAGAGAAATTGGAGTGAGGTCCTTTTTAATTTAAATATTTGGTTGTTTTTTGTCTCTGTCTCTCCCTCCGATGCCAAAGAAAGGTGAAATCCTGCTCATACATGACAAGAAGGCGGATGGCTGGTGGGTAGCTGAAAATTCCAAGGGGGAGAGAGGCCTCGTTCCCAGGACCTACCTTGCGGTTGGTGTGCTGCAACCTCTGTCCTAATCTCACCTCTGTTCTTTTATGTAGATTAATGATCCTATATCTGCATAAAATAGGTCACAATGCAGTGTGTTGTTTGGAAATAATGCCAGTTATTTGGAAATAACTCCATGCTTTTATCCATGGGGATGGAGATACCCATCAAAAGCACCATTTCCGTGCCTTGTGAAGTTGTGGCAGAGAAGTTTCTTGAATATAAAAGTCAGAATCTTTGTCACTAAAGGTCAACTCTGAAGACCCCAAGCTGCTTGGATTAATTTGGGCTTTTAATAATTTATCTGAAATGGGAGTCCATGTAAATGTGTTTTCTGCATCACAGACAGGAAATCTTCTATTATGGACTTATTTAACTTATTCTAAACTTACATGAACATGGGCTGTGGTTGGAGAAGGCATTTTTAAGAACAGAACTGGGAAGAAATCAATCGTTTACCATTTTAAATCTGAATTCCAGGTTCCTAAGGAAGAGGAAGAAAGCCAGGAGGAGTCAGAAGAACACATAGAAGTGGTAGATGAAACAGCAGATGGAACTGAAATTAAAAAAAGGTGAATGGAGTGTCTCAGATATGGTTATGAAGCTGCTGCTATTTGAAAACAGACCAATATTTAGTGGTTAAACTTTTGTTCACTTGAGGATTTATTATAAATCCCTCTATTTTTCTTCCAGAACAGATTCCCACTGGAGTGCTGTCCGAGCCATCACAGAGGTAGGTGCCCCTATTACAGAGGAGCTTCACCTGCCATAATCTTCATTGTTTTGTAGACAAGCTGTGCCTTTTCCCAAACACTGTGTCTCATATCACAGACCATTGTTCTTTATTAACATCTGTGTTTTGGGAGTCTTTGGTAGCAAGAAATGCCACAGAAATGCTTCAGAGGAGGTGACTGAGATCCCAAGTTTCTGGTTTTAAACAAAGCTGTAAATTAGGATGAAATTTGCTGTTAAATAGCAGGAACAACAATATCGTTTTTTCTTTCTTTTTACTAGAATGACACCGTGGAGGTACTGACCACCATAGGGGCAGTTCCTGCAGGATTCCGCCCATCCATGCTGTTCCAGCTCTTGGAGGAAGGTAAGGATTTCTCCTGGCAGGATTCTCAGGTGTCTGTGGTGGTTTTCTCACCCTGGTCACCAGCCTGTTGGACTAAAATCAGTATTGCTTAATTTTAATTGGGTATTTGGCTATATTTGACCCATCAAATAATGTATAAAAGAAATTTTTTCCCTTAAATTTCAATTTATCAATATGAAATCCTGACAAATTTCCTCACAATTTTAAAGATTTTCCTCTTTGGAAGATCCTTCCTGTTGACAGTGCAGGAAGTGATGATTTTTTTTTTTATTTTAATCTTCCCTTTTTCTTAAAGGTCTTTTGGAGTCTCTTCGCTAGATATATTAAGACATCTCATGTTTTGTTAGTCTTTCTATTTAAAGCTGTTTCATCTCTTTTTTTAAATTAAATTATTGTGCTTTTGGGATTAAATACTTCAGAACACTTACAAATAGTAAACAGTGCTCATGGGAGATAATACCATAGTTTTGTTTAGTCAAATATTCAACTGGACCTGAATTTTGGGTGTTGTCCATTTTGGGGCAATAAAGATCATTTTAAAAATGAAAAGTTTTTAAATTTCCTCTTGTTGTAGGTGAAGAGTTTCGAGCAAGTTGTTATTTGCAGCCTGAGCTTACTCCATCCCAGCTGGCTTTCAAAGACTTGGTGTGGAACTCTGAGAGAAATACTGTGAGTATTGCTGCTAAGGGGGCTCTGATGCCTTTGGGTTTGGGAAGTGTCAGGATCTCTGGATGGGAATTGCTGGCAGGAATTTATATTGGTGGGTGAATATTGCTGGGAAACACGTGGCAGATTTCCATGTCAATCCAGACTCCTTAGCCAGTAATGTTACCACATCCTACTCTCCAAAAATCAGCCTAAATTGTCATGTTGTATTTCTTTTAAGAGTCACTGAAGTTTGTGGGTTGCTTCCCTATCTGTGGTGAAGCAGTGGGTGACTTGTGTGAAGTTTTAAGCTGATGGACACGAACTTAATTTGCCTTCTTTCCATTTGGCTAACAAGTATGTCTTAATTTGCACCATTTCTGGAATATTTCTTCTGCTGGGACCTTCTGTCTGTCCCACTGAAACATCCTAAGGGCAGAGCTAAAGGCTGGTGAAGAAATCCTGCTGCTGCTACCACTGCACAGGGGCTGTGGTTGGGAGAATCACCTCAGTCCATAAACACAAAATGAGACCACGTTCAGAGGGCCTTTAGGTTTACTCCTCCTTCTGCTGTATTTCAGATCCATCCTAGACCCACCAGAGTGTCCCTGATTGTCACCTTATGCAGCTGCAAGATGATCCCTCCCCCTGGAACCGGCGTGCGGGTCCTCAGCCGGCATGTCCGGCTCTGCCTCTTTGACGGCAGCCGGGTAAGGAACGTGTCTGCTTCCCAAAAAAGGACTGGAGGAGGTTTGGAACTTCCAGAATCCTTCAGGTTTTGGTTCCTCTGGTAGGCAGCTCCTCCAGCTGTCTCACTCAGAGAGAGACACACAACCTGCCTCCCAAGCTGCTTAATTTATGTTCAGATGAGTCTGGTTTGAGCCCACTCACCCAGAAAAACAGAATTTAATGATAAAACAGGCCAGACTGCATTGATGGGCATTGGGCATGGCGAGGCAGGCACACTCAGCCCTGCTTCCCACCCTTGGTACTCCGCAAAGCACTTGATCCCTCCCTTTTTCTGCCTTTGGTTTCTCCCCTTCTGCTTCCCTCCCGTGGTAAGTCAGGTGCAGCCCCGGAATGCCCCTGAGCAGCGTGAGGTGAGCCAGGGAGCTGCTCCTGACTCAGGGTGGCAGTCACACCCGGCCCCTGGGGCTCAGGGCTG
Organism: Lycocorax pyrrhopterus obiensis; assembly: GCA_014706295.1. Classification (NCBI taxonomy): domain Eukaryota; kingdom Metazoa; phylum Chordata; class Aves; order Passeriformes; family Paradisaeidae; genus Lycocorax; species Lycocorax pyrrhopterus. Next base: position 4,971,937 of record JACSVZ010000004.1, read on the forward strand.
TACCGGGCGGCCCTGGGAGGGGCTGGGGCGGGAGCTCCATTGCTCTGAGTCCCTAATTTCGGGTCCCCCGCCTGCCATTGTGCCTCCTGGCTCTTTGTGTTCCTGGAGATGAGTGTTTCCCAGGCTGATCTGTCTCCTGGGATGGGCCTGGGAGCAGCTGGGTCGGGGTCAGATTCCTCCACATGCCATTGATGCTCTTCTCCTTTGTGTGTGTGCAGAGCAGCTTTTTTAAAAACATAACTTTGATTATCCAGCAGTTTTCTTCCAGATGTCTTTGTTGTGTGCAGTGTTGGATCCATCTGGGATAACCCTGCATTTTCTGAAAGCAGCGGGGCTTTCCAGAAAAACTTGCTTTATCTTTTTTCCCCACCTTAGGTGCTGAGTAACATTCACACAGTGAGAGCTACGTGGCTGCCTAAAAGTCCTCAAACATGGACCTTTTCTCCAAGGGTAGGTATTAAAGGTAGGTAACAGCCACTGGCTGTTTACAGCTTCTTCCTTCAGTGTCACCGAAGTGTTCCTTGGTGGCACATGGAGCTGTGCTCCACGGAAAGACAATAAAGGGAGCAAGGTTTTGACTGGAATTGGTTCTCTCCTCATTTTTATATGCAGTGGGATTGGGTCTGAGATCTTGTGTGAGTGAGGGATGTGCTTGATGGCCTTTAAAAATCAAGACTTTTTTTTTTAGTTACATTAACTTCTTTTTTTTTTTTCCCTCCCTCTCTCTGTATCAGGTGATGGGCATCTTACCCAGCCTGCTTGATGGTGACTGTTTTGTCAGGTCCAACTCCCTGTCTTCAGACATTGGGATATTGTTTGAGCTTGGCATCACTTACAAGCGCAATGTGAGTGTGGGAAGGTGCAGTGGAAATCGCTTCAAGTGCAGGTTTATAAAGGGAACCAGCTGTCCCTAGGTAGAGAATAGGACTAGAGAATATCCCTCATTAGAGAACAGGATTAGAGAATAGGATTACCTGGAAGGACCTACAGGAAAGATGTTGAGAGACTTTTCACAAGGTCATGTAGTGACAGGAGAAGGGGGAATGGCTTCCCACTGCCAGAGGGCAGAGATAGATGGGATATTGGGAAGGAATTCTTCCCTGTGAGGGTGGAGAGGCCCTGGCACAGGGTGCCCAGAGCAGCTGTGGCTGCCCCATCCCTGGCAGTGTCCAAGGCCAGGTTGGACAGGGCTTGGAGCAACCTGGGATAGTGGAAGGTGTCCCTGCCCATGGCAGGGGGTGGAATGAGATGATCCTTAAAATCCCTTCCAACGCAAACCATTCTGGGTTTCTCTGATTGGAGAATATCCCAACTTAGAGAATAAAAGTCCCTCTGACTCATGGACTTGAGTGTCCCTGTACCAACACTGAAATAACTTGTGCCAAAATCCTATGTCATGGGATCACAATGGACCAGTTCTCTCTTCACTCCTGCAGTTTTCTGTGATTTATTTCAGACTAATGTCCTGTGCAGTTTGAAAACTAAAGTTTTAACTGTTTCAGCAGTATGGACAGTGGTTTCCAGCTCCAGTTTACACAGATAGAGCCTGTCCATCTGGGATATGCTGCTGGAAAGCACAACAGGTTGTAAGACAATAGATGGTAAAGCCAGAAAAAGTACCCTCAGAGAAGGAAGATGGTGATTTTTAAACACACAAGGGTGAAAGAGGAAAAGGGGGATAACTACAATGATTTTGATGTGGTTATTGTCATTAATTGTGGTTCAGTCACTCATTCTGGGTCAGCTGCTCAAATAATTTACATTTCTCTTTTTTTCTAGTCAACAGGTGAAAGAGGAGAGCTGAGCTGTGGCTGGGCCTTTCTGAAGCTTTTCACTTCCAGTGGGGTTCCTGTTCCTTCCAAGTGAGTTTGTTGTGTGTTCCTGCTCTCCCTGTATTTACACATAGATGGACATAACATCTATTTTAGACTGGAAGTAAAACTCATCTTTCATACTTACACACTGCTGGGGCAGGGGGCATCCAGACCAGTCCTTTGTGATTCTGGCTCTTCTTCATGTGCACTTTGCTGCATTATCCCTTTCCCATGTGAAAATTGGGAGACAGGTTTCCAAGACCTGGAATCTGGTAGGAGCTGTTGTGAATGAATCTCTCACTGCTCTTGGAGTGTGAATTATATTTTGCGGCTGATTTATGATTAGTGGGTCCAGTCATCTGAAAGAATAATACATTGTACATATTTTTATTTTATTAAATGTAGGAGAACCTTTTGTTCATTGACAGAAATAATTCATTGTAGCTCAGACTTTCAAGACTTGGTTTTTACCAAATATTGGTATATATATGCATTGTGTATATGTATTCTGAATTTATCTGGGTTACAGGGCAAAAGACATACCCACAGGACACCTGTTCTAAAAGTCTCTAAATCTCTTCTAAGTTTCATTTTTTAAATATTGTTCTACCATTTCATTAAGTAAGCATGGTATTACAGATTAAATTTCATGCTTGCTTCAGCAGTGACTTACTCTTGACAGAATGGGGGTTACATTATTCTTTAAGAAATTTTAAATATGGAAGATTTAAAATGTTGAAGTGATGATTCCTCAAAACCATTTTAATGAAGCAATTGCTAAATTCCATACAAGAAGAGTATTTGGGCTGTGGGAAAGAAACAGTGTTGTTAATGGCTTTTAAAATAATTAACCTCCCAGTATAATTAAATTCGAAAAATAGTTAAATTCCCAATATCATACAGGCTTCAAATTTATCTTTATTAACAGGATGTACGAGCTGGTCCTGAGTGGTGGAACTCCCTACGAGAGAGGTGTTGAGGTTGACCCATCAATATCAAGGAGAGGTGTGGTTTCTTTTCAATATAATTTAAATAAAACAATGTAATTAATGCTGCATCTCCTTCACAAGAGTCCCCAAAGCCTGGTTTGGGTTCGTGTGTTCTATTTTTGCATGTATTTCGTTATTTATCTGCTTTTGCCTTGACTGTGGGGAGCTGGGTGGTGCCAGGCTAACTAAACTCTAAAGAGTTCTCAAGCCACTGAAATGTCCATTTTTGTAACGGACATTTTATTAATGTTGTTTCAAACTGACTGTTTGAATCTGGGGTGTTTGTTCCTGCAGCAGGCTCTGGGGTTTTTCAGCAGTTTATGAGCCTCAGGAAACAGCCTGTGCTTCTGGTGAAAGTGAAGTCACCAAGTGTGCACTCAAAAGACATCCTGAAGTGAGTCCTTGTGCTTCCATAAAATGAAAAAGTATTCCAGATAGCCTAGAGAAATCTGCAGTGTTTGCAATAAACATCTCAACTGCTGTCCTTTATTTTCCCAACAGTTTTCTCCCTGAAACATTAGTTGGGAGCATGTGCTGCATCCATCTCCTGGTGTTTTATCGGCAAATCCTTGGAGATGCCCTCCTGAAGGACAGGATGAGCATGCAAAGCACAGGTGAGCACTGGAGGAAGATCAGGTTCATCCAGGGAGCGACTGTCTCCAGAGTCTCCCTTTGGCAGGGGATGGTTTTGGCACTCAGGCTAAGTCATCCTCTTTATTTTTATTTTTTAATTATTATTTACTTACTGACAGTAGGGAGAGACAGAAGTTGGAGAGTTCTGGTTTCAGAACTCAGTGTCTTGCCCTGATTTTGCAACTCTGTGTCTTATTCAGCAGAACTAATGATAGTTTATAGCCTTCTCCATTTTAAAGCCAATTTGAAATACGGAAAAATTACATTTCTTAACTCTACTACGTGTGAATTTATATAGGTGAGAACTGCCACACTTACCTGATTTGATCTTCATAATTTAGGATAGTAGATCAGGCTAACGACCTCTCCTGGAGTTAAACTGCATCCCTTTGGATTCAGACTTCATTTGAAGTGACTGAAAGGCTTTATCCCAGAAGTTGTTCCAGTAGCTATGCAACTAAAGAAGGTTTCTATTATTTCAAAATCCACCATCACTTTAGGAATGGACAACTGAAAATGTCTGTTCTACTTCCCAGAAGTCATCAGTCCTGGCTCACTTCCCTGAAATATTTTGGCATTAGTAAATGCTTTGTGTTTACTAAACTTCCCATCAGCTTCAAGGTGAAGAAACAAGTGTACATTTCACTATTTGAAATCACAAGAGAAAGAAAACACTTCAGCCAAAATCCTGCTCTCTGTCACTTGGAATCTTATCCACAGTCTCATTAATTAAAATAATGACAGGAGCAGAGTGATTTCTCATGGAAGTGACCCAAAAAGCACCAGGACACCTGTGCAGTGGGATATGTGCCCCACTGGGTAAATTCACTGTGCACTTGGTCCCTGGTTCTCCTAAAATGCCACACCAGACACGCCAGGCTGAGGTAGAACCCAAGTGTGTTTATCCATAACATCCAAACCAAGCAGCACAATTGCAGCTGTGTGTAGAAAAGGCAGGTGCAGAAATGAGGGAAAACACCTCTGGCAGGTAAATCAGGAAGGGCTCCTGCTTGCTGGCATTCCCAATAAACCAGCACTGGGGTTTGTGTGTCTCCTCTCCTAGTTAACTGTCTCTCAGCCACTGAGAATTGGCTGCAGTCAGAGAACAGTTTTTAGGGACTTCTCCTACCTTCCCTGCTCTGGAGAACTGTTACGGCTCATTTTCCCTTTGGAATAATCTGACGGGAGGGGATGTGTTGAATACCTGAATGTGCCAATACTTTGAAAACCATCCTGATTCTTCCTTAGCCTTGAATGTGTTTGTGTTCTGTTTCAGACTTAATCTGTAATCCTGTTTTAGCAACTTTCCCTCAACTCCTGGATCAGCCAGACCTGATGGACGCACTTCGGGTATGTTACCTTGTCAGGAGTTCCAGACCAAATTTGATCTTTTTTTTTGTCTTGTGAAAAGATAAAGTTCTCCACGGGCTTGGTCTGATTTTACATTTCATTTTAGAGTGCCTGGGCAGACAAAGAAAGAACATTGAAGAGAACTGAGAAGGTAACAAACTACAGGTTTTTCTTTCCATAAATGCAGGGTAATTCCACCTAGCTGCTCCCTGCCAGTGCAATTGCTGCTTAGCTTTTCCTCTCACTGTACATCTATTTAGAAAATAGAGACATGTAAATGCAGTTCTCAACACTTCTCACCCAGATTTATAACAGTAAACCAGGAGCAGGAGGAAAATTAAGTTAACTTGTAACTTTTTATTTCAGTGTTGTTAGGGGGGAACCTGTTACAGGTTGGTACCCAGGCGGTGGCTCCCTGTCATGATGTGCTTCCAATACTTGGCTGATAAAAGCTTTCCATGGATACAAAAGGGGCTGTGTATTCCCACAAAATCATCTTCCCTACTCCAAACTCTGAGCTCCAGTCCTCCCACAATCTGCCTGGCAAAAGGCCCCCAAATTCCTCAGATCTCCCTACCCCAGACAGTTGTAATCCCACATTTTGGCGTGAAGAACTGACCTGGTTGTCCCCAGGCTCACTCACACCTTGTCCTACCCACTGTCCCCTAGACAGAGAGCAGCTGCAGGGAACTGAATGAGAAAGCCATTGGCTCTCAATCCTGGATTTCCTGGGAGCAGCAGTGGGATATTTCATTCCCTGTGCATGCTCCTGCATCGATGCACAAGGATGGCTCCCCATTTACGCAAAACAAGCACCCACTGAGTCAGAGCGGCTTTTTCAGGGCCATTCATCCAAAAGGAAAGCAGATCTGCTCACGGAATTGGTAACTCCCCGGGATCCCAGAACCATCCAGTTCTACCTGACTGGCATGTGCCACTCCCACGGGAGGATTGCTGCCTGCTGAATGTTCACCCTTCCTGTGGTTCTGTGAGGCCAAGCCGTGAAATGCTTCCTGCCAGGCACAGTGCTCCCGGGGCTGGGACACTCCGGACTTGGATCTTTTCCATGGGTTTGATAATTGACCATGCTGATCCTTAGTGTCTGGGTTTTCCAAACTGATCTTTACAGGGGAGCACACCATGCACAAAGAGTGGGACAACAGCGCCCAGGGGCAGCCTCACCTCCTGCTCCAAGGACTGGGATTGGAGCCACTCTCCACCTAGGACAACAGGGAAATGAGAGTTTGGGCTCCCAGGGCAGGGAGGATGTGACACTGCTTTTAAGAAGAAATACAAATACCCCACGAGCAAAGGGCTCTCGGTGCCTGTGGTTTGTGGGAAGGCTGACAGAGTTCAGGGACCAGGTTTGTTGATATGCTGGAGGCTTATCCAAGATAACGGATGTGTGTTTAGGAAGGTCAAATCTCTTCCCATTGTTTTCCTGGGAACTGGGAGTGAGTTGTTCGGGTTTTTTCCCCTGTGTACAATACTTTGGAGAAGTGCTTGGCAACACCACGTGTTTGCAATGAAGTATTTTCAAACACTCTTCTCTGCAGAGAGATCAAGAATTCCTGAAGTCTGTGTTTGTCCTGGTGTACCACGACTCCGTGTTCCCTCTGCTCCACACCACGCTCCTCCCCGGCTACAAGTGGGCTGAGGAAGAGGTGGAATTGTCTCGCTGGAAGGTGATCCATGACTTCCTGAAAAGGAGCCGGGAGAACGATGGCACACTGGAGTACCTGCTGTCATCAGAAAACACCCACAGAGCCTTTGACATCTCAGAGCTGGCCTATGATTTCTTAGGAGAAGTGAGGGAAAACAATCCAGGAGAATGAGCAATCCAGGCCCTCTAAGGACGTGGTAACAATAAAATTAAATTCTTACCAAAGAGATTGTGTAGGATCTGAATTGTAATGGATATTTTAGCACAAATAAGATTTTGAGAGAGACTAAAATTATTTTATTGGTTTACTGGAAATTGTATTTTAAATTTTTAACTTTGCAGCGTTAGGCAAGGCTCTGGTTGCCTGTTTAGTACCTGTTGTAGCCATGTCAGGTGTCATATTTTGCCGAAGCTGAGGTAGCCCTTTTCTCCTCTCGTGCAGCTTCCAATTAATTTCCAGTGTTGTTTTAATCAGGGTGAACAAAAGGCTCTTTGTCCCAGTCCCCCAGCAGACTGGGAGCAGGGAAGGGAAAGAGCAGCAATCTTTAAGAATGCTGCTGAGCAAGGGCAGCCAGCTTAGGGGAAGAATCCTCTCTTGTCCAACCAGTGACCAGCAGGGTGCTCCGTTTTTAGACTGTTTGCCTGTTCTTCTCCCCTACTCAGGAGAAGGCTGGGTTACTCCCAGGAATGTGCCTGACCCGACACAAATAACAGCTGGTGGGAATCCTGGGAATGCTGCAGTTCCCCGGGATGATTTCCTCTGTGCTGACCCCTGAGCACCTTGTAACCACAGGCTCTATGTGCTGCCCACTCCCAGGGGAAAGTGATGAATCTACTTTCTCTTTAGTGCTGGAGCATCTGGGTACTTCCTGCAGGGCGATGGGGACACCGCCACCAAGTCACACGTGGATTTAAGCCCAGGTCAGGCACAGTTTTGTCTGGTGCTATTTAAAAGAAGCTCTTTGAAAGCCTCCACTGCATGGAGCCCAAAACCAGCTCCCACTGGAGTATCTGTAAATTGGAGCCTGCAGAAATAGCACATATCACTTGCCCAGCCTAGGAAGGGCTCAGACAAGAGACATGGATTTGATCTTTGCTCTGTGTTGCACAAGAGCTTGGCATAGAAGCCAGGGTCCTGGGGCATCACCTGTCTCGCCTACCAGAGCTGGGATATCTCACTGGGACAGTGTCCTCCTCCTGCTGTAGCCCATTGCCCAAGTTAATGGGGTCATTCTGTCCTCTCTGGGCCACCAGGCAGAAGTGCCACCCCCAGCTTTTCATCCCACCCCTTATCTGGGAGTTCTAGGGCAAGGCAGAGTGCGCTGGATGAGACAGCAAGTGCTTCCCAAATCCAAAATGCATTTGCCAGGAGGCAGAAATTCCTGTAGCTCTCCTTCAAACCTTACTGGGCACTTGGGAGCACATTGCCAAACCCTCCTGGTGTGTTTGTAAAAATTGCCTGCTAGTTTCTGAAGGTTGGATGTGCCTGGAGGGTGTGGAGGGGTCTGACGTGACCACGGAGCAGAAACCTGAACAGAAAGGGGAGGAGGCAACAACACTGGAAGCAAAAATATTTCAGGCTTGGAAGCGTGCCAAGGACAATTGTTTGCAGGAAACATTTCTGTCCCGGCAAGGTGTAGGACGTTTTTTCCTTTCCCCCATAGTTAATGACCTTGCACTGGTGCGTGGTGGGGCCGGGGTCCCGCTCTGTCCCATCCCGGCTGGCAGGGGGATGCACAAAGCCGCCGCAGTCTCCGGCGGTGCCGGGGCTCGTCGGGCTGGGGCAGCGGCGCGGTGCCAGCCCGGGCCGGTTCCTGTGCTTACGTCCCGCGGGCGTGTCCCTTAAATCCCGCACGGGAGCGGCGCGGGGCAGGCGAGCGCCAGCGGAGCCGAGCGGAGCGCTGTCAGCGGAGGAGAGATGGCCTCGGTGGGTCCCTCCGCAGCCTCCACGCAGCCCGCCCTGCCCTCGGGACCCGCCGTCTTCAAAACCATCCCCTACGCCTTCATCCTGCCGGAGATTGTGAGTATGCCTGGCTCCGCTGCCTCACGGCACCCGCTCCTGGCTAAAACCCCCCAAAACCATCCTGAAGGCACCATTAATGGGAAGTGACATCTTGTCTTTGAGCTTATGCTGAATGCACAAAGGTGGTATTTCTGATGGGGATTTTAGGAACAGCTTGAGGACAAGGTACACCAGCTCCATCGCAGAGCCTTTGTGAGGGTCACTGGCTGCCGGGGGGTTGGGAGAGGCTGAAGAGCTGCTGGCTTGTCCATTTCACATAGAAATGGCTTGAAAATCAAAGGAATTTTGCTCTCTATACCAAGTCATTCCAGGGGTTGAAGGCAATTGGGTGTCTTGTAATGTGTCACATTCCATGATTCTTTCAATTGCTTCTGGGTCCAGAGGGCATCCAGTGTGACTGGCCAAGATAGCAGCCGGTGTACTGTTCCATGGTGCACGGGGCTGGCAACCCACGCACCCCGTGCTCCACAGGTACAATCCCCGCCCGTGGCGGCGGGCTCAGCTCCCCGCTGCAATTCCAGGGGTTTCACCCACCGCAGCTGGGATGGCACAGGGCAGCACAGGCTCATCCCGATAACCCCGTGTGCTGTTTGTGCTCAGTAACTACTTTGGGTGGATCCAGAGCAAGCGACTCACTCCAGGCTGGTGTGTGGAGCTGAGAGGAGACTTCCTCGTGTCCAAGCCCTGGAGATTAACGAGCGGGCAGGGCTGGGTTGAGGCAGCCATTCACTTTTCCCAGATAAAAGCACATTTTCTGGCTTCTTCATTGAATCCCTCGGGGTGAGACACTTCCTTGCGTAGAAGGCAGCAGCAAACCCTTCCCTTTTCTGTGAACACTCATTTCCCATGAGTGTTCAGGGAAAGCGGTGCCAGCTTGCTTGTTGTCGCGCCGGGATGCTCTTGGAAAGATGCAGGGGTTCCGCTGGCTGCTGCAGCTGGCCTAGGACGGAGACGAGGAGGGAATTAGGGAGGAAAAGGTCTTTTCCTCATCCCACACTCATCGGAGGCGCCTGTTTGTCCCTGGCAGCTCTGCGGGACCTGGGTGTGGATCCTCGTCGCTGCTACCTCCGTCTCCTTGCCGCTGCTGCAGGGATGGGTGATGTACGTGTCCCTCACCTCCTGCCTCATCTCCCTGCTGCTCCTCTTAAGCTACCTCCTCGGCTTCCACAGGAACAGCGAGAACTGGAAAGTGCTGGTAAGGAGGGGAAGGAACATGGGCAGATGTTGGCAGCAGTGGTGTGGGCATGGGACCATGCCATGGTGACCCACCAGACCTTTCCTCCTTTTGCCTCGATTGGAAAGTCCAGGGGAGCTCTGCTGTGAAACCACTGCCTGGGAGGGTTCAGTCCCAGCCCTATCCAGGCACGTGTCCCCCTTTGGGGCACTCACGGGTGCCTTGTTTTGCAGGACAGTTTGTACCATGGTGCCACGGCCATTCTGTACATGAGCGCCGCTGTCCTGCAGGCCAACGCGACCATCAACTCTGAGTTTAGCACCAACGGGCCGCTCAACTACCAACTCAACAGCGCCGCATCGGTGAGTCCAGAGCACCCTGCCAGGCTGCAGAACACACAGTTCCCCCTGGGAGAGGCAACAGCACATGCTAAAGCCACAGCAGAGCCACCCCAAGCCCCACGGTGTCACACTGGGCAGAGCTTCAGCTCCTCACCTCTGGGGTCATGCAGCCAGCGTCGGCTTCTCAGGGTCCACCAGTTCACGGAAAGCCTGGCGCGGCTGGATCCTGGGAAAAGCTGAGGTTTTGCCTCTCCTTTGAGGCTGGAGAGCTCTAGGCTGGGACGCTTCCCAGGCTGAGAGCACTGGGAGGAGATGGGGTTTGACTCTGCCAGCTGACCCTTCCTCTTCTTCCTCTCGTGCAGTTCTTCGCCTTCCTCACGACCTTCCTGTACATCCTCCACGCCTTCAGCATCTACTACCAGTGATCCTGGCAGCACTGGATTCACCTTTGCAGGACGAGGGCTTTCCCAGTGTGAGGGACCCTGCTGTCTTCCCGAGGTGTCCCTGCCCCAGCCCTGTCACCAGGCCTCAGGAACAGCAGGTCCTTTTGCACTTCATCACAGGAGGGATTTGCTGGCACACGTTGGTGTGCCTGTGGGACATTTCCTGCCTTGCCTGGGGGCTATGCCAGGGGAGGGAGGGGCGCAGGCCCCAAGCCTCCAACTCCGACCTTCTGCCAAATATTGACAATCAAGGCAAGGGAAAAGAAAAAAAGATCTCTGTTCGTTCAGCAAACAGTCTCCTTTCGTATGTTATTTGCCTTTCTCTGGTTCAGCTCCATCCCTCCCCAACACAAATTCTGAACAATGATACAAGATTGCGTTCCTTGACTTTCCGTTGGTTTCATTCGGTAAATGCTGTATTTGGAATAAAGTGTCAACTGACAGATTTTGACTACTCTGTAAGGTGTGTTCACTGAACAAGCTCATTTTACTCCCCAAGAGTTAGAAGAGAAACAGAAAATGTTCACTTAGAAAGCTACAACAGATTTTAAACAAGTAAATCACAGAACTCCTAGGAAATTTCTAGATGTAGTATAAAACTACAGTGTGAAAAGAATGATTACAACAGATATTTACAGCAGTTCTCCACCCGTGTCTCCTGATTCCCATTACAAAACCTGCAGCTGCGGAGTCCAGGCACTGGCAGCACTGTCACCGAGCACTGGTGTTACTGGTGTCCCTCCTCCATATCCTCAGCCTCGGAGTGACTGGAAGGAGCTCCCTCCTCTCCCTGCTCCAGGGAATCCTCGACATCTGGGACAGAGTTGGCTCTCAGCACATCCAGGTAGAGCAGGTAGTCCTGGAGGCAGGCTGGCAGCGGCAATTCCTGGATCACACGCTCTGAGCGCAGGCGCTCGCTCCCCAGCAGGGACCGGATCTCCAGGCGGCACAGGTGAGACAGGGAAGGAAGGAAGGCTGGAAAATGAAACCCCAAGTCAAACACAGAGCAGCTCTTACAACACAAATATATTTACTAATATATTTACTGATCTCAATTGCCCCAAATAACCCCCCCCCTTTTTTTTTTAACTCCAAAACATCCTCATTAGTTTCAAACATTCCAAAGGAAGTATTATTAAATGACATTATCACTTGGACAACTTAGAAATTATTACAGACCCTTTTAAAGAATTTTCTTTGAAAGGAATAATTAACAAAGACACCTAAGTGCAGTTTTTCAGTCACATAGCACAGGACCTGCTTTCCTGAAGGCTGAACTATGAAAAGTTCCCGCACAACCAATTGAACCTTTTTGGTCACATTTTGATTACATTTTTTATGGTTTGTACTTAATTACTGTCCAATGCCTGCAAAACAGGACAGATGCTTCATTGGAAATACAAATCAAATTAAAAAAATAAAACATAACTAAATCATATTGTCATCTTCCCCTAAATCTCCCCACCTGCAGCCTGGAAGCTGGATACATGGAGACATTATTTTCCTGTCTGTATTTCTTACCAAAATGGCTCTTGGAAGTCCAAGTGAACTTCTCCCTGTATTGGGAAAGGTGTTGCTCCACAACTGGAGGAAGTCTGCTCCAATTCATGAACTCCAGGATGAAATTAAGGACATCCTCGCTCATGGAGAAAATCCTGTGTAACAAAAACTCCCTTAAAATACTTTTTAAAAGTATTTGTGGCTTACAGAATAAAAGACCAAAAAGCATCACATGTGATACACAAGGACAGTGAGATTTGTTCAGTTGCTGAGTTGCAAACTTCTAGTGTGTTTACTACAGCCTGCAGAAAATACAAATATTTCATAACTCTAAATATAAGTTTAATCCTGTAGTGCCCAATTACATATAAAATATCGCCAAGCTGTTATTTGTATGTAGAAAAACTTTAATAATAATAACAATAAAAAAAATCTGACTGGAATTTTTGCCACATTGTGTTAAACAAAACAGTCTCAAACTGCATCCGTTTCCTCTCCTCCCAGCCTTGGCCCAGCTTCACTTCCCATTTGTTTCCCATCCCTCCTGACCTAGTTCTCCCATTGGAATTTCTTCTTACCATGGCTGTATTAAAGTATCACGCACACAAAACTTGCAGCTAAATTTGAGGGTTAATAAGAGATGTTTGATATAAATTTGGGACGTGATGCTTTATTGCTACCCTAGAAAAAGGCAATTTCCAGTCTGGCTTTCTTCCTAAATAAAACTGTTTTATTGCCCTCAGACATGACGTGTGAATGATTTATTTCAGACTTTCCACAACCCCTCCCATTCCTGATGGTGGCAACTGATTATCAAGGGCCATCCTGTGAAAGCCCTCGTTCAGTAGCAGCTTTGCATACTAGCATGAGATCTTTAAGTAAATAAAGACAAGGCTCCCTGCTTACCAGAACCTGCACATGAAATTCACGGGGTTGAAGCCAGCCAGGAGCAGGCAGGGCAGCCATTCCTTGTACTCCTTCTGCACCGTGCTGCTGTAGTGGATGAAGTCCATTAATTCCTCCTCCGAGGGCAGGGAACAGCCCAGCCTGAGGAAGCGCCGGAACAGAGCAAACTTCTTATGGCACAGGCAGTGTGCCAAGTTAATCCCACGCAGGGTGATCCCGTATTTCAGGAGAACATCAATGAACTGATAGTACCTGCAAGCAGCAGAAAGAACAGTGTACCCCGTGACTTCTCCCTCAGGAAGCACCGACCACTTTTTACATCTGTCTGTAATAAAACACTTTAAAATGTTTCTATTAAAATCTTTTTATCATTACCTGTTGCAACAAGGTAATAGGATAAGGACTGAGATGATGACTGATAATTAGTGTTGCTTTTTAGTGATTAGATGGCACATTACTTCACAGAAGTGGTGACACACGTTACCTGCCTCATTCACAGGACATTTCAGCAGCCACCTGCTCTGCATTCCTTCCTAATTTATTTATTATAAAGCAACACCAGGACAGAAAGAGAAAAATGGTGTCCAAGCATTTTTAAAGGCAGCTTCCTAGAAGCGTGCCATGAACTAAATTCACTACTAACAAACCTCATTAAGGTAAATGGCAGCACCTACACCATAAATAAATTTCAACCCATGTACAAGAAATAATCTGTTAAAATCTGAGAGGATTCAAAAGCCTTTTTTGAAGATGTTTTCCTTAATGCAGCACACGAGCCACATTCCAGGACTCCACATTAATATTCCCAAGGAGGAATATTAATGAGGAGTGCCTGCAAAGGGGGAACACACTGGAATTCTGGAAAAATACTACATGATAGACAGCAATTGAGGGAGGAAGGTGGGAAATTGCATGTCCAAAGTAAGTTAATTAAAGCAAATGTAATTATGAATTATTTCAAAATAGACAAGGTTACTTACTGCTTTTGGAAGATCATACACATGGGGGACCTGCAGTCAAAGTCCAGGCATTCCTGAGCATCTGGGCTGAAGCCCTGTTCGAGCAGCATTTCCAGGCACTCCCCGTACCCGCCGTACAGCGCGGAATACACGGGGCTCACTTTGCCCTCGCCCTTGTCACAAATCCGGTCAGTGATTGGAATCAGCAACTCCAGTATCCTGCAGATATTGAAAACCTCTGTTTTCTGATCTTATGCAACCATTAATCTTAAACACACAGCCAGTTTTTCACAGGGTCATTGCAGCTTTGGAAGAAATCGTGGTTTTTCACTCTTGAGTTTGCAGCTTTATAATTCCATACACAGAGCCCTGGCAAACGTTGTGCTTTGGGACGAATTTAGGCTGGAAAAGCAACCAGGGGCAGCTACTTCCTATAATCCAACAATTCTTTTTACAGCAGCAGAACACCACTGCATATTAAATCCCAACTCCAAGGAAATTTGGAAGCAAACTGGAAATGTGAGTTGCAAATGAAATTAATTCTTAGTTCTATGAAACAGAAAAATCCTTCTGTTTACAGCTCACACCCCAGGCCACATCACATTAGTGACAAACACCAGTTCCTTTGCTGCTGGAACTTAGTGGTGCTGCTTAAGGGTCTGCCAGTGATGTATCATCATTTATATATTTAAATGCTGTCACACACGAGAATCATGGAGTTCCTGAGAGATGCTTCTCCCCGGTGGTCTAGTCCCAAAACTTCCTTCCACTCTTGGCTCTCTGCTGTGGAACTGACTTGTGTCTCTGAAATCGAGCAAAGCCACAAATGCATCTCCGGAAGGATTAAAGAAACTGTTTTGTGGCTTTGATTTTTCTGGCTGGTCCAGCTAATTCAGTATTTGCATAGAATTACTTCTGCTACTTAATGGTCAGGAATATAATTCTAATTAGCAGCTGTTCAAGTCATGTATAATGTATAACATTGTTATTCATACTTTTAGAAGGAAAAGTAATATGGCCATGGAGTGAATTGGTATCTGGTTCAGCACTGTGGAAAACCCTTTAAACTCTCTAGGATATGGATCAAACCCAGGTTAGATGCTGAATTAAAAATCACATAATCACAGAATGTTTGGGGTTGCAAGGGACTTGAAAGGTGATCTAGTTCCACCCCCTGCCATGGGCAGGGACACCTTCTACTATTCCAGGTTGTTCCAATTCCCAACCAACCTAGCTTGGAACACTGCCAGGGATGGGGCAGCCCCAGCTTCTTTGGGCACCCTGTGCCAGGCCTCCCCACCCTCACAGGGAAGCATTTTCCCCTAATATTCTATCTAAACCTACTCCTTGTCAGTGTGGAAGAAACTTCTAAGAGACATTTAAAATATGAAAATAATCAGGACTTCTAAACTACAGATCAGTTTGAACACTCAATTTTTCTCCCTTTTAAGGTTGAACTTCCTCCTTTGGGGATCAGATTTGTGTGACCAGGACCTTCTGTCTGAATGCCTTTGCAACCACCTACTTTGCATGGCCCATCTCAGCTGCTGCATTGATGGGTAACTGCCAGTTATCCTCGTTGCAGTAGAGGTTTGGGTCTGCCCCTGCTGCCAGCAGCAGCTCCACGCAATCCAGGTGTCCCTCCTGCGCAGCAATCAGCAGGGGAGTGGCCCTGTCCTTGGCCTGGCAGTTGACATCTGCACCTGACACAAAACAAAACCAGTTACATCCATCAGTTATCATTTTTCACAGGGTGGCTTCAAACTCAGCAAGTTTTCTGCAGCAAAAAGGAAATAAAACCTCTACTATTTGAAACTGCATTTAGTAAGAGTTGATGGAAGCAGCAAGGGAAATGAAGGATCACGGTTACCACAGGACAGAAGCAGCCGCAGACTCTCCAGCCGGCCATACTGAGCAGCCACAAACAGAGGGGTAATTCCAAAGTCATCCCGGCAGTCCTTGCTGGCCCCTCTCTCCAGGAGCATCTGCATTATCTCAGTGGAACCCTGAAACAAAATATTTATTCTTAACCAGCAGGAAAGCGAGGAAATTACATGATCTGTTTTTCCCCACGTGTTCCAAATAGAAATAATAGAACCCACAATATATTCAATATTCTGAAGACTCACTGAAAAATTAACAGTAAAAGAAATTAGACAAGTTCAAATGGATCACTTTTGCTCATTTACATGATAAACTCATTTGTATGTGTTAGAACCATTAAGCCAACATATTTTTCAGTACAAGCTTATCACTGCTAGGGTAAGTTAGGAAAAATTATCTAACAAAAAAGCAATAATTATTAAATAAATAATTAGCCCTCAGAATACACCAGTTACATAGCAATTATATGATGTGCTCAAAGGTTACCTGAAAGGAAGCTTGGTGCAAAGAATTCCATCCAGACCAAGAATGAGAACCTTCAACATTTGCTCCATGTTGGAGCAGAAACTTGACAACTTCTGCGTGTCTATTTTCAACAGCTTCCACGGAACAGTAATAATAATAATAAAAAAAAAGAATTCTTATTGAAGAATTTTAAAAAGAAATCATTTAAGTTATTTGGATTTAAGAGCTCAAAAGGTCTCACTGCCAACTTCCTGAAACAATAATAATTTTTTTTTAAACTTGCCCATTATATACTTACTTGTCTTTCATATTTGGATCCCCAAAACAGTGTTGGAGAATGGAAATAATGCCAAAATTCCCCCAAACTTGGAAAAGACTTGGAAACAAAGGTAACATGGCACCCACAATGCCTGGGTACATACGTGAATATATCAATAAAAATATTTAATCAGACGATTTAGATCCTCAGGATTCACTGTAACTGAAGTTTTAAGCATTTCATTATGTCAAACATAAATCATAGAAAAAATGCTAAAATAATGGACCTTAATTGCCAAACTAGGAATGTCAAAAATAAGTCTTTTTACATAAGAATTAGGGAGGAATTAGAAAAACAAAAGACTTGAAACAGCCTCATACAGCCTGTACCTTCTAAAGTTTTTCTGTGCTTGATGGAGAAAACAAATCTGCTTTTGTAATTTTGTTTGAAAACACTGTCTTAAGAACATACACCGATAAATAAAAGGTCATTTCCACACCCACTCCACCTCTGAGTCTAAAGCCTGGCATTTAGGCTACAAAAAGATGGAACGTGGCAGGCAGCAAAGGAATTCTGGTGAGTTTAAACTTGGAGAAACTTGAATTCAAACTGGTGCGTTTAAACTCTTTGGGATTTGAGAAAAGCACGCGTCACCTAGGAAGAGCGGGGTGGTGGCGGATTCAGTGGTGACGTTGTCGAGGTCAGCCCCAGCTTCCAGGAGAAGCCGGAGACATTCCACAGAGCCGTGACGGGCCGAGAGGTGCAGAGCACACAGCCCTTCGAACGTCCTCGAGTGGATGTAGTCATCAGACGGAGCTGCAGAGGATTATAATGAGGGGGGAAAAGGGATATTTAGCAGTGAATTACAAAATATAATCATTTTAAGAAAATAACAAGGTTATTTGAGATGTGTGGCCTATGGAACACCCATGAATGTGCTGTTATCACCTCAAGTATTGCCCATGAACTGCAACGTGCCAACTTCTCTTCACTGCAGCTGTGAAACCACACACAAAATCCCCAAACAAGAACAGGATAAATCTATGTAAATTGTATCTTCTATGACAGGGTAATTTAGCAGCAAACCACACTATTTCCCATTAGATTTTCCTTACCTGTATCAATGAGCAGCTTCAGGCAATCACTGGAATTGTGTGCTGCTGCTTCGTGGATGGGCAACCACCTCCTGTTATCCGGGACATCGACGCTGTATCCCCGATTAATTAATTCCTTCAGTATTTCAACGTTTCCTTCTCTGGCTGCAAGGCCCACGGCCGAGCACCGGTCGGAATAGGCTTCCGTGAAATCCATCCCTGGTGTGGAACTCTGCAGGAGGAGGAAAGGAGTGGAGGTAAAAAAAAGAGAGAGATGCGTGTTGGTGGAATATAGATACGAGGGGGGTTATGTTTGTTGTGCAGAGGATTTGGATTGGTTTGTAGGGAGATGGTGCTTTGAGGGGGTTCAGGGGGAGGTAGTTAGCTTGGGGGGAGGTTGGGGCAGGTGGTTTGTGGATTTTGAGGGGAGATGGTTGTGGGGTTTGAGGCGAGGTGGTTGTTTTGGAGGTGGTTGTTTGGAAGGTGTTTGGGGAGGTGGATGAGGGTTTAAGAGGAGGTTGTGGAGTTGGAGGACAGATGGTTTTTTATGGGGTTGAGGGGTAGTTCTTTGTGAGGTTTGAGGGCAGAGGTGGCTGATTGGGAGGTGGTTGGGGGGTTTGGGGCAAGGTGGTTGGTTGTAGGACTGGGGGGCGAGGCGGTTGCTTGGGGAGGTTGTTTGTGGGTTTGGGATGTGGTCGCTGGCGGGTTTTGGGGGAGACGGTCGTTTGCGGGGTTGGGGGAGGCGGTCCGGGCCGATGAACGTCTCCCCGGCAGCCGTCACAGCGCCGGCCCCCGCGAGGCTCCGCAGCCGCCCCGGCCGGACCGGGGCCGCCCCGCTGCCGCTCGGGGCCGCGGCCGCCGCCGCCTTCGCCCGCGGCCGCCCCGCGGCTCTGCGCAGGCCCCGCCGGGCCGGGCCGCCATGTGGGTGTTCGGCTACGGCTCTCTCATCTGGAAGGTGGATTTCCCCTACCAGGAGAAGCTGGTGGGGCGAGTCCGGGGCTACAGCCGGCGCTTCTGGCAGGGCAGCACCGACCACCGCGGGGTGCCGGGCAAGGTGAGCCGGGGGCGGGGGGAGCGCGGCCGCCGCGTCGGGCCCGGGCCCTGCCCCGCGGCCAGAGCTGCCCGCAAGGGCTGCAAAAACCCTCACAAACAACACAACGCCCTTTAAAGAGGGCTCAGAAATGCCCAGATTTGTCATTTAGGGCGTTAACTACCCTCGGTGAGGGGCGGCTGTCAGGCTGTGCACAGGGAGTCAGAAAAGCCAGAATTATTGATCTAAGTAACCCCCCGTTATATTTTAATTTATTTTACTCTCATATGAAAATTCGTGGATTAGGAAATACTTACAGTTCTAAAATTCTTCACAGTTTGGAAAAGGAGGAAAAAAAAACCCAACAAGAAAAAGAAACTAAAATTCCAAAGTGAGCATTCCCAATGCCATGTATTTTTAAGCCACAGGGTGAGGATAAGCTATAACCTGCACCCAGGTAATTCCACTGTACCTGGAATACGGCTTTAAAAGAGAAAAAGCATCAGGATTATTTTAAATAACACAGCTTGCTGCGTGGAATGTCTCATCCAGATATAAATGACACTCCTTAGAACCTCAAACACCATAAGATAACTTGCACAGAGCTCAAAGATAACACGGCTTGAGCCACCACTGACACACGTTAAAGAACAACAACGAGGAAAAAACAGTTCTTACAAATATACAGCAAATTACATGTTAGCTGTATTTTAAAAATATTTTCAGAGGATTATTCCCAGTAGTACAAACAGTAATTAATTCCTCTGATCAGTAAGTATTTAGTAATTTGTTTCTTAATGTTTGTTTTGGGTAGTTCCAGGCAAGACAAGGACTCTGCAAAGCAATTAACTAAATATCCTGCCCTTCCTTAGGCAAACAGATCCATCCTCCATCACACAACCCACCTGAACATGGAAGTTCTCCTCAGCACCTCCCTTCATATCAAATCAAATTGGATTTAAATGAAATTTAATGTATTTAGGCTACAGTTACAGACATTTCTGGTAAAGACAAGAAAGTTGTTTTCCACCACAGAATGTCTCTTTAATCCATAATTCACAAAAGTCTTTGTGACCCATTGTGAGCGCACAAGTCAGAGAACTATCAATGGCTATGGAAAAAACATTCCAAAAGGAACACTTAAGTTATCTGTGATGAATCACGGGAACAGACTTGTTTCTCCTCAGGAAATAGGACTCATTTAGTGTTCTTGTAGCTTTGTTGCCTTATTTTATCAGTCAGATGAGGAATAAATGGCTCATGCTGGGTGAGAACTAATTTGATGCCAAAAGCAGCAATTTTAAACTGCAGATGTAGTTCAACATAGGGTTTTATGTTTTAAAGTTTTATGCAACAAATTTCAACTATTTTATTTCCAGTATTTACAAACTGGCTTCTTGCTTTTTCCTACAAGAATTAACTTACTGGGAAAACCAAGCCATTTGCAAGGTATCCTCCCTCTGTCCAGTAAGGCTCCAAGGGCTCCTTGAGGATAGTTAATTAATGAAACTCTTAAATTATCACTGTTATTATATTGTTAATTAATTGTCACTGTTTTAAACAAGAATAGAATTGAGTCTGGACAGCACACGTAAAGCAAGGACGTTCAAACCCTCCCCATTTCTGACTGCCTTTAATTTAACTTCTGTGTCACAGGCACTGTCCACCCAGAATTTAACACGTTGTCTATCAAAGCTTCTCTAATACTGTCAAAAGCTACTCTCAGAAAATATTTATACTGAATCTGGACCTTACTGGAATTGTGCTGGATTAGTTGTCTGAGCCTTTCATTCCCGTTCCTTGCTTTTTTTCTCGTTTTGGTTTGCTTTTTGCTCATGATTTAGGGCAAAAGCCTCTGACTGAATGACAATTTATTCTTTTCAATTTTAGCCTGGAAGAGTTGTGACCCTTGTTGAAGATGCTGAGGTACAGTACTGCTGTACAGAATGTCCTGTTGCATTTCCACTCTCTTATTCATTTTTGCTTCTCTACAAGCAAATAACTGTTATCTTTAGGGAAAAATTCTCTCAGTGTTTCCCATTTACACCAAGGGCTCTTGATTGTTTCAGATAAACTGGAAGTAGTTTGGCTCTGTTACGACCACAGAGATATTTTAAAGTATATTCTGGAATAGTCACTTTGGCTATCCAGTTTTGAGGTGCAGAATTTGATATAAACATGTATCACATATACATGATTTGATATAAACATCGAATGATAAATGTAATTGCTTTAATTTCAGCTTCACAAGGTGTTAACATGATTGTGAAGGCACCTCAGCACACCACACCAGTTCAGGTGTGTAACAGGTGTAGGTGACACTCAGGTCCTTGCCAAACCGTCACTAAACAGAAGGGACCTGATCAAAATTCCTTCAAACTGGGCATTCATTAAATTGGTAATTTTCAGACATAAATTTTATGAGGTCAGGGAGAAACTGTGTCCATTTTGGCAGCTCCTTAAATGGTCTGCATTGAGGCTATTTACTACTCCAGCTATTAACAAAACAAGAAATTACTCTGTCAGAAAAACCTCAGCATTAGAGGTTTCCTCAGAAAGAGGATGATCAATTTGCCCTTGTATTTTGGGACTGTTACAAACAGTGCAAAAGCAGCAGAAGGGCACAAAATTAGTTTTCTGAAAGTTTTGCCTGAATACAATGATTTCTGAGTATTCTCTTAACCAGTTCTCCTCGGCCAGGGGTGCGTGTGGGGCGTTGCCTACAGATTACCAGCTGGGAAGGAAGGAGAAGTGAAGGCCTACCTGGATTTCCGGGAGAAGGGCGGCTACAGGACCACCACGGTCATCTTCTACCCGAAGGACACGTCGGTGCCGCCCTTCGACGTGCTGCTGTACGTCGGCACCCGCGACAACCCCAACTACCTGGGCCCCGCGCCGCTCGAGGACATCGCGCGCCAGATCCTGGGCGCCGCCGGGCCTAGCGGCAGGAACACGGAATACCTGTTTGAGCTCGCCAACTCCATCAGGAACCTCGTGCCAGAGGACGTGGATGAGCACCTCTTCTCCCTAGAGACACTGGTCAAGGAGCTCTTGAACAAGCACCAGAATCTCAACTGTCTATAAAGTAACCTCGTGCTTTTAACGACCTGGTTCTGTCTTCAGAGGACAGGTTTTGTTGGCCATGGGTGTGTGACAGGGAGGAACGTTCCTCTGTACTGTGCTATCCTAATTAATATTGCATATCTTAATTAATGCTGCATTCAGAATAGGAGTTGGTCGCTTAAAACAAAATTACCAAAATCACTCTTTCAAGAGTCCAGAGAGAGGGGAGTGAGGAAAGTGTTTTAGGTTTGAATTCGGTGTTTTAGCTTTTCATCCAGAGACTACACCTCAAGACAACCACTTAAACTTCTCTTCATGTTTTATTATTATTTCAGGTTTAAAATAAATCTTTAGAATGTTTTCTAGGTCAAAATCAGCATGCAGAGACAAGTCCCATAGATTTAAGTGATAGTTTCTTCTCATTCCAGACCACAATGCAAGAATTTTAAGTGGTTGTCCTAAATTGCGTAGTAAAACATTTAAATGAACATTTAGGTTCTCTGAAATGAAGTTATGCCACTGAATTACTCATTTCACCCTTTATATAAATGCAGAGGATAAACCATTTTATTGTCAAGGAAATAATTCCTTCCCTTGGCTGCTGATGTCAAGCCCTGGAAACCAAAGCTCTGGGCACTCTTGACTCAAACAAGCCATAACCTATCAGTGACTCGTCTTAATTTTTAATCCTAATATAAAGAATAACCCCAAAATATCAAAATTAACTAAGAGCATGACTTGAAGTCACAACACAGCAAGAACAGAAACTCTCATCTCTGTTACTTCAGATGCTGTTGTGGCCCCATGTCTTCAAAAATCCCAGCTCCAAGGACAGAGTTTAAGCCTGTTTCAGGGACTCACCAACAGAAGGTAATTAAGGAAGGAACCCTCTTTCCAGTAACCTTAGGGGTGTGTATGGACATCCCAAGAGGGTTGGGAAGCCCCCCATTCAGGCCAGTAGGCTTCCTGATGCAATCCATCAGCACACAAGAGTATCCGTCCCAACAGGGATTTGTCTCGCTCCTCAAAACTTGTATTTTTATTAACTTTTAACAAAGTATATTTTTATATCTTAATATAAAAGGTCCTGTTTCAAACACCACATACCGTCCTGTTTTCCCATGCAGGGAATGTTTAAGTGTTTAGTAGCAGCCTAGAAGCCTGGATGCTGCATCAGTAATTGCAAAAAAATGTGGTTTTCCCCTAAAAAGGTCGACCCTTTCTCTTCTTTACATTTTCCTGGTTTATATTTGTAAAGGTAAAAATGTTCAATGGCACTCTCTGCTTTCTTGAAAATCCTTTTTAGATTTAAAAGTTCTTTCCTCAAAGACTTATCCTTGTTCCTTAAAACAGGACAGGGGATGCTTGTGTTCAGTAATGATCCAGAACCATCAGGGCTGATTCCCTCTTTAAAACGCTAATTATTTAAGTGCTGTGATTCGGTGTAGCTCCACAGTCTCTATCTTTATTGTCTCCAAGGCTTTGTTGGTTCATTTGCTTCCCAAATCCATAAAACATTGCAATAATATATGTTCCAGAGTGTGTGTGCGTGTATGACTTCAGTGCAATAAAAAGGCATTACAATGACTAATGGGGTTGGAAATCTCCAGAAATGTTATGTTTAAAGTGTGTCCATGTGAGGATGGACATCAAGGTGTGTCTTCATTGCACCTCATTATAAAATTGCTCTTGGGGCTGAAAATGACAACATGCAGGGGCTGCTATAAACTGTGCCACATCAGGAGTTAATTAAAGCATGGGAAATATAATAATACATATATTTGTTCTTGCTGTGTGGGGTTGAAGCCACTGCTCTGCCCCCAGCTTTGGTCACCACCAAACACCTCACAGATCTGTTACCTCAAAAATTATAGGCCATTTAGGCTTCGTTTTTTTTTTTCTGACTGGCTATACTCAATCTGTATTTGTGAAAATACGGATTCTCAGATCTGTAGGCTTCACTACACAACCACGCACACAAAGGCGCTGCTAAACCTGTTCCCAAACAGTGTTTGGGGTAACACCAGCCACATCCATGACTGTTAACAGAAGATAATGCAGAGAGGAGGGAAATCCAAACTTAAGGGTTGGACTCCGTGACCTCCAAGGTATTTTCCAAGCAGAATTCCACGGCTCTGCAATGAGTGGATTCTCTGTAGCACGGCCAATTAATTTCCTGGCCTTCCTTATTCAACTATTTCTCTGCTCCGTTTCCCATGGATCAGATGGGACTGGCCTAACCTGCTCTGATGTGAAGACTGCCGGATCCCTTGGGTTCCCAGGAGTATAGATACATATATGTATATATACACACACATGTATACAAGTGTATAGAGAAAGACACGCAGAGGAGCCCTTAAAGTGCTTTTACACTCATAACCTCGTACCTCTGGGTTATGGTTAACCTTTAGTGCAGCCACTAATGACCAAAGTTAATTACTCGCATCCCATTCCCCCCCACTCATACCCTCGTTGTCCCCCTCCTCTCACTCGCCTCCCACCTACCCCTCCCTCACTCCCCACCGCACCCCCTCACTCGCCTCCCTCGTTCACCGCTCGCTCCTTCGTTCCCTCATTCCCACTCCTCACTCCCTCACACTCCTCACTCCCACTTCTCTCTCACACTCATTCTCTCGCACTCCTCATTCAAATTCCTCACTCCCTCATACTTCTCCCTCGCTCACTCACTTCTTCACACTCCTCACTCCCACTCTTCACTCACTCCCATTCCTCCCTCCCTTCCCGTACTCACACTCCTTACACCTCCCTCCCTCAGTCCCTCACGCTGCTCCCTCGCTCGCTCGCTCCGTGCCCACCCAGCCCCTCACCTGTGGCGGCGGGCGCTGCCCCGGATGCCGCTGGCGGCGGCGGGCGCTGCCCCGGTTGTTGATCGCAGCTGCCGGAAGCCGACGTGGCGGCGGCGCGGCGCGGCCTCGGCGGAGCCGCCGGCCGGCATGAGGGGCTGCGGGCTGCGGCCGCCCTGCCCGGCCCCGGCCCCCCGGAGGGGCTGCGGGCTGCGGCCGCCCTGCCCGGCCCCGGCGCTGCTCTGCGGGCTCCTGGCGGCCGTGGCGGCGGTGGCCGAGGGCGGCCGAGCACTCCCGCAGCTCAGCGACGACATCCCGTTCAGGGTGAACTGGCCCGGCACCGAGCTCAGCCTGGTCGGTACCGCACCGGGCCGGGGGGCCCGCACGGCCGCTCCGCCCGGGGAGGGGTCTGAGCCTCCCCGCCACACAGGGGGGCTTGGGTGGGGCTGTTCCGCCGCCGGAGGGAGCCCGGCGGCTGGGAGAGAATCCCGCGGGATTCTGTGCTGAAAGCGGCTTGGGGAGGGCTGGGTCTGGGGGCTGTAATAAAGGTCTGAAATGGGGGAGCAGGAGTGAGGGGAGCATGGAGGGACGCGGGGATCTGGAGGGGATCGGGGAGCTGCAGGGGATCCATGATATGGTGGGGATCAGAGATTTGGAGGGGATCAGGAATGTGGCTGGATGTAGAAGGTCCAAAGCCAAGGCGACAGCAAGCAACTCCCAGCCAGCTTAACCACCAAACCCCAGTCTTGTGGTACGATTAAATCCGAGGAAATACTCTGGAGCACCACTCAGGAATTCAGGGGTATTTCTAATGAGTAGCATTAAAAAAAACCCCTGCCTGTCTGATCCATGGGTTGGTTGTTTCCTCAGCCAACGACGGGTGTCCTGTACAAGGAGGACAATTATATCATCATGACCACTGTGGACAAAGAGAAGTACAAGTGTCTCCTGCCATTGATAGCCAGTGGCAACGAGGTGAGTTCAGGCGAGTTGTTCTGTAAATGTAAACTGTAGATGAGTCTTTACATTGTCAGTTTTAATGTCATGAAATATGCTTCTGTTGCAGGAAGAAGAAAAGGACTATAAAGGTCCTACTCCAGGGGAACTGCTGGAGCCTCTCTTTAAGCAAAGCAGCTGTTCCTATAGAGTACGTTACTTCTGTCTTGTTCATTAAATGCCAATTAAAAGGTTACAGTCCAGTCCATGTCAAGGTTTAGGGTAGTAAATGAGATACTAATAAGAAACAAGGTCTTTCCAACTTTATGCCTTAACATTGCTGACAAAATTCTGTGTGATTGAAGATGTCAGGATTCAGATAAATGGGTTGCTGTGGTAGCAGTTAAAAATGTGGATTTTTATTATTTTTTTAAATTTAATTTTTTTCCTTTGTTTTATCTGTGTGAAAGTCAAGGAAGTTTTCTCTGGTGTGTTTATTTGGGCAACACTGACACCACTGGCTGTGCTCTTGTTTTTGAGGGTGCTCCAGGACTTTGCTGCAAAAGCCAACATTTGGGTGGATTTGTGGTGTGTAAATACATCTAAAGATAATTTTTAAAATGTATTTTGTTTCTAAGATTGAATCTTACTGGACTTACGAGGTCTGCCATGGAAAACACATCCGCCAGTACCACGAGGAGAAGGAAACGGGGCAGGTAGGCTGCTCACAACCCCCTTCTCCACTGGCATATTCCTGCTGAACTCCTCCAGCAGGCTTGAATGCCCTGGAAAAGCTTCCTGGAAAGTGGTAACTGATGTTTGTTTTGATTGCAGAAAATAAACATCCAGGAATACTACCTGGGGAATATGATAATGAAGAACCCGTTGTCAGAACCAGGTGTGTTTTAGATTATTTCATTCTGATGATGTTAATGAATTTTTTGGGTTTTAATTATTCCAGTCTGACCAGTTTGAGAGCTTTTTTTAGGGAGGGAACCTGGTGCAGATCTTTAGAAATACTCAAGTGTCTAGAGTGGGACTTTGGTGGAAATCAGGTTGCTGAGCCCCAAACTGAAAGAACAGTTTAGAATAACTGACTTCTGGAGCACTTTTTGCCTGTAAATTAGTTCAAAGAGGACTTTCAAATCCACAGACCGTGTTCATTCAGGGTTGATGGAAAGAACAGAAACAGAACAGCAAAACATCACCTAGGCTGGGGTGTTTGTTTCATTCCAGGCTAGCGTGTAGAAGGTGGGCACCAGTGTTTTCTTAGAAGCGATTAACTGGAATGCTGCAGTCTTTTGTGGGGGATTTAGTGCTGTTCATCCCATTCCTGGATCCCCGGCTGCAGCCCTCAGTTAGGGATCTTAGTCCTGGGAAGAAACAGGGCTTCAGAACCTGCCTTGTTTGGCCTGTCTGGGTGAGTGGGTGCAGCACCTGTGCAGGGGTGCCTCGTTCTGGTGCTGTACGGAACACAGAATGTTTGATTTGAGTCACCAGTTTTGTGGGGCTGGATGTTGACGTGGGATGGCCCTTCAGGTCACCATAGCTGAGTCTGTCAGGCTGTTGTCTCTCTGCCCTTCCTGCTTAGGTGGCAGACTGTGTGTCCTGTGTCCTCTCCCTGCTTCCTGTCCGACAGCTCACGCTCCTTCCAAAGCACCTGCCTGTTTCCTGTCCAATTCCCACCCTTCCCAAACAGCTGCAGTGACGTGTTCTCCAGCCCTGCCTTGTGTCAGGGCTGGATTTGGCCTGTCCTACCAACTCCAGGTGGTTTTGTGATGAACTGACGTGTATTTTGCTCTGTTTGCTCTGGGCCTCAGACCAGTGGTTATTTCCTTTCTTTCCTCTTTTGCACCTGCAAGTGGCTCTTGGCAGTGTATAAAGCACCAGCAAATACACCAACCAGAAAAGCTTCTCTGTATAAAATTTCATTTTATTTCAAGTGCACAAACTTACCTCATTCTTAATTATTCCCTAGATCAAGAAGAGAAGGAAAATTCCAAAGACGGTGCAAAAGAGGCAAGTGAAAAACATCTATTTTAACTTCTGCCTTCAGTAGTGGAGGCAATTTATATATGATCATAGAATCCCAGAATGGCCTGTGTTGGAAGGGACCTCAAAGATACCCAGTGCCACCCCCTGCCATGGGCAGGGACACCTTCCACTATCCCAGGTTGCTCCAAGCCTCATCCAACCTGGCCTTGGACACTTCCAGGGATGGGGCAGCCACAGCTTCTCTGGGCACCCTCTGCCAGGGCCTCACCACCCTCACAGGGAAGAATTTCTTCCTAATATCCAATCTAATGATAAGATGATGTAATTAGTCTCCTCCCAAAATGAATATCAAGAAATGAAACTGTTCCTGAGCTGCACTTCTCTTGCTTTTAATTATCAGTCCCAGCTCAGAAAATTTATTTAGTCTTGCTACTCAAATGACTTACCTACACTTAACAAAGCCCTACAGCACAAAATCCCTAAGAGATGGAGCTGACTTGCTGACCCATCCCGTAAAAGTCTGTGCTTCCCTTTCCCCTTAGAGGACTTCCCCGCTTGTTTAGGCCCCAAAACTCAGTTCTGAGTTGCTGACTCTTTAGCAAAACAACAGGAATACCTGACGCACACTGGAGTTTGGAATTAGTGAGAGCAGGTTTGACCTTATTGCCAGTTCCCCTTCATTTTCATGCTGAAATGAAGTTTTTGTGTCTGTGCTTCTGGAATAGCCCAGGGTGGTGATTGTGCAGTGATCTCAGCAATACCCAGGCCTGAGGAGCATTTTGGAGGTTGTGTGGGGGCAGAATGTGGCAGCTGTGCCTCTTGGAAAGCCAGGAAAACAAAGTGTTTTCCAGTGCAGCTTTTTTTCCTTCAGCTTCAGAGGAAATTAGGTCTTTTATTGCCTTTTTCTTGGACAGTATTTATGATGCACTTGCCATGTCGAGATTTCCTGGAATCTCTTATCAGGAAGGGGCATGTTGGCTCTTTAATCTCATTAATGTCTTCACTCATGGCGGAGCAGTTTCTGGGAGGAGTCAGTGGCCTGGGACAGGGTGATGCGGCTTGAAAGCCAAAGCAGGTGAGGGACAGAAAGGTCCTGGATCCCTGGAGTGTCCTGACCCCAGAAGGCACCTCTGTCTTTTAGCACAGAGCCCTGTCTGTTCAGCTCTGAAAACCTTCAGTAGCTCAAGCAACACGGGTAAAACAGGGTCAGTTTGTGGGTTTGGGAACCCTGGAACTCCAGCTGCTTCCAAGATAGAGACTTTACCACCTCAGGGAATTAATGTCTTAAAGAGGGAGTTGGATGAAACGCAAAGGAACAAACCTGAAGAGAGCTGACTTAAAAGTGTGAAAAAGTGGGATTTACTTTGTGAACACCCTTAACTTTGTTAGCCACAGCCATGGGTGGTGTGGGATCCTCTGAATAAGGAACAGCCTGGAGCTGGGAATGATGAGAGGTGTAGTGCAGGTGCCAGGGTGACTTTGCAGGGGTGGTTTTGGATTCTTTAGGGCCTGGTATTGCAGGTGATGAGCCTGGCAGACCCAGTCTAGGTGAATACCAGGACAGGTCTGGACGTTGCAGAAACACTGAGTAGCTACAAAGGGTCTGATTTTAACCCAGTCATACTGGCTCTGTACACAGGAATAACATTTTTTGTTTCAGAAGAGTCTCGGGAGCTTTCCTGTGGTTATGATCTGTTGCTTTCCCTCACCCAGATCCCCACAAAAAACATCGAAGGGCAGATGACGCCCTACTACCCCGTGGAGCTGGGCAATGGCACTCCCTGCAGCCTGAGGCAGAACCTGCCCAGGTCCAGCACAGTGATGTACATCTGCCACCCCGAGGCCAAGCACGAGATCCTCTCCGTAGCAGAAGTCACCACCTGTGAATACGAGGTGGTGATCCTGACCCCGCTGCTGTGCAACCACCCCAAATACAGGTACAGTGCCCAGAACGCTTCTGTCTCCTCTTAGGTTGTCATTTCTTGAGGGATCATTTTCATGGTATTTGAAGACTGCAGATACCATGTGTGTACACTTTAAAAGTCTATAAAACCAAAAGTATCTTCTCCAACCATAACCTTTATTTTAGCTCCTCCCAACATGAGGAACTCTCCAGAAGCCATTTCCATATGGAGAATTCACAATTTCAGTATTATTTTCCAAAAATCAAGTGTAGGTTTCTTGTTTCCTCCCCTTCCCTGAACTGTACCCTGAGTCTTTGGACCTTCCAAGGGGTGTAAAGAGAACTGCAAGGGGAGTGTGCCATACAGACAAAGGGAGATAATGGATAGGAGTCATGGATTTACACGGATTTTGGAACAAGGGAGTATTTTATCACTGATCTGAAGCAGGCCAGAAAGTCTGAAGGCAAAATCCTGCATTTTGGAAACACTTGGCAGTTGGAGTTATTAAGTGCTGCTATTGTTAATGGTTGGTATCCACTGTAAATTTTCTCATGTGCATGGGTTTGGTCATACTCTGTTATCTGCTGCACTTATCTATGCCACGGTTGTCTGTTTACTGCATGAGTCTTTTAAGCCTCTGCAGCAGTAGGGAAAAAACCACAGAAAGTGCACAGGCAACTTGTTCTGTGGCTTGATAAGGATACAATCTGGAGCTGCTGCCTCCTTCCAAAGGGAAGGCATGGAAGGGTCCCTGGCCACCAGCAGGAAACTCTTAAAATAAACGCACAGGATCATCATTCCCCCTCTTACGTCACCTTGGTAAATAAGGAAAGGTGGAGGTGGCAGCCTGGGAATGCTGCCCAGTGTCACCACAGGGATCACAACCCAAATTTCAAGTTTAATGCCCTTTTTTCCTGTCATGTGTTCCCAAAGTAGCCCCAAGCAGTGCCTCAGCCTCCAGGGCTTTCCCTCTACACCTGGCATCTCATTCAGGGATGCACCTGCACCACCTGAGCAGCAGCAGATCCAAACACTCAGAGCACTGAACTGATTTCTGTACTTGAAGGTGTAACAGTGACTTGTTCTTACCTTCCTGGGCAGGTTCAGGGCTTCCCCTGTGAATGACATCTTCTGCCAGTCCCTTCCAGGATCCCCACTTAAACCCCACAACCTGGAACAGCTGGAGAAACAGCAGGAAATGCTGAAGATGCCTTTTAGGAGGGTTAAGGAGGTAGGATTTGTTTCATTTTAAATAGAAAAATCTTTATTTTCCCTGTTGACACATTTTATAAGATGGTGGCAGTCTTTCATTAAACTTGTTGAAACTTTGGAAGGAAAACAAAGCAAGTGTGGGCTACTAATTTAAAATTTTGTAGCCTCTGTAGTCTGTAGTTCACAAATGTGTGAAGGTTTTGACTGGAATTTTCTTTCGGCTAAAATTGACCAAAACAGTGAACCTGATTCAGTGTTCAGTAACTTCATGTAGCTTGTAAGACTTTGCAGGGGACTTAATTGTATCCTTTAATTGCAGGAAGAAATGCCTTCAACAAAAGAAGAGAAGTTCTCTTCCATCCACAAGCCTGTGGCTGTTGGGAGCCACCAGCTGTTAACAGTGGGGACAACCCACATCTCCAAACTGACCGATGAGCAGCTCATCAAGGAATTCCTCAGTGGTTCCTACTGCTTCCATGGGGTGAGCAGCAAAGCCATGTGGAATAAAGCTATGTGGAATACATCCTAATTGATGTATTTGTTTAATTTTTATATTGAACTCTTCTGTTGAAATTCAATTTATTTGAGCAGACAGTGAAATGAAAGTAGGTAACAGAATTAGCTGTGATGGATTTTCATTAACTAATAGATACGGAGTTTTACAGCTGAAACAGCTGGTTTAGGGTCTGGGGGGAAAAGGATGGGTTTGTTTTGGGGTGTTCTGTTTGTTTTAGGGGTTGTGTTTGGTTCTTTTTAACACTGAGGTTGTTCCTCTCCCCAGGGCGTTGGCTGGTGGAAATACGAATTCTGCTATGGCAAATATGTTCACCAGTACCACGAGGTGTGTTCAAGGAGTTCTGTTAGTTCCTTTAAGTTCCTGTTAAGAAAATACAATCCTCTGGACAGGGTGTAGTGATCAGCTTTTCCTGTTCTAGGATAAGGAAAGTGGAAAGACCTCTGTGGTGGTGGGTACGTGGAGCAAGGAGGAGCACATCGAGTGGTCGAGGAAGAATGCAGCCAGGACCTTCTACCTGCGAGAGGACGGCACCCAGACAGTCAGGTACCAACCAGGCTCTGCCCTGCTCTCACACCTGGGACACAGGGCCCAGTCCTGTGAAATTCGGGTTATTAACAGATAAAATAAATTGCCAAGAGTAGCATGTTCAGGTTCACCCCCCAGTCAACATCACAAATAAGGAATTCAGCACTTTGGATATGATGCAGAGAAAAGTCTTCCAACAGTGAACAACACTTTCCTTCTGCAGCAACTGCAGTACAACCTATTGCTGTTTGTAATAGTATAATAGTTATATAGTATAATATACAGTATAATAGTATAATAATGTATAGTGTGGTACAATAGTGTACCTGTTACTATTTGTTTGTATATTAAACGCTTGACCAATGATGAGGTGCTGGATCGCACCACTGAGCTGCCTGCTTAAAAACTGTGTTTAATTCTTCTGAACTCTTCCATTCTCATCTTTTGTGGCAGGATGGTGTCTCATTTCTATGGAAATGGAGATGTTTGTGACTTGACAGACAAGCCAAGGCAGGTGACTGTGAAGTTGAAGTAAGTGAACTTTTACAAAGTGATGTTTTGTGTCTGTTTCCTGGGTCATAGGGGAAAGCTGCTGCTGTTGTCACAAATCTCAGAAGGCAGTATCTGTTAACTTAAAATGCTGCAGACAGCAGTGAAATACATGTGTTACTTTGTGCTTATTGCCTACCAACCCCTCCAATTTCTCCTCTATTTTCAGATGTAAAGAATCTGACTCCCCTCACGCTGTGACCATTTACATGTTGGAGCCTCATTCTTGCCAATACATCCTTGGGGTACGTACAGACACACCCTGAGGTCAGGGCTGGTAGTAGAGCACATCTCCAGGTCTATGTTTAAGGTGGCCCTTTTCTCCCAGTGACTCTTCCCAAGATTCCTGCAGTGCTGAGTTCATGGTTTGGTCTCTCTGTTCCAGGTGGAGTCTCCAGTGATCTGTAAAATCCTGGATACAGCAGATGAATATGGGCTCCTCTCAGTGCCCAGCTGAGGACAGCAAAGCCCCCAAGGCCAGATCCTGGCATTCCCATGGGAACAGTGTCTGTGAGCTGACAAAGGCCTCACCAGCACAGCTCTCCAAGCTGAGGGACTCGTGAACCACTTTGTGTATAACTATGTGTATATAAGAGCTTATTGATAAACTTTTAATGATTAAAACCTTGTCTTGCACTTCCTGCCTGGCTCGTGTGTGACACGTTCCCCCCTCGTCAGTGGCATCATTAAGGTGTAAACTCAACTCAGAAAAGGCACAAAAACTACTGAGGCTTCAAGGGAGGAGTTCAGCTGCCAACAGAGAGAAAAGGTGAAGCCAACGCTTCCTGCTCAGGAGCCACACCACCACTCATGATGTTCCTACTGTTCCTGCTTTCTCCAAACACCAGTGTTACCTCACTCTGACTGCTGGGAATTGTATTCTCCTGTCACTGTACCTCACCCCTCTTCAACTGCTATTTCTGGGCTGCTTCCCAGGACACTCCATTTATTTATTTATATTTAACACTGTAGGGTTCATCTTCACATAATTATTTTGCTGAACATCCTTCCTGCCACCAGGTCCAGTTCGCTGTAGTGTGTCTACCTCGCAAAGAACATTTGGGAAGTTTTAATCTGCTGGCACTAGACATTCCTAGAAGTAAATTGGGAGGGATCAGGTAAGTTGAAATACTGCTGATGGGAGGATCTGAAATAGATTTACATGATGTTTTTGGAAAAGTTTGTAATGGCCAACACCCAGCAGAGCCTTGGACGTTTGGGGCTGTAGCAACAGTGTCCGGTCGGTGCCTGTTGGTCACTTCCATGTGCCCACCACATTTCCTCTTTTCTGCAGCCCTTATGCAAGGCCCAGGAATTTCTGATGGCTGTGGGAGGGAACCTGCCAGCCACGTGGCAGATGAGTGGGCAGATAATGCCCAAAATACCACCCTGAGCTGCTAGACTGTTGCAACAGAACCTGTTTAGTGTCTCATGGAGCAGAAAACCCAAACAGCAGCAGCAGCATGATTTGGCAGTTAAATTGACAGTCATTTTTCTTGCTCATATCCCAATTTCTGTGGCTCGGCAAGGTGGCAGAGGGAGCTGGAAAGGGGGAAGGAAGAGTCTTTTACATAGATTATTTCTCCATGGAAAAGTCTTGTACCCAGATTCCCCTGTTCCCAGCCTTCCTGTGAAGCATTTGCTAAACAAGCAAAAAGTTTTAATCCAGGAGCCTTTAGAAAGAGAAGACATTAAAACCAGAGTTCTCCAGACTTCAGATCCTTAACTTTCTTCCTTTACTCCCCTCAACAGTCACAGCTGGACCAATCTCATGAGGCATCCTGTCCTGCCTGCCAGAGGCATCAGCAGCCAACACAGAGTAGGAAAAGATGAAAGCATTTCACCTGCTGCCTGTGCAAGGGGCTGGCTGGATCCCCTTGTTACGGCTCCAGACCTGCACGATCCCTTGGAATGGTTTTATTTTGGCTCAAGGCTGCCCTGATGAAAGGCTGGAGCCACCCAGCTCTGGGCAGCCTCAGCATCCCTCAGGCTGTGCCAAGGAAGGGAACACAACACACCCACCCTTCCTGCACATCATCCCTCCTTGTAGGGATTAGATCAGAGGGCAAGCCAAGAATAGTTATTTTGTGGAATGTCAGAATTCTCTGCACGAGAGGGAACTCCCTGGCGGGAGGGGGATGCACATCCCTGACTCAGCAGCCACAGCATCTGGTGCCCCCCGACAGCAGCTTTTGCCATGATGTGAGCAAACAGGCTCTTGCCAAACTCGTGTTCCTCAGCCTCGACTTCCCCTTGTGCAGGAAGCTCCATGCTCACAGCTATTCCTGTCTGGCATCCAGGCTGCCTCAGCACTCACATCCACCTCCAGAAGGAACATGCTTTGCTCCCCCTCCTTTCCCATCCCTTCCTGACCAACAGCTGACTTAGGTTTGCTCCTACACCTTCAGGAGGTAGAGCTGCTTCACACAGACAAGTGCATTTCCAGGTCATAAATATCTTATCTTGTCATCCAGCACCTAAATCCAAGCCCACCTTAGTAAGAGAAGCTCCTGTGAGGTCTGGTCTCCTCAAAGCTGGTGCTGATCCTCTTTGGATTTGAGCAGCTCCTGTGCAGGTTCAGCTCTCCTCCTTTAAATCACATTTCCAGCGCACAAAAAACCTTTCCCTGCACAGAGAGACAGAACAAGTGGCACATGACCTGTTTTGGGAATGTAATCACTGGTCCTGCTCTTGGTCACATGGTGTGGACCTTCCTTGCTCACTCAGACCTGTCTCATGTTCTGCTCTTCCCTCAATCCCCAAAATAAGAGGTTGCTTAAAAAATATATAAATAAATACACAAAGAGGGTGTTGGAAGCAAATGATAGAATAATTCCAGCACAGGGAACTGGTGGAATAACTGTGCTCACACCAAAAAATTGCCTTTTTTACTTTGTCCCTTCCAACCATGATTGACTCTCCCTGGGATTTTGCTGGCCCTGTAGCTATTCCATCTTCCCAAAGGGAAGCACAGCTGGAGGCTCACAAGCAGCACCACTGTATTTAGATGGAGACTTGTCCAACTACAGGGGCTCACCCCACACTGACAGCAGGAGCAAAAATTTCCCCTGACATATTCCAACTTACCAATTTCCTGTCCCTCTTACCAAAGCAGGTTGGAATCTGTCTGAAGAACAGATGACTGCAGGGCAATTCCCAGAACCTGCTGCAGCAGGAAAGTGCTGGTCAGACCAGAGAGACAGCACAAACCACCTTGGGTTTTCCAGCCCCCAGGGCTGGACAGAAGGGCCTCTGGGCTGCTGTGAGAGTTTCCAGTCACTGGTGGTTGCAAAAGAGTGGAAAAAAAAATTGGGAGCCATATAAAGGCAAGCTCTGACCCCAGTGAAAGCTCCAGGTAATAAGCTAGAGTAAGTTTCCTACCCAGGTGTGCCCGTGGGGCATCAAGTGACTTCAGGATGTATGATGGCCTCTCCTCTGACCTCCCTCCCCACTCAAGCTGTTTTTATATTCTTTTCTTTGAGGGAGTGGCAAAGGTGAAGTTACAGTTGATGTCATTTCATGGTTATGAGGAGTTTGAGTGACTTAGGTCATCAGCATGGGGTAATAGCACAAGTAACCTGAATTTCTGAGTGAATGAAGCCAGGGTCAGCTTTGTCTGGATCATTCCTTTGTCTCTGTTCCTGTTAGCTGTGTTGTTTTTGACGGAGCATGAACGCAGCACCACGGTGTTGCTCCATCCTTTGCTCCATGTTCCCCTGGGAGCAACACACCATGCTCCCCCGGCATTCCTGCTCCCAAGGCCTGCAGTCTGTCCCTGCCGAACTCTGGCCAAC
Organism: Lycocorax pyrrhopterus obiensis; assembly: GCA_014706295.1. Taxonomy (NCBI): domain Eukaryota; kingdom Metazoa; phylum Chordata; class Aves; order Passeriformes; family Paradisaeidae; genus Lycocorax; species Lycocorax pyrrhopterus. Next base: position 5,007,763 of record JACSVZ010000004.1, read on the forward strand.
CCACGCACTGCTTGCTGAACTTGGTTTTTCAGTTTTCTCCCCCACCTGTGATGCTGAGGCCGAAGCAACGCCTCGGGACGACACCGTGACGCATTAAACGAGCAACTTCCACCTTTTATTTCCCCCTCGGTCACGGGTTGGGCAACGCCTGAGAGCGGCGCGAAGAGGAAAACTTGACAGATTTCACCGGCGAAGATCACCTCCGGCACCACCTCCTCCTCCTCCGCCGGGCACAGGGGAGGGGGAGAGGCTGGGCGGTCCCGGGGGTGCCCCAGCCCGCCCCGCTCCGCTCCGCTCCCAGCTCCACAAAAGGCACCCGAGGCAGCAGAAGGTGAAGGAGGAGCGCCCAGGAGAGCAGGTACAGGGGGTCAGAGGGATGGGAGGGTGGCTGGAAGTGAGGAGAGAGCTGTGTGATAAATCCACGAAGCTTTTCACACCCCGGGGGGTCCTGGCTTGCTCACCACTGTGCCGGGTGTCTCTGCGGGGTGTGGGGTGCGTTGGGGAATCTGCTGGCAGTGGGGGACAGAGCTGGGAAGTCACTGACGTCCCTTCCCTTCAGTTGAACCTGGTGGCCCGAGCCCGGTGGGCAGCAAAGGGCACTGCGGTGACACAGGTTCCTCCTCTGGAGCTCTGCACCTGCCTTTGCAGGGAACAAGTACACGGCCTGGAGCAGCGGGGTCAGGGACTCGTGACAGAGACCCGGGGCAGGGCTGGAACCGGGCAGCGGCGCTCCCGGCACTGGGAATGTGGGGCAGTGACCTCTCCTGGCTGCTTCCCATATCCTGCTTCCAAGAAAACTTACTCTGACAGGTAAGGCCAAACTAACGGTCACTGGTGAATCCCCGGCTGAGCAAAGCTCCAGGGGCTGGGATCAGGGAAAGATCCGGGGTCACACAATTACGTGGAGCTCCCTGGGTGTCACTGAAGTGGATGAACAGGTTTTGGAGGGGTCAGACTTACCTGGTTGTTGTGCCACCGGGATGGGAGACATAAAACCTGAGTCCCATGGAGCCCTGAAGGGCATTTCAGATTTTCCAGGGGAAAGATGAGATTGCAGGGGCTGCCTGAGGGAAAAAAAAAAATAATCAGAGTTTATCTACCATGACCTCATACGATTAGTGCTCTACTTCAAATAATTCTCTGACACTCTGTGTCTCTTACTCTGAAGTAAGATGTGTTTTATTTTGGTAGATTAAAAGGGACTCATGGATACAACTAATGAAACAATTTCTGGACTTGCAAGTAAATTAGGATTATTTTTTATGGTATTCTTTAAAATATTATAATGATGGATTTAACATTTCTTTTCTCCAGGATGAGGATCCTTCCTGGCTGCCTTCATTTCTACTTCATTCCTTCTTACTCAGCAGAGCACCTGGATTCCTAACATGGAGAAAACCTCCAGCCTTCCTGGTTTATAACTACTCCTATTCAAACCTCTCCTCTCTCTCAGAAGCACAAGCTCCAAAAACAGCAAGAGCTCTCAATTTCTCACACAATCTCATTGAAAAAATAACCAAGAGAGACTTGGAAAGATTTGACAGGCTGGAAGTTCTAGACCTTTCCTACAATCGGATCAGGGATGTTGAGCCTGGAGCGTTCCAGAGTCTGCTCAGCCTGGTTTCTGTGGATTTATCATTTAATGATGAGAAGCTGCTTCTGTCAAATCTCCCACCCCACCTGAAGCTCTCACCTGCTGGCAAAACTCCGGGGTCTTTGCAGCTTTCCAAGAATTCTGACAAATCCTCAGGGGCTGCTCTGGAGCCTTCTGTTCCCACCAAGGAGCTGCCGTGCTCCGGAGTTCTGTCTCTCCGGCAAATCCTGAACCCCAGGCTCAGGAGAAGCACAGGGAATCTTCTTTGGAGGGGAGAGGGGAACACAGTGGCCCCTCCCATGGCCACACCCGAGCCCAGCCGCTGTGGAATTCCCATTAACGGGACACTCGACCTGTCCCACAGTAACCTCACCACGGAAGAGCTGATGTTAAAACTGGATAAGGATCTCTGCCAAGCCCAGCTGGGCAGGATTTTGGAGCTTGACATCAGTCACAACAACGTGGAAATGGATCTTCTGTCACTGTTTACCCTGTTCTTTCCAATGGAAAACACACTGTCCATCGACGCCAGCTCCAACAAGTTAACCATTAACATCCTGGATGCCGAGTTCTTCTGTAAGTTCCCATCCCACCAGCTTTGGTTCCTAAACATCAGCAACAACCCCATCAACAGCCTGGATACGCTGTGCCTCCCTTCCAGCATCAAGGAAATTGATTTGTCCTTCACCAACATCAGCCAAATACCTGTGAATTTCGCTAAAAAACTGTTTAACTTGGAAAAAATGTACGTTCAAGGAAACCACTTCATCTACACAGCATTCTCAGAAAGCAGGAATGCACTTCCAACGTGTGTCCCTCCCCCCGGAACTGTACACATCAACGCCATCTCCTTTGTCAGGAACGTGGCTGGGACACCCATTGAAAGCCTTCCTGAGAAAGTGAAACACCTGGGAATGTCCAACTGCTCCATTGTGGAGCTGCCGGAGTGGTTTGCTCAGACAGTGGAAGAACTGTTATTTCTGGACCTCAGCAGCAACCACATTTCTGTACTTCCCAGTTTCCCCTCCTCCCTGCAGCATCTCGACATCAGCAACAACAACGTCAAAGTCATCCCCCCCAGTCTGAAATCCCTCTCCAACTTAACAATATTTAGGATTCAGAATAACAAAATTATGGATATGCACACCGAGTATTTTCCATCAGCCTTAAAAAAATGTGATTTTAGTAAAAACAAGGTGAAGGTGTTGTCCTTAACTGACGCCCTGGAAAAGCTGGAACATCTAAACATTTCTGGGAACCTGATCACACATCTGGAGCCCGCTGGCCACCTTCCTGCACTGACCAGCCTGGACAGCAGCGACAACCTGATCTCAGAGCTGCCTGATGGCTTTGGGGAATCCCTCCCAGGGCTGAAGTATTTTAATCTGTCAGGGAATAAGATCTCCTTTCTGCAGCGTGGCTCTCTCCCAGCTTCTCTGGTCGAGCTGGACATCAGCGACAACGCCATCACGACCATCGTGGAGGCCACGTTTGGCCCGCTGACGAGTCTGAGGGTTCTGACTGTCCAAGGGGAGCATTTTTTCTGTACCTGTGACCTGTACTGGTTCGTGAACGTCTACATCCACGAGCCCCAGCTGGAGATCAGGGGCAGGGGGTCCGTGAGGTGCAGCTTCCCCCCGGAACGCCGGGGCTCCCTGGTGGGCAGCAGCCGCCTGACGCTGCTGCGCTGCTCCCTGGGTGTCCAGCTGGCCGTGACCGCCGGCGCCGCCGGCCTGGTCGTGCTGGCCCTCACCGCGCTCTGCTGGCGCCTGGACGGGCCCTGGTACATCAGGATGGGCTGGTACTGGTGCATGGCCAAAAGGAAGCAGTATGAGAAGAGGCCAGAAAACAAACTCTTCGATGCCTTCATCTCGTACAGCGAGCACGACGCCGACTGGACCAAAGAGAACCTGCTGGAAAAGCTGGAAAATGATGGGTTCAGGATATGTTACCACGAGAGGGATTTCAAACCGGGGCATCCCGTGCTTGGGAACATTTTTTACTGCATAGAGAACAGCCATAAAGTGCTTTTTGTTCTCTCTCCCAGCTTTGTGAACAGCTGCTGGTGTCAGTACGAGCTGTATTTTGCCGAACACCGGGTCCTGAATGAAAACCTGGATTCCCTCATCATGATCGTGCTGGAAGATCTCCCGCCCCACAGTGTCCCACAGAAATTCAGCAAACTCAGGAAACTGCTGAGAAGGAAAACCTACTTGAAGTGGAGCCCTGAGGAACACAAGCAGAAAATGTTCTGGCATCAGCTAAAAGCCGTCCTAAAAACAACCAACGAGCCGGTCGTGAGAGCGGAGAACGGATCCGCTCTGGAAATGCAGGAGCTGAAATGAGACCCAGGGAACGGTGAGGGCTGTGCCTGGAAAGCCTGTGGTCAAACAAAAGCATTTATCTCCTGCAAAGGCTGCTGAGATGCCCAGGGGTTTGTCTGGATCAGCTCCAGGAGAGGCTCCTAGGGGGACTGCAGCATGCCTGTTATCCCCTCTGATAAAGATTCCTGAAGGGATGAGACCTGAGCGCCGATAAAAAGCCTTTTCCTCCTGGATGCTTGAATTTGTCCAGCTATTCCCAGCATTTCTGTAAGTGCTGTGGATGTCACCTGAAAGGAAGAACTGCTCAAGTCACACTGCATGTCCTCGCTGCCTTCCTGAGGTGGTGGCAGTGAGAAGCGGTGTCTTAGGACTGGACTTCAGATTCCTGATTCTGGGACAGCTTAAGGTGGGAACACACCCTGTGCGCAGGTAAGAGAGCCACAAACCAGTCTGGTACACAGGGAGCAGCTCCTTTCTGTGCTTTGGCAAGGAAAGATTAAAGATTGACTTAATTTAGCCCTCTGAGAGAGGCTAAACCCACACTGCTACAGATTTTGGATTCAGTGACTGCTGGAAGAGATGAGACTTGAAAATACTTTGTAAATACAGAATAAAATATACAATCAGACAGTACAAAAAGAACCAGCTGAGTGTGTTGGTCTCTGCTGTTAAATAACTGGGGTGAGCTTTGTTTAATCACAAATCTCTGGAGAATAAGCAAATTCTGTACATTATTATTTAGATTAAGGAAGTACCACCTGACACAGTCACCTTGACCCATTTCTAATGGATTCAGTGCTACCTCTGCATTGTCCTTGCCCTCGCCTAGAGCCCCTTGATAATTTTATTTATTGTGCTTGGGAAAAAACAAAAGAAATTCAGCTGATCTAACTTTCACATTCAAGGGCAATCAACAGAGTGTGACAGAAAATAAACACCAGGTGAGGACAAATGATTTGGTTTAGCACGACCTGGATTTGCTCCTATGATGAGCAAACCCAAAAAACTTCCCCGCAGAAGATCCCAGATCCAGGAATGCAGAACATCTGTGTGCAGCATGTTTGGAACACAGACTCTGAAAAGGAATTGGCTCTGCTGTGACAAAACAAGACCAAGACCAACCTATTTGCTGCCAAAAGGGGGAACATGAAACAAACACCTCCATTGGCAGAGATCCCTTGGAACTCAATGCAAACCCACCTTTCCTCAGCAAAATGATATGGCATCATCAGCTTTGAGGCTTTACGTATTAAGGATAAAACCCACAATCCTGCAGGCCAGCAGCTGAAAAAGCCAACTCTTATCACCACAGACATCTAGGGCTTAAGAAGACTGTGAATTATAAAAATAATGCACATATTTTTGTTCATTTAAGCAACCAGAAGTCACTTGTTAATGAGATTAATGAGCCCCAAGTAATTAATCAGCTGTTTTTCTAATAACCTTTATGCTTTCCTCTTTCTAAACCACTTAGTGGTCACATTTCTCACTTCCTCTCTTCCCACACATTTCCCACCTCCACATTTTGCTGCTTCCCTCGCAATTCCATCGCTGCTTTTTAACGTGCAGTGACTCTTTACTGGTTCTTTACTGGTTCTGTGCTCAGCAGGTTTCTGATAGAAGTGGCTAAGGGAAAAAAAAGAGAAGTTACACTCCAGAAGAGCCTAAACCAATTATTTTATCAAAAATTTGATTATTTCAGTTCATGATTCACTGCAAAGTTGCACCTGCTTTCAAAATCCAGTTTTGATTTACTACATCCATAAACCTCCCACAAAACTGTTATTTAGTACAGCTGGCAACTTCAATTTTGCTCCTCCTGCAGATTAAAAGGCGTTGCACTTTCCTGTCTGGCACTATGATACTGTACAGATTAACACCAATATTAATTACGCAGGTGCTGTTAAGGGCACAGCTGGCACCAGGAGTTGAACAGAGAGCAAATTACAAAGAGCTTTGATGGGGACTTCAGTTCTTTTGTCACATAAAGGCAAGAAAACCTCCTGCTTGGCCCCTTCTTGCTTTACTCCCACGTGAATACTCAATGCAAATGATTTATGAGGTGTGAGTGGTTTAATTTTGAAACGTGATGGAAGTTCATGTGATCTAAAGGCACAGGAGAAGTTGCCCATACACACAGCAAACCCCCCAAACTACCTCATGTATATTTTTCCCTCCAGTACAATTTGTACTGAAGAGAAATTCAAATACAGAACAGCCAAACAAGACCTCTTCATTATCTTTTATACTCAGTTTAGAAAGAACCACATTATTCATTTAGAGAAAAAAAATATCTAGGCAGAGAGAAAGGACTTATGGAAATAATTTCAATTTTACATTTGTATTAGAAAGTTGTTCATACTGGTTTTATTGCAAGAAAGCTGGTTTGAATTATTCAGAATTAATTCATATTCAGTGTTAAACAAAGAACAGTGTTCCAGGAGAATCTTGAAAACAGTTTAGTTAACAAAAAGCCTGAACCAACAACTCACAGATGGCAATGATGTGGACATTTCTTGTTTCTAAAGTAACAAGTCACCTTCCCATCACTGTCATTTTCCTGAAGGTGTGGCACTTTCCTATAGCAAGGCATCAAAAGTCTGTGGCACAATTATTTTGGAGACACTGAGGCTCACAGAAGCTGAAAGGCGATTGCATGTTTGGAAGAGATCTGGCCACTTAGAGCAAGAACTGTCAGGAATTCAAATGCCCCTGAATTGATCTGTCTCCCAGGGAATTCCCACAGTAAGTGACAACATAAATGGTTGATTTATTAAAAAAATATTTAACTTCTGTTATTTGCTTGCTGTGTAGACCAACGGACAAAATTTCTAAGCAGACAGATGAAATCAAACTGATGTTAGACTTCTTAACAAAAGCTCGAAAAACCTTGTCATTCTGGTTTTATAAATAGTAACAGCTGTCAGTTCTGCCTATCAGGAATAGCCAAATCCCAATTTATACAAAGTCAAGGGCAAAAGAGCAAGCGGCAACATGACTCTGCCTGACAGCTGACCAGTTAGGGAATTCTAGAGGTGACTGTGCTCCTCCTGGTGTATCAGTCCCATAATATTGCAAAATTCATCTTCATCCTCAAGTAATGCAAATAATTAGGTAGTGCGTGTTATTTCTATCAGATGTAAAATAGTTCTCCAAATTATTTTGGGATACATAATGCCACCATCACTAAAACCAATGCCCAGCAGATATTAATATATATACTGCAGAGGTTTATTCCAGTGCCACACTTCCCAAATGTCCCTCCCCAGTGGAAATATAACACTGACCAAACAAAACCTTGTCCCACTTGAAGAAGCCAAGAGCGAAAATCCTGAACTTAGCTGAGTTCATGGGAATTTCGCCATTGACCTCAACAGAACTAGGGTTTCGCCTTGTGAAGAGAAAGGGCATCTGTTAGTACTGAAAAACGCTGATTCTTCTGACTTCTGTAACAGGAAGAGTTTAAACTCAAATACACCAAGCATCTCCCTAGTTCTTCCTTCCTGAAAATACAAGGTATTTATAATACTCTGCCTTATCATAGAATGGGTTGGAAGGGACCTTAAAGATGATCCAGTTCCATCCCCTGCCATGGGCAGGGACACCTTCCCCTATCCCAGGTTACTTTGAGCCTTGTCCAACCTGGCCTTGTGACATAATGAACCACGTAATTACGGCACCTACTTTTTTTTTTTACTTGTCCAGCAGTAAAATTTACTAACAAAACCACCCTCGTACAACAATTCCAAATCTAAAATATCCCCCTTTCTGCCTCGCCACGGGAACTCCAGAGCGTGTCACGGAGGCGATAGCTCCACGTTTGCTTCAAACGCAAACAGGAACGGCGTTTGTATTCATTGGCAGCAGTATCATGGAGTTTGGAGCAATTCCTCCCCAAAGCAGAGCAGGGGACCCTCTGGAAAGGCCGGGTGGTGCCAAGGCTACACGGAGGGCAGCGGTATGTGCCTGGCGGGAGCAGCGCCGCAGTCCCACCCTGCGCCGCTGGAGTGATGGAGCGCGGAGATGCAGGGCTTGGCAAAGCCGAAGGCGGAGCCCGCGGGCTGCAGGCTGTGCGGGGTGCTCACCTCCGCCGAGGGGCTGCTGTTGTACACGCTGTAGTAGGGCTCGATCCGTGTGTTCATCGGGGTGGAGCTGCTCTGCCCGTAGTGCTGCTGCCCCGCGGACGCCTTGGGACTCAGCACGCTGTCCTTGGAGTGGCTGGCACCGCACGCCTGCTCCAAACCCTTCTTCTGAGGCTTTGGAGACAACATGTAGGCTGAGTTGGTCTCGTGGTGGGACGACTTGTTCCTGTTGACCTCCAGGCTGCCTTTACCCATGGCTCGAAGCCTCGTCTTGTGCTTGCAGCAGAAAAAGACCAGCGCCACGTACTGCAGGCACCAGAGCACGCGTCTCCGCAGCCCCGCGCTGTTGCGGGAATATATAAAGGGATTTAATCCCGACTTGAAAAAAATGAGGGTGAACCCACACAGCTCAAACTGGTAGAGCACAAAGCCACCGCTGCTGGACAGCATGTCCTGCACCAAGGAGATGCCCAGGGGCAGGCAGCACACCAGGACGGAGAGCACGATGACCACGCACGTCACCACGGCCTTGGAGTCTTTGGCCGTGGCCAGGTTGATGGCCGAGGCCAGCGGGAGCCGGCCAGCGAGCTTGGCGTGGCCGTGGGGTGGCTTGGTGCAGCTCTGGGTCCTGTACAGGGCGGGGACGGCCCCGGGCCCCGCGAAGGGCTGAGCCCTGGGGCTTCCCACGGCCACCGCGGGCGGGCACTTCCTCGCCCGCGCGTTCCTGCGCAGGGCCTGGGCGATCATCACGTAGGACACGGACACGACGGCCACGCAGCAGATGAAGTCGGTGACGTAGAGGTAGAGGATGAGCTTGCCCTGTCCGTTGGGCAGGCTGGCCATGGGCAGGCAGAGGCGGGAGCCACGGGTGCGCAGCGTGGCCAGCGTGGCCAGGGTGAAGCTGGCGGCCCAGAGCAGCAGCGTGAGGAGCAGCGAGCAGGGCGCGGAGGCGGCGCGGTGCGGATGCTTGCCCAGCACCATGCGCAGCCGGTGCAGCGCGATCACCGCCACCGTCTTGAGCGACATGATGATGAAGCCGGAGCTGGTGAGGTGGAAGGTGAAGCAGAAGGTACCAGGCACGCCGCGGGCCGGGCCGAAGAACAGGACGAAGGCGAACATGGGGGCGGCCACGCCGCAGATGAAGAGGTCGCAGAAGGAGAGGTTGAGGATCATGAAGTCGAAGTCCGTGCGGAATTTCCGGAGGGCCGGGTCGAAGAAGGAGAGCAGCACGATGAGGTTGCCGTAGGAGCCCAGGCAGAAGACGAGGGCAAGCAGGGAGGCGCAGGCGGCCAGCGTGGCGGCGTGAGTGCCCTCCCGCAGCTCCGCGGGGCCGCTGCCGTTCGCGCCCAGCTGCTCCGCGGGCCCGGGCGGCAGCCGCCCCGACCCGTTCATCGCCGCCCGGCCCCTTCACCGCCCGCTCATCGCCGCCGCGGGGCTCCCGCCTTGCCTCTTCACCGCCCCCTCATCGCCGCCTCAGGGCTCCCGCCCGGCCCCTTCGCCGCCCGTTCACCGCCGCCTCAGCGCCGCCCGCCCCGCCATGGCGCCCGGCCCGGCCCCTCCCCGCTCCGTTCCGCTGCCTTCGCCGCAGCGGCGCCGGGCCGGGGCCGGGCCGGGCGGCGGGGACAGAGCCGCAGCCGCCCCGCACCGCCAGGCACAGGCGGGGCCGGGGGAGGCGGCACCGGGGTCCCCAAAGCCCCGCTGGCGCTGCATCCCCGCCGCTCCAGCTCGGGGAGCAGCGGTGATGCGAGCGGCTGGAGCAGCACAGTGTGGTTTAGAGAATCACAGAAGGGTTTGGGTGGGAAGGGGACTGCAAGACCATCTCGTTCCTCTCCCTGCCATGGGCAGGGACACCTTACACGAGCCCAGGTTGCTCCAAGCCCTGTCCAACCTGGCCGTGGACACTGCCAGGGATGGGATAGCCACAGCTTCCCTGAGCAATCCGTGCCAGGGCCTCACCAACCTTACAGGGCAGTATTTCTTCCTAATATCCGATCTAAACCTACTCTCTTTCAATTTGAACCCATTCTACATTCTCCTGGCACATGATCGTGTAAAGAGCCTTGCCTCATCTTGCCTGTAAGCTCCCTTCAGGTACTGGAAGGCTGCAATTAGGTCACCCTGACACTTCTCTTTTCCAGGCTGAACAATCGCAATTGTCTCAGCCTTTCCTCACAGCAGAGCTGCTCCATCCCTCTGATCATCTTGGTGCCTCCTCTGTACTTGCTCCAACAGCTCTGTGTCCTTCCTGTGCTGGGACCCCAGAGTGGAATGCAGTCTTCCAGGCGGGGTCTCCCCAGAGCAGAGGAGCTGTGCTGACTCTGCACCAACAAAACACCTGCCCCAACCCAAAACCTGCTCAGCATCAACAACAAAGTTCTGCATGCTGCCTCCTGCCCTGCTTGCAGTTTTGCATCACTTTCCTGAGCCAGCTCAGTGGGGCCAGGGTGCTCTTTGTATTTACTCAGAAGCATAGGATCTAAGGCAAAGCATCTTGTATGTTCCCATGGGGAGGGAAAACATAATCAGTATCATTATCTGTTTGCTGCCAACTGCTGTCACAAATATAGTAGTGATGGAGAGTGTTGGATATCTGAGCATTAAAGGGATGGTTTTGAAGTACTTACAGGACCACGAGGGTGAGGAAACACTCAGCACACGTTCTCTGAGGCAGACACAGCTGAGGGGTCTCCATGGCAGGTGGAAATCCAGGTGGAAGAGATCAAAATCCAGCCAGGCAAGGCACAAAAGCACTATGAAAATACAGTAGATCCAGTATTTCTGACTTATGCATGGCACTTGTCTCACAATCAATATATATACATTATTGTTTTAATAACCATCCCCTACCCCAGGTGCTTTGTAGAACCATCCAGACAGCCACAAGTGTGCAAGTTTGACACCTGACAGCTTCCCAGTGCCACCTGCCTGTTTATTTTTCAACACATCCCTTTCTAAACCCCAGAGCAATGTTTTTATAACCCTCTGGCTGGTGACAACAGCCTGGCTCGTGAGCCTTTGCCTGCTAAAAACACTCCCACTGGGAACGAGGGTGGAAAATGCCAGCAGTTGGCTGCAGCAGTCCCTTGCAACCTGGGCAGGTGCATTTTGCCTTGGGTTTTGTCCTTAAACTGGTTGTGTAGAGGAGGGGGAAGGTCCAAAAGCCAAAACATGGTTTCCTGTGGCTTCAAGTTATGTTCTCTTTCAGCTTGGCTGCCACTTACTTTCCCTTACTTGTATATACTTTTGTTCTCCAGTTGTGGTTAATTTGAAATCTGTGGGTGAATCTTGGCCCTCCTGAGTCATTGACAAGCTGGGATCTCCCTCCTTGAATTTTCTTATTTATAAACATCAGAGGACGCTGAATTAAGGGATTAAACAAGAGTAACAAAATATTAGCCTAAGGCAAGACTGGGGTTAAGATGTTTTACCACTCTACAGTCATTAACTGTGGTCTGAAATGAAGGGGAAAGTGTAGCTGGATCAGAGGCTGAGAGCCTCAAACATTCCAGCAGAAAAGGAGAAGGGATTGTTCTCAGGGAGGAAGGGAATGAGCTGAGGCAAAAAGGATCTCCACGGGAGCACAAAGCCCTGCCCAGCCCCTTCGGCACAGCAAAGTGTCTCACCAGCCTGTCCCTTTTGAAAAGGACATTTTAGCTTTTAAAAGAGCTTCCAAAGTTTGGGTGGGGGAGAAAAGCGGTGGAAGAAAGTATGTTTTGCAAGACAGGAATCACAAGAGCAACAACTTACCTTGCACAAGGTATGAGGGTATTCACTCTTTGCAGCATTCAAGCCTTTCCTTAAACTAATTCCTTAAAAATCCAGTGCTCTCTACAGCTATCAAGCTTCTCATTGTTCAGTCTTGGGACTTCCTACTGCATAAAGGGAAACAATGTTCCCAAGGCATTTTTAACAACAGTGTTGTTTTGCAGATATTTACTGGAAATTACTTTTAATTGTTCAAATCTACCCCCATCTCTAAGAATTGTACCTTGTGATTTTAACAAAAGGGTTCTAGGGGAAAGCAGCTGGAATGATAAAAGGGGAAATTAATCCAGGAAAAAAAACAGAAATAAAAGCCAGGAGAGAATAAATTAGAGTAGCAGTGAGAAGCTTTTAACAGAACCCTTTCAGGGTGAACTCAGCTGGGCTTCTACCTGGACTGATTGTAATCTGAGAGCACTTATTGCTAGAACAGATTTATTGGGTTTATTGCTGGCTTTCCTAATAATGCCAATCAGAAATGATGGCATCTCATATTCCGCAAGGGAAATGTGTGTCCAGCTCTGTCTGCAGCAGCAAAATCTGCTCACCAATACTCTACGTCTTCCACAGATTTTGTCTTTGACATTAAACCAGGCTGTGAAACTACCACTGCACCAATACTGTGAGGACCTTGTCTTGGATTAACCACCTGGAACCCCTTCCTTGGAGCATGGAGTCCTTTGCCTGCCAGCAACTGGGACGCCTAGAGTAGGCTGAGGTGAAATTCCCCTCCTTTTACTAGAAATCCCCAAAAATTGTCTTCCAGGTACTGCAGGATGCCATGAGGATGTAAAACACATCAGCTGGTGACTCACAGCAGGGTTAGAGTTAAAATCTTCCCAGGACAGTGGACAGCAAACCTTTCTACTGCCATGTGGCTTTCTTTTCGCTCTTGCATCTTACCAGATTATTGCGTTTTCCACAGCCCTGGGGAAAAGGGAGCTGGAGGCTCTGCTGCAGGATTCCAGGAAGCCTGAAGCTGTGGAAGGAAGTGTGAGACTGAGCAGGGTGTGGGATGCTGGGGATGCCTAACTGTGAAAAATTGACAGGAGACATCATCACATCATCCAGCGTACCCAGCACAGCAGTCCCAGCAGCCTGCGAAAGAAGTAAGGAGGAAGAAAGGGAGATACCTGGATATAACAGGAATACAGTCATAATATACCAGAAATAAGGAACCTCTTTAATTAAAACCCAAACCCATCCACACATTAACTTGTTAGCAACACAATCCACCAATGCTGAAACTGTGGCACCCCCCAAAAGCACAGGTTAAAAGTCTTATTTGCCTACTTGGTAATTTTCTTATGTTTTTTTTTAATCAAAATAACCATCAAATATACCCACCTGATTATGGAAATATGGGAGATCACACCACTTAATGGTCTAGCAAGAGTCACTGAGCAGTACATCACTAGTAACCTGAGCTCTTAAAAACCAAACCCTCAAAACACCCCAACCCCAAAAACCCAGACACCTCTCAAACCCCCCAAGTTCTGCCTTACATCTCTGCCCTTCCTTGGTGCTTCACTGAGGTGGTCACAGGGTACCTGTGCAGTCTGACAGGTGGTCACTAAGGATGTTGAAGCTATCAAACCATCTCCAAGGTATTTTTCCATCTCCTTTCCTGTTCCAAGGGGAAAAAATTCTCTGTTCTTGTGCTAGAAATCTCTCCCTGTCCAGACTGAGGTACTGCAGTTCATCTCAACAGCTTTAGGAAAGACACAGTGTAAGACGTCAGTGATGGAAGTTCAGAACTCAGGATGTGGATGTTGCCTGGGGAAACGTAGGGAATAAATCCAGTAATGGAGTTGTGGTATTTGGTGAAGATTTGGTGGTAAAGAATTGTTCCTGCATTTCCAGGACAGGAGACTAACAACCCTGTCCTCACCAAAAGTCAATCAGTACAAGTTTGCTCACATGACCACAGGTGTGTTTTATCCTGTAGAAGTGTATTTTGAACAGGTGCTGTATTTACTGGGTGATTTGTTTGGATAAAGCAATTTATTGCACATTTATAAGGTGTTGGGAATTAATACCACTCCTGACCAGAGCATGATTCCCTACAGTGCACTGCATCCTGCACCCAATTCCAGCTACACCCTGACTAAGGAAAGAAATTCCCAAGTACAGCACACAAAGCAGCAGAGCTGCAGAACAGCACGTGCAGTATCTGCTCCAGCACTTCACCAGCCAAGGCCTCCTTTAAAGATGATCCTCTGCAGCAAATGCTTTCCATCACTTGTAAAGATTTAATTCTATCAGCAAAACCCTCTCCAACACAAAGTAGCTTCTCCAGTTCTCAGCAGTTAACAAGTGTTTTCCTGGTACAAGGAATTTTTCCATAAATGTAAAAGCTGACTTCCCAGACCTTAGAACAAGATCTTTAATTAATCCTTAATGTTGCCTTAACTCACTACCAAATCCCAGGACAAACACAGGCTTCATCCAAAACCTCAAAAGCACTGTAAAAACCTGAAATTACGGTCTCAAACCAACAAATTTCCTCTTTAGAAATACAGGAAGATGCAGTAGTTACAAACAGTCCATTTATTGGGTCTTAAACTACATACACAATTGAAATCATAATTTTGGCACTACACTATACAGTGGTTACATCCGTGTGCTGACACTCCTTAAATACTGCCCCAGGAGCACTGCTGTGCTTGGAATTTTGGGATGAGCCACACAAAGGTCTCAGTGCTCCTGGGGTTTTGCATGAAAGATGAAACACACACCAGTTTATGAGTTATTTCCATGTACCTTACATTCTATGAATGGATCACACCAGAATATGTGATGTCAGCATTGAGAAATGGCCACACGTGCTGCAGTAAAATCTGAATGAGACACAGTCATGAGATACAGGAAAAGCAAAACAAACCCTCTCAGACACAAAGAAATATTCTGTTAAAGAAAATAATTTAAAAAACTAAGAATGGCATTTGATTTGATACAAAAGCCGGAACCACTACTGTATTAACATCTAAGTATGAATCTTTACAAATTAATCTCACAATGGTGTTATGTAAAAGGTTGCAAACTGTACAATGTTTTGTCAATGCAATGCCTCTACAATTTATACAGTCTTTTACAACTATGTAACACATATTAAACAGGTTGTTAAACAGCCAATTGATACCAGTCTCTGAATAAAGCTGCAGGCAAAAAAACACAGAGCTTCCACAATCTTCAAACGAGATATGCTTGCTCAATCTTTAGGAGAATACACTGTTAAAAACTGCCTTTCCACACTGTGCATACATTTCATTCCGTGAATTCAACCACCACTAACAGTCCATCATTTCCTATCCGTGAAATTTCTAATTACGTGGAAACACCCATAGTCTTTCCCCCTTAAAAATATGCAGAGAATCATATATTTTTTTATTCCACATGTGGTCAAGACACCCCCGAAGGCCTGGCCAGGCAGCAGGAGCCGCCCATGCTGCATCCTGCCACCCCTGCACTGCACAGAGCTCAGCTATTTACATTTGCACAAGGGAGAGAATACAAAAAGGCAATGATGCCCTGAGGTGGACTGGATGGTACTCAAATCCCAGTAGTGAAAAATAAAACTCTGAGGAAGGCAGGCTCCCGGGGCTGTGTGCGGACCGGGGGAGGAGTGGCATCGGCAGAATTGGAGAGCTCCACTGAGAAAATTCCGGTTTGCGGCACTCCCTGGTTCTGCACACGGGGGGCGGAAGAAGGGGGTGAGGGATGTGCAGTGCAAGTCACTGTGTGCAAGGAAGCAGAAACAAGACTGATGTGTGATGCAAGCCAAGGAGAAGGGTCTTGCCATGGACTCACGATCAGGCCCTGCAGGTGCAGCCTCGGGGCTCTCCCGGCTGCTCCCTGGGGAGGTCAAATTCCTTTTGAATAGAACCAGGTGTCTACATTTGTATTTAAAAGTGGTTTTGATTAGGCATCAGGACTCCAGCACAAAGTTCTCTACATGATCAAATTCTTTTGAGTTTCCTTTATTTTGCAGAAAATTTCCTACATCCTCATTTTCCCCAGAAGAAACCTGAGAAGAAAGAAGAAAAAGTTCAAAACACAAATATTACCTCAAGCTCTTGTTTATATGAAAAGATAAATTAAAGCTTCTCTTGGAATACTGCCACAAAACGTCACAATACAATAGAGATGGGAATCTTGTAGTGTAACAAAGAGAAACCCCAGGAACGGATTCACTCTTTGGGGACATGCCTGTGTGAAGAGCCCTGACAGCAAAGCCAGAGTGTGGAAGAGGAAACCGAGTGGTAGCAGCCATTCCCCATCCTGAGATGTAGGTGATAGACTGGACTGGGTGGTGTAAGGTCCTCAGAGGCATCAGAAGTACAAAGCAGCGTTTTAGGGACACTGCCATGCATTTAAAAGGCAGCCAACTGGCAGAAAATGGAGAAAAGGAACATCAACATTCAAGAAAAGAAGTGTAAATGTCTTAGCAAAGCACGGGGATGCACAGAAAGATGGGCAATATTTAAAATACTTAACCAAAATAAATCTGACCAAAACCACTGGAGGGGCAAGGGCCAGAAATCTGGCTGCAGCATTTTCCCTGTGGTTAAGGATTCTTCCCTACTCTGGAGTAGAATTCCTAAGAGTGAAGTTTATGCCAAAACCCATCAGCTGACCCACCTATGCATAATAGCAGGGTGAAACCAGGAGGTCAGTGAGCACCAGGAGCTGGTCATCTGTGAACTGCTGCTTGTGCTCCTGCCAGTTGTCGTGGTGGGTCCTCCGGAAATTGGACAGTGTTTTCTTCACAGTCATCTGCCAGCACAATTGGGATGGAGCTCTGTCAGTCAGGGATCCCAGCTCCACACCAAAACCAACGTTGGATACAACAAACACAACTGCTCAGTACCACCAAGGGCTGCAGCAGACCCAGAGGATAGGAGGGCTCTGGGGAATTCAGCCCAGGATTTTAATTTTCACAGTTCTGGTTAGTCTTTTGACCAGGGTCATGACTCCAACATTCTTACAAAAAGGATTCCTGGACCTACAATTTTGAGCTGGGAAACCTTTAGAGATTCTTATAAAATAAAAGCCAAGTGCTTTTCCCCCACTGCCTTTTCCTTGGGTGTTTCAATGGATCTTTTTGGTCTGAAAACATCTAAGGAATTCTTCATCTCACTCCTCTGGCTAAAACAGCAAAGGTCAACATAACCCAACAGACAGGACAAAAAAATAAGAGTAGAAGGCAACTACTTCTTTAAAAACTTATTTCTAGGGCAGCTCATAACACTTCGTTTTAAAAATTCCAGACTGATGTTTTGGTTCAGGTTGATGTTTCCTAGAATGGCATGCACAAAAGGGACATCTTTAATAAAAAAACCCCACTTCCTCATTATAAATACAGTCCTTGCAGCTTTCAATTTAATGCTTTAAATTTGAAAGCAAGGACAGATCTACCACAAAAAATACTTAAAAGCAGTTCGTGCTTTAAAACTGTTTGGAGTCATTTAGTAAAAAGCAGAAGAAATCAAATTTCTTAATAAGTTCCTATGCTTTTCTAGGAAAAGAGAACTAAGATTGAGTCACAGGTATACATCTGTGTTCTGTTGAATAGAGAACTGCTGTCTTTTTACCTCAATGGGCTGGGGATCATTGAGGTGGGCACTGAGATCCATGAGAAGCTGTGGCATCCAGGTGGGCACATCATAGGGACTGGACAGGATGCAGGCGCTGAGCCCCAGGACGCCAGCGTGGCGCTTCACCAGGTCTGCAAAAACAGGGCATCAACCCACATCAGTTAAAGAAAATCAGCAACAAACCCCCGGCATTGCAGAGACCTACAGCTTCTGTAGAAACCCAGAGAGTTCTACAGACACAAACTTATGGACCTCCAGATTGGTTCTGCTTCCTTACTCAGAATCCCAGATTCATTCTCATATCTTTATTTTTTTACGCATTCTTCCATTGGAAATCAATATGCAACTGCTGGACACTTTATAAACATTTCAAATGAGCTTCCCTCTCTCAAAGAATCTCATGAATGACATCTCCATGTTCCCTATTTCGGCATTCAGAGTGTTTTCTCAAATCCCAGAACTACTGGACAATATGGAAACCCATTTCTGGGTCAAATGACTGTGACTCAGATGCATTAAATGTCCAGGCAGAAGCCAAAGTTCCAGATCAGGGTTAACGAAGGGGGTTTTTGTTCTCTTTTATTTTCTGGTTGGTTGTCTTGTGTTTTTTTTTTTTTTTTAGAATAAAAAACCCACACTGCTAACAAATAGAAGGTCAGGTGGGTAAGGAGTGAAACTACGTTGTGACAGCCAAGGAACTTTATTTATTGAGGAACTTGCTATCCCTCATGACCTGCATCCTTATCTCTATGAACTGGAAAAACCTCTTTAATGTTAATTCTAAAATAGTAAGAAATTAATTTAATTTAGGAACGAATAATAAAAATATTTATTTTTGCTGCGTATTCTTATTCATCATTTATGTTGCAAATCGAATTCTACGGCAGTCTACGAAACACAAAACTCTGATTTCTTCCTGAGCTGCTTTCAGCCTTGGAAACGTTTCCTTACCCCCTGAAGGAATTGTGTCCCCCACTGAGGCCAGGTCCCTCTTCCTCTTCTTGGGGAGCCTCATCTTGCAGAGCTGCTCGAAGTGAGTCTGCATGGGCCCATCCATGGTGAGGAAGTTGCACTGCAGGAGCCCGCTGAGCGTGGTGGCAGCCATCTCCCTCACCTGGGCACAGGTGGGACAGAACACAATTCATTTATGCCATTACTGCCCTTTTAAGCACACCCACCTAACCCAAGTGAGCAAACTCTGCTCAGCAAAAGCCCTTGAAGTATTATCCTGCTATTAATAGTTTCTAATATGGCTCTTTAAAATTAATAAACATGCTCTGCTGTAATATAGAGCTACTGTCACAAAATTTGCCATAAAGTGACCTGCTACACAAGCAAATAATGTAATTTAACTCCACTGTCAACAGAGGAGCTTTAGAAAGTTTAAAAACAAAGTTTTTAACCTGCTTCACAAAATTCCTAACAGGCTCTGTATTGACATCAGTTTTAAAGTGGGCTTTATTCAAAAACATTTTTAGTTTTTCCCCTGACAAAAGCAGAAGAGCTTTTCCAAGAAAAGGCAGGAGGAATGTTCCAGAGACTCAGCTGATTCTATTCTACCCATAGCACAAGAATTCTTTGAAAGACACAACAGATGCTGGATTAATAAGCTACAAAAGGAACTTTATGGTCAACAACTCAGTTCTGTAATGCTCCAGCATGATACACTTCCTTGTCTCAAGTACCAGATCTCTGCACTACATGAATAAAACTGGAAATCCAGGTTGGAAAAATACTCTTCTCAAGGGTAACACAGAAACTCCAAAGAACAAGACTAAACTTAGCTTTCATCTAATTATCAAGCCATTCAAAATACAGATCTCCTTTTCCATTCCTTTTAAACTAGCCACAGCACCTTGTTAGTGAAATCCGAGTAGAGACAACTCATCCTTGCTTTTAAAAACAAGTGACTAACCCAGCAGTATTACTAATTTCTCTCATCTCCTCAAATCTTCCAAAGCCAGGAAGTTATAGACGTGTAAAACTGTATTTAAATTGGGAGTCCCTCCAAAACTCACTCCCACTTTCCATAATTACATTCTGACAAAAGCCTCCCAACATTTACAAACTTGCAAACCAAATCAACTGGTTGAGATGCTGCCACGAGATTTTTGGTAGGTACATTCTGTCACAGGTAACTGCAAACAGAACACTTGTCTCTGTGGAGCACAAACACCTCCCAGTGCTCTGAATCCAATGCAGCAGATTATAATAATAAATCACACCCTTGAACACGATGTTCTGAGCCTCACAAAGCCGTAAGTACAGCTGCAAGAGCTGCAATAATTAAACAGAGAAGTTCAAATAAGCTCTTGAGACTCTGGCCCTGTCCATTTAAATTTCTACAAGGTACTATTCTAACGTGATCTACTTTGCTGATAGTGAAGAAGGATGAGGTGAGAAGCTGGCAGTGTTGTTTATCAGCAGTTTGTGAGTCCCTGAAGAGCCGAGCTATTAAATGAGACATGATGTGCTAATACAAGAGCCAGACACAAAGCAGCTTGGCTGGGAAGTGAGCGAGCTCCCAGGAGAGCTCGGCTCATTTACATCCCTACTCCCTGTATTACAACCACTTTAATTTCTAAATTAATCACCCAGCTAGAAGGAACACTTTGCTGTGAGGAGCACCTGGAAGCAAAGCCTTTAAAATCATTCATGAAGCAACTGATCACTCACCACCTCTGGCACTAAATAATTCATAAATGATCACACTCATGGTGAAATACAGAATATAAAAACTACAGAGGAATCTCCCCATCACCTATGGGGTTTGGTTTTTTTGGTCAGAAGGGACTGACCAAAGTCTATAAAAGTGCAACAATATCAGAAGAAAACCACTCAACAGCACCAGCCAAACCCAACTGCAGAAGTTGCAAGGAGCTACTTACATAGAAAGAAAATACTCTCATTCCTGTAAAACTGCAGTGCAATATGAAATAGGCTTATCAAGACACGAGAGTTGTGCATATTAAAACAATCATCATCAGGTCCGGCCCTTTGTATCAAAATACGCCAAAAAAAAAAGTATCTTAAAATCTAAGAACCAAAACCTCAGTTCTACAGAGCAAAGACACCAAATCTTAGTTAAAGCTAATGATTGTCATCTTAAAAATCCAGCATCCAAAAGCTACACAGGAATTACTCAGCAGGATACTGCATCTTGTCAGTTATTACCAAGAAAGAACAAGATTACTTTTCAGAGAAAAGTGAAAGCTTCCATGGCAACAGCATGATCCAGAGTGGTTATGAACACAGGTAGGCTTTTTGGATTTGCACCTCTGCGGTGCAGAGGGATAATTTGGTACATTTAGAATAACTGGATAAATTGCATTCAAGTGAATAAAAGGTATTTTTCAAAATGCTGTGAGATTATGAGGTAAGTGTTCTGACAAACAACTTCTGTAGGATTGCAAGGTGATGTAGAATCTTTCTTCTAGAAGGAAAAAAGCACCCAAAAGTAGGACTTCATTGGTATTTGTGAACTGCACAAACACCAGGGAAAATGACGGTGCAGGGGAGATGGGCCAGGCAGGAGGTTAACACTAAAGATTCTTCACTGTGCTTAAACATGACTTAAACTCACATCATTTAATGCAAGCCCCTCAGTTCTAGGTAGTTCTTGATGTAAAAATAAAGAGTACTTTTGTCATTAATATAGGATTAGATGGGAAGCAGACCTATAGAGTAATAAATAGTGGTTTCACACACTTTTCACACAGGAAGAGATTTGACCTTGTTGCATGTTGAATTTTCTACCAATACGCATTTATAGTGAAATTAATAATATCCCTATTTCATGTACTGAAACCAAGCTCCAAGCAATGCACCATTCTGTGAAAAAGTAGAAGCAATGGAACTATAAAAAAAAAATCAATAATGGAACATTTTATTATCAACTGTTTTTCTGGAATGAATATGAAAGAAACAAATCCTATAAAGCTCATTTTCAAAGTAGGAAGAATGCTGAGCTAGAAATACGTCCTGGATTAATTTACACGTCAGCTTTTCCATAAAAGTTGACAAAGGCAAGAAACAGTGGTGTGAAAGCAGTGCAGAGAAGGGATCACTTGCCTCGAGCTGTTCGTCTTCCAGGAGTTTTATCACCAGCCACCTGATGTCAGTGACTGCCTCGCTGTTGTTGAGGAAGATGAAGAGATTGTAGAACACCATGGTCTGGAGGTAGGTTAAGATGGTGTATCGGGCATGCCAAGAATTGCTTCTTGCTGTCTGCAGTGAATAAATCAGGGTGAGAAGGCAAAAATGTCAAAGAAAGCAGCCCCCGATGGAAAGTGGACAATATTTAAGAAAAAAAGCTTCTGGGGGCAGTTGCAAAAAACTTCCTTTATTCAGGTAATCTTGTTTCATACACCTTTTATCTCCAAAGCAGGTGGTTATTATTTAGGTAATAATTTTCACAGGCTTCCTTCCAAAGCAGATTGTTAAACAGACATATATTGTAAAACCCTAGAAAAATCAGATTCAAGGGCAGTTCTTTAGCTGAAACTGGATTTTGAATTTTTATGCTTATGAGGAGACTTAAAGTGATCCACTACTGAACCAAATGTTAATATATCAAAATGCTCTTCAAATGGTTATCAAAATTAAGTGGTTTAAATGTTAAACAAGACACACTTATTAAGTGTTTTAAAACATTTTAAATAAACTCTTCCAGATCTATATCAGTACTTGATTTGCTTAGAATTTTAAGTATTGTATACTCTTAAATAAAAAGCAGAGGGTGCCTGAGAAGAAGCTTTAAGCTGTTTAGACCACACTCACTTCTTTTAGCACCTGAAGTACCAAAGGCACTTGCTGAGGATACAGCAAACCCTGAGACATCAAGGACAAACACATCTTAGCATCTCTTTTGAGCTCATCGTAGCTGTTGTCGTTCTCCACGGGTGCAATCTAAATAAGAGCAGGGAGGGAACAAAACCCTGTTAGTAAATAGGCACTGGTGACAGCAAAATCCTCAAAGAAAGGTAATCTCATGAGAGGACAGCTGTCTAGGAAAAATACATTCAATATAATGCTGAAAGATTAGGTTAACTGGGAAAAACAATCGATATGACATTAAATATTCTCATTAAATAATCAAGATATCCTGGTGAGACTTTGGTTCCCCACTGCCATTCTCTTGGTATCAAACCCAATTAAATTCAGGTTTTAGATCCAGGTCCAAAACTGAGAAAAAAGGGAAATTTACCAAGTTCCCTTTCACTTCAATAAATCTTTATTTTGTGGTCACGTAGGTTATTGTTGGGCAATTTATTGATGTTTGTGCACTTTGGGCACACAAGTATGGATTATTTCAGAGAGGTAAAACTGGATGACACAAAGATTCAAATACAAGAATTAGAAGAACAACAGAAGCTGCTTAGAAAGAATTGTGTAGTCAGGGAACAAAAGAAAATAACTCAAGGTCCCTTAGAGAATAATGGAATGGTTTGGGTTGGAAGGGACCTGAAAGATGATCCAGTTCCACCCCCCTGCCACGGGCAGGGGCACCTTCCACTAGAACTGGTTGTTCAATGCCCCATCCAACCTGGCCTTGGAATATTAAATATAAATAAAATAACGTCAGTATATTTACACAAGCCTTTTTTAATCAAACATAACCAATAAAGGAGAAATTAAGGGATGTACCTTGAAAAACAAAGGTAACAGCTGGAGTTGCTCTGTGACAGCTGTAGAGAAAGATCGTCCTGCACTCGCCATCAACCACTTCAGAACTGTATGAACAAACAAACACTGATTAAGAAGAAAAATATTAACAATTCTGCTACACAATTTGCAGACATCAATCATCATATTCCAAAATAGCCCCCATTCCCTGACCTCTTTAACTCACTTGTTTTCAAGAGTTTAATGCCCTGAGTTCGCTCATCTTGTTCACCAACTCCGTTCTCTTCCATTACATGATTCTGGATTTCCTCATCTGCTTCCATGAGGGGTTTGAGGTTTTCAAGTATCCGCGTAGTAAATTCATGGACACGAGGAGATTTAGTTGCAGCAGTGTTTGGCAAGGAAACATCTATCATGAATATGTAGGTCAACACACTAAAAAAAACCAAACAAAGCCAGCAGGAACACACAGTGAGCACGACTCTTGTCCAGAGAACAGTGACCTGTGAACTCCAAAGGGTCTGAGATCAATTGGGTGACCTTTGAAGGTTAATACTTAAGAGAAAAATTGCTCTCATCTTCACTTCAAAGCTATTTAAAACCAAATGTTCCTTTTAAGAGTTTTAGAGATGTCATACATAAACATAAGACAATAAATTGGTGAGGCCCTGGCACAGGGTGCCCAGAGAAGCTGTGGCTGCCCCATCCCTGGAAGTGCCCAAGGCCAGGCTGGGCGGGGCTTGGAGCAACCTGGGATAGTGGAAGGGGCCCCTGCCCATGGCAGGGGGTGGCACTGGAGATCTTTAAGGTCCCTTCCAACCAAAACCATTCTATGATTCTACAAATAAAAGACAAAAATAGAGAAGTCATCTGAAATTTCTGAAGCAAGTCTGTTAATAATTCATGTGATTTTTGTTACAAGCATTAATGCTTTTCAGTGCAATTATTTAGCTACTCAATTACCAAATAAAATGAAGAGTTAAAACCCAACAAGGACTGCAGCAGACAACACCGACCTTCCTATCCTCTCTCGGACGTTCTTGTAGACCTGGGTGAGTTTGGGCTCCAGGTACTTGAGCAGCCTGTGCAGCAGCTCTGGCACTCTCCACTCCTGCTGGGCAAGGCCCCCTTGCAGCACATAAAGTCGGCTGGGAATCAGAACAGCTCATCTTTAGTCATACGGAACAATCGTCCTTCCCCAGTCCCCTCCAGACTTTGTGCACCTGTGTGTCAGTGCATCAGAGTGTCCTTCAATGAGCAAAGATGAGTAAAAATTGCCCAGTGAAACAACAGTACTGCTGCTCTGCCAGCCCCAAACCTTCCCATCCTGTTAATTGAGTTATGCTTAAAAAATAATCACGAAGAACCTGCCATTGTGTGGGGAAAGCTAATTGGAAAGCAGTGCCTTTGTGCTCCCCTCCCCTACAAAACAGCTGGCACAGCATCCTCTCAATACAGCTTATCCAGGCTGTATTTCCTCCTCTATTCAACCACAATAAAACAGTTCAAATTTATTTTACCAGGCATCTACAAATGATCCTCCTTCACCACTCAGTGGAGATTCCAACAGCAATTCAAACAACCAGTGCAGTTTCCTAGGATCTCTGCTCTCCTGGAAAAGAAGAGGGAGCAGAGATATAAGCAAATGAAGGGGTTTTAAAATGTAAATAATGTATAAAATAAGGTATAAACAAGGAAAGTTATGACAGATTTTCTTTGCATCCCTCAGGTTTATTCTATTAAGCAAGGCCAATGTTCAGTATCTTTTCACAATGAGTATCAATAGGAGGAAAACCCAATAAAGCTATACACAGTTCTAATTAATTGGTAAATACAATCAGAATAGAAGGAATTTTAGCTTCATTTTTGACATAACTGAATAACCATGCCTGAGTTTTGCTAATTAGGGTTCTGGCTGACAAACTACACTGAGTTCTGCTGAGTGACTTGAAAGAACTACTGAGCCAAGATATTTGCGGCCTATCACTGACCCTGCTGCGCAGCACCACAGCTCCCAGTTCACTGCAGGAATGTTAATCCACAGTGGATCCAGCTTTAGGAGACAAAAAATGGGATACTTACACAGGAGGTGGCAATGCAGGTGCCCCAGTCATTGTATGTTTCCACTGTGATGTTGGATAAAGCTGTTCGAAGCAATGGACACAGAAGCTTCCAAAGTTTTTCCACCTGCCCAGCAAAAACACAAGAGACAAGATTTTGCTATTTAGGGATCTCAAACCCGGCTCAGATACTAAAATGTCTTCTTTAATTTTGTGCTGATTCTCCCAGAATTATTTTTTGGCATAGAGATTCAGCATGGACAGCTAGGCCTATATTAAATAAATATTTAATAGTCCAAGGTGGACATAAGCACTTATTCCTATTGGAAATTACAAACCATGTCAGCTTTGCCATCTCCTTAACAGCAAACTGTTCCTACTTTTAATACTGGAACATTTTCCTAACACCTGGCAAGAACAGGCACCAAACCAAGCAATGAATTGTGCTCCAAGTTTGGCAATCAAGACCTCAACTATGTTTAAATGGGTTAATAATTCAAAATTACTCCTTAACTTCCAAGAATCACTCAAAAATACTGCTCCAGCACCTTCTCAAAGGTCCAGTGTTTAGAACCTCTTATCAGGCCAGCTATGATTTCAGCTAGACATCTCTGGGTGCTTTCGTGGGAGTCTGCGACCAGTTGCTCCAAGTGGGGCCGAAGAACTGGCAAAAAGGCATCATCAAAGTTTCTGAAAAGGCCCTGGAAAACAAGAGGGGAAAGGGTCTTCAGGAATTATCTAAAACACTGTCTTCCCAAGAATATAATGAAATTGTGAAACACTTGAGTTTGAAGATGTAGAAAGTGAAATTTCTTTGCTTTTTTTAACAGCATTATACACCAGTGTCCTCCAGACTATCACATGACTCTAAATATGTTTCCCTAAGTAGTTAATCAGAAGAGAGGATTAATAGGATTACCCAGAGCAGCTTTAAAAATCAACATTTTGCAGCAGTACGAGCCCAGCAGTCTATGACTTTTCCATGCTCTGGGAATCGTAACAAAATGAGAGTAATTTAGTGATTGAACTCCCCTTACCTTGAAGAGGCAAAATCTGCGAGGATTAAATTTGTCCTTTCCCTTCCTGTCTTCTAAAGACAAAAATTTTATTAACTGCTCAACAAACTTGGGATCAGAAAAGTGATCATATATAATCTGTTCTGCCTGTAACAGGAAGAAAAAAAAAAGTATTAGCTTTGAGGTGTTCACTTGTCACAGTGATATCCCAATCTTTCCAAGTCCCACTTTCATTTGCATTCTCAAGGAAGAAATCATGCCTTGGGTACCCATTTCCCCCTTAATTTTATCGGGAATTATCACAACCCCTAAAAATTAGTCCTTCCCACTGTCATTAATGACCTTGTTCTCAACTCTGATTATGATTTGAAAGGGAACAAGAAAGTGCTCATTAATACAATTACTCAGTGATCTCTGACAAAAAAGCAGCGATACATTAAATTAATAATTCCTTCTCGTATGCCGACACAATAAGAAGTAGAAAAATACAATTAAAAGTATCTTGTGGGGATCTCCACAGTAATCTGTGGACAATATTAAGAGAAGAAAGGAGAAGTACTATTAAAAACCCCACAAACTTGCAGCTCTTACCTCTGTCAGCTCATCTCTCCTTCGCCCAAGCTTTGGTTGCTGCTCAACTGGAGCATAAACTGTCATAGTCCTGAGTATTAAAAACAAAAGATAAGTAATAAAGAGTTAAAAATAAAAATACACTAGCACATGTTGCTGTTGCTTTCTATGTGGTTGTTTTCTATGTTCTCAATATTAAATAGGATTTATGCTCAACTTCAAAAGATCGAAACATAAGAAAATTTACAACAGAACAAAGTTTGTTATTAAAGGTTTTGCTATACAAACAATTCAGAATTATTAGGGTTAGAATACTCTACATACATGTAATTTCCAATATGCATATTTCATTTTAACAGCAGCAGTTAAACAGCCATGTGGAATTTGTGCCTATAGCCCATATAGAGAGAAATGGGTAGAAAAGAAATAATAAACAAAAAGCCCCAAACCAACCAACCAACCAACACAAAACCCACCCAGAAATGGTAAAACAAGCAAGGAGCATAAAGAACAAAATAAATTGGTTTTTTTGGTGGTTCAATTAAAAAAAAAATCGTAATAAAACAGGATTTAATTTCCCACAGAAGTTTTCCTGCTGACTCTCCCAACTCCACCTCAATGCTAATGCTACTCACTGGGGCCAGGTGTAATATCCCCAGTGTGTTTTCTCCACAAAACAGCAGGATTCCCAGGCTTCCTTGGTCTTTGGTAGGCTCTGGCTGTTGTAGTGCAGCCACTGGTTGTCAGCTCTGTCACCAGCCTGGATGCTGGAAGGCTTTGGGCTCCCACCTGATCCAAAAGAAAAATCAAAATTAACATGTATAAAAATGATAAAAATATATAACAATTAAAAAGGAGACATACAAATTGTTCTCACAAATTACAAGGTTTTCAGAGAGGAGAAAACCCTCAAAAGCAAAAAAAGCCCCAAACTGAAAAATTACCAATTATATTACTTCTATAACATATTTACCTATTTGCTTAGAACATTAACAACCAGGGAGAGAAGAAGAGCTCTTGATTCTATGTTTAATTTAACCAGAAAAGCTTTTAAAAAGCTTTTAAAAAACATTTTAGGGTAAATGTAAGAGAAGTCTTACATTAAATAAAACCTACTTATTTCGTAAGGGCAGATGGGCACTTTCTTGTGCGTTCTCTTAAGCTGCTTAAGAATCCCAGCCACAGCTGAGATGGCCACCTAAAGAAAAGGAAAAAATGGGCATTAATGTATCCATTCCATACACTTCCCTCAGAAGCATGTGGCTCATCATCCCTAAAAACTCAGTGAGCACTGGAGTGAACCCATAAGGAAATAATCCTGGTTATTTCAGGGGATGCAGGACATGACTTGCTTCACAGGCCAGAAAAACCTCACTAATAATTTTGTTTTAATAATTTGAATTTAATACTGTTTTAATAATTTTGGGGGGCGGGGCAAAGAAGGTTTGTTTTGGGCCTCACTGAGGCAACAACAGAACAAACGAAACACATCGATGGCTCTGTTCAAATAACAAACTGCAGGTGGGAAAAGCAGCCATCTGCAAAAGAAATTCTGCAAAAGAACTCTGAAATAAATAAGGACTCAGCCCATCCCACATTTTCACAGTTTACAGATTTACATATGTCATGCTACAGCACTGCCAAGACTGCCATTTCTTGGATTGGAATTTTGTACACGTGCGTGGCTGGAAGGGGGAGGAGGGAGTTCCACCTCAGTTTTTGTGCTTTATCCCAGCAAAACCCCACAAGCACCTGATGTAAACCCCAAAGAGCTGCAGACCCAAAGGAAATCCTTCTCCTGGGCTCACCTTCCGAACCACAATTGCATCGTGGTTGAGACACTGCACGAAGAATTTTATGGCACGGGTGGGCAGGATCCTGTCATCCCTCAGGAGCAGGGACAGGAAGCCAATGCCTATGTGCTCAAACTTCCAGGGCCTGGAAAAAAATCAAATATTCAAAACAGAGTGTAAATACCAAAGTTTATGTACTGGTTTTACTCAGAAATTATATGTATCAAGATTATGCAAGTACATAAATAAATGACACTGCTGTAATCAACAAGCTTAACTCATTTTGGGAAACCTCCAGTGTTCTGGGAACACCAGGTGTAAAAATGTAAAACACACAATGAAAAATACCTATAGGGATATTCTTTGTAAGTTTTTTAACACAAATATTATGGAAACAATGAGAATCTATTTGGATGTCAGTGTTACACAGACACAACCAGAGCTTTTTCCATTAAAAAAATATTAAAACCTCCAGTAACAGGCCAGACTAATTAAGGAAAAAGCTTAACTCCAAGATGTGATGATGCTTTATATTAACAAATAAAGCTCCCAGTGCAAACAAATCCAAGACCATTCTAACTGCCCTCCTGGATACTGATCCATGTAACCACCTCCAACTCACCCCAAAAAACCCTTTCACGCACAAAAAGGGGGACTTACAGATTTCTCTGTTCCACACAGTCCAGCAGCATGTTGACCAAATTTTCATAGTTCCTGAGAGAAAGAGAGGGAGTTATCAACCACACAGTACTGAGAGATCCATTTAAAAACAGAGGAAAAGTTCCTCAACAAAGGTTTGTGAAGGTGAAAAGGAAGAGGCAAAGAGGAAATAGAAGTGTAGAGAGAAGACACAGCCCAACAATCCTTGGACATTCTGGATTTTTCAGTTTAGCCACTTTGGATGATGATGACATTTAATGTGCAGTTCAGGGAAGCTCAATTCACCTCAGAGCCTCAGAGTTCTTCTCCTTCTGTCGCTGAATTCCCAACTGAATTTCCTCTGATCCCAGAGCTGTGAACTCTGAACTTGGCTGTCCTGACTTCTGCAGCAGAACAGCCACCTCCGTGCATTTCTCTGGAACCTGTTGATGGAGAGTGCAAAGATTTGGGACTCGAACTTAGAAGTTTTTAATGTCTCTGCTTTGGAATCAGCAGAGCACAGAATTTCCTTGTCCATACAGACAAGCCTGAACACCAGGGAACTGGTCACTCACTGCAAAATCCAGTCCAATGGTTTCATACTGCCGATGGATTTTCTCTGCTAGGTCATCAAAGAGTCTGACTATGGATGGTTTTTCCAAGGACATGGCTTTGCTAAGCCCAGAAGAGACAATTGCTGGCCACGTCTGTGCAATACAATCCCAGTCGTGCAGATTGGCCAAGCACACCCCACTGTGATTCCCAAGAAGACAGTATAAGGCACCCTGTGGAATGGAAGATGGAGTTTGGGAAGGTTAAAGCACTGCTCATCTGTGATATCGACATAAGCACACACCCACACAGAATAAAAATTCAGCTGCAGCTACCAAATCATTAAAATGTCCCATAAACATTCAGCCTCACTGTCAAATTACTGAAGATTTTTGCACTGAGTCCTCTTCATTTAATGAGATTGGAAGCCCTGCCAATTAATTTATCCACAGATTGGCTGCCTGATTTCTCAATTATGTTAGAGGAGATGATTCACAACTGCTTCACCTTGACTACAGCTTTTCAATTTCCATTCCATAACTTAAAAATAGGTGCTAACTCACATTTTGATAATACCTGAGCACACAGGGAACATATTTAAACGCAGTGTTTCTCTTGAAAACAGATCTAATACAAATAATTCCTTACACCAGCCATGCCTATTAGCCATGAAAATATCAGTCATGCTGATAAACAAGCAAATCCCACTTTTCCCGTTGAAAATTCTCATGCAAAAACACTTTCAAAAGACAGCCACAAAACCAAGTTAATGAGGCAGTACTTTAAATTGCTTCTGAGTGACATCGTGCCGGTCGGGACGCAGGAATTCCAGAACCAAAGGAATGATATCTCTGCAACAGAAATTGTAGGTTCCCAGAGCTGTGAAGAATGCTTGCTGAGCTTTACTTCTGACCTGAAACAAAAAATTTACTAGATAAAAATAACATCCTCATCCATTTCAGTTACTTATGCATAAAGTTTTTATCATGTATTTGTGCACAGAAAAAAAATTATTTGTGGAAGGTTGTAAACACCCCATCCTGCTTATAAAAATCTACTTGTTTCTGGTATTTACATGAGAACAGCTACAAAGTTACAGAAGATTCTTCATGTTGCCAGAAACAAGGTGTTTTTAAGATCATTTGAAAAGCAAACAGCCAGGACAACAGATTTAGGATGTAGAATCACTTGAAGAGACCAACGAAACACTCCATAAATCTCAGTTTAGAAGGGGCTGCTCCTCACCTGCCCATAAGAACTTGTGGACAAACACAGAAGATCTCTGATCATCTCCTGGTGGGAAGTTTTGTATTCGCAGCCTTCCATCGTCAGAGTTCTCAGCTGAATTCATGGGGAGCACAAAGAAAGGACAGATTGTTTTTACATTTCACACATATAAAGAACACCAGTGCAGGAAGATTGTTATGATGACATTTAGCAAACTACGCAAAGCAGCTTTTCAAGCAAATTATGGGGATTGAAGGGGAAGAATTACCTCATGCTGCAGCATAACCCTGTCGATCAGCAAGGCTCTGATGTGTTGTTTCTTTCCTTGAAGCTGTAAAAAAAGACATTTGGTTTAGATTTCAGTATCACATCAGCAATTCAGGAACCACAGCTTCACAAAGCCAAGTCACTGACCCTGTTCTCCATTGATTTTTTCACTAGATTGAAGCTTTTCCATCGCGAATCAAACTCATGCTTGTGAGACCCTTGGAACTGTAAAATGTCACTGATAATCTGTGGAAAGAGAGAGGACAGGAGTGATTATGTTGCAAAACATGTCATCTTGCCTTAAGTTCTACAAATGTAAAGCATACCTTTATTATTAGAAACAAGGACTTGGTATCATCTTCTGAATTATCAAGAATGTAGCCTGCAATTGGGAGAAATGAAATTTATAATCAGACAGGAAAAGAGCTTTAAAAATTAGCAATAATTTTATTTCTGCAAAGCTTAGCTTTTGGAATTATAGGCAAAGTACACAATACAATTTCCTCATCAATCATACTGAAGTATGATACAGTTGGTTTTAGTTACAGGAGTGATCAAACTTACGCAGCAATTTCCTTGTAACCCCTGCAATTTTTTCTCTGTAATTCTCCCTGGAAAAATCTAAAAGAGAACAAAACATTTTCTGTTTATTATACAACAGCATAAAAAGCAACTTATAGTGGAAAGCCAGAGCAGACTATTAAGAACTGGCAGTATGAGCTATTATAAAAATAACCATTTGTTATATCTAAGGACATGGCTCTCATCAGTTTATCAACTCAGCTGCTTGCGTTTTATAGGTACACAATCTTCTTTATCTGCCTTGACAGTTGGTTTTATTTCTAAGTTCAGGCAATTCACTCAGCATATGGGAATTGAGGAACACACAGAGCTCCCATCACCAGCCAGATTCCTGCAGCAGATCCATGTCTTGTGTATCACTGCTGAAAATAAAACGGTGTGTACACAGAACTCTGGTGTTCGTCACAAAATCCCATTTATATGAAGAGAAGAATCAAAATTATGGTCTCCAAAAGAACCCACTGTTTTTACAAAAAAATTAAAACAAAGAAATTTGAAAAAAGAAGAAAACAACACTTAGAGCCTGCCTGAATAGAACTGGGATCTACTCACCATATTCAACACCAGTGTACAGCTTTGTCTCTTCCAAAGACACCAGACTTGGAACCCTGCACGAAAATAAACCAAGTATTACTACACATTACAGAAATCATGGACTATGTGCATTTCACTGGCATTTAAGTCATTTTAACGAGTTAAATTTCGTGCCAGTAGCGCAAAGACCTCTGGATTTACTAACAGTACATCTCAATTCTCACACTGATAAACGAACCATCCCTTTGGGTCAGACTTTGTCAGAGGCAGGGACACCATCAGACCACCTTGAACCCAGAATCTCTATTTCCCAGTTAACAGAACCTCATCAGTTCTACTAAACAGGCAGAAATTTGGTTTCTGTCAAACCTAAGATCACACATTGAAACACACATGGCTCCTTGTTGTAGGCAAGGACAGGAGCATTTGAGTCCTTTCCTGACAAGTGAATTTTCTTTATCTTGATATTTACTACCAGTGTTCCCTAAAAGTAGCCTCTAGCAGCAGTTGTGTGACAACAGCAAGAAAGCACTAAAAACCAGCACGAAGGAACATAATCACTGAGAATGTTTGGGATATAAAATAAATGTTACTTACAGATGAGCCACCCTTTCTCCTTTGAGAGGAGGCAGAATGTTCCCAGAGCCAATCAGGCAGTTGTGCACGATGGCAAGAGATTGCTGCACATCATCTCTTAAACAAAGAGGAAAACCTGGTTACTTATCTGTTAATTGCTTGAAAATAAACAAATGACAAACCACATCTTTTTTGTGACATTTTATGCAAAGTTTTTCTTTACTTGCATCAGTTCTACACACAGGAGGGAGTGCTGCAGATATCAAGCTGGGCTTTTTTAAGCCAACCTAGCTCTTTTACAAACCCCAATGTTTAACTTCATTTTCCAGGAAACATGGGAGATTTTATATTCCAAAACTGTGCAGGTGAGATAAACTAATGTGAAAATTGCTTTGAAGGATTTAATCTAAATCTCAGATAAAACCTATGAAATAACTCCTTACCCCAAGGCCAAGACAATTCCTTCCCACCATGGGGAGGATGAGGGAATAATTTAGGAGTGAGTATTTTACAGTCTGAAGATAAATTAAAATGCAAAATGTGAATAACTTATTTTCTGTGTTACTTTAAGGAAATCTTGATGCTATCTCATTTTGATGCTATTATCATCAGCTGAACTAGGAGCTTCAGAAATCTTAGAATAACATCAAAGTGCAACATTATAGTATTTCCCTCCTTAGTAATTACTATGAGTGGGAAATGCACCTTCTGCATCCTACCTGGACATTTCCAGCTCTCCAAGTGCATAGAGCTCCAGCCTGGTGAGCTCAGGCTGCAGGAAAGTATCCAGCAAATAAAAAGCAAAGCTTATTTCCTCAGATGAAGGAACATGCCACTGGATATCCAAGTTCCACAAGTCACCTGGTTTACCCCAGTCCTGTAGTAAATAAAGACGTTTCTTATTAATCAAGCTATTTAAATTGTGTTTAAAAAAACAGCATTTAATATTACAAAAAAATCCCCAAACCCATGTTAACTAACTACTGCTATAAATTAACGTAGTTATCCTGACATTTCCAGGAAAAACAGCACCATCAGAAAATCAAACAGAAATCCCAATCCTATATATGTCTACACATATCCAGAAAATAACACGTATCTGAAAGCACTAAAATGAAAAGGATTGTACTGGTCTAAATGAAATATAACTTAATTATTCCTTTGACTGGATATAAATTCAGACACATTCTTAAGTACGACTCAGACTTTTGATACTCCCATAGAGAACAGCAAAGTCATTGTGAATTTTTTCAGTTTTAGAGGAGGAATTTAAAATAATTGTGTGATTGCTGTTTTTGGGGGTTCTGTTGATTTGTTTGTTTTGTTGGGGGTTTTTTGTGTTTGGCATTTGGGATATTTTTGTTTGTTTTTTAAATTATTAACTGGCCCAATAGGATGCTCCTATCAGTTGTAAAACTGGACTAGCTTTCAGTAACAAGATTATCTGCTGTTGGGAATTATGTAAAAACACTTTTCAGCAAAATGCAGTTGTATATTGAAACAGGCCAGCTGAAAATTGCTGCCTTTAAACTGGAATATTGATAAATTGACCTCAAAGTCTTAACAGCAGAGCAGCACACGATTTTTGACAGTTTCAGTAACTTTTAATATTGCCAGTTCTGCTTCCATTTTATCTCAAGCTCAGGATAGAATCGTTATTTGTTATTCAGTTGACATGTAAAACACCACATCTCCTTGCTGTGTATTAACTTATTGTAGTCATGCAATCATGGTAAAACACACATCATAAACCACTAATAAGTCATATAAAACTACTCAAAACTCTAAAACTACTCAAACAACAGTCAGTATTCATTTTTGGCTATCAATATACCTTAAATTAGTTGTCATTTACTCTACATTTCAAAGCCCAAAGCATCACTTTCCATTGCTGCTACCACCGGTCAGAAATCTCCAAATAAAACCCTAAGAGCGTACGGCTTTTTTTCTCCAAAAAACAACAAAAGAAGTCAAATCCTCTAATCCTAAATAAATGAAAATCCTTGCCTTGATAGGAAAGTATTCAGAAAGAGGCTTGTCAAAGCCACCTGGCACACTGCAGTACTCTGTGGGGTAGATAAGTGTAGCAGAACGAAGAAGATGGTGCAGTAGGTTACAAGACAGAATGTAACCCTGCTTACAGGTTAAGTGTAGGGTGCGCTGCAGTATCTTCCCAAACTGCTCCCTGTACAGTAGCAGCTTCTTGCCATCCACTCGAGTGATCTGGGGGCACAGAGAGACATTGCAAACATCAGTTTGGTCCTGCAGGGCTGGACAGGGTCACACTGCTCAGCCCAGCTGGGCCAGGATCCATTCTCCAGCTCCCACTGAACTTGCACATGAACTGATGCTTTCACAGCTGCTGGAAAAGTTTCAGTGACACCACCTGCTTGACCCCATCCCAAATTTTCTAGCAATACTCCTGTATTTTCTTAAATTAATTAAAAAAATATATATTTACCAAAAGCTTCTTATGTTTCTCCCTGCATTGATCCCTCTTCTTTCACTCCCCCTCAATAATTACTTTAATTCATTCCACACACAACACTGTTTTATTTGCTTCAAACAGCAGCCACTCATGTCTCATTCAGAGTTAGGTAAAAACCAGAAGCTCTGCAGTGCCGTTCATACAACATTTACTTTGCTTTAATAGAAGTTTATTTTTTCTCTCCTTTCAGGGGCATTAAACAGGATGCAGTGACACACAAGCATGGGAAGAACGTTTTCGGAAATACCTCTGATAAAAGCTGAAGATTCCAGAGCAGCTCCTTATCTAGTTCTTCATCATGTAATACATCATCATCTAGAGGAACAAGGGATAAGCACTGCTGTAACCCCACTGCAGCCAAGTTTTCCAGATGAGCTCCATCAGGATCCAGGTGCTTCCATCCCAAAATCTGACTCCCAACCCTCCAGCTCACACTGCACCCATGTCCAACTGGAAGTCACTGTAGCCAATGTACCATCCTGAATTTGATGAATGTCTGGAGACATTTCAAACTACCACATTTTTATGGAATTGTGGTCTTGCAACCTGACAGATTTTGGTCTTGAAATTACACAACTGTTGGTTTGGGTTCTTTAGTTGAAGTAATGGATTTTTCCATCGTTGAAATGAACTTGCGGAAAACACCCAGAAGTTTTAGTTATTATTTTAATGCTTAACAAAAATCAACCCAAAAGCAAGCCAGTTAACACTGGAAATGTTAGAAACTTACTGCCTGTGAGGTGAGTTATGACATTGCAGCAATGTGGTACAAACAGCTTCAAGGACTCCTCAGGGCGGCACTGCAAACAGCACCAGAAGTAATCCATTTTAAAACAGAATATCTTGGGGAACTCAGCACACACACTGATAAACACCTAAGACTAGATTGCATCCCAACTCCAATTCAACCTAGAGTCAGCCTGACTTCATGACTCTCAGTCAATAAAACCTAAATTTAATGTAACTGCAAGATAAATACTGAGTGAACTAACCTCTTGAAATATTGCTATCTGCAACCAGCCAATTTTAGAAGACATAATATTAAGAGCCACCAGTATTTACATTTAAAAATATAGATATTACACAGGAAAAAGTAGTAGCACTGGCTTTTTTCTTTTTTAAACTAAAGAGGGAGTGAAATTAAGAGCATTTTCTCTCACTTTTACGGCAGCTCGGCACATATCAGCAACCATTCGACCAGCAACTCTTGTCTCAAATATATTTGAAACAGCAAAGTTAAAAACCTTCTCCAAGGCAACCTAAAAACGAGGACAAAAAGATGGAGGTTGCTTTTTAAGAAAAAAGCAGATTAGGTATCCCAAAATATTTGATATTACACAGAAGGCAATATCTCTACATAACCCTGCATTCTTTTGAACCAGAAACCCACAACAATTCACATGAAAAAGAAAATCAGAGTAGAGAGACAGAGAAAGCAGCGCTGTGGAAAGCCTGAAACGTCCCCTTTGGGAAGAGAGGAGGTGGAGAACTCTTGATGACTAATAGAAGTTTAGGGTGATTCTGAGAAACTACACAGAAAATGTTTTCCAGGAATAAGTCACAGGCTTACAACAGGAAAAATTATTTCACATGTCACAGTGAAGGAAAGACAAGACATCCCTTAGTTAAGGCATAAACAGCAACTATTTAAGTAGCCAGTGTGTTTTAAAAGTAGATTATTTCCATCCAATGCTTTGCAAAGCAAGGTGAACTATATAAAATGTAAATCCCATGAATACTCGAATAACAGACAAACAGGAAAAACACAAATTAAATACTTAATGACAACAAAGAATTAACTTAAGACTTGCATTTACCAAAAGATTCCAAACAAAAATCATACCAAAGCGCCAATGTTCAAAACGTACAAAACCTGGCATCTCCATATATATATATATATATATATATATATATATATAACTTAAACAGATAGAAATGTGCTAACCCAACCTACAAGGAAAGAAGCTGTCCACGTAATAACCTGAATTCTCCACTCTATCCCTCTGAGTTATTTTAATCCAGGTAATTTTTCTGATCCCATTAACCACACAGCTCCTTGAACAGCCTCTCTGACCCAGGTGAAGAAGTGGCAGGGAGATGGAGAGAAAAAAAAAGCAGATGCTTGGGTGGGACAGCATTGCCACCAAGACACGAAAATCCACAACCTAAACTGATACAGGGATAAAAAACTGTTGGAACGATTTCTCCTTGTGTTTATCATCAGTTTGCAGGAGAGCTCTGTAGTGAGTGGGATAAAATCATAAACCAAACTGACATGAAGTCAACCTCCCCCTTCAGCCCTTTCCTTGGTTAAATGTGGAAGTTCACATTCATGAGGGAAGGAAGAATTTGAATGCACCAGTTGCTGTCAACACAAAATTAATTTTCCTAAAAGAGATGAAAAGCCCATGTTCTACATACCTTAAAGATATCCTTTGAACACTGGGTAAGGATTGTACTGAAAGTAGAAGAGAGACCCAGTTCCACCAGACTCTCCAAGTGAGTCATTTTTTCTGTTTCAGTCTCCTCTCTGGTTTGTTCTAATGTGCTGCTCTCTATAAGTCCAAAACATCTACACAAATAAACCAAATAGTAGGGTAAGTGAAACTGGAAAGTTTTACGAAGTTTTTAATGCAAAGCTTTCCCCTATCCTTAGCTCACTCACCTATCCATAAACTGCAGCACAAAATCCTCAAATTCAGCAGATGCAGAGCACAATTCTCTTTCCACCTACAGTTTTCCAACACAAAGGAAACACATAAGGTTGGCTTTTATTAAGGAAACATAATATAAAGTTTATTTCCTATACCAACTACTTCCAGTGTCCAAGTGAGAACATCCTCCAGTGCATTTCCCATCATACAGGCTCAAGTGCTCCATGGAACAGTTATTACATGTTCCTGACACTGTCCTGTCCCAGTTTCCTGGCCTGGATGTGTATCCAAATAACCTCTCTGGTGAAATCAGGTCTGCCTCCATGGATACAACCTTTGGCCTCACCACTGATCCTCCTTTGCAGCAGGAGGTCAGCGAGTGCCAGGGGTGCTGCCAGACCTGCTCTCCTGGCAGATATTGACAGTAAGTATTCACTGTACAAACTCCTCTTCATTTTTGAGTGCTGCAGCTCTGGGACAATGAAATTCACCTTTTAATTTGGGCAACCTGTGGCTCTCTGAGCTACAAAGTGTCCCAGGAGCAAAGAGGTGTGGTGATAAGGGGGATAAGACTCACTGTCTAATGCTGTTACTATCTCTTGACTGGAAGAGATTAACAAGCATCTGGAGGGAAAGCAATAGAATTTCAATCAGGGAAGGGAAGCAGGACTCTACAGAGCAGGGGTTTACTTAGGAAGAAAATAGCCCTGAAAAACTGGGGGAAAAAATCTAATGCACTATTTGAAATAACTACACAGCCAAACTTCCTCCTCAAGGCAGGGAAAGCTCCAAGTCAAATGACACCACACAGGGCCCTGAGCAATTTAGTTTTGACATAAAAACATTAAACTGCCCGAATTTAACATTCTCTACAACAAGCTGTGACTAAGAAGCATTGCTAAAGCCAATTTGCACACTGGTGTCAGCTCCACTGATAGAAACAAACAGGATTAATATCTTTGCATACACTCATTGCTAGAAATTAAACTGAAAACTAAGCTACAGCTTTGTTTTTATACCAACCCATCACTCTTACCTCCGAAAGATCATCTCTTTCTTGCAATACAGATGAACAATCTACTAAAGGCACCAGAGTAGAAAATGTTGCAATGAACTGGAATGTAATCTGTTGAGAGGTACAAACAGCTCTTTAATGAGTGTTACTGTATCTACACATCACAAAGCTTTTACAATTAAGGTATGGGACCTAAAGCAAATTATACTTTAAAAAAAATAAATCCAGAGCTCAATTCTTCCACCCTAAAACTTCAACAGCTATTTCAGATTTCATATATAAAACTTAACAGGCAGCTCTGTAAAAACAGTCTCAATTTTCTAAGTAACGTAGCCATTATTTTGGGCTGAACTTTAAAGCTACAAAACCATTAATACGAGTTTCTGAAAATATGGACTTTTATAACTTAATATAATGAAAACCTAGGGATAAAGAGCTTCCTTTTGATCTTAAAAGACTAAGAATATTTGCTAGGAGCTGTGGAGCAGCTGTTTAATCTTGTTTTTCAGAGCTGCCCAAAAAGTCAGTACAATGCTTCTCACAATCACTCTGCACTGTTCAACGAGCCAAAGGGGCTTGCAATATTAAATTTTTTTGAATAAAATTGTGCAGAAAATAAGGCTGATAAATTCTGGACATGGGAGTTACCTGCTTACACAGAAACATAAAAATATTTCTATATAAAATATATTGTTAGTTAGTTGGCTGGTTATCTCCTAAAAAAAGGCAATATTTGTACACTCACCATGCATTTGCTGAAGTCATTTGGGTCCACCCCAGGCAAGGCTCTCATCAGCAGAGGTAGCATGTGTGTGGGACCCTCAGGAAACCACTTTCCCCCGGACACCAGGCTCCGAGCTACTCCAATGACACAGCTCAGGGTGGCTGTGAGCTGATGAGGCTCTGTCAGGGTCTCAAGTGCAGGATATGTTCTGTAAAATGGGAGGCAGTCAGATTGGCAACAGTAATGTTTCTAAAGCCTTCGAAGACAATAGAAGCTGACTGCACACGGTATTTTCTGCATTAAAGACAAAAAAATTTTAATGTTTCCAAAATTGTTTTCTCATCATTTTCCAATGGATTTAACATTGTTTTGTCACAATGTTCCTTCCATTGGATCAGCGCTGTCCACCACCAGTTCAGTATTAAAGACCTTCTGAGCAGCTGCAGCACAGGAACTAACAACTGCTCCTGCATCCAAAGCTACCATGATTTCCCTGTTTGGACTTTGAGGCAATGCCAGCTGCAAGGTTCTCGTGGCAAACATGAAAACGTGCCTTGGCTGCCTCTAAACAGAGAGGGGATCTCTTCATATTACCATAAAGTCCAGACCTCTTTATCAAAACCTGGGAAGTTACTGTGATTTTTAAACCTTTTTTTTTTAATTTATTTAATACTTTTTAAGCAAACTGCATAACAACACTTCCTGTTGTTAGCAACAGCCTCCAGTTCAGAGAGGAGCCACACTGCCACCACTACGCTCCGTCACCCAGAGCACAGCACACCCAAATAAGAACTGCAGCCAAGGCAAACATTCCAGGGATAGTTTGAACCACAGAGCAGATGCTGGGTCTGCTCTCGAAAGGGCAGCCCTACTCAGCACTGCTGTCCTGCTTGGAACTGCTGGGCTTGGGATGTTTTGTAGAATAGCAGATTTATCAAGTTTTTACAAACAGTTGAGTCAGGGTGGTGTGGAACACGGGAAGGGCTCTTCAATCAAACTCATTCCTCTGCTGTTTTGTTAAAATACAATAGATTGCATAGGGAACATGGATGGGTGCTAGGAGGAAAGCTTTCAGTGGAGGAGGAAGGAGCAACATTTTTCTTTGGCAATTTCAGGCATTAAGGCATTAGAAATAGTATAAACCAAGTATTTAACAGAGGCACACAGTCTTGCAACTACAAAGTCAGCAATGCCAGTGATTTTAAACAACCTGTAACATGCTCTGAACCAAACAGAAATGTAAATAAAACATATCCTTATTGCTACACAAGCATCCTGTGTATCTGGAACCTACCAGGTGGCTTATGAATAAAGGATGCAAAGCTGCTTTTTCAACTGATCCACCCACTATCTGACACAAAATGCTCCCAGAAATGCAAGCCACCTGAGGACGCCTACCCTAAAGCACATGAGCTGCCAACAGCTCCCAGAACTACTCCACTTGCCAGGTGATTAAAAAAAACAAACAGCAAACAACAAAACAAATCAAATTAATTAAAACAAAAAATTGAGTCCTCCCTTGCTCCCATTCTGAGGTGATTGCTCAGGAAGGTGTATCAGCAGCTCCTCTCACTGCAGGTATTCACTCACAGCAAGCAATTCATTTATTATCTAATACGACTGCTTTCCCTATTTATTTCTTGGGAAGGGCACACGGAAGTTCAATGCTCCTGCAAAACTTACTTCTCAAGTACAGGTGGAATTACTAATTCAGGACGCATCAGTGCAAGGTTCTGCAGGGCTTGGGCAGCCTCCAGGCTTCCAGTTTTGCTGAACATTGCCAGGAGAACAGGCTGGATGATGCACTGCACGAAGTCTGTCACGTCCTGGTCCGTGAGTTTGTGGCTCTCAGGGACAGGAGTTAACCAGGTCACCTTCTTGTAGCGCTCGCGGTGCAGCCTCCTCACAACACCACTGGGCAACCTCTGGAGCAGCTTCATCAGTTTGTTCTGGGAACAGAACAGAAATGCTGGTCAGTGGCCTGGCAGCAGCACAACCTGGCTGCTCAGGGCACAACAAAAAACTTTAAGGCAAGATCTTGGAATTACACAACCACAATAAAGGAAAACTCAGAAGAGCTTTAAAATACAGCATTCACGACTTAGCGCTAAACTTCATTTCCCAAAACATCAGTAATTGTGCTGCCAGCACTGTGTCTTATGATTTCAGAAGTCATGAAAATCACGTAAAAATTATACACTCAGGAATCAAGATTATTTACCAGTAATTAGGACATCTTTGGGAGCATTCTGTGCACCTTCATGTGTAAGCAAATATTCAAGAACAAGCCAGCTCCCTTGGCACTGCTGTGACCAGCCTTGCTGTTTTAATCTCTATTTCCCATCAGCTATCACAGGGAGGTTCTCACATTCTTTAACAGAAGATTCCACCAGTTACACCATCTAAATGTTATGCTTCAAACTAGACAATGCATTAAAAATCCTTTTTGCAAAGCAAAACAAAGTCTAATAGAATCATAGAATGGATTGGGTGGGAAGGGACCTCAACGCTCATCCAGTTCCAACCCCCTGCCACGGGCAGAGACACCGTCCACTAGACCAGGCTGCTTCAAGGCCCATCCTAGATTTTGATAACTTGGAGACAGTAGATCAGTAAGAAAAAACCTCCATCACACAGGTAATACTGATGGTGTGTGTCACCCTCACGTCAAGTGCTGACTTCTTTTTCCTGGCTATATCGGAATTAGATGTCTTGTTTTGGACCTCTGCACTGACATGAGAATAAGAGCATGGGTTGAATGACAGTGCAATCACGAATCATGATAATTCAAGTCTCCGAGCACCACACATCAACAGACAATCTGGAGCACATAGGGTTGACAGGTTGAAATCCAAAGTTCTTGTCTGGACACCCAAACCACTCAACTCACCAGCCAGCGCCCGTTATTTGAGGGATGGTAAAAAGAGGCAATGCTGTTGAACAAGCCAGACAAGTGCTTCTGCACCAGCTTACTTGGTCCACCCTGAAACAGATAAACAACAGAATTTCATCACACAGGCCAAGATAAAATGAACAGGTAACAGCAGCATGAGGCACAGGTTTGTTCTCCCCACAGCAAGACCTCAAAGCAGCGAATCACATCCCACCCCCAGCTCAGCACCAAGAGCGAGTTCTCTCCATCCCATCTGCTGAAGCTCACACTAAAACAGGTGCCTGTTCCTTTCCAAAATGCCACAGGCAGCAGCTGTGAAACAAACCTTTCCAGCCCCATTCCACATTAACAGTAGGAAGACAGACTTGAAAACATAATTTGGAAAAAAGAAAGCCTAAAAACACACTTCTGCAGTGAGCTCAGCAGAACAAACATTCATCTTAAATACATGTTTAAAGCTTTGCATTAGTTTTTGTTTCATTTTACGAAGTAGTTACTCACCATCATGGCTGTGATCCACATGACTGCATGTCCTACGTCATAAGCATTTGTTAAGAATCTTGGAACAACCACCTGATTGCTTCCCACTGGCAGATTTAAACTCCTCAAAATCCTAGTAAAAATCTGACAACAAGAAAAACAAACACTGGCATAAATTAATTTTCAAATCCAAAGGTGTTTTAAAAAACCAAACCCATCTAGCAAGATAAATAAGGCATGTCATGAAATGAGCACTGTTACCTTTGGTACATACGGATCCCAGTCTATGTACCCAATGTTGTCAGTGGCCAAGCGAGCAAAAAGATTGACTAAATGCTGAAAAACACCAGAAAAAAGGGAATATTCATTAGCATATATTGAGAATAAAAGATGCAAAGCCTATCAGCCACTTCACATACACAAGATAAAAGCTACCCACGGCAGTAAAGCGCTCGGGAAGGGATATTTCACTCCATCAGAACCACCGAGACATGTTTCACTGGCCTAAAATAACATTTATACAGGGACATCAAAGAAAATTCCACCAACTCATCCATCTAGCTTTTCCCAATATTTAGCTATTTAGGACAGTTAGTTCCTGCAGGATCCATCCTACTCAGTGTGTGCTGCTAGCTGTCACATTTGTGTGCTTTGGTTTAAACACATCAGTGGCTTGTAAAGGTCACAGACATCAGCTGTCAGCTGGGAGGGCAGTCTGTGATTGCCCATGAAGAATTAGATACTCCATCACCAGAAGACAGCCCCAGGAGTCCAAAAGGGAACTGGAAGACGTCCTCAGGAAAGAGAGTTATCAGGACTGAACAAAAAAAAAAGGAGATGAAGTCTCACTCTTGTATCCTGATGGTGAAAAGCATAGCACCCACCAACTCTGCTTTTAGGAGCTTCTCCAGATCAGGAAAGACCTGCCAGGCTCTCGATGCTTCTATCAGTATTTTGAAGCCATGAC
Organism: Lycocorax pyrrhopterus obiensis; assembly: GCA_014706295.1. NCBI lineage: Eukaryota > Metazoa > Chordata > Aves > Passeriformes > Paradisaeidae > Lycocorax > Lycocorax pyrrhopterus. The sequence goes on from JACSVZ010000004.1 coordinate 5,051,784, forward strand.
AAAGCCAAAAGGAAGGGCCTTAAATAATCCTGCCTAATTCCGAGACAGATAGCCCAGAGGAACAGGTCACCTCTCAGGCTGAAGGACATGTCAGCTTTGGAAAACCCCCAAGTTCAATTCAGGACATCAGATACAGCCTGAAGACAAGGGTTACGTTTTCTTCAACAATCTGCCTTTTTCACTCGATACGAGGAAATACCCAGTGAAAAAAATCCTTACAAAGGAATTGATTCCACAGCTCCCCTTCAAACAGCAAGTCTAATTCCTGCCAAAGCAAGCTGAGGAAAAGCTTGCAGCACACAGAAGCTTAAATTGGATTGCAGAGTCAGAACCCATGTGTCTAATTATCTGCATCCCAGCCTGATGGAATGAACCTGACTTTAGGAAATGGACATGACAGCAAAGCAAACAAGAAGTGAAAGCTTTGGGAAAAAAAGCAAGCAAACTGCCAGAATACAGTGGAAGAGGGAAAAAATACCAGAGATAACTTGTGAAAGAGTGCTGATGATTATTTGTTACACAGTTTGACAGAAACAAACTAAATCATGATATTCAAGTGCAGGCTGTCACAGTTCTGTCAGAAGCAATAGACAGAATTATATTTTTTGGGGGGGAGCAAGGAAGCCATCAGAAAACCACAAAAGTGAACACAGAATCTCAAAACCAGCTTTGGCATCACCAGTGTTTGAATCTGGACAATTGCCAAGTGCTGGGCCCAAGGCTGCCTCCCTGGATTTGTGATGGAAGGCAGGAAGACCCATGGAATGTGTGACCACAGGGGTTTGGAAATCAGCTTTCTCCTCAGACACGGAGAAGTTCTCCTTGTGTATCCAGGCAGGAGATTAGTGAAAGGAGCCAGATGGCCAATGAGCTTATGTTCATACTGAGCAGGGAAAAAAACTGGGGATAGGCCAAGTTTCACTGCAGCAAAGCCAAGGCACAGCTCAGCTGACACCAACAGCACCTAAGCTGCTGCTGGGGCTGCCTCCAGAGGGAGGTTTTCATTTCCCAGCTTTGGATCTCCTCACACGGGATGCACAGTAGGGGCACACAGGTACAGAGCAGACTATTTGCCTAGAAAAATACAGCCCAAGGCAATTTTTGGCCAAAGGGAGTACAGGTTCTTTATTGTATCTCAAAGACGACAGCAGCTCATTGCAGTGAACGCAAAACATCATCACTCAAACTCAGGGACCATCCAAGATGTGTTAAAAGACAGGACAGAAGTGTAATTTCTAGAAATCACAACTACACTTTCCATAATTCTAAGTATTAGCAGGCAGTCTGGAAAAATGCCAGCATTCCCAAGGCTGGAATGAAAAGCTGCCTGAGCTGGCCATTAGACAATGTTCACCAAGCACAACTGCAGTCTCATTTATTCAGACAGTAATTGCTTGCTAACAATAATGAAATTATTGTCTCTGCTTTCTTGTACTAGTTAAGGCAGAAGGGAAAAAACCCATTATATCACTGTTTGGCTTCAATTCCTCGCAAGAACATTGTAGGAATATTTAAATGAGCATTTCTTCTAGTGTAGGTGAAAAGCAAATACTTACCCCTTCCCACTGGGGAAGATTTTGAACTGATACCCAAAGGCCTATAAATTCATCAAACCAAAGCCTGAAAGAAAACAGAAGCAAAATAATTTAACACTGAGAAAGCAGCTCCCTCACTGAATATTTAGCCCTCACTTTGCCAGGTGGTTGCAGGAACTCACCTGTGCCTCAATTAATTCAGCAAGAACAAGGATCAACATGGACATGGCTTTTATCAATTTGCCTCCCAGAGCATATCCCCAAATCTGACTTTCAGTCCTTGCTTTTTTTCTTTATTTCTCCTCTGACTCTTTTGATCTCCCTTTCACACAACTGTCTCCCAGGAGTTTCCTTATCTACCTCAGCTCTGCCATCCCAACACAGGTAAACCAGATAAAAACACATCACACTTCATTTCCCTCTGCCTTGCACTGTGAGATTTGTCCCTTTTGATCAGTGGTCACAGGTGTCATTAGCTCCTTCTCTGAATTCACCTGAGGGCAAGGATGCAAACACTCCACACAGTCCCTGACTTAAATTCACCTTTACAAACTACATTTAATGCAATTTAGTTTGATTTGCTGTGTGCTTTACTCTAGAGAAGGCAGAACTCAGTAGGGAAGAAGGACTAAGATTCCTGCAGGTTACTTTTACAAAAGAAGCAGGTTGACAGTGTTACTGCCTTGAACTCCTGCCAAAAAAAGGTTCTGAAAGCCACCAGTGACTTCAAATCATCCTGTAAAAGATGATTCCTTGCATTTGGAACAGAGCCCTCTTCAGTGACACCTACTTGAAACCCTTGTGGTGGAGTTCAGGGGGAAGGGTGGTGGGCAGGAAGAGCTCAAAGTAGGTAATGGCCTTCTGCATGGTCACATCAAAGGGACACATCAAAGGCCTCCACTCATCCAGCATTTCCCCAGTAGCGTCTTCTGGGAAATACCTGAAAACGAGGAAACCACTGAATATACACAGACCTGGCTTTAAAGTTTGGCTCTTGTTTTAAGCATATTGCAAACTAGCTATTAATACGTCATTTTAGAGTAAAACCATGTGCCCAGGGCCAATAGGCAGGCAGCCCCCAACTCCAAAAACCTTCACAAAGCAGAGGTAAATCAAGGCTGCTGTGGTACATCATTTTAAGACCACCAATTTAAAAGATTCTTGTCTTGTTGAACCAGAGAAGAATCTGTACAATGCAAAACCATTTCACTGTGAAGGCTGGTCCAAATCAAACAACTATTACTCACTTTTGATGCAATATAAAAAGAAAAATATCACTTCAGGCACAAGGATCACTTATAGAAACATTACAGGAAGGCTGGTGATTTAATTTCTTTTAAAACTCACTAAGTATGCATGCAATGCAGTATTTAAAATGCATATTAGATACATTTTTATACAACAGAATTATTGCAACCAAGGCTATTAAAATGGAAAAATAAAACCCAGAAAAATCTCTGTCCTCCACCCCAAACTTTTAAACGTCAGCCAAGCAATGACAGGTAGAGCAGGGTCTTTTAAACACTTTCCCCCCCCCACTTCCTAAATTAATATTAAAGATACCAAAAAAAACCATGATACAAACACTTACGGTCTGCAGCTCTTCACGAGTGTTTTCAGAACACTTTCTACAGAACTGAAATGAGAAAACGAAATGTTAGGAATAATATATTCCTAAACTTCAGAGACAGCATATAATAAACAACCATTTGCTGACCTTTCCCACCAGAGCTTAAGACAATGTTGGTGCAATTAGATGTCTTCTGTGAACATGCATTAGCTAATTGCCTTCTCCACAGACTTAATTGTAACGATTAAAATTGCTCTGCTCAACTCCTGGTCCTATTTTTCATATACTGCTCTGGTATTTCCTGCATTTAAGTGAAGAATTAGTATCATTTCATGGAAGTGACATCCTGCATTTTATCCATGAACAACCGGCAAAGTGACTTCTGGGGGACATGAAAACACATAGAAAAATGGGTTTGTGGACTTCATGAATATTTATAAGATAAATAAAGGCAACTTGTTGTTTTTAGGCTCCAAACACCATATTCGTCCTTTTCAATGTGGTTTTGGGTTTTATCCAGTGATTCTAAGAAGAAATTAACTATCTGCAAATCAAGGGTTATTTCATTAGGGACCTTCCAAGTAACAGCTGATTTTAAAAGTGCTTTCATCCACAGCAAGAACACTTATTTGAGAAATCATTTCAACACCTATTGTCACAGGATGCCATCAAACCACTTTAAAAAGACTAAATCTCAGAATAAACTCAAAGAATAAAAGGCAGGGGGAGCAGGGAGTGATCAACCAACGCAAGCACAAAGGTAGTAAATTGTCACGTTCTTCCAACCTTCCATTTATTACACAACCACCTCAAGACTAGCTTGCACTTTTACCCAAAAACATTCCCTGAATGAAAAAAAGAAAAAGTTCTGGCAGAACAAATTCTTAAATCTTTTAGATATGCTTTCTGTAGAAATAGAAATATTGCACCCTTTCATTCATCATCCCAAACTAACATTAAAAATGCTTTTCTGCTCAGAAAAAATGAAGCAAATGTATCATCTTTAGAATTTTACCAAGATCCATTAATTTTGAGACACACAAATACTGAACACGAAGTACACAAAGTAAACCGATCCCATACAGCCAGGAGAAATAAAAAGTGGATAAATCACTAATTCCCTTCAACACTCCAAGCCAGCCAAAGCCCTCAGAGCACTGCTCCAGTCAAGCAGTGCTCTAGAAGATGCAAAATTATGTATATTTTATGCAATGGTGACAAAGGCAACTCAGGACCTCTCCCAGAGAGAAAGTTTTGAGCTGACTGACTCTAAGATATGGAGAGGAAAGGCCAACCAGTCATTAAAAGAAAATAAAATCAAACTCTGCAGGAAGCACAGGAAGATCCTGGGTTCAAGTGAATATTGTCCTTGAAGGAGTTAGAAAAAAGATAACAGTTGTTCCAAGAGCAGATAAATAAAGCGCGAACAAGCAACATTCCTTAAGAACATTAAAAATTCACATGATAAATGTTTGTATGACAAAAACAAACAAGCTCTCCCCAGACTATCACTCCATTCAAGTCAGCTCTCACTAAGGAAAACCTGAAGGACGGGAATTTTAACAAACACTGAGGCCAGAGATCAACATATTTTTAAAATTAACAAGTTTTCAGTCAGATCTCAGCATCTGTCAGTGTGAGAGAGCAAAGGAAAAAGATTGGGATGTTCCCTCCTTTCTAATGATCACAAATTTAGGAAGCCAGAAAACAAAAAAAAACAGCAAGACAATTCTGTATCCAAGGAATTTCCATCCAAGAGAGTGTTCAGGTACAGCCCAGCTACAGGAGACATCCTGGAATATTCCCATTAGGGGACTGTTAGGAAAGGACAGCACATTGCAGCTGGGGAGATACATTAGAGAACACCCAATACCACTTTTAAGCCCTATAACTGTTATCTTTTTTGGCACTACAGGGTTATTTTCCTCTTTTGGAAAGGGTAGGATGATACTGATTTGCAAATCAGAATTTTTTTCCCCTGCATTTACAAAGAGAAAATTATTAACATATAAATTGACACTGCTGACTATTACATTATCAAAAAGCAGTAAAAGACAAATTTCAGTTTTTCAGGAGAAGGAAAATTCTAGGCCTGAAGGGAAATTCTAGTCTCAAAGTGGACACTCCACCACAGATCTTAAATTAAGACAATGGAAAGAGTTTCACAAATTATTTTAGTGGTCTCCTAACTACAGTGAGCCACCTCTCACTGGATTAGTACAACTAAGCCCTTGTTTCTAAAAAAAACCCAAACAAAGCAAACCCCACTGCAATCCCACTGCCACTTCCACCAGTTTTCTGCACTTATTGTACACCAAAACTCCTGATACTGTTTCCATGCAAAAATTCCCAGTGAACTCTTGACACAGAAGCTCTTCACAGTCCCAAGGCTGTGCTGGGTGGATTTTCCAGAAGCCATTACCTCACTGCTAAAGCACTTTCCATGATTTCATCGGATTTAAGAGGAAGGTACCTTCACTCCGTAACATGCTCCTGCACCAGCGGTGATTTTACCCACAATCACACACAACAATTGCTCCAATGCAAAATTTACCTCTCATTTGACCCCTGAAATGTATTTGCTGGTTAAATTAGTTAGAACAGAGCCCTGGAGAGCCACTCCACACACACTGCCTGGGTCCCCAATTAGCACGGTTTACATCCAGTGCGACATTCTCATAACCAGTGGTGTCAGGTTAACACCGGGCTTCCAAATACAATTATTTATGCAGAGAATTCCACCTGTGTGACAGTGTTACAGTCCAACAGAACATGCAGAAGGGACATTGGCCAGAGCTCAAAAAAAAAGAAAAAAAAAAAAAAAAAATCATTCTTACCACCTATGTAATACATTAAGCACAAATGTTTTAGGTGAAGACCAGCCTGGTCGATATGAACTGAATGTAAACAAAAATAAAATTCAATTAAAACAGGAGATAAATTAAACAGCTACGAATCAGCTTTTAAAGCCTTGACTTTCACCAAAAAGATACTCCTCAAAAAAAGGATGAGCACTGTATGAGAAGGAATCACATTGCATGGAGTGTCTGACATGGAATAAAGTTAATAAAAGCTGAATGCTTCAGTCAGACCGTCACAACAGAAATCTTCCTTCCTGCTTAACCTCCTTTATCCTCCTGGAAAAGTTCCCTCCCCACTACACAGGGAGCAGCTACTCAACACCATCCCCCCAGAGCAAGGTGTGCCAGTGCAAAAATTAAAAAATAAAATCAAAATAAACCAAGGAAGGCTCTGCTCTTTCACATCTTACCTACAATTACCAAAATAATTCAATTTAGCAAACTGATTTTTTTCAGCTACACGGCCACAAGAGAAATTCAGCCTGAAATGCTCCATATATTTCCTGTTCATGTCCCTTATCAGCAATAGGATCTTCCCCTCAGGAATCAGTGGCAGTGCTCCAGTATCATTCAGAAAATTACTTTTTTAAAAGCAAATGAAGCATTTTCACCTGCATTTCTTGATGAAGTTTCAATTCAATCAAAGATAATGTGTTATCCATGTGCTATCTTTTATAATCTGTAACTTATAGAGCAGGACCTTTTCTGACTGGGATAATTATGAAAATTTTAAGTCTGGAAATACGACAGATGGAGAAGAATTGGCAGTGCAGAGAAAGCAAAGAAAACAAGTTTTCATTTTTAAAATCAATGAGAACATGTCTAAAATTCTTAACTGGAGAAAAGAAATGATTTCTCCCTATCATGGCATCACTTTGAGCAAATACATGTATTTCCTATAGAAGATATTTCATTTTTCTTGGAGTGCAGACTGATTTATACCTGGATTCCAGATCCTGGGAATGATTACAGTACAAATATTGAAGGACAGTACCATTTGTATATTTTTCCCCACAACTTTACGGTGTTAAAGAACAGAACAGCACACATTTAACTTAGTCTCTGTGCAGGATTTGGCTGGGTTAAGTTAATTTTCTTCACATTATTACCCATCTTTAGCTCAACCCACAAGTTTTCTCACTTTTACCCTTCCAGTTCTCTCCCCAATCCCACCAGGAAGGGCAGTGAGTGAGGCTTGTCAGCTGGGGTTTAAACCATGACAAGATCATTAAATATTTCATACTAAATTTATTAAACTGTGGGTTATCACCCTAAAATAAGTTGAGCAAGACCTTTGTTGCAGTGCATTTAAAAATTAATCACATTCATAAAGAAAGAAACAGCATGACAAACACAAGCCACCAGCAGAAGGAGATACATGATTCAGTGCAGCCCTGCATGCAATTATTGAAAGGTGCCTCATGAAAATAGGAACAGAATATTTCCCATGTATCAAATTCCAGATATTAAAAGCACATTACACAGTACTTTAAAGCAGGTACTTATAGGCCTATCAAATGTTTTAAAATGTGAACTTACTTGGGAAACCAATTTAATCCCAGATGTTCTGTTTTGGAGTATAATATCCTTTCCAACATTTCATAGAGTGGTCGCCATGGTAACTCTAAATCATCCCTGGAAAGCAGCTCCTTTTTCCTAATAGGAAACAAAACACCAAGCGCTTCAGGATTCAACACTGACATGGACATGCTGCACATGGGAATACCCCCATCCCTGCTCCCAATTTGGCACAAACTGCAGGAAGGGCAGGCAGGACCAGGCTGGCCACCGGCAGCCTTCAGCACAAGTGACACTGTCAAGATTTTTCCTGACTAAGTGAAATAAACATTATTGAGTCGTGAGCCAGTTTTCATCTTCTCCCTAGCTGAGATTCAGCCTTAATTCCTGGCTCTCTGAGCTGTTTGGTTTTCGTGATAGGGGCAAAACTGGCATTCTTCCACTTTCAGTCCCACCCCTAAAGCTTTGAAAGGTGCTTGCACAAGAGAACCCTTTAACCACGAGCAACGTACAGGGCAGATAAGTGAAGTAACCTGTAAGAACTCTGCTACATGAAAGGTACAACATTGAGCAAGAGATCAGCTGCTCTGAGACAGAAGTTTCCACAGTCAGCAGAAATCTGTACTCACTTTAACAGGTTGATCAGCAGGCGTGCAAATCCTTGCATCATGCTGATCTCCAGCTTTGGAATTGTCACCAACTCGTACAACAGTTTGATAAACAGCACGTGATCCTCCCTGCTGAATTTTCTCCCATATAGTCGGATGTATCTGCAAACCAAACACAAGGCGAGTCAGCAATATTTTAAACATCCCATTTTATCCAAGACCAGAGCCAGAATCCCTCTGATTTGCTGTTTAATGAAACAAAACTAAAACTTGGTTCTCAAGTCCAAGAAGTAAGAACTGATGACACACACCAAGGGAAGATTTACAACTGCGATTACAGGAAGAAAATGAATGACCAGATAAAGTTTACAGCCCTCTAAGATTCTACAAATACTGTAAGCTCATGGACAGGACACAATCCAGAAGCTAAAAAAAACCAACCCAAAAAGTATCAAATCAAGCCCAGATGAAATAGCTCCCAGTAAGGATGAATAATTGATTTAGCTGCTGAGCTTTGCTGGTGGTGAGTCCCACTATCTTGAGCAAGGGTAGGTCCATCAGACTCACTCCAGAAGAAGTGTTTGCTGGTTTTAAGTTGAGATTGAAAAAAGAAACGTGTTTCAAGTCTTGAAAGATCTTCTGCACCAGCAAAACCTATATAAGGTGCTAGCAGAGCATTTTAGGTGTGGCACATCTGTAAATTACTGTTCATTGGGAGGCAACTTCCCTCTTTATTACTGCTCTGACTACTCTTAAAGATTCGTAAGAAAGCTGCTTTCCATTTCCCTTTTCCTGTCAAATTCAAGGGGGGATGTTTACATTTGATGGGCAGTGTTTTCACTAATGTTCATTTCATGTTGTACTTACTTAAAACACAGAAGGAAACAAACAAAATACAGGATAACCCACTTTTCCACCACAGGAGCCTAAATAATGGGGATTGGCCAGAGACACTACCTACTACAGAACTACACCACCGAGAGCTGAACACCTACACTTTTCACATGCCTAAAAAAGACATGCAAAAAGAATCCTCAGGGAAAGGAAAATGGGTGAAACACGCATGATTAAAAAACAACAAAAAAAAGAAACTGCAGAAGTCTGGAAAGTAAGTTTTAACCACAAAGAAACACAGAGATCCACTTTATCTGCCAGCATTGCTATATATAACTGAAAATAAAATGTTTGGCTGATTCTCCTTCTTGACATTTGCTAACAACAGCTCTGCTACATAAAATGCTGTTTAATTAAGAAAGGAGTAAAGTACACAGAAACGTGCTAAACACAAAGATGTCACTATGCCCAAGCAGCAGGACTTGATGCCAAATTGCTCCCATATTTTACAGCTTCTTTATGTCGGAGGCAAGCAGAGCTGAAAGAGGTCAATTATTTGTATTAATCCAGCTGAGCATTAAGGCAGTGGCAGAAAATAAATACTTCTAGAAAGGGGTGCTCAGCCTTTTCCTCAAGATTAAACAAGTAAAATCTACCTGAGGGAAACTGCAATGTTTTCAGAATATCCCCTCAGAAGGGACGAAATATCACCATTACTAAATAAAAGAATAGAGGCAGAACTTCATGAGCCCTGAACAGTGTCCAGGGGCTAATCAGACAGATAATGTTCATCATAGAAACGGTGTCTCTTCAGGATAAATGGGTTACTGGGGAAAAAAAAATCTAGAACGAAATTGTTGCAAAATAAAAAAATAAAGACTTCTGAAAGCAGATAATACTACACTGAGATGACACCTGAAATCTTAAATCCACTGCCTTTTTGATTCCTTTGAGGTTTTACGAGTTCTTATCCTGCAAAAATGATAAATTAATTGTCCTTCATTGTGCTGGTCCCCTGGGTTCAGCTACATTGAAAAAAACCCCCCCAAAAAAACCAAATAAAACCCACCCACGCAATCTAAAAAACATGATTAAGAAGTGAAAATTCTGTTTCCAACTCCAGCCTTTCTCTACAGAGTACAAGGTCTCTGGAGATGACAGAAAAAAAAAAAAAAGGAAACCATAAAGCCAATTCCCCAATCTCGGAGCGCTGGTATCCAATCTCTCCCTCCACAAGTACAATAGGCCTATTTTTAGGAAGTGTACTACCATATCATGTGGCCATCCTAAACTGCCCTAGAAAGTTGGCTGCTCTGCTACAGTTAAAAATTACCTCTCCTCCAGAAGCCGAACAACACACTCTCCTAAATTCCTGTCTCTCCATCTGCATTTCCTAACACACAGGACAGGATCACGACTGGCTTAAATCTCAGTTTTTGACAAATGATGTGAAAAGCAATGAATCACGCTCAGCAGGACTGCTTAAATCACGTGTACGTGTACACAGCACGCACATCCCTCATGCAGCCAAAGAAAGCTTCTATTTCCCTGATAAAGATGAGAGAAAGATGTCAAACAAGACTTAGGCAATAGTGATTAAAATACTCGGCCAAGTCCCATAGAGACATTTCCATCCTCACTGTGACTTTGCGTCCTGTCATTCTCCTTCCAAACAGCTGAGCTGCATTTTTTCCACACCTTACAGCATGACAGTTGAATGTAATTTTGTAAGTCTACCCCTGACAAACACATAAAATAACATTGTCAGGGACAGCAACTGAGTCCCTCAGCTTCACACTGACTGCTGGAGCAGAAAGCACAGAAAGGCATTTGTGTGTTTGCCTGGCTGCAGAGTTAACTCCATGTAAAGTAACCATGAAATGTCTGTATTATATTAATATGCTCATTTATTGACTATGTTTAGGGGTTTTTTTTAATTTTTAGAACAATCCATAAATCATGAAGGAGGGAGAAGCTGAGACAGTAGCTACTGCTGACCTGGAGACCATAAAAAATTATGGTGCAAGGCCAATTAAGCAAATTATTTTGATGCAACCTGCTTTTCCCACACACACTGTGGCAAGCCGAGATTCACCCTTCTGCTTTCACAACCCAGTTAGTATTTTACAAGCTTTTACCAGCCAAAGCTGAAGAAATCTTGGAGCACTTATTACAGATTTAACTGCCAGTCTTTGGGGCAAGTTTTACTTGCTTCGGAAGGCTCATCAAATCATAAGTTACTCTCCTCACAGGAGAGAAAGTTCTCTCACCACAGTCCACACACATACCCCAAAAGAACCAGCTGTCACCACTGAAAAAGACCCATAAAATAATTATTCAAATCAGCTTACAGACATTATGTCTGATAAACTCCTATTCTGCCTCTTTTCAGTCCCCCCTCCCTACTCAGTTCGTGACATCAGACAGCAGAAACAGCTGGTCTGAAGACAAATATGTGCAAGTCATGGTTCCAGCTGTGGGGGGTATAAAAAATACACAATTCAGCTGTCACCATGAAAGAGTTCTCAAATTTTTAATTCAAAAAAAGACCTGAGTTTCACTTTCATTCTCTCCCATGGCACAGAGTTGTACAAAGCTGAGGAGGTGTAACTATGCAGGTGTATCATCTGCATGCCACTGTTTGCTTTGCTCATTCATATGTACACATATCTCAGTTTGTATTAACATTTGTATCTGTACAATAAATAAAGACAAATTATTTCACAGAATACTGCAAGAATTCCAGCCTTTGCAACTCAGACACTGGCACCAAATCTAAGCAGCCGTCATGCCATTATGAAGATTCGGAGCATTTTCTTTTTACTAATCATAGCTTTTTCCAGAAGAGAAAAAGGGAGCAAATCAATTTGGAGATGAGTCCCTGACCATCAAGAGAGAGTAAAAACTGGATTCCATTGTCATGAACACCCCGTGGCTGGAAGCATTTTATCTATGTCTGAACTTCTGCTAATGTATTTCATAGAATCATGGAATGGTTTGAGTGGGAGGAGACCTTAAAGCCCAACCAGTGCCACCCCCTGCAATGGGCAGGGACACCTTCCACTATCCCAGGGTGCTCCAAGCCCCATCCATCCTGGCCTTGGACACTTCCAGGGATCCAGGGGCAGCCACAGCTTCTCTGGGCAACCTGTGCCAAGGCCTCTCCACCCTCACAGGGAAGAATTCCTTCCCAATATCCCATCTGACCCTGCCCTCTGGCCGTTTGAAGCCATTCCCCCTTGTCCTGGCACTCCAGACCCTTACAAACAGTCCTTCTCCACCTTTCTTGTCTGCTCCCTTCAGGTACTGGAAGGCCACAATTAGGTTGCCCCGGGCCTTCCCTTTTCCAGGCTGAACAATCCCGATTCTCTCAGCCTTTTATCCCTAGAAGTACTTTGTCAAGTCAAACCGAGCAGCAACACATCTCTCACATTAACTACACCAACTTATTTTTTACACCAAGCCCACTATTTCCTTCCCTGCCCACACCAAACATACTCAGAGCCTCCCTGTATCTAAAATGCCACAAAGAAAATCTTGGTACTAACAGGCATCAGACAAGCTGCAAACTCTCACAATGAATTCAAACTTCAAAGAGTAGGTGGAAAACCACAAATTGGAGCCTGCTGACCTTTCTGTGATTCATAAAGCAGCATAGCAGTGGTTCCCAACAGGCCAAATTCACTGCCCTGGAGCCTGAAGTGGTAACAGCAATTGCCATTTACAGAGTGAGTAACAGCGTGATTCTAAGGCACGCTTTGAATGAATTTCTGTGCCTACTCAGCCTATTTAGTGAAAGCCAATCTTTCTCACTGTAGGGACTCCTAAGTTTATTTCAACTCGATGGGAATAGGAAGTTCCACCACAAGTGCAGGCAACAGGTACCACTGAAACCAGTATGAGTTGGCAGATGGCTGAGGGGTGGGAAGGGAAGCGGTGTTGAACTGGTTCCAAGCAGGTTCAAACTGTCACATAACACAAACACGTGAGTCATTTTGCAACCACCACTGTAATTCTATCTAAGACTGCCTCTTGGGAAACAGAAAGGTGCTTGTATTCCAATACAGTCGTACCTAACAGGCTTTGACTGACAAATGTATATTAAATTCTCAATTAGTATTATAAAAGAAGGACTTATGTAAGGAGGGAAGTTGTAAGAGAGCGTTTCAAAACACACGTATTTCGTTGTTTCTGGCACACAGGAAACGCTGTTTGTGAAGGCACACACAGCGTTCAGCAACAAACATGATAAACATCCACAGAATTTACTGATTGAAGCTACAGGACTCACTGTTATATGATGCCAGTGCCAGAGTGTCCCGAATAAAACAGGGTCACTTTGTAAAATTCACGAGAAAAAACCTATGCAGTAGTCGGTGCTATCTATGAAACCACCGCGGGTTTATCTGTATAAAAACCATCTTGCCAGCACACACAGCACGGCCAACATCAGCACAAACTACTCCACGCCAGAGTACAGCCAAGATATCAAGGGCACCAGCGGTGTTTACACAGCATTAAGCCAGAATTTAATCCTGCCAGCACTGACCCAACAAATCGCCTGTCTTGAGAAAGACTTCGTGTCCCTAAAGCAGAAGTTACACGGAGATTGTATCAACCACCACTTGCTTAAGAAGGTGAGAGGTGAAACAGGTAGGCAAGCAGGCATTAAAAAATATACACGTATTAAAAAAAAAAGCACGAGTTAAACGCACAAGCGCTTAACTCGTAGAATTCGGAAGTTTCAGAGGCGGCAGGCGAGCTCCTGCGGCCGGAGCCACCTTTGTCCCCGTTTCCGATGTGGAAGCGCCGGCCTTGTGTAAGGCGGGGACGGGACAGCGGCCGGGAGCCCCGGCCCGGCCGGGCGCCGGCGGTTCCGTTATGCGGGAGGCGCTCCCGGCGGGCAGGGCACGGCTCGGCGAGCGAAGGCAAGGCAAGGCAAGGCACTGACGCGCCGCTCGCAGCCCGAGGCCCCGTTCCCCGTCCCGCCCCAGCACTCACGTCGAGAGCTTCCTGGTCCAGAAGAGCCCGCCGGGCCAGAGCTCCTGCAGCTGCACGGCGCGGGCCAGGTTGCCCTTGATGTGCGCCAGGAAGCGGGCGGCCTCTGCCTCCAGACGCTCGCCGTAGGGCAGCAGCTTGTTGTAGACGATCTCCTTCTGCGGCGGCCGGGCCATGTCGGCGCTGCCCGGGGAGGGCCGGTGACCGCGGCCGCCGCGCCCCGCCCGCCCCGCTCGGCTCCGCGCCGCTCACTTCCGGCGGAAGGCGGGCCCGGGGCGGCTCCGGGTGCTCCGCGGGCACCGGGCCGGCCCGGGCGGAGGGCGCAGGGCCGGGGCTGGGGCTCTGCCGGGGGTGGCCACGGTGCTGTCCCTGCGGGTCCCCTTGGGCACCGCCTCGAGGAGGGGGCGGAAAGGCCGCGGCACCCGCCCGAGTTCAGGGTTCGCGCTCTGCGGTTTGTTAGAAAGCCCTTCTCCCAAAGCTGCCGCCACCTGGACGCTTAATTTGGAGTGAAAACATTCACCTGCCGACTGCTCTCATCGGGAGAGAATCAAGCGTTGGTCCTCGCTCAAAAAAACTCTGTGTGAGGTGGGGATGGGGCGGGTGCTGGAGATAACGGGGCAGTCCCCGTCCCTGGAGAGGTGCGGGCACAGACCGGGCGCTCACTGCCGTGGTCTGGCTGACACGGAGGTGTCTGGCCATAGGCTGGACTCCGTGATCATCTCCGAGGTCTTTGCCAGCCTAATTGATTCGGTGGTGCTGTAATTAGCCCCGGAGTTTGATAGCAGATTGCACGGCTGCCTAAGAGGCTTATTTGAAATAATAAAGCTAGTCAGGAGAGCAGAGCTAGCCCGCGGGGCGTGGGTGTGGGATAAACTGCTGAGGGATATGTGATAACAGCACTGATAGCTGTTATCTCCAGCTGTCCTAATATAATTGAATTTCCCCTCAAGAATTACATCGTGGCCATACAACAGCTGCAAACTGATTAGATTTACAGCTACTGACAAGGGTAAATCCTGTTTTTTGATCTTTATGCTCAAACTAGCTCTGCTTAAAATTAAAAAAAAAAAAAAAGGATGGCTAACTAAATTGTGGAACACGATAGGGAGAGGAGAAATGCCACAGAAAACCTAAGTGTGACAGGCAAAGGCATCATGGCATCTTCCTGAGGAGTGCACTTACATCATCTACTTTTTTCGCCCTCCTAGACCTATGTTTTTAATAAAGGAAGCACCAGGATTTTGTTTACTGTCCCATCCTTCTGAAGCCCTTCCATCTGTAGAAGATTTTGTATCACAGGATCTTGTATCCCATCTGTCAACTTTTACATGATTACAAAATAGCTGGACTTCACTAACGTTGCTGCCATCTTTCACAGGGGCTTTACAGTTGTGTTGCCTCATATCTACATGAGGCAAAACAATTCATAGATTAATTTCTGCCCTTTCTGGTTTGAACTAAAAATGAAATTTGATCATGGTCAGATTTCTGTGGGGATAAAGTACATCTTCATTTAGTGTTTTTCTGGTGAAAACAGGTATAAACAATATGAATTTAGTAGTTTTATCACCAGTTCAGTCAAGGATAATAAGTTGGCCCAAAAGCTGTAATAAAAAACCAATACCTATGGTTAGTGAAAAAGGGTAGGTGAAAATATGTGTGCATTTAAACTGAAAAGTCTAAAATGATTTGTTTTCTGTCGCTTAGAGGCAATTCTTGATAATAACAGTGGTGATTTGTTCAGACATTTCCAATGTGGGAAAGTGTTTGTCAAATTTGAAGCATGCAGAATTTGTTTGGACTTGGAGGGGAAAAATACCAAAATTCTAGCCCAATGTTCTGAAATTGAAGTTGGCATCAGGAGCTTCACAGCTGCATTTTGTTGTTTCATAGCCATGTTATAAAAAATTACTCCTGCCCTTTCTAACCCAAGTTAAAACTGAGCCTTGATTTTTCAGGCATTTTGGAGTATTTGGCATGTGAATGAACACCTCTGACCTCAGGGAGCCTGTTTTGTCTGAGCCAATAAGCTGCCTTCTCAGCCGTGGCCTCAGACACATGAGCGCCTTCCACCGGAATTAAACACCTTTTGGAGAAAAACATGCCAAGTTATGCCATCAGCACCTCTGACAGCCATCCTACTAACTCATCTGATCTCCTCCATTCCTGTTTTCGGAGACTGAAACAAAGGCAAAGGAGATTCCTGCTCCATTCATAATTACAGTAGTAAGCATACCTGTAGTACTTGCATTTTGAATGTATTTTCTTCATATTGATTCATTTACTAATTATATTTAGTTATTATTAAAAAAAAAATCCTTTCCCCTCCCTGCTATACCACCATTCTGCTCTTTAAAAGGAGAAAAAAAAAGATACATTTTGCCAAGTGAGTCAAAAATAAATGTGTTGTTCAAGTTTGCAATATGTTTTGGCTGCAGCAGTGTGTGAGAGCACATTTGGTTCCCGAGTCAGATGATGAAGGACGGGGCTTTCATAACACAGGACCCGTCTGTGCCACTTCACATCGACAGCTTCTTCCTCTCCTATTAAGTAGGAGGAATATGAATTGCCAGCAACCCAAATATGGCAGCCACCTGTTGGTTTTGGCATTGCCTCCCAAGAATTGATGAATCCGAGTGGTGTAGTGAAAAAACCACAGTCTTCCCATTCATGAGAAACTTTGAGTGCTGACAGTGGCGTGGGTCACGCTGGGGGCTGTTCACGTGTTCCCTCGTTGGGCGATGCCCAAGGGCAGCCAGCACCAGCACTGGCACAGGGATTTGGGAATCTTGTCACTCAGCCTTAACCCTGCTTCCTGCTGCCTCAGCTCTCCAGTGGCTACTTAGCACAGATGTTTTCCTTTAGTGACCCATCTGTCCTTTCCCACCCAAGTAAAAAGTTGGATAATTTTTGAGTGAAAAGCTTCTATGTGTTTTTTGGTACCTGAGGCCCTTCCAGTACCTGAAGGGAGACTACAAGAAAGATGGAGAGGGACATTTTCCAAGGATCTGTAGTGACAGGACAAGGGGGGATGGCTTCAAACTGAAAGAGAATAGGTTTAGCTTAGATATACACAAGAAATTTTTCCCTGTGAGGGTGGGGAGGCCCTGGCATAGGGAAGCTGTGGCTGCTCCATCTCTGGAAGTGTCCAAGGCCAGGTTGGACAGGGCTTGGAGCAAGTTGGGGTAGTGGAAGGTGCCCCTGCCCATGGCAGTGGGTACAAGAATGAGCTTTAAGGTCCCCTCCAACCCAAACCATTCTATGATTCTATGATTTTACAGTTTGGAAAAGGATAGCCAATCCAACAGGAGCTTCATATTACCTGTATCATACCTGTCCAGGTCTATGACCCCCCATATCTCACAAAGCCCCACTACAGAAATAAAGAGGAATAGCCTGCTTTTTTATGAGGATCCTCAGACTTTCCCTCAGCCCTGTGTTTCTAAACAGGTCAGTCATCCAAAGCTGGCACTGAAAGGTGCCAAAGAGGCAACTTGGAAACATCCCTGTCACATGAACTTCTATTTTACAGAGAATTTGTCTATTTGGGGGATGAGGGCAAGAGTAATTACAGCATCTGAATGAGGAACTTAAGTTTCTTGTGTAGTATGGGACAGAAATAGGTTCTTCTAAAGTGTGATTCAGAGGAACTAATTTTAGGTCCCTAAAATAAGGCTGTCTAAATACTCCATGACATGTTTCAAGTTTGATGGGGAGGCGGGTTCAGTGTCACCTACAGCACATACGGTGAATATTGTTCTTTTTCTGCAATGCCTGTTTGGCTCTGTGTGTTCTAATATAAGTGGAACATTCCTGTTGAGCGGAAATAAGAGGACCTTGTGAAGGGGTTAAAATGCTATTATGGGCACCTTTATAATTTGTAAATCTTTACTACACAGACAAAGCTGACCAAATATGTGCAGCATTGTTATCCTTCGCTTTACATTCCCAGTGGTTTTGTTTATGAGAGTTAAATCCATCCTCAATTATATCCATTCACAAGATACTGTTTGGCCTCCGCTCTTTTCCAACTGAACTTAAAGTGTTACTGTGCTTACAATGGACAGTCTTTGTTTGTACAAGAACAGGACCTCAATTCCCCTTGGTGAAATAAATTAATTTATAGCAAAAGTGGTTTTTCCTCTCCACTCTCTGGATTTGTTCTCTTTTGGTCCCTTATTGCCTAAGATTTGGAAAGCATAATTGCCCCAAATCCACAGCAGAGATTCTGCCTGTGACAGGCTGTTTCCTCTACATGTCTGAAACTCCCAAAGATATCCCTGGAAACTATTGTGCCGGCAGGGAGAAAAAGCAATAGACTTGAGCCTCTTTGTAAGAGGTTCTTTCCAAATTACTCACAGCTATTTGAAATAAATAATAATTCCTTGGACATGACAGAAATGCAGCCAACTTTGGGGAAAGAGACATTAGGGTTTTTTTCTGTTCCTCTTGAGCCATTGAGATGGATTTTTCTGTCTCACTCTCTTGCCAAACAGAAACCAGCCCCAGAGGAGCATGTGATGACAGTGAACTCGCAAAGGTCATTCCTAGGGATTCTGCTGTTCTAGGAAATCAAGGAAACACAGTCCCTTGGCAGCCTGCAGTCACTCACACAGAAACTGCTCATTATGGACTTGGGCAGCTGCCCTGTGTTTGCCAGAGAGGATTGTGACACACCTTACCCCAAATGCCTGGGTAGCTGATCATATTTATTGTCTTTAAGCAGCAAATGCATCTGTTGCAGCTTCATCTGCAGTTCCCTGGTTTGCCTATTCCTTGCCAAGATGAAAAACCGGCAATGTCTATTTAAAAATAAATTTTTAAAAAAAAAATATATATAAGGACTGCTCTCCCAATCCAGGATAAAGCAAATAGCCAAAAATCATTGCTCAGGTTTTCAGCCTTGTTTCAAGTGGCATTCAGCACAAATAATTGTGTTTATCATGGCCATAGCTCAAGTGGTTGTTCAGGCTTTAATTCTGTGGGTGGATTGTATGTTCAGTGTTTGGACATGTGAATCAGAAGTATTTAAATATTTATGAATTCTGGAGGAGAAGCAAGCTCACTTAAATATTCCCTTAAGCAACCAATCCTTTCTCTTCTGCTAAAGAATTATCTTTCCTTTGCTCCTGGCTGCGTGGTTTTGTGCATGGAATCTACACAGGAGACTTTTTGGTACCCTTCTAAAGCAGCAGCTTCTCTCACGGGGTGTTAGGGAGACACCCAGCAGATTAAGAAACCTTTGGGAGGATCACATGGAACAAACTTGGAGCTCTCTGGTGTTCATTTGGTCTAACCTGGCATGTTTTTTATGTCTGTGCCCTGGTAACGTGGGGATAGTAAGTGTAATTATGTCAGGGGCACGATTATGGCAGTGCTGGGCCTGCTGACCAACACCAGGATTCAAGAAATTGTAAATTGGTTTATTATTGTCCCAGGTATCCCATTTAGAAGAGTTCAAGGTGAAACAATGACTGTAAATTAACACTTTACAGCCTTGGAAATACAACTGTCAGAAAGACTGTTTAGGACAGAAGGAGTGTTCCAATTAAAGAGCACAGTAGGCCTGTAAATTCAGGGATATCCCAGGGAAAGGGAAAAGTTGCTTTTGCCACATTTGGGTGTTGTTACTTCGAGGCCAAGCCCAGTGGAAAACTGAGCCTTGCTTAGTACAAATCCAGCAGCTGCCCTTCTGCTGGGCAAAGCACTGAGAACTGAGTGAAAGAGCTCAGGACATTTAGAAAATTCAAGTGAGAAACAGAATCTGCCTTGAACAAAAAGAGCAGGAAAAAGACAGCTTGTAGTCTCCAGAGAGGGCTCTGCAGGACAATCCGGTGGGCGTTCACGGTGGCTGTGATACCACTATCTACAACTCCCATGTGTTTTCTTTTTCAGTAGCATTGCAATGCATGGATACAGAACCTGATTCATGCTTTCTTGGCTTTGCAAAATGCCTGCTCAAATCCTATAGCCATGCTCTGAATTAATTTGCTTACCCAAAGGCATGGCTGGAAAAATGGTTGTCCTTGGAGATTCCAGCCCCCTTCGCCGGGGAAAGATAGAGCCATGAGCATCTGGAGTGGTATTAGCAGGAGGCTTGACAGGCTCTGAAATTAGAAGAATCTGGGCCAGAATCACTCTGGTTATCCCCAAATATCCGCAGTAAATTAGCACCTCTGAAAAGCAGGGAGTTTTGAGATGGGAAGTTGGGAGCAGAGGGAATTTGGGGTGGTGTCAGGGGTGCCAGAGTTGTTACCAAGTTCAGAGCACCCAACAGCTGGATGTGCACAGCCCATCTGCATCACAGCAGCTGCAGCACCCTGAGTGCAGCCCTAGCCAGTCCTGCCCAGGGCACCTGACCCGATCCTGCACTGCACAGAGCAAGGGATGGCATCCACCAGCTCTCCAGGGACTTTTCAAGGAGCAGCTACTACCATCAATTACTTTGTTGAGTCTCCTTCAGGTGCCCTCACTGTGATTTTTTTTGAAGTTAGATATTCACTTAGGTAATCTTATTTTCTCACTACATTCCCAGGCTCTGTGCCTTTTTCTCTCTGTAGCCCCTGCAAATGTTTATTTTTTCCAAGAAAGCTTTCAGTTTCTTTCAGACTGGCCTCAGTCTTTGCTGCGGAAATGTGTAAGAACATTTTCCTGTGACAAGACTAAAACTCAGAACTAAAGATTAAGAACTGGGCGTGCATAAAACCTTACTTCCCCCTGCATACTCTCCATTTTCTTAGTTCACAGGCAGACATCCTGAGTCACAGGCTATTTCATTCTAATAGTTTAATAGTGCTAAATGGGTTTTTCATCCCCTCATTCATCTGCTTTTTAAGCTCATTATATTCTGGCATCATGTTCCGCAGCCGTAATTTCTGATTCATGCACAGTGTGAGAAGTTGTTCCCTTTTGATTGTCGTTAATTTTTTATCTGAGAATAAACTCAGTGCCCTGAGTTTTTCTGTGTGAGAAATAACAAGGCCTCTTTGCCATCTATGGTTATGTAGACCTGTGTGGTCTACAAAAATCATGCTGATTCTTCCTGTTTTATCAGAACCACTAAAGTTTTTGCTAGGTTGGGTGGGGAAGATGCCATAAGGTAATATAAAAATGGATGAAAGCTTGGGTCTGACAGCATTCCTCCTTTCAAAGGCAAGAGAGCATCTTTCTTCACCCAGATGCTCATTTTCACCAAATTTGTCACAAGTTAATGTCTTTGAATCATACTTTTGAAAAGAGCTGGCCACAGGTTCAAAACCGGAGAATGAAATCCAGAAGTTATCCAACTCCAAGTAGTGAAGCAGTAATCAATTCGGTGAGACTTTCCCTGATGGCACAGGCTGCACTAATACAGGTCAAAATTCTGAAATACTCACTATTTTCTCTTTGTTGCTTTTGAGAAGAAATAAAGGTCTAATGCAATTAAGGGGAATGAATCAAATAGTTTCACAGAGCTGCAAAATGTAATGCTGTCAACCCACCTCCCTGAGAAACCATTCCTTTAGCAACCCACACTCTTTTGTGTGTTCTTAGATCTTTTGTAGAGCCCTGAATCCTCCCCAGATTTGACAGCATTGTTCTGGCGGCCGTGGGAAGGGTGATGCTTGAATTTCCTATGTTTCAATGGGAATAAAAAACTTACTGCCTTAAATGACCACAGGTCCTCCTCCTCAACATGTGGAGGAGAGGAAACATAACAGCAGAATCTCAATGTTTTCCTCAAATGTTAATGAGTTTCCTGTGAATGGATATTCCATAAATCAAATGTTGGATCAACCTGCTTTCCTATCAAAACAATTTAAATGTAGGCATTATAGTAGGTGGGTTTGTGTTTGGATTTAGTCATCAAGCCAAGACTGACTTGACCCTTCATACCAGCAGAGGACTGTCAGACTTAACCCCAAATTCCACCTGGTTCCTGTGCTTTGGTACTGAATAGTTTAACTTTGTCCATCACATTTTTGTTTGAGGTGAGGGGTTTTTTTGCCATAGGACACATCAGTTCATATGCTCATGTTTTAATTCCCAGCCCTTTGTGGTTTAAAAGAACTTTGCAGTGATGATGCAAGTTTCCAGGGCTGATTTCCTCATAGCAAGTATTTATATTTACTCAGTGGTTTAGTTCCTTATTCTGGTTTCAGATTAAAATTTCACTACTGCCAGCTAGGAATGATTTACCTGAAGATTCTTTCTGTTTTTATATATATCAGTGAAAATACTTTCAAAGGCTTAATTTAAACTGAAAAAAAATGAACTTTGTTTTCATGTGGTTTTATTGGTGGAGGTTTAGAGGCTTATTGCCTAACTTAAAAAATAAAAACTCCTTTCAGAGAAACAGTTTACAGGTCTTCATGCCCTACAGAATCAGGATGTAACACAAAAATAAAACAAAAAATAACACAAAATCTACACAATATAGTCTAGCCAGAGGAGAATAACAGGCTCACAACTTTGTAGCTGTCACTTGTGTTACCTTATGTAAGCAGTCCGGGATTCTGGAGCACGAGGGACAAATTTAGGTCCCATCCACACAAAGTTTGGCTGCACTCCTGAAATCTGATCTGTGTGGGCGTGACTCGTACCCTGCACAACACTCGCCTTGCTCAGGGGCTGCTGCACAGGTGGGGGGTTCCTCCCACACAGATCACGTCCCTGGATTTGGATCCTGGAGTATAAATGGATCAGCAGACAAGTGGTGTAACCAGGTCACCTCCCTGTGCTATGGGCACACTGCGGATTCATCTATACAGTCATTAATCACTCAACCACCGGAGTAAAGCTCTTGAAGACTCCCCCTTTGTGCTTGTCTTCCCCTTCAGGCTTCCAAATATAATCTGTAGTGCTAAAAAGAAGAAAGTTCCTGATAGCCAGGAAAGAGGAAAAACTGGGAGATTAAGACCTACAAAAGGTTTCTGTATATTTAGATATTATGTAAATAAGGACTGCAAAAAAGACTCTGAAGAAGCTTGTACAGCTTTGAAGTAGAGGTAGCAAAATCATTAATTTTCACTCAGAAATGAAGAGTAAATGCAATTTAGGAGAAGAAAACATTGTATGGTAATGAGGAAAAGAGGAAAGCTACTGAAAAAGGGAAGAAATTTATAATTTCACTTGACTAAGAAAACAGAAAGGAAGGGCAGCACATTATTTTAAAGCTCATTATTTTAAAGGATAGGAAAATAAAATCTGATGTGCATTACACTTTACAGGAAATAAGGAAAAAATGCTGGAAAGGTCAAACTAAGCTTCCATGGCTTCCAACCTTCTTCCCTGATATTCCATGCTCCCTGGGTAACAGCAATAACCTGGCAACAGAACCAGTAACTTCTTTTATCTGGAGGCTTTGGGGTCCTTTGGAAACACTCACCAAAATCATTTGGGGACTGTTTGGAAGTGAATAAGGTCTAGAGTTTGGTTCAGATAAATAGAGCTGCACAGCTAAAGATACATCACGAAGTTCTTATGATAAAAGGGAGCAGTAGAGGGAAGTGCAATCACAGCAGGTTAGAGGAGGAGCCAGGTTACCTAAGAATGGTGCAGAAAAATAGCAGTGTAGTTACAAGGTGAAGGATGAATCAAGACAGCAAGGTGGGAGGTTATGTTCCTGATGGGGTATCCATGTGAATGCCAAAGGCAGTCATTTTGGGAGTGGGAAACATCAAGTGTGTGCGGTGGTGTGAGGTGACAGCCACACAGAGAGAAAGTGGGAGCAGTGGGTAATGAAAGAAAGAAAGGTTTTAATGGTTTTCCAACTATTCTGTGCCAAAGATGAACAAACAGCATAAATAAGGAACCTACAACTTTCAAATGACCAAGCCAAAAGCTTAGTAACTGAGATTCCTTCATCAAATTGCTTTTTATTGAAGTGGCCAGAGTCAAGGGCACCAATAGGTCTGATGCTCCCAACCAGCCTCACCTGGGACCCACCCACGCCCCCTCTGCTCTTTGGTGCAGGAGCTCTACTTAAGATGAGGGCTGAGGAGAGCTCTTGCCCTTAAATTGTGGGTGTGCTCAGTCCTGGTTTTGCCTCTGTTTCTGTGTTATAGCTGTGGTTCCAGCCTAGCCTGTTGCTCCTGGAGGGACTCTGCTGGCAGCCCTGGCTCTACCTGCCCAGGTACTGTGGGATTGTTGTCACTGATGTGCCAAGGCTGCTCCGTGCAAAGCCACGTTTGTGCAGTTCCCTGGTGTTTGGCTGTAAGGGCATTATTGTTGGGTTGTGGTGTTTTCCAGCAATAATAGTTTTACTATGCCCTATTTCATGCCATAGCTAAAAACCAGTGTTGTTGGAAAGTTTTACTGTGCTTGGAGTGAATACTGGGAGTTTTTAAAGGCTTTATGCCTAGAGGTGGGGCAGAGGGCCTGGTGGTGAAATGTGTTATTGTTACTTTTACAGCTGGCTGTAGCTTTGGGAAGTGCAGCCAACCGGTTCTCCTTAGGCTAATGCCACCACCCTGGAATAAACAGCTGGAAGTGGAAGGGAAATTCAGAACTCCATGCAGGCTGCCTGCATTTCTTAGTATTGTGTTATAAAGCTCTCTTGCTAATTACTGTGTTTGAGTAACCTTTGGTTTCTAATATTGATTGTTTAGGCAGCAAAATATTAAATGTTTCACAGTATTGTCTTCTGGAGTTCTCTGCTACTTGTCAAGAAATAATGAGAAAGTTGGACTTGTCTAAGGAAAGACTGGCAAGATGTTATGACGAATAAAGGAAATATCAAAGACTCTGGTGATAGTAAGTGTTGTTGTTGCTAGTGCTGGAATCTGCAGGTAGCAAAGTGTCATCAGCACCAGGATAAGCTCTGCTTTCAAGGCTTGTGTGGCTTTTTACTGTAACAAACTGCTACTGTAAATCTATTTTTTACTGGTCTTGCTCTTCACTGCTGCCAGATGGCAGCAAATTACAAAAGATTTTCTGTATTCTGCTCCTCTTTCTGTGGAATCCTCTTTTTTCAAAACAAAATGGTGCTGATTCCACACTAGAAAAATGTATGACCTCTGTGAAAGGCAAAGGTTTGATTTAATGCGTTATGTAGTTAAAGCAAATGAGGAAGTTTTGTCCATTGTGTTTCTATTCCCTGTCATACTGGAAGTTTTTTGTTTAAACCTCCCTCTAGTCTTAAGATCCAAACTTGTGAACAATTCAGGTTTTGCTGCATTACTATAGAACACAAAGTTGCATGTGGGTGGAGATTGCTTAATGGAGAGTGCAAATAATATTATTTTGATTTTTATTGTGAAGTCACTGTTAACTTACCTTTATCTGTTGATGAGTGAGAGCAGTCAGAGTTCATCTTTAACGTTGGATAAATGCTGTCTCAAATGTAAAATTCTGCCTGAAAAGTTGGGCTTTTTTACAAAAAAAAGCAAATAGAGTGGGGGGAGAGTTAAACTTCAAGCAGACATAGAACACACCAGAGAAAAACCTTGGTTGTTGGAGACTCAACCTACTAAATAATCAATTTTTGACTTGTTTTTGTATATGTAGCATATAGACAAAAGAAATTATATTGTAACAGTTTTGGAAAGGTTTGCTAACACTAATAGATACCACTGAAAGTTGGGTGAACAGTTTGCATGTGATGATCTTTCTTTCTCTGGGGTCTGCTGCTCCAGCTGAGGAGTTTGGCATTTGCCTCAGCACAGGAGAGAGAGGCTGTTAAAACTCTGGGTGAAGTTTTAAGTCATGTGGAGATGTGAGGTAAGTTGGTAACTCAGCCTCATTCAGGGAAGGATGGCTGAGACAAATTTGGGGGTTTTCCCCTATGTTTTAGTTTTCAACTACGTAATTTTCTACCTTGTCAGGGAAAATTACCTCAGTTCGGCAATGTATGGATCACACTTTGTTTTCAATGATTCCTGTAAAGGCCTGGGAAAAGCTAATGCTGCTCACCTGTGCCCTGGATGCTTGAGGTGGGGACTCCAGGTGTGTATGTGGCAGCATCAGCCCTGGAGGAGGAGCCAGTCCCGTTCGGACACTGGTCTCTCAACATATTTCTAATCTGAAATTGAGGTGGGAATGACACCTTGTGAGGGCTCTGTAGGACCCGCCCCTCAGGGATGCGGGGCCGCGTCCCTCACGGCGGGAGCGTTTTCCCGCCCTCGGGATCCAGGTGCATTTCCCGCCCTCGGGGTCGGGCGCTCTCCCCTCACGGCAGGAACGGTTTCCCGCCCTCGGGGTCGGGCATGCTCCCCTCACAGGAGGAGCGATATTTTCCCTTACAGGAAGAGCTGTGTCTCCCCTCGCTGTCAGGTGTGTTTCCCCTCACAGGAGGAGCGATGTTTCCGCCCGCCGCTGTCGGGTGTTCTTCCCTCACACGCAGGTCTTCTCCCCTTCTCCTCAGGGCTCTGTTCGGGGTGCCGTAGCCCGCCCCTTCCCCACGTGAGGCGGCCGCTTACGCGGTAAGCTTGAGCCTCTGGCGCTCCCGTCCGGGCGCCGCTGGCCCGCGGAGCACTGGCGGCCGCTACAGCGGCTCTTCCTCCGCCGCTGCCATGTCCGCCCTGGCCAAGGCCTCCGGCGCGCTCAAATCCGTGGATTACGAAGTGTTCGGGCGGGTGCAAGGTAATGGCGGGCTGACGGGGGCTCGAGGGCGAGGGGCGCCGCGCTGAGGCTGCGGCGGCACCGCGCGTGCGCGGGGTGGGAGCGGCCTGAGGGGAGGCGGGAGCCGGTGCCGCGTTCCCAGCGGGTCGGGAAAGTTTTTTTGTGTTTTGTTGTGGATTGTTGTAAATATCCCCCCGCCTTAAGGCTCTGCTCTCTTGTGAGCACAGGCTGCTCTGTCCAGAGTAGTTCCCATTCCCCGCACTTGCGCTCATGGCTTTTGTGAGCGCGGGTATGTGGGAATGCCCCTCCCGTCCTTCCCATTCCCACACTGCAGCGTTTTCATTAACGCTTAAATACGTGAGTGACAATAGTCGTGTGACGAAGGGAAGGCTCAAACTCAAGTTCTGTTCAGTTTCCCTAATGTTGATTTCACTGAAGTTTCCATAATAAAACACCACGGGTGACTTGTATGCACACTATTGCCGCTTTGTATTAACTGAAATTCCTGCAGGTTACATGCTTACACACTACTTTAATTTCCTTTTTTTTTTTTTTTTTTTTTCCTTTTTAGGTGTTTGTTTCAGGATGGTAAGGCAATGCTGGGTTTACTAGCTATACTTCATGGTATAATATTTCCAGTGCTAAAAATACAGCAGCAGGTCTGTGGAGTGTAAATATATCCAGCCTGAACTTTGAGTGCTTGTTTGGATAGTTAAGTACTGTGAGTAGATTTAAAACGGTTTTACATTAAAATGGATTTTTAAAAGCTTACTAATGTGTAGATTGTGGTTTGGATTACTTGTGATGTAACAGCTACAAGAATGTTGTAACACCTTAATCTTTAGAAAGGTTAAATATGAAACAAGGTGTTTCAGTTTAATTTTTCAAATGGCGGCATAGTACCTGTATTTAAGGAAGGTTAGTGTGGAAAAAAATGTGCTGCGAATAAGCACTCTGTGGCTCATACCCTAAGCAAGTTACTCCAGCAGCTCTGGGCGTGCAGCAGGTGGTTTTGCATTTCACAGAAACCCATGAAACAAGAGGACACAATTAAAGTAAGACCACTGTTTTTGTCTCAAAATAGGGGCCCATGCTTAATATTAAATCAGAAAGTTTTTAGGTATAGTTTATATGTACTGTGAAATAGTGCCAAGTGGGCACGAATAGAGGACTGCAGTAGAGTTTGCCTTGAATTGAGTTACTCTATCAGGAAGAAAGGGTAAGTCCAAGCTTGCTGTGCCTTATTTTGGGCTGACCTGGAGCCACATGAACACACACCTCAGTGCCAGTCCTGAGCTGCTCTGCAGTACTGAGGAAAAGGTTTGCAGCTGCGTTCCTGTGCCTTTGGGCAAATTAGTTTGGAGAAGCTGCTCATAATCACCTTGGAAAACACTCTTCATAGTTAGCACCACTTTTTCATTGGCTAAATCACCCCAAAACATGTTTTGTCTTTTGGAATGGGGTCATATAGACCTGAAGTTTGGCTCTTGCTATCTGTGAATTTCATCACAAATGGGTTGCTGGGAAATCATAACATTTTGGTATTGCAAAAATATGCCTTTTTTTTTTTTTCCTCGTAATTGGATTGACCTTTGCTGCTATTTGTCAGTAGAAATGCAGTAGCTGGAGGTAGGGTTTAAAGGGTGAAAGTCAGGTGGAAAGGATTTGAAAGGGAACTGGAGGAAGGAACTGGGAAGCTTGTACATATAGCAGACTTAATGAGTTTAAAAGCTATGGTGGCTGAAGGGTCAAATGAGCAGTGATAGGAGCTATGGAAAGGAATAAAGTAGGTACAATGGAATGATGTGAGATTAGTGGAGTCCTTTGTGATCAAAATCTTGTTCTTTTTGGGAAATGTGCTGTGCCTGCTGCAACTCCAGAGCTGCCAGAAACATCTGAATGCCTGAAGATGAGCATCACCCATGGATTTTTATTTTTTTAGGTGTAGCTCTTACAGCTATGCAAATGCAGTTGGGGGGTTAAGTGTTCTGTCAGTGGTGTCTGTGCTGGCACTGATTGTCCTCTCTCATTATTTCCCAAATCAGTACACAGAACAGGAAGCCAAGAAATTAGGAGTGGTTGGCTGGGTTAAAAATACCAGCCAAGGAACTGTGACAGGCCAAGTTCAGGGCCCAGAAGAGAAAGTGAATGAAATGTAAGTATTTTTGTGGGTTTTTTTTTTCTTACTCTCATTAAAGTCATTTACAAAAGTGTTTTTAGTACAAAGTGACAAGTAGGTCCACGTGTCAGTAATGTAAAAGTGTTTTCATTCAGTTTTGGAGGTAAGGAGGTGCATTCTTTAAGTTGGATAGAAGTCTTTAAGCTTTAAAAAACACTGTGTTTTCATTTCTAATCCCACACAGTTTGTTAATGTATTTCTTTAACATCCCCATTTCTTGTTAAATGAAAAGAAAGTCTTTATTCATGTGACTAAAGTTCTGTTTTTTAATTAATCAAAACTTCTCTTGTTTACAAAAAATTGAAGAACTTCTTGAAATGCTTTCTCAGTCTGTGCTTAAAACAATTTAAAGGAAACTGTGTGTAAATATGACATTTTTCCCCTGATTTAAAAAAACCCGTAATACATAAATACACATTTTGGCCAAGGCCTGCAGTCTCTGCCTTTGGAAATGAGTTTTGAAGTATTTTGGTCTTTTAAAGAATGGGTAATAATTTTCATTATGAAATTGCCAGTTTCCAGCTTAAAGCTATCACTGAGGAAATGATGCCTGCAAAAAACACAAAGCCTGATTGAGTTGCTTCCAACTATCATTTTTTGCAAGAGTGTACAGGGAGATTGTTGGGAACTTTAAAAAATCCTTCAGGGGTTTGTTCTCTCAACAAAGAATGAGTGAGGGCAGAACTTTCCTTTTCCAAATGGGAAATTAGCAGTGCACGTTCTGCCAACACTCTCCCATACAGGAATTGCTTCAAAACTGAGCTTGGATGGAGAGAAGTTGGATTTGTGCGCAGAAAAGTGTTGCACTTTCTAGTCAAGAGATTTAAATGATTTCCAATCATTTTCCTTGGTTTTGTGCTTATCATGAGGTTGCTTATCTTGGGCTGCAAAACATTTACAAAGCCAGAGAAATATCAGGCTTTTTCTTACATCAAGTTTACACTTAGTTTCTCAAAGAATTTTGTTATTATCCTGATCTCTCCATGTTTTGTGAATTTCTGTGTTGGTGCCACGTTTTTATTTAACTTGGAACAGAAATTGACCTCGTGAGAAACCAGGGTTTGTTTTCTATTTATTTTCATGCTTTTTTGTTTAAAAATACGCATCCAGAGCAAATAAAAAGTTGCTTCCAGTTGCTGCTTCTTTATTTCATGTTGGAAATCAATGTGTTCCTCTGATGTGGGAATAATGTGGCAGTGCTGAAATCAAAGTGTGGTTTTTGAAGCATGGATTATTAAATTTGGGGTCCTGGAGTAAAATTCTGAAGTAGAAAGACTTTACCTTTCTCCCTCTGTGCTCTCCAATGTATGGAAAAGGTAACGAGTTTATTTTTGGAATTAACTTGGTAAAGTTGCCTGTGAAAAGTGAACTCTTGTGTGAACTGCTCCTTTGAAAGACCCTTATTTCTCTCTGCTGGTACTAGTGAATAACGGATCAAACTGGTTTTGAGGTTCAGAAAGGTTTTTTCAACATTTTTTGTAATGCTGTAATTTCATAATACTGTGTTCTCAGATTTAAATGTTATTTAAAATGTTGTATTTTAAAAATAGCAAAATGAGGCTTGCTTCTGCTGTGGGAAATTGATACAGACCAAGAACCCTAAACATAATTTGTATTCCAAATGTGGTAAATCGTGAGGAGGAAATTCCATCACCAACTGCCTGTGCAGGTTCTGGCTTGTGTTTTAGATTTTCAGGACTTAAAGACACTGTGATGACACTTGTTAAAAATTTGGAGCTCCTGCATGTTCAAGGAAACCAAACACTTTGCAGAGAAAGAAGTGCATGAGTCAATAGTCAGATATTTCAAGAAAGGTTCCCAGTGATGTTTGTTACCCTGTAGGAATCTTTCCAGAGCATTTTGTGCAGTGTCATTTGGAGCAATATTTTCACACTTGCCCCAGCTTTTAAAGTAAACATGAAGCACAGAACAGCCTGATTTTTCACAGGTGCAGCACTCTTAAAAATCACATGGTGATGGTAATCAAATTTGTCAGTTGTTTTGTTGGTTCTGGGTTTTTAATGCGTTTTAGGGGGAAGTAGTAAAGGTGTTTTGGTCTGTCCTAAACAATATTTATCAACTTAGAATGCTAAATAGAATCAAGCACATGGACTAAAAAGAGTAGGGGTGCCATTGGAAAGTACTGGGGTCCTACAGGTAAATAGACAAAGCAATATAAGAGGGAGAAAGAGAGGAATAAGGGATTGAGAGGACAATAAAGATAGGGAAAGTGTAAAAAAATGTGGGAAAAAGCCCATGAGGCTCTCCAGTGTTGCCAGAAGCATGGAGTGGCCAACAAAGCCTGCCTTTGTTCTGGAGCAGAAATGCAGCAGACCTGTAACCCAATGGTTTTCTGCAGCTCTCCATTTTCTGCCCCTTTTTATTCTATTTTTGCATCACTAATTATATTGGGAGGCACAGCCACAATGTATCCAGTGCAGGCTCAAGATCAAGAAGTAGTGGCTTTATATTTTTTTTTTTGTGCAGGTTGCAAGGTAAGATGTAACTTAGGAGGAACAAGAGGACAAGCAGACATAAAATGTGGTCATGATGGATTACTTTGAGAGATGTCATGCAAAATAGTTTGCTCTGGAGCAAACAGCTGAGCAGGGGCATCCTGGCTCTGCAGAAATCGGTGTTAAATTTTAAATAAGTCTGAACAACTGGGGCCTGGGAAGTGCTGCATGTGCAGGAAGTTGTATCCCTGATTGGACCATTCATTTAGTGTTGAACATGGGTACGAATTTCTTTGGAAGTGCTGGGAGGCTGAGTCCTTGACTGACATTCTATGGGCCTAAAATCTTGATCCCACTGAAAACTGGCAAAATATACAAACCTCCCCAAGCCTCAGATTGCAGTGGGAATGTCACCAAGATGCAAGAAGCCTGAGGGACGGATGGGCACATTTGGATTTTGGATATTTTCCTTTCAATTTTGCCTTTAATTTGGTTTTAATGACAAAATTTAGGTTCTCAGGGATCAAGTGACTTACATAAAATATTTTAAAGCCAATTTTGATATTGGGAGACCTTGGAGAATGTTTTAGAGGGTGTTTTTAAGAAATCTTAAGAACATTTTACCTGCCAGCTTGCTTTAATATCCCTTGGTTTTTAGCTCTAGATGGAGCTGTTAGTTCTGAAGATCCTCAAAGATCCGTGCTCTGTTGGCAGGGAATCTATTTTTAGATTATGGTAGAATCCATCTTTTTCCTCACTGTATTTTATGTTCCTGTTCCCTTTGCTGCTTCTGCTCCACACAGATCACACCTCTTATCCATAGGAAAAAAAGCTCATTTGCAGAGAGCATGACCTGTCAAGTCACAAGATAAGCAGAGCTGCACCATTTCTGTAACATAATAAGGTTTTATGGTAAAGTGGAGGCAGTTTTTTTGCCAGCCCAGGTATGAGCTGCTGATAAAAGATGGGGTAGATGAGTATAGTCCTTTGCTTTATTTAATTTTTTCCCCAGGAGAGCTCACGGCACAGGGTTTTTCATTATAGTATCTTGTGCTGTTTTTTCCACTTTACCCATTATTTAATATTGGAGCCTGTGTAGTCATGGTGGTTGTTGCCATAGCAACCTGCATTGACAGACTGGAAGGTGCTTTCCTGGGAGAATTTTTTGAACTTTGGTGACAAATTGCTTAGTTATCCATTAAAAAAGGAAGATAAGAGTCTTTGTAGCGTGCCAAATTCAGAACTTCAAAAATCCAAGGTTTCAAATCAGGCTGACACTTGAAAATGTGAAATCTTAGGACGTTTTTGAGGCACAAGTGCATAACAGCACAGTGAGTGTTCTTCCTGTCTCTGGAGAAAGGCAGGGTTCTAAATATAGATGGCTTGTCTTGGAAATGAGTTTTAATTAGGAAATTAATGCTAATTTCATTTGAATGTTATAATTTTTACCAATGTCAGTTAAGAAGAATTAATATTAATTAAGATTTAACTGGCACAAGGCTTAAATTACTTTAGTGTATAAATGCATGGAAAAGTCCAGATTTTTGCCATGTAGAAGAGGAAAAGGAAACTCTGTGTTAGTTAATATCACATTTGTCATTGTTTCAGTAGCAGGTGTACCCAAGGTTCCTATCTGTACCAACTGACGTTGAATAAATATTTTTTCTCTATAATTTCTAATTGCTTGCAGAGAATAACCCTTAAATGGAACTAAATGCTAATAAAAAATGTCTGTGGAAAAAAAATTCGAGATTTTAATATCCAAATGATATGTAGTTATAAAATGAACAGATTTTAGTCAATGTTTTGAGATTTTTCTCCATTTTAAAAAGATATTTTTAAAAGTTTTTTGCTCAAACTGGAAGCATTGTTTAGGAGAAGAATCCTTAACATTGATTTGCACATGATCGTGTCAGTGAGGCAGAGATGTGCCACAGTAGGATGGCTGAAATATTCCCGGGATGTGCTGTTCTTGGGAAGCTGACAGTGACAGATTTTGGAGAAAAGGGCAGAGGGAAATGAAAATCACATTCTTTAATATTTTTTTAACTTTGTTAAAATGCAAACTAGTGAAAGGTGTTAGATTTGTTCTCATTTATGATGGTAATGAAGAACAGTTTTTACATTAGTCACTGCTGGAGGTGATTTACAGTGTTTCAGTGAATCAATAGCAGATGACAGGAAAATATGATGGGAATTTTATAATTCGGTGTGGCTCCAAGTATAACAAGATTGGATTTTTCAGGTTTGATTATATTTTTTGTTTAAAGGTAAGACTAATGTATACTGGAAAACTAAATTAAGTGATAATCTTTGTGAGTAATAAAATGGTAAATGTGATTCTCTTTTCATACTGAATGTTTGAGGTATTTTTTCTCTATAATTGTTTATTGCTTCAAATTGACAGTCTAAATTGTGAATTATTGTAGTTATTGGTCCTGTAAATGAAATTTACTGAACTGTTACTGATGATGGCCTGGGAAAAATGGGAGTAAACCTTGTTCTTTGGGGTTTATAGCCATGTAAAATTAGATAAATGAACTAATCAGTTTGTTGTAGCAACCGAACTCTGCTTAAAAGCCAAGGAATGGGTCAGGTAAGTCAGAACGTGGAGTTTTTGGTTACTGAGAATAACGTGAGTGAGCTGTTTAGCTGAAAGAGAGCTGCACATGCTTCCAGCACAAAACCAGAGGCCCAGTGGCTCATCTTGTGCAGTGTCCCAAGGGAATTCCCATGTCCTCTGTCCCTCTGGGGCCCAGGAAAAGGCACTTTTCCCTGTGTGCCCACAGGGGCTGAGGGAAGAGGCGTCCCTGTGCCCTGAAGGTCACCCGACCCACCAGTGGCAGCCAGAAATAGTAGTGGCCTCCTGGCACGGCTCCTCTACTTTCCACTGTGCTGGATGTGCCTGTTCCCTGCAATGCCTTAAACCACAAAAGCTTTTAGCCATGCTTAGGTCTTTCTGGATATAGAATAACGCAAAAAAATGTTTTCCACACCTCTGTTTCTTCTGCTGGAGTATAAAAATAGCTGCCTTGCATGACCTTGTCGTTTTTTTTTTACAGTAGCTCTGTGCAATTGGAATTATTTATCAAATATCTGCTTCCATTTTTTATCACTGAAGTGTTTTTGTTTATAAAGCATTTACCAGATAATATTCCTTGAAACAGGTTTGAATTTCTGGGATTTTGGCTCTGGAATAAGCAGTGTTAGTGTATGCAGTGTGTTGGAAAACTCTGTGATATTGGGCAAGATGCTTTACTTTTTTCTTGTCTCTTGGTGGATGTTGCATTAATGCTTCCAAGTCCTTTAGCAGTGTTAGTAACCAAGGCTGAGTTTGCTATGAAATTCCAGACTTTTATTGGCTTCACTGCTGGGTATCTGTGGGAACACTCAATTCCAACATCCCTGCTGCACAGTTAGGAAGGATTGCAAGGTTGTGTTGGATTGTACTGTAAACACAGGCAAGTTGAGCTGTTGTTTGAACACTCAATTTAGGCATTTTATTGCATAATTAGGAGTCATGTGCCTTTCTTCCACACTGGGAAGTCAAATTTGTTTTGACTCTAAATTAATCTTAACTAAACCACAATAACTATGTTCTATGAAGGATTGGTTGAGCTTTGGGGGAGACCGATTTCAAAATAGAATTTCCAATGTAATGCATGATTTCTACTGGGAGCTTTTTGTTCATTTGAGCATTTATGCATTCTTTAATGCTGGTATTATTTGGGCCACATGTAATGCTTTGATATTTCCAAAGTGAAGGTGTTCTGTTATTGCTGATGCAGTCAGATGTGGTGCAGTTCAATGCCATTAATTTGGCTTTTTGTGCTGAGTAAAGTGTCTTACATATCCTTAGTGCTCTATCACAACACTTAGAGAGACACTAATGAGTAATATTCAGCTTAAACTAGGATTTTTAAATGGCTGTTACTTAGGTTATCAGGGTGGGTAACTGTGCACACAGTCAAAAATAGATCTTTGGCAACAAACTGGTAATTATCAATAAAAGCATATATTTAGTGTAGGTTTCTTTGAAACCTATTCCGGATGTGATAGTTCAAACAAGTTCTGAAAATACAAACCAACTCGTGTGACTCTTCAAGAACAACTTCAGAACTGCAATTTTTTTGCTTTCCTTTTGGTGTGCTGATATTTGAAAATTACTGAGCAGGGAACAAGCCTGTTATGACCATTTTTCTGTCTTAGAAGGGATGAAGATTTGAAGTGGAGATTCGTTTGTAATCCACAGGAGAAAGCAACATTAAACTAATATTAGAGTTGCCTAATGTGAGGGCGAGAAGATCTGAGGATGCTTCTACTGTACCCAAAAGGAGTGTCACAACAGGGCAGACATTTGGGTGAAGCTGCTCCTGGCGGGAAGTCAGGAGGGAATGTTTTCCAGGTGTTTTACATCACATGTCTGTACAGCAGGAACTCTCCCACAGGAATGCCAAGGTGTATCCCAAATGGACAGTGTGTGGCAGACTTAGCTGAGAGCCCTGTGCTGAGTGGGTGGATTTAGATGTGAATTTACTGGTGTAATTATGCACAAATCGTGGATCTTGCTGCTACTGATCTTATCAACGTTGTGGTGGTGAAAAACCTCTTCTCTGAGATTTCAGCACTTCCTTAGCCAGGTGAATCTAGGACTGGAAGCAAAATCTCTATTCCTTATGCCATGTTAGCCAGAAAGGGAGAGGAAGCTACTTCCAGCTTTTATGGGGAAAGAGCTCTGAAGCCTATTGATGTTGCTGTTTTGTTTTATTCCCTAAATTACTGTAGTTCTGGTTTAGTTAATTGGTAAGCTGTGTTTAGTTTTACCATATTTTTATCAAAAATGAGTCTGTTTCACACTTTTGTACGTAAGATACACCACTTGCCAACAGCAGAAAAATCAAAATTACTTCAGATGCTAATTTCAGAGGTTAACTTCATTATGTAACTCAATTTTACCTTGTTCTTTTTCCCCAGCTCCTCCCTCCTCTCTCTGGTCTGACTCTCCAGGGAAATACAATGTTTATTTGCTTAAGGTAGTGCCCTGAGATGTTTCCCTTGAGCTGTGCTGGATGTCACCAGCTATCCTGCAGAGTTAATATTACTTTTGGTATCTTTGTCTTTGTGGCTCTTCTGAAGGGGGATCCTGAAGTCTCTCTAGAGAGAATCCCTTGGGGAAGTCTCTGGGTTTAGTCTGCCAGCCTTTTGCTCTCCAGCTGATTTACTGTAGTCACTCTGTGACTGGATTAGAAGCTTTCTTTTCAAAGCTGGTTTACTTGGAGATGTTTTTTCTATAGCTGGGGTGAAACAGCTGGCTGGGCTCATCTATAATGAATGCTCTGCTTGTGTACCTTCAATGCTTTCCACTGGTGTTCACATTTGTGCTCTGCTCTTGTGATGCTCTGGGCTCTTCCTGCTGCCAAAGGAACAAAGAAAGCCAGTCTGGAAAGTGTTCAGAACTTCATGGGAGGGGAAAAAAAGGCAGAGTTTTTAACTTAAGAAAAAACCCCCAGGCATTAAATTTAATTAATGCTCAATTTAAAATTGGGCAGCTGATACTCAGGTATCAAGCAAAGTTTGCTTGAACTCCCAATGGACGTTCTGGTGGGAGAGGATCCTGGGCAAGGAGTTCTCCTTTCTTTTTTGACTCTCTAGAGCTGTAGAATTTTAATATGTTCTGCAAAACAAACTGTCTCGAGCAAACCCCCAATCTATTCCAGTTTGCAAGTCCCACAGCAGTTGTTTAATGAGGTTTCATTCATTATACTTCTGGATCTGAACAGGTCTGGTGTATCATATAGGAGCTCACCTGGAATCCTGTTACACTCTATAAATGCTGATCCTGAGCCTCTGTCTCTGCTCACTGCATAATAAAAACCCTTCCTTGAAATTTTAAGGTCTGTGCTAGAAACTTTTCAGGCAGCACAGCTCTACCTCCCTGTAGGTCTGGATAGGGTTAAAATAATCGTTAATTTTAGATGGCTGGTGATTTGCAGGGGAGATTTTCAAGAGTTTAGGAGAAGGTGAAGGTCTGGGTGGCTATTCTAGGAGGGGTGGAGAAAAGCAGCTGCCTGCTGCCAGTGTGACATCTCCCTGACCTGCCCTGCTTTTCCAGGCTGTGGATCCAGGAGCTGGAGCCTGGAAACTGAAGTCTTCTTTGGTTGATAGTCAGGGAGCTGCAGGGCTCCACTTTGTTGGAGTGAAGACTCCCAGCAAACTGCAAATTCGGTTCCTTTTGGAGATGAATCTGTTCAACCTCCAGCAAATCAGTTTTCCAAGGAATAACACCTGTAACCTACCCATGGTTGGGAGTGCATACACAGATGGAATTCTGCTACTGCAGATTTCTGTTGTCTGAGCTGCTCCCTGCTTGGCTGGAAAACTGCTTGAGCAGGGTCACTCTACCTCAGCAATGGGAAAACACCTTTGCTGTTTGTCACAAACATCACTCCTCGTGTCTGTGTGTTTTAAAAAGCCGTGGCTGGGATGTGGTCAAGATCTAATGGATTTCTGTGTTTTCCAGATTTGTCTTGTCCAGCTCACACAACACATGAGCAGTTTTGTGTCAAGTTCAGCTGTCAGGACCTGCTGTTATCCAGCCTAGGGGGGGTTGATGCTCTTACTGCAGTCTGTGATGTCCTAAATCATCATCAATGCAATGCAACTTCAAAAACCAGAGTTCATATTTACTTTTTGCCATTGCAGTGGAACTGAAATTGAGAGCTGTGAAGGGACTACCTAAATTTGGAATGAGGGCTTAGGCAAAATTTGGTAAACGCTTATTTTTTAAATTCCTAGCGCAAGCGTGAATTAAAATTGAAGATAATTTTGGTGAGTAGTTACACGTGGATTATTCCCTTGCTGCACATGGAGGAACTGGGGCACAGAGCAGAATCAGTACAGTCTCTTATGGCAAATTTGTGATGGAGCTGAGAGGGAGTGTGGGAGTGTTGATATCCAGTCCTATGCTAATCCTTGGAACAGAGTTTCTCCCTGTAAATTGCTGGGGCTCTGTGCATTGGTTAAGTAATGTCAGTGAAGCGCTGCCTAGAATTTCAGGATGTATTATGCTCTTACCTAGTTTCCAGTAACTGCTTTTGGGCTGCTTCAAGCCCTACAGCTGCATTATTGTATCAGCTGATTCCTCTGGCCCAGCTGGAGTTGTTGCTTTCTGCCAGGTCCAGAAGAAATCTGTCTTCCTAATCTCAAAATATTCAAGAGTACAAAGAAAAAAACCTGATAGGCTGGAGTCAGTCAGGACCTCATTCTGCTTTATCAACATGAAATTCCTACTACCAAAAAACAGATAGTAAAACTGAGGACTAGAGCCAGAGAATGAGAATGTGCTGTAGGTTTCCATTTGTAAATTAGTACTGAGAGGAGCTGATTGGCTCAATTGCTCAGAAATTCTGGTGCTGACTCTGGATTCAAGTTGTTCCCTGTTCCTTTCACCACTCTACTCTTTGGTCTTCTGGTCCTGCAGTTCAAAACAAAACTGTTCAACTTTCCTTGTTAGTAGCTATAAAATACAAACATGCCCTTTGTAGTTCTCACACACCAGAAGTGAAGCAATTGTTATGTATGCCAGCTGTCTTTTTTTGTTGTTGTTGTTAAATGCTAGCATTAATAATAATTAATTAGATAATTACATAGAAATTTTTGTTCTGGCTCATGTCCATATGGATAGTATGGGCAGAAAATGCACTGTGGAGTGGAACATATGAGCAATTAATTGTTTCAGTGAGTACTTGTAAACAAGGTCAGCTCAGCAGGCATCCAGGAAATCTCTTCTGAAATGTGATGCTGTCTTCATCATCCTTTTAGAGGGGCTTGGTGGAGGACCAGAGCAGCAGCAGGATTTCTCTCCCACGCTCTCTGACTACACACAGCAGATTTTGGGGGGCTCATAGACCCAGAGATGAACATTAAAAAAACCCCAGACCTGCAATATTTTGTTAGAACTATGTATTGTTCTCATCTTTGAAAGCTGCTCTTTTGCCTGAGTTTATTCGCAGTTATTCAGGCTAACAAAAATCTATTCAACTTGGTGTCTGGTTTAGTATTTTAGCTAATATCAAATGGGATGTTTCTGGTTGGGAATAATAGGAGCATGTGGAAGGCTGACAACCTTGGTATTTACTGAGTCGTGTGTTCTGAGAAATGCTAAGTATTTTGCTTGGTGTTGTTTAATAGAATTAAAAATCGTCTTGAGTTTTGTAGTTGTCAGACGTGCAAGCCATGCCTGCTGGAGACCTGGGAGTTTGGAGCCAGGACTGAAGCATGTGGTGCTCAGGCATGAAGCAGTGTGGTGGTGGCAGGGATGCCTGGGAGTTAAAATGTCCCTGGCCATGTGGGATTGATGTGGAAGGGGATGCTGAAGCTCTGGGATGGTGCTGGGACCTGTGCTAAAAATCTTTCCTGCTGGAGACCTGCCCAATGCCTTTGCCCTAAGGAAACCACTCTGTGTTATTAGCTCTTCTCTTCCTAATTATCCTCCCAAATGGAGATAAAAAATGAACTTAATGGCTTTAGCTGGAGTCCTGCATGGAAATTTGTCTTCTCCCAAGGGGATCAAGTCACTGGGAACGTAACTCCTATAGAAAGGCCTAAAAGAGGTCTGTGTTACTATGGGGTTAGAAAATAGAACTTCCTGAAATGCTCCAAGTGTTTTTCCAGCTGATGTGGCTTTTCAGAGGGATGACCTTCACCTTGAGATGGATGGCTGAGTGCGGAGCCCAGGTGCCTTCAGTGGAATTGTGCCTGTGCTTATCTCCCTGGCTTGTTATGGGAAACACTTCCCCTGCTCCTCTGGCCTGTTTAAATCACTGTGTGCTTTGAGACGTGGGACACTGGACAGAAATAGAATATTTGTTG
This sequence comes from Lycocorax pyrrhopterus obiensis, assembly GCA_014706295.1. NCBI lineage: Eukaryota > Metazoa > Chordata > Aves > Passeriformes > Paradisaeidae > Lycocorax > Lycocorax pyrrhopterus. The sequence goes on from JACSVZ010000004.1 coordinate 5,091,754, forward strand.
TTCTGGGCCAGGTGATCTGTGCTGCCTATCCCAGTGTTTCCAGTGAATAGCAGGAATGGATGTGCCAGAGCACTGAAGGCAGGGACTGTGCAGCCCCTTGGGTCATGTGGGGCAGTGTCCAGGGCAGACAAGTGTTTGTTTGCACGGTGGTTTTCCTGGCAGGCAGCTGCTTATTGTGGCTGTTGTTAGAGAGAACCTCAGAGGACAAAGTGGGAAAGGGCAGAGTTTGTAGTCCTGTCAATAATGTGTTGATGTCAATGAAGTTATACCTGGTATGTAGCAAGTGTTAATTTTAAACAGCTGTCTTTAGGTAGGAATAAGTTCTCTGATCCACACTCTCAAAATACAGGATGGGCACGTTGAGCTGGTCACAAGACTGGGCAAATCCTCCAGTGGAGGTTGGTGGTGAAAGGGACACAGAAGTGCCACGGGCTGTGGGTGGAACACACAGTCCATTTCCAGGGAGTGTTGATGCCACTTGTTTGGAGCTCTGTGGTTGGTAACCCTGTTCTCAGCCTGCTTCCCTGTTCTTAGAGTGGATCAGTGGGGGAATGTGCCAGTGGCTTTTGGAATCCGTCTCGAGGTCACATCTAAATACAGGAGAACAAAAGGGAAGGGCTGTCATATATTCCCCCCCCCCCCCCCGCCAGCCAGTCAAGAGCGGAGTATCTTCTGTATGGCTTTTATACAATGATCCTGGGATTTGCTGAAGAGGAAGGAATAAAGTGAAGTACTCTAAATGCTGGCTTAAAAGAAAATATTAGTTCTGGTTCTGTAACCAGCTCAAAAAGCAGAGAATAAGATGGGCAGGACAACCAGGTACTTCTATTTTTGTTGGTGATTCTGTCCCTCTGCAGGAGAGGGAAGAACAGCTGTTTGGAGGCCAGCAGACACTGAAATCCAGGAGCACTTTTGTCCTGGCTCCATTCCAGCTTGACAAGAAGCAAGGTCCTCTGGTGGCAATTTAAGTTGAAGTTTTGGTTATTTTGTACTGCTGTAGTGTCGCAGAGTGACTGGATGACAAAGAAATTCTGCCTTGATGACATTTAATCTGTCTAGTGATAAATAAAAAATAAAGAAGGCCTCAGGAAGGGGTTTTTCAAAGCATATGGGTCTTGTTGAAAAGGTATATTTTTTAAGAAAAGTTAAAAATTAAATTCTTTTTGGGGAAAAGTTTATAACTGAAGAAATTATGCCAAGAGGGCTGTTGTTCTAACAAGTAACTTCTGGTGTGTTTTAGATGCTGAATAAAAAAAAAAGTCTAGAAAGGGAGGTTAGTTTTAGCTAATTATAGAGAACGTGGTTTTTAAATCTGTTTTCAGGCACACTGATAATATTTAATTCACTAATGACTCAGTGATAGCATCTTGATTGACTGCGTTGCTAATTAAACATTTGTGACAATACTTGATGTTTTTTTGTCAAGGCCCCAGTGCTTGGTACAAAACTATAGGAATTGAAATTCTGTTTTAAATAAAGGTTTGTAGCCACCCATATTGCACTGTTGAGATAATGCCAAAACCCAAAGGCAGGCAAACATCTGAATTTTAGTTTCATGATCTCAGATTTCAGCTGGTCTCATGATTTTTTGGCAGTTGATTAATAAATCTGAGCATGAGGGATTACTACTAATCCTTAGTGAAAAGGAGATAGTAAGAGTATTATGAATAATTTCAAGGTATTTCTTGCTCTGTTCAGGTTCATTGCACACTTTGCTGCTCTGGTGTCTAGTTCTTCTAATTAAAAAAATGGTAAAAATAAAGAAAACAATTATATTCAAGTAAGGCCATGATATATTTAAGTCTTATTTTTTTTTTTTTTTATCGGACCCAGTGTGATACTGATGACAAATGAGAAAAAGCAGATCCTGAATCGGTGATGGATCATTTCCTGCAGTCTGTCTTTGGACTGTGGAGGTTTTGTATCTTAGCAGGTGGGGATGTAAAATGTAGTTCAGACACTCAAGGAAAACAAAACAAGCATTTTGTTCCAAACCCATGTAACTTTCCCTTGTTTTCAGTGTGTTTCTGCGGTAGTTACTTGGGGGCAGTCACGGAGCTGTATTGGGCATTTCTCCAGTTAATTTTGTGTTGTTTGGTTTCAAGCCCAAAACAAAAAATGGACATTTGGATTTTTTTCCTTGGGTTCTGCCTGTTTGCAGTTTCTGAAAATCCTTAGATTGAGGAACAAAACTGGATGCATTTGAGTTTGGCAGGGTCTTGGGGACTGAGCAAATTCTCCTTAGCTTTCACTTTAGAACTCTGTAGGGTTTAAGTGGTGCCAAGGAACCATTTTCCGGGTGACTTGGCGTGTACAGTGCCGTTACTGTCAGTAAAGTTTGGTTCAGAGTGGAGCTCACTCCTGTGCCCTTGCAAGAATGGCCCTGGGAGCAGCCCTTGTTTCATTTTTCCAGCTGTATTTGCCATTTCCAGAGCTTATCCCGAAGTCATGGCTCACCTCTGACTCATTGTGCAGAGGTTCCCTGGAGTCCTGAGTCTTCCTGAGTCAAAACAACCCTTGGGTTGTATCTACAACAGCACAAACTGTCAGTTGTGTGATGATTAACACATTGGGTCAATGGCAAGCTGAGGAATTGTATTTACTTTAAAAAAAAATTAATTTTGGCATTCACCATCACTCAGGGTAATAGGGTATCAGGACTCAATGAATCATTGGGTTTCAGACACAGAGATGTTCTAATACTGTTGTGGAAGGTGAGTTGGGAATGAGTCAGGAATTGTTTGGATGCTCTTCTCTCAGCTTTTAAGATACTACTTTTTAAACATTGCTTTTGTGAAATTACTACAGGCAGGAATGTGAAAATTGGGCTGAAACAGCCAGGAAAATGTGGCGAGGTCCAAAATCTCTGCCAATGCCACCAATACTGGGAAGAGTAAAAAGGTGACAAACTTTTGACATTACTTTGAAATGTATTCCTTTGAAAGGAATGAAAACATCTTTGCCCAAAGATATTTAATAAGCTAAATTCTAGGATAATGTTGCTGATATAAGGGGTCAATCTTCAGTGGAATGACTTTGAAAAGCCTTTTGTTTATCTTTTCTACAACATATAAACTTTCTTTCCCTATTCATTATGTTAAAGAACACAGTTGATTAGAGACTATTTACACCTCTCCTCATCAGTCTCTGGGCCTACACCACAGGAATGGGAGTATCCAAGATCTTTTGGTCGCAATTCTAAAATTAAACCATGCAAGAATGGCCCTGGGATTGACCCTCTGCCTTTGTCTCTTAACTCTTCTACTTTGCCTTATCCAGAGCTGGAAAAAGCTTCTCCTTGATCGGCTGGCTGGCCTGTGTTCCTCTTCCTTGTCCTTCCTGCCACATTTTATTTCTGATTTTTTTCTTACTTGCTGTTCTGTTTCACTGCTGACGTCTCATTTCTCCTCTGCTGGAAGCTGCATTTCCTCCGTCACTGGTATAATGTTTTTGGCTCCGTGTAGCTATTTAAAAAAAAATAATTATTTAAGGTGCTTGTATTTGGAGGATTTGATTCTCTTGTCATTTAAAAAAAATTTAATCCTTGTTGATCTGTAGAATAGGCTTTGTAGTTCAGTGTTTTTACACTAGATGTCAATCTACTTGCGTATGTGGAAGTTACTATTTTGTGCCTTCTAGATATTTCTCTCAGCAACTCCCCTACTAAAATGCTGGTTTCCATCTGCTTTGCAGGGGAATCAATGCCAGGAGGAAAGGGATGAGTTGAAATACCGATTTTTTTCTTTTGGTGACTGATGTTGAACAGGACTTTTTTGCAAGAGAGACAGCAATTTTGGGGTTGTTAAGTGTAATTAAAATCACTTATTTTGGTGAAGCTGGTTGACAGTTTTAATGGAAAGTAAATTTCTAGCCAATGTAGAGAAGCTCGTTCCAGTTCTTATTTCTTAATCTTTCCCTCTTTTCAAACACCATTCTTGCAGGTTTGATTGAAATAAGATTGAGTTTACAAAAGCATTTCCCACCTTGCCATTGCAGAGCCAGTGCTCCAAGGAACTACTTAGGAGTAAATGGAACTAATTCCTGCTAGGAATGCAGAATTCAGTGAGTTAAGTGGAAGTTTCTTGTCACAAAGCAGCTAATAATTATTAACTACTTTTTAAAATATAACTCCTTTCCTCATTAAATTAACCTCTTCCCTCTTCCCTTGTGATCTCTTCTGCCTCTTCCGAGAAGCCCCAGAGTATAAAAGCTTTTTTTCCTAGTCAAGCAGTGTTTAAAACATGTTTTAATTTGTATTTGTGGAAGATGAACCAAGATGATGTCTTGTGTTATGCTCTAATCCTATACTTTTAATTTTTGGAGTGTATATCACTACCCTATTAATACAATTTCCCAGGTTTTTCTTTAATAGATTAAAAATTCCAAACATCATTGAAGAACCAAGGTGTCTGGAACTTTCAGTTGTTTGGAGAACTATATTATTTAGAAATCAGTTTGAAAAGGGAAAGAATATATTCAACATGGCAGTAAAACAGAGAAGCCAGACAGAGCATCATGGCTTGTTAAAAGAAAGTTATATAAGAATTTTAAATATGCAGAGACTTGAAAAATTTGTGCTTCTTCATTATGAAGTTAACTGCTGGTGAAGAGTGAGACAGGCCTGAATTTCTTTAACTCAATCAACTTTAACTTGTTAATTATTGGGAGGTTTTTTGATTCTAAAATATTAAAAGGCTTTTTGGTGCCCAGTCCCACTTGGTAGCTCAGAATGCTTTTGAACTTCTGGAAAATGAAAAATTCTTGATTTGGGAGTTTTGAAGGCTTTACTGAAGTCCTGGGTTTTTGACTGGAGGTTCCTGAAAGGTGTATGGGAGAAGATGACCTTCATAGTTACGCCTCATTTATTTTGTGTTATTTCATAGGGCTGCATATCGGTTCACGAGACATTAATTTGTGTGAAACAGCTGCTAAAAGTGGTGAATGTATATAAAGTAATAATTAATGAAGAATAATTTGCTTTACAAAAAAATCTTTTTGATGAGCTGGGATGATTTGTATTCTCCAGCCAGCAACAGTTTCATTGTCTGAAAGAATTTTGCCGTAAGGGAAGTGTTTTACATTCCTTAGCAAAAACAATCTCTCCTTGGATTCACTGAAGTGCCCTGAAGAACTGTAAGTAATAAGTAATTGCTTGGGACCTGGAATTCTCTTTGAAACCAGATTTACTTTAAAAACATATCAAGAAAGGGTGCAGTTTGAATGTTGCATAGTAACATGATGGAGCAGATTTAGGTCCTCTTTATCACATTTTATATAAAAATCCCCAGCTTTAAGCTGTGTTGCTTTGGAGCGGCCTACAAAGTGATTTTTATTAGAAGCACAGGAGTGGAAAGTGTACCCAGTTCTTCGATTCTCTTCCATGTTTGATATGTAGATCGAAAGGAAAGCTTAGTCCTTGTCATCTGTCACTTGGTGTCCCCTCACACACTGGAGCTGTTCTGTCTCTGCCTCCTACAGACTTACCAGCAACCAGGGAACCTCCTCAGGAGGTTTGGGGTGGTGCCCTCATTCTATATAGACTTTTCCTGCCAACCTGCTGGAGATCGGCTCTGCAGAGAAGGACCTGGGAGGTCCTGGTAGACACCAAGCTGTCCCTGACTAGCAGTGTCTTGGGGGCCAGGAAGGCTGATGGGATCTGGGATGCATTGGAAGAGCATTTCCAGCAAGTCAGGGGGGTAATCCTGGTGAGGCACAGCTGGGATCATCAGGACAGGAGGGACAGGGAGCTCCTGGAGTGGGGCCAGCAGAGGCTGTGGAGGAAGAGGCTGAGGAAGGCCCTGGAGCATCTCCCTGCCCAGGAAAGGCTGAGGAAACTGGGGCTGTTCAGCCTCTGGAGCATCCACAGCTGAGAGGGGCCCTCAGCCCTGTGTGCAGGGCCCAGGCTCTGCTCCAGGGAGCCCAGCCATGGCACAAGAGGAACAGGCAGGAACTGATGCCCAGGAAGTTCCACTGGGCAGGAGGAAGAACTTCTTGGAACAGTTTGCCAAGAGAGGCTGTGGAGTTTCCCTCTCTGGAGATATTCCAGAACCAGCTGGATGCAATTCTGTGCTGTGTGCTCTGGGATGATGGGACTGAGCCACTGTCCTTCCCACCTGGCCCATCCTGGGATTCTGCTTCTGCCACTGTTGATGCACATTTTGGCTGTTTTGAGCATAAAACCAGTGAATGTGGAGCTGAGGTATTATGGAGAGGTGCTGCTCTGCCTTGATCTATGCAGATTTAGGCACACTGATCTTGTTCATACTTACTCTTTGCCACATTTAACTCTGCTCTAAAACATTTCTTGGTTTTCATCTGTCCTTTTTGCTGAGTTTGAAAGTCAACATTGTTCCTGCAACAGAGTGCTGGGAACACACAGCTTTCACTTAAGGTGTGCAATGGACTGTAGGTATGGCAAGGTAGCCTTGATTTGTAAAGAGAGAGGAAAATGGGAGAGACAGAAAGATTTATCCACATAAAGCTGAATGGGAAAGCTACTCCTTACTCTGAATTGAGTGCTCCCTGCACCCTCTTTAGTGTCTCTGCTTGGATCTGGTGTTCAGCCAGGTTTCCATCAGAGTTGTGTGGCTGCTCTGTTTAAATGTGGCAGCTTTGAGCTGCTTATGGTTCGTGTTAAAGCTGCAGCCGCACAACCATTTTTGTCCCCTGTGCTCGTGGTAAATAATTGTGTTAAAATTATATATGCAGATAAAGGCCTGAATTGTTTATGCATAGTTTTCTGTCCTGGTAATTTGTTCTCCTTAGGGTTCTCTGTGTTTGTTTTCTAATTAATCTTGTAAGGGTTGTAAATGTGTTTGGGTGGAATAAAGAGGTTTTATTTTCTGCCCTGTTGCTTCAGGGTTTGCTCAGTTGGTGTTTGCTGGTCACCCCAGTTGTGCATCAATTCTCTATCAGGGAAAAACATGTGTCTTTTCCTAATAAAATCAGTGATTTGTGTTTTGTGAAAGGTAGGGAACTGTCATCCCTTTTCCAGTTCTTGGGAGCCATCCAGCATTTTGGGTCCATGAGTGCTGTGGGGTTTGGAGCGAACCTGCTCCAGCAATTCAGAATGCTTGTTCTCCATCTCCAAACACAGGTGGGGGAGTCAATGTTTAATGAAACAATCACCTACAACTTGAGTAGCTGGGCAGGTTTTTCTGTCTCTGTTTTTATCCTTTTGCTGCTGCTGCAGGAGCAAGGCAAAGCAGGCAATATTAATATTTAATGAAATATTCTGGATCTCAGCTGTAATTGTGTTGCTTTTTGTCTGGAGGTGTGTCACCCCTTGAAGTTTCTGCTGGATTTCTTTGTCTGAGAAGCTCAGCACAGATTTCTTAAGCTGGTAGACTTAATCCTTGAGTTAGTTATATTACCAGTTGTTTGGGTGTATTTGTTGGAGATCAGACTCTTGGCTTAAAAATATTCCTAAATATGCGGGATAGAAAATTATTGTAGTGGTTAGGTTTCCTAGATGGTCACTGATCTGATTCTTAGCATACACCTTGAAGATGAAGGATCCTTAAGAAACGGACCCGTCAATGTTTATGAATTTTGGGACTTTGTCTTCCAGTATTGGGAAAGGTAAGTCATTAAAAATGTCCAACAATTAAAAATAGGGTGGAAATAATTATTTAAAGCTGAAATGTGGAGTTTTATGTATTTGAGAGGGTTAAAAATTAAGGAAATGTTACAGTATCTTTCTACATACTGGATCAATATATGGATAAATAAGCAAAATTACGTAGAGGAGAGAAGGTTGTTTCTATCATGAAATCACAGAAGAATGAAGGAACAAAAGGATTCACACCACAATAGTAGAAGATCTGTCAATATTTGAATTCTGAAGTCTTGTTTCCATTGTTTCAATAAACAAATATGTAGGCAAGCCTGTGACATCCTGTACTAAGTTTAAAGCCAAAACGGATGTTTTAATTAAATAAGAATCCTTTTTCCTGCTTTATATTGTGGGGGAAAGTTGTTCTCTGGTAGAGAGGCATTTCTTTACTTGCAGGCACCTTTGTAGTAACTCTTGTGCTCTTTATCCTGTAGCAAAGGAGCCAGAGAGCCAAGTTCCACGTGGGAATTCTGAACTTGTAATGTGTGTTCTGGCTTTATTGGGGCTCCGCAGTCCACACTCAGAATTTCATACAAGGGCAGGAAAGTGGTTGATGTAATTTGAATTATTTATTCAATAATTTGTCAAGTTCTGCAGCCAAATGCCCTTGATTGCAAAGAAAACTGAGCCAGCAGCTGTGTACTGGGTTGGTTCTGGCATTATGGGTGTTTAATGCTTGAAATCAGCATTACAGGTGTTCACTGGCTAATGAATTCCTAGAAGTCCATGCTGACTGGCTTCTGACATCTGTTGACTTCCCAGTGCCAGAATTTCCAGTTTCCTGAAGGAGTTTGGTTTGCCTAAATGATTGAGTGTGTCTGTCCAAGGGGACATGTGCTCTGGTGATTGGTATCCAAGAGTTTGAGGGATGGCTTGTTTTAAAAATGCATGTCTGGAATTGGAAACCTATATGGGGTTGAGAATATATTGTGTGGAGTTGTCACAGTAAAAATTAGCTCTTTGTATATATTTTTACACTAGTTATAAATGCAGATTTACCCTCAGTGGGATCTATGTACACAGTAGCAGCAGTTGTGCTACTTCAGATGTCTTTGCACGTGTGTTTGCTAATGAAAATTCCATCAGAATAAGCAACCACTCATTTCTCCAAACACAGGAGAAGGATTCAGCATGATGTAAGAAATGGGACTGACTTTGCACTTGTGTCTTAGTGCTGTGCTGAATGAAATGGCAATTATTCCTGCTTGTTGGGATTATAAAGGATGAAATTATGTTCCTGTGCCTTTGGAAAGACTTCCAGTGATTCCTCCTTTTACTGATACCCAGTCTGACAGCCTGGAATGTGACTCACAGAGGTGATGTGCTCTTGAGCTCCTTCCTGATCTCAGTTACATCTGTGTGGTGGTAAAATCTGTCATATCATCATAAATATTCTTAAAACTCGGTCCTTATCTCAGAGTGGGAATTCCTGGAAGCTTTTAGTGCCTTTATCTGGAGGCAGATCTATGGTCTAGCCACTCTCTTCATCCCACACATGCTCTGTCCTGAATTTCAATGCAGCTGCTATGAAGTTCATATTTAACTGATATAATTTATATAGTGCTTGGACTGTTTTTTCTGGACAGCCAGGCAGCTTGTTTTTATAAAAGGCATGATGACATGAACTGTTCTGACATGAATTTTCTGAAATTGTTATTTCAGAGCAGCTCCACCAGTCACACACTGCTAGTGTTTGGAAGTTTGCATAACTCCTCCTATAAATTATTACTTTTTTGTTTTGCTTCAGAGGTCTTGGTGTTGCCAAAAACTGAAAACATCTTTTATTCTCTGTGCACTTAGAAATGCTCAAATAAACCAAGAGCAAAATCAAAGAGCCTGAGCTTGCCTTTTGAGAGGTTTTTATTCCAGGAATGCCTCCATGTGTTCAGTGTGAGGGCTTCAGCTCCCTGCCTTTGGAAATCTTTGTCACTGGAAGCACCAAGGAACTTAAGGTTTACTTTGAAATGAGTTGAGGGTTTTTTGTTAAATACTTGTACATAAATTTCAGTAAAATGAGCCACTGGTGAGATTTGTGGTTTTCCAGGATTTTTTTGTAGTTCTCAATTCGCATCCCAACCCATATAACTCCTGCGGCAGCCAGACTCCATGGGAAAGCCATCAGGAACAGGTCTGTCCAGGCAGAAGGAAACTTCGAAAAAGGGGGAAGGGAAAGAAGGAAAATGTCATAAATTACAGAAAACAAATGAGATGTTTGATGTTTCTTGACAGCCCCTGAAGCTTGAAGGAAAAAATGGAAAAAGCCAGGAAGATGGAGTTTAGGAACATACTTATGCTTTGCCAATCATTCTCTTCTTACCAAGTATCTCACAAAATATCAACACCTGCTGTATATTCAGGAATTATGAGCCACAAACAACAGAATAAAAAATTTCTGCAGGACAAGGTAGTTATAAATAGTTATTAACAAGACCTATTTGGGCGTACTTAAATAGTATGAAATAGTCTTCCAAAGATGGTTTCTTTTGATTTTGGTATTTCTTTCTTGCAAGTAGTTGTAGTTCTTTGTTTAAATTTTGTAAGAGCAGAAGTCCATCTCTTCTGTCATCATTGAAAGTGTTACTGTTGACTTTGGTAGAAATAAGATGCTGCCTTTAGCAGAATTCTGCTTTTATTCTGATTTTTTGAAGTCTGAAGCTCTCACTACTGAAATCGTGTATGGTTTAAGGGCAGATTTGGAATGAGCAGGAAGATGTCCAAACCTGTGGGAAGTTTAGGTGGAAAGATGAAGCCAGTTACCCTCCATGATAACAAAATCCATCTGGTTTGTTTTCTGGAAGTGGTGACTTCAAGTAGGAAGTACCAGAGCTGCCTTGAGAAGGTAATGGTTTGGGATTTCCAGTCTGGGTTCATTTTATAGGAAAGATTACTTAAAGAAATGTACTTCTTGATTCATTCATTTTATCATTCTTGCAAATAAACAGGAGAATGTTTTTAGGTAAATACTCTGAAAATGAGGTTTGATAAAAACAAGATCTAGTACAACACTGAGTGGCAAGAACACATATCGGATCTCATTTCAGTATGTATTAAAAGCCTTGTTTAACAATTTTTTTTACACAAAGAAACGTTGAACTGGGGTTCTTCTTCATGCTCTGATGGCTTCCTTGAATAGCTGGGAGCTTTGTGTGTTTATTTTTCCTCAGTGAGAATATCCATAGTGACAGTCCATGGACCCCAGGATGGGCTTTGCCCTTGGCATGCTGTGGTGAAAAAGTCTCTTTTCTGTCTAATTTTTTAATATTAATAGAAAATACAAAGCCCAACAATTAGAGCTGTTGCAATGTAAACTTGTGGGAAATCAAGTAGCCTTGGTTAAGTTATATTTGGTTCTTTTATTTGATATCTCAGTTGATCTATCCAACATCCCTCTTTTTGGAGTGGTTTGGGATCAGGGCTCGAATTGGCTTCATTCGGGTGAGGTGTTTAACACCTGCCTGAAAAGAGTGAAAGGATAACTTCATGGAACTTGGAAAGCCAGGGAAAAGTGAAATTGAGATTAGATCTGCCAGAAATGGTATTTTGAGTGCAGGTGAAGTCATAAGAAAAACATGATAAAGAAGCAGTATGTTGAATAATGAAAATTATTTTCTTACTGTTAGTGGAATACAATTCCTTTGGATATGACTGTGGAAAGGGATGGTTGCTTCCATAAGGTCTCTGAGGGATGGCCTGGCACATCCCATCTTGGAGCCCCTCCTGCCTCAGGCTGTTGTGTCTGGAGCTTTACCTCGAGGCAGAGCAGACAGAGGGTCTTGGGGGGTATATGATGGAAACAATAAATAATACATATCCTAGTCCTTGCTAACAAAGGGCTCTGCTTTCCAGGGAATATTGCGTGTGCATGCCATGTATGACAGGTGCAGTGTTCCCTGCCTTGTAAACACACCCTGCTGGATGCACCTCCGTGCTCTGGTGTGCTGGAAACCACAAGGAGCTCTTGTCAAATCAAGAACAGAATCCCTGCAACATCCTTATGTTAATCTTTTGCTTCCTGCTTGTTGGAGCTATATCTGTAATACCAAAAAAAAATAGAGCATTATGAAAATAAGTCTTGATAAAGCTCAAATTTTCTCAGCTTATAAAATTTAAGCAGGCTATTAGCTAGTGGAACCCACTTGGTGTTTTCCTGAACACTTGTGCTCTCTAATATTACATACTTAAAACATTTTCTTGTTGCTCTTATATTCTGAAATGTCTCCAATGTTATATCACAGTTGCTTTAAAAAAAGCAGTTGGAGATGGGAGGTTAAAAGGAGGGATGTAACTGCTTCCTTGGAAAGTGTGCAATTTAAATTAACAAATTAGATCACATAGTGTAAAATCAGGGGAAAAAATAGAGCTGAGCTGGCTGAATGCTTGACAAAAAAATTTCAAAACTCTTTTGTAAGCTAAGGATAAAAAGAAACCCAAAGTTGTTAGTTGTAAGCCAACCTTGTTAGCTTGTGAAGTGTTCCAACAGAGGCATTCTAGGAAAAGGTAAATTTATGTACAGTCACTGCAACACTGGAAATGTTAAATATTGACCCTCAGACTTGCTCGGAGCTCTACAAGAGGATGCTATAAAAGTGTTGATGCTTTTCTTTAAGACCTTTATAATTGGAAATGGCAACTTCTCACTGAGCGTTCTAACTTGGTTTTTTTTTCAGTCTTTTAACTATCCAAAGAGATTTGTAAAGTAAGGGAGGCTTTTGAGGAAAATAGCAGATTCCCAGTGGTGCTTGAAGGAATTCACTCTGGTTTGGCCTGGCATTATTTTTAGTTCTTGCATAATAAGTTATTCTTCAGTGTGAGTGTCTCCTCCGAGGAGATGCGGTGAGTGTGGAACTGTGGGTGTTGTTCCTCGTGGCTCTTTTGTCTGGCTGAGCCTTGGGACTGGAGAACAGGGAAGTGTTGTCTTTCAAATTCCTGACTGTGTTGGTCAGCTGGACTCATGGCTCTTGGATTTCTGCCAGGCTGTGTAAGGACATGGATTTGAAGTAAAGCTGAACTGGTCAAGTGTGATGATTCATTATGGCTCTGAAATGGCCAAGTAAGGGTTTAATTAACATTTTGAGGGGTAAAGTTGGTTGGAGGCTGAAGTCTTTTGGTCCTTGTTCAATCTTATGTGGGTGGTGGGTGCTGAGCTTTAGAAGGAGCTTTTCTTTTGTTGGTGCCCCAACAGCAACAGTTTACTCCTGATTTAAGCTTCCTGTGGCCTTGGATTTAGTAGATGTGGAATGGGAGAGAACCTTGAGTGGCATTCTGTGCCGTGAGTGGGGTTAGCCAAAATTCCCAGTCAGCCTGAGGAGCCAAGTGTCCCTGTAGGGGCAGACAGATTCCAGGGAGAACACACAATGGGCCTTTTGGCTGCTGCTGGCTTCCTGGGATGTTTACTGCTCTGGGAGACAGGACACAAGCTTAACTGGAAATTCCCTTTGTCTCCTACTTTTCTGTAGGTCAGTGTGGACATAAAAGCTTTGTTTGAGTTACTGGAATGGCTGAATTTGGGTTTACTTTTCACTCACTTCTTTACTTTGGAACAAATGACTGCAATGTTGCTGAGATTTTTCTGATAAGATCTCTGAAAGAAGCCAAAAGTGACTTGCCTAACATGGCCTAAACAAAGAGGTATGCTGATAAGTTTTAATAAAAATATACTTATGATCTCATGTTGAAATGATTAAATCCTCCTTGAAGGTTACCAAGATGATTAACAGGAAAATGCACAACAGATCTTGGCATTATATGTGACAAAAGCAAAACAACTCCAGGCTTGGTTTCTTTCATTGTGGGATAATTCCTCCTCTTTAAAGTAATAGGTGAGGACATTTAACAGATCAGATACCAGTGTCAGAGTAAATTTGAGTTACATAGAGCCAAATTCTCTCCTGATGCAAACTGGCCATGATCACTTTTACATTAAAAAAGGCTTGTCACTACCATACAGAATGTGATGATTAACACATAAGTCACTCTTCTCAAGTTTATAAATAGAAATGCACCACCAAAATGTGTATTTGAGGCTTACTCAGGGCCCTGTCCCACAATATCTGTAATATCTCAGATCCTGCTAATCTGCCCTTGCTGTTGACATCCTTTCCAATGTACCTCGAGGAAAAGCTCATCGTGGATTCCCAAGGGAAATGCTGGCCCTGAGTGCAGCAGGGAAGGAAGAAATACAAGCAAATTAACAACGTTCATCTGACATCTGTGTTTAAAAACAGAGTCAAACACCAGTTTTGATTAACCACCTTTCTCCCCTTCCTAAAACGCTTCCAGATCTTGTGTCAAATACCCAGTGGGCTGAGGCATTCCTGCTGTTGGGATGCACGGAGCAGCCAGGCTCCCACACACCTCCAGGCTGCAGCTCTATTCTGGGCCGCAGTGCCCACGCCTCAGCAGGTTCTTTCGTTTCCAGCCACCCACTGGTTGGTCTGTATCCTTCAATCCTGCTGCTTTTGCTTCCTTGCTTTAATCCTCTGGAGTAACCCCTCGCTTGGCTTGGATGTGGTGGGCTCTGGTGGGGCCATCCTAATAAAGGGGTTAAAATACCCCTCCCTTGCACTTTGCCTTGTTCTCAAATCCCAGTATTCCCAGCACACATTTTTAACCAGGGTTTTTATTCTTCCTGCTACTTTTTCGCAACAAGAAACCCTATAAATTTTCTTTACAGTTACCTATTTTCCTGGCAGGAGGAGCAGAGGTGTAGGGACAATGGGAATGGCTCTGCAGTGAGCTTAGGAGGGAAAGGTGGGAGGTATCTTTATACAGGCTACTAGAGGAATTTTGGGTTTATAAAAACAAAGGTTTTTGAGTTCCTGGCCCTAAAGATTACAGAGCAAAGCTTGAAAACCGTGGCTAAAGTTGTTCCTGAAAACTCAGAAGCCAGACAACCGTGAGAGAGAATTCCACATTTCTTCTGCAAATGTGGAAATATGAGGATTTATGAAAATTGGATAGTGCTGTTGCAGAAGGCAGCAATATTTTTGGAGGGATTTTTATAAATACTTGCAAGCCTCATCTATATGCTGTCACAGATGTAAATATAATCTTCAAAAAGTAACATTCTCTGCAGTGTTTTATCCTAAACAAAGGGAAATTAAAGTGTAAACAAGCCAGTGCCATTATTTTATCTTCCTTTAAATAAAAGCACAGGTTTCTCCTGTTCCACTTAAGTGACACTGTACTTGAGGTGGAGAGAGGAATATATTCCTAACCTGTGCCTAGTTCCTCATGTACTAATGCTGGAGGGCATTTCCAGGTCCTTTCCTAGCACCGTAGACTGTTAATTTCTCCAATATCAGGATAAAAGTTTGTCTTTTTGCTTACAGAAAATGAGCTGTTGCAGGAGTAGTTTTCATATTGTAAAGAAATGCTTCAGAGAATATGCCAAGCAAGCTGTTTATTTTAGAGAGATCTGTTTTATAGCATAGATTGGAGTTAAAAAATAAATATTATTCAGGAAATCAGAAGGCCACTCTGTTGTTTTAGTATTCCAAGCACAGTGGGTTTTAGGGCTGTGCCAGTGTTATTAATTATTTTTATTATTATTAATGATGGCACTTAGTGCTGTGGTTTAGTTGACTTGATGGTGTTTGGTCAAAGATTGTACTCGATCTTGGAGGTCTTTTCTAGCCTTGGATTCTGTGATTATCCTGTGTTACAGAGATGAAGCTCCTTAAATAACATTTCCAGGGAGCTCTCCAGATACCTGGCCAGGCTCCATTCTGCCAAGGTAACAGGTAGGAGTATTTTCCTGCTTGGAATACTGTGCACAGCTAGGCTGTTTCTGCACAGATCCAAACTGGAATGGTGCAAACCCAGCTCTTGAGATGTTGTTTTCCAAGAACATGTGGAGTGGGAAGGGCTCTGTTGCCTGGGTGACAAGGCAATGTCTCTTAGCAAAGTATGTTTTAGTTAATGAAATGAGAGAAGGGAAAGAATGACAGATCCAATTGTTTCAAGCTCCTAGGAGTATCCCCCATAAACATGGAGATAAGGAAGCTGTGTGGTTTGGTTGGGAAGCTGTTTCAGGAGCACTGGCTTCTCCCCTGGACAGGGAGGTTGTGTAACTCAGAAATCCATGGTTATCCACAACTCAGTGGGATTGGCACATGGCCCAGAGTGACTTCATGGACATGCAGAGCTTGAGTTGGACAGAGAATGTTTGCAAGGGAATGGAATGACAGGACAAGGGGGAATGGCTTCAAACTGACAATGGGCAGAGTTGGATGGGATATTGGGATGGAATTCTTCCCTGGGAGGGTGGGGAGGCCCTGGCAGAGGTTGCCCAGAGAAGCTGTGGCTGCCTCATCCCTGGAAGTGTCCATGGCCAGGTTGGACAGGGCTTGGAGGAACCTGGGATGGTGGAAGGTGTCCCTGCTCATCGTGGGAGGGCGGAACTGGATGAGGTTTGAGGTCCCTCCCAACCCAAACTATTCTGTAAAATAAAATGTGGACAGAAATGGCTATTTGGAGATTCTCTCTTGTTCTGGACTCATTGGAGCAGTCACTTTGGGGATAAATCCTTTAAAACAAGAGTAAGCTGTGTGGTGTCCTCTCAGGAGTGTCCTTGTTTGCTTTAGGCAAGCGAGGGGGAGGAAGTTTTGCACTCCTGAGAAGTGGGAAGGAACAGTGAGTTTTAACATGGATGCTATAAGTGACAAGCTAAGACTGCAAATGCAAGTAATTGTAGCTCATCTCTGCGCACATGAAGAGATCTGAGGTGAATGGGAATTGAGAAGGCTGAGTGAAGCAAGAGGAGCGTGCAGAACCTTTTCTTCACTCTTGGTCTGGATACTCTTGAGTTAAAACCATTTTTAAAAATACCCCTGGTAGTGATGAGGTTGGAGATGACATTTAAGTTCTAGGAAATACTGATTTTCTGCTTTCTTAGCTTGTAAAAAATGTGCTTCTTCATAGTGCTGGTGACTGGGCTGTGACTTGAGCAGAGAGAGGGAGAGAGATGGCTGAGGAAAGTCCTCTCAATGCGGAGCATCTCAATGAAGAACTAAGCCCCAAATTTATGCAATTCCCAGGTATTGCCTCCTCTCCTCTCTCCTGCATTAAATAAGGAATAAAACACACACATTCTGTAAAGAGTTTCCATGGAGCTGGGTTGCTCTAATTGGATTTTCATAATTTGTGCTTCATCCTTATTCATGTCTGTGGAGTTAAGAATGGATCGTTTGCTCTGGTCAGAGTTTGTGGTTATTTCTTCACCCAGCAGAACTTGGGAGTTGGAAGCACCCAGGGATGAATTTTTTGTTGTGAAGGCTGGACAAGGAATATGTTCCTTTTGGTTTTGTCCAGGATAAGCTCATCTTCAAAATGGGAAGAAAAAAGGAAATAGTGAACAAACTATCACATTACTTAAAAAACAATTTCTACTATTTTTAGGAGATTAATTCAGTATTTCAAATACATGTTTTTTCTTCTCACTCAAGGACATCCAACTTCATTAGAGACTTTCCCGGTAAATAAACAAGGGCCTTTTCCAGATTTTTTTTGTGATATGAAACTAAAGGGACTGGTCTGTCCCTAAGCTTGTTTCCTTCTGTTGAAATATCCCCTCTGCCTTGAGGCTTCCAGCAGAACTGGGAAGTTGTGTTCTCTTGTTTTGCTCCTGGACTCCTATTCCTGTGTTATATTCCTTACTGGAAAGGCTTCATTGACAACAGCCAGGAAGGGAGGTTGTTCACAACATGCAGCAAAGAACAAGAGGTGTGAAGAAGTGGAAACATCTGACAGATATTTTAATTTCTGTATGCTAAAATAAGGCAAGTCACACTTGGAACACTAGATATCTGGGTCTGGTTGCTGTTTTGTAGGAAGTTTTTCCATATAGAGCCTCTGTTTTAGTGTTCAAGTCACACTGGATGTGAGTTTTGAACTGTCTGTGCCAGTGATGCGACCAGTCTGTGAGGGACTAACATGATTCGTGGGGAAATTATTTCTCTCTGATAACCAGTGAAGCCCCTTGAGATGTTTTGCAGTGTTTTCTGGTGTCAGGAACTGCTTTTTAAAAAAATCTTGCATGTAGGGTCCCTAGCAAGGTGTGTTTTTATATCTCAGATGTCATATACTGATTTACTGGCTCAAGGTAAGTAATTTCTGTGCATGATTCTTCTTATAAAGACATCAAAACTAGGTTTCACTGCAAGAATATTGCTCAGTGTGATTCTGCAAGGGATTAATTAGCATAATAAGACAACTTCTGTTGTTTTCAAATAAAAAATTAAGTGAATATTTATTTGTTTTTAATACTAATCAGTTAAGTGTCTATACTAATTTGTAAAAATTATTTGTCTGGGAATATATTTCTCCTTCAATATGGTATGATAAAATACTTTCTCTTTTCTACTTCTGCGAGTTTAGTACAACCAAAAATACTGACCAAGTATTTTTTGTAAATAAACCTCTGTGTAAGCACTCACCTGCTGCATTTCCAGTGTTTGGATATCCAGTTATCCAGGATAACATTCGGTATTTATTACAAATCAGTATTGCTCTGACATAATTGATGTCTTTTTGCTGGTTTTGAACTCATTCTTTCCTGGTTCCCATTCTTTTAGTTGCCAGCAAGGGGCAAACTGGCTGTTGGGATTCTGTTTTCCTGTCATTTTTCAGTTATCAGTGGTTTGTAGGTCCTTGCTAAAAGCACAGTATTGAATCTGCAGAGGTAATTTTACCTATTGGAACGCTATTAATAGTGTTTAGGAGGGATCATTGCAGTAAATCTGCTTTAGCCTTTTTGTCAGCTGTGTTTTTATGTAATATTGTGTAAATCCCTTGGAAACACTGACACCTTTAAAGAGCTTAGTTTGTTTTTAAAGGGGAAAGGGAGGGAAAACAGAAAAGAACAGATTTGGGGTAATTTCCTTATTGAAAGATGCTTTTTATGGCTCTTAAAAAAAGTAAGTGAGTGAAGGCATGACAGGGAATAACCCCCACATGTGCAGTTCCTTATCTGCCAACTCTCTCTTATTTTTCCTGCAGGAAATCCTGGCTGAGCAAAGTTGGAAGCCCAAGTTCCCGCATCGATAAAACAAATTTTTCCAATGAAAAGGAGATTTCCAAGCTTGACTTCTCAGATTTCAACACTAGATACTAAGAGGAGGGAACCTCACTAAGCACAAAACTGACATTTCTGCTGCATGATATTTTCTGTGCCTCCATCAAATGTTGCAAGAGCATTTGGATGCTTTTCTGTGCTAAGGATAAACATAAATGCTCCCTGTTCCCACCAAGTAAGAATTCCTGATTGCTGTGTTAGACATCTTACACCCATGAATGTCAACATTTAGTGTCTAAAATGCCAATATCTAATTTATTGCAGCTTTGAAAGACAGATAAAAGCTTAGAAGTGCTGCTGTTATTTGTGCACAATGAGACTTTTTACATACAACCAGATGGTACCTAGTCTTTACACTGTGAGTCATATTTTAGATGCAAAATAATAATAAATTTATGTTCTACTGTTTGTAATCTCACCAAAAATACGTAACTACAGAACTGGAGCACTGAGAGTTCTGTGTAATAACTCTGTTATAGACCGGGCTCTGTGTGATAATTAATTAAGTTATAGTGGTAATTTAAAATAAATATATGTTGTTTCAAACTAGGATTATCTAACCAGCTGTGGTTTAAAATTCTCCATAACAATGCAGATAAATTGTTCCAAGGTGATGACATGTGTGGCCTCTCATCCTGTTTTTTCCTTGTCTACCTGTAGCTTACATCCATTCTGACTATAAAGGATGTTCTAATCTCTTTGCTTTTTTGACATTCTTACTAAAATAAAAGATTTCAGGGGTTTTCCTTATGGAAAATGGATGTGTATTTGCCCCTGAGTTCAGACTGCGTGGTGGAACCTGCACCCTCATCCATCATCTGAAGTCCATGGAAATCCTGAGCCATGGGCTTGCAATAAATCCTGGATAAGTCTGATTCATTGTGGGTCCAGTTCCTGTATCCAGCACTCTCTCCACAGGCACCTAGGAGTCAGGGCTGGATCAGACCCCTACCCTCACACCTGCACTGCTTGTGAGTCAGGCTTAGAATGTTCCAGGAGACTTCATGAGGGTACTAAAGCTGGTGTTCCCACTGGCTGCTCTGTCCCTCTTCCTGGGGTGGGCAGCTGCACCAAATCTGCAGCTCATGGTTTGAATTTCAGGAAGGACATTTCCTAACTTAAGCACTGCGCTTCTCCATCAGTGCAAGGTGTGCTTAGAAAGTTATTTCTGCTTACCACTAAATTGATTTTCTTTGGACCTTTGCATTAAGCAGTAAAATCTCCGTTCTAGAATTTGCAGGAGCTGCTTATGAATTGTTCTGTGGTTATACACAAGCCCCCATTGTTGAAGTCGTGGTCAATAGCTCTTGTTCAGCTCATGGTAAATGGCAGAGTTCAAGTGTAGCAGGAGCTCAGTAGCTGTTCCATCCTCCTGAAAAACTGTATCCTGCCCAACAAAGTAGTTTACATTTTCCTTGGAGCTACCTGGCAGAAAATACCCCCTTAGTCAAAGATTTTCCAGCTGAGTGCTTTCCTCGTATTTTGAGGAACAAGTAGAGAGGAAGGCACAAAACAAAGGGGACATAAGATACAGAGGAAGAGCAGCCAAAAATTGTTTTGATGTGTTCCAGGGGTGGAGCTGGGTGCTCACAAGGACTTGAAAATTTTACACCAACTCCCCTGGAAAGGCAAGGCTTGAGGAGAGGGAAGCAGCCATTTAAAGTGCTCACTTTTTTGGGGAGGAAATGTGAAGAGAACATTTTTCTGTCCTGCAAGTCATGTGTTGCTGTGTTCCTACAACTAATGGAGCCTTAGCTGGCGCTGTGGGCATTAATCTTCTCATTTTATTTAATCCTCAGATTCTGGTAAAGTATCCCGAGTCCAAAGCCATCCCATTTGTGGAAGTACAGTGTGTGCAGAACAGCAGAGCAGTGTCTCTAGATTTAATGAGAACATCATTGGTTTTGAGAAGCCAAAGAATCCCAATGGTAAGATAGAAAAATAAGCAAGAACAGTTGGGTAGTTAGACATCAAAACTGAGTTGAGATCTATATCTTTTTCTACCCCATACTAATATCACTCAGTTATGACTGTAGATACATCTGAATTTTATTTTTTCAAAATGCAGTGCAGCAAGAATGTATGATGTGTAGGCCAGCTTCATTCTTGCTGTAAGTGGAAATAGTTTCCACAAAATAGTTTCTATTTAAATAGAAAAGATTTCTATCTATAGTTTCTATTCAGTTCTCCTAATAGTTTCTATCTAAAAACAGTTGAGACTTGGAAATAAATAAATAGTGGGAACAGACTTTCATGAGTTATTTGTGAATTTTGGACGATGATGACTTTCTTGAGGGGAAAATGTTGTGCCTGACTTGTATTCTACTAGAATTTAAGAAAATTTACCTCATTAAGCCTAGACGCCAGACATGTCAATTAAAATCAGAGTTTAACTCCTAAATGACAGGCATTTCAGAAATGTATGGGTTTGTTTGTATTCGATTAAAGAATTGAAAAAATGAAACCTTGCCAAAGCCACGAGCAGGAGAGCTTTGTGCCTCATTGGGAATGATGTGACCTTGCCGAACAGGGATGTTCTGCTGGACCTACTCATTCTTGGTCTCTGTGTGGAGAAAAGCGTGGTGGCATCTCCTGCCATACTTTCTCTTAAGTGACACCAATCTGTCACTTCTGATTTTCTTGATGTCCTCCAGAGCTGCCTTGCTTGGCTTGCTTTCTTCTTAGAAAACTGGGCATGTTTGCTGCTGGAATCCTCTTACTAGACAGAGTGAACTGGATTAGTCACTCGAGCTTCCTGATTAATGCATGGCTCCGTGCTGCTGCGAGCACTCTGATGTGAAGGGAATGCTGCAGTGAGGGGTGAGGGCAAACACTGCTCTGTGCTATCCTTTATTTTTTAGAGTCTGTTTAGACAACAGCAATCCCATAAATTGGGGTTTCTGTGGTATTCTTTCTTCAAGGCTCCTCACAGTCCGGTGGGTAGAAGTATTAGGATTAAAGAGAGATTATTTCTGCCTCAAAAAACACTGCAGGGACTTAAAAGAACTAAACTTGCCCCAATTCATTTGTTATTAATACTGGCATAATGGAATAAAAAATCCTGATGTGTAAGATCAAAGGAGGAACAACCTCACTTTTGGCTAAAAGGGCTGCAGGAGTGGATTGGAAGGTTTTACCAATCAAATTTCCAGAATGGTTTGGGTAATTAGGAGGAGACCAGTTGTCTTCCACAATTAGATGATGTTACTGTAAATCTTAATATACATAAGTGCAAATATAAATATTTAACAGTAGTTTCTGATTAATCACTCTGTAAATCAGTTGTGATATGAAGTTGTCTTTACCCCAGAAGTGAAGAATTACACTCTGAACAGCACTAATGGGGGAGTAGAAGTTTTTCGCCCAAAATCCAACAAGCAGCTCTGTTTCTGATGAAAGGCACTGTGGGCTCTCCTATAGCTGTAGTAACTCCTTGGTGTTAGGAATTAACACCTGTGATTCCTGCAGTTTGGAAATGGGAAAGTCTTGTAACATTTCTTCCTGCATTTGTGTTGTCCTAAAAGTGGGCAATAAGCTCTAAGCCATGTTTTTGTTTCACAATTGATCAGCACCAAGAAGCAAATTTTGTCCATCATAACCTTGGTGTGTATTCCAGAAAAAAAGGGGCAATGCCCTTGTGGATTTTTGGGAGCAATTCTTTTCTGGGTCTGACAGGCTGAATTAGAGGAATACCCAGCATCCCAGGGTTTCTCCACTAGCTGGAAGGTAACCTGGCATTCCCTTGGATTTGGCAGGGAGGTAACAAAACAAACAATGGAGGGACACAAGTTCTGTGCTGCAGGCACTGACTTATGTTCCACTGGAATGCTGCCATGGACTTTAGTGGGAACAGTAATTGGTCATGCAACCAAGGAAATGCATTATTAATGGGACAGTGTTTGAGCAGGGGGAGATAAGATAAAGACTAAGTCACTTTCTTGGTGCTGGTTTTGTTTTTTTCCTAATTACAGAGGAATCACTGTGGCTTCAGGAGCATTAGAAAAGCCAGAACTTTCTTGCATGAAGTTCAGCACTTGAAACCATGCCAGGTACTCACTATCCCATGCAAGCCACTAATTCCCAATTTGTAGTTACAGAGTTGTTCTGCAAAGGGTGGGAGCAGAGAGAAGTGGATACATGCAACCCTTCAAAGCCTTATAGTAATAATAAAACTGAAAATAAAATTCTAGTGCTGGCATAGGGATGGTAAATAGAGCAGGAAGGGTGAAGGGACAGGAGTTTTAAGAATATCAATGTGGAGAAATTTACCTGCAGTTGTTTATTTGGAGCTGCAGCCAAGGGCACCGCTGGAAATCAGTTCTGTGTGAACAGCATAGAGAAAAGGGGTGGCTGGGGAAGAGGGGCTTGGCAGAAGAGCGTCTGAAAATATATTCAGAAGGAAAAGCTCAGGAAATGTTTGAAGCGTGGGAAGAGAGGCCAATGTTTTATCAACTGATAAGGGAATGCTCAGTTTAGATGGCAGCACCTGGGTGCTCTGGGCAGGTCACAGCAGGGGATGTTTGAGACTCACCGTGAATCTTGTTCAGCTGTTGGTGATGTTTTGTATTTTCTCCCTGTTTAAAACCAACCAGCCTCAAACTTTTCTTAAACATCCACTCCTGAGCTCTACAACTGCTGTACTGCTGTGAGTAGTTCAGCTCACTTGGGAGGAGAAATCTCAGTACCAAGTAGGAAAACACCCCTGAATTGTGTGAGGGGCTCCAACAGTAACATCTCTTCCCAGAAATAACTGTCTGCTGTCAGGAAACAGGCAGACAAAAAATTTGCAGACCAAGTTAAAACTTGTTAATGACCTACAATATAACTCGGGGAGAAAAAAACCTGTGCAGTTATCTAAGTTTGCTGACACTTTGGAAACAAAGTGATGACTAAATAGTAATGTGTGCTCCAAAGAATGAGTGATATACCAAGATGAATAGGATTTAGGCACTATTTGTCACAGTTAAGCCATAGCCTGAATACCATAATGCTGATTCCTTAAATTCATTATGCAGCCAGTATAATCTAGCAGGCAGCAATGTGCCTGTGAGAAGGAAGAAACTATTTCCATTGTTTTAAACTGAACTATAGGCACAGAGTGATTGACAAGATTGTGCTTTGTCTTATTTCTAAGGTACCACACCAACATTTGTAACACTTGTGTGAAGTGTTAAACACACTGAATTCTTACATTTTGCTGTTTAAAGTGCTGGTCATGGTGTATTTATCTGATGGATACAGGGGGATGTCATTCCATACATGTAAGAAGTGTTGGTGATGCTTCCATCATCCCTGTTTAAAGCTGACAGTGTGTGGGTGCTCCCAGCTTCTATTTATGTGACTGGGATTTATTTGTCCTGTGGAATAAATAATAATTCGTTTTTCTGCTGTTAATACCCCTGGGGTTCCTGAGAGCAGCCTCACAGCTGTGCACACAATTATTTGCAGAAATTATCTTGTGTGAAATAACAACTTTGTTCTGACCCAGCCATAAAATTTACTCTTTGGGTGGTAGGAAATGTGGCACTCCTGAGCTGCCCTTCAGTGGGAATTCTGTAATATTTTGGGAAGAAAGTAAGAGGAAGGGACAGAAATAGCCACAACTTCTGAAATTTTTGGCTTAGTCAAGGTAGGTTTAAAACTCCCCCAACATTCTGAATGAAATAAGTGAATTGTTCTGGAGGTACTGAGATAACACTTGCTGCTTGCTTTTTTTGAGTTTTCAGATAGCATTCAGGAAGTGTAAGGAATGAAAGCACACGGGAAAGCTGAGAGATTTATTCTTTTAATGTCCTTTTTCTAGTTGGGGGTTTTTTTTTTTTGGTTTTTTGGTTTGTTTTTTTTTTTTTTAAGCCACAACCAGGACTTATTTGTATTTTTTAAAACCTGTCTGTGAGGGAATGAAGCCACTAAAAGCTGGAGTGGCTGTGATGAGGCTGTGATAATTAACATGGTATGATGTGCTCGATGCCTTGAAGCAAATCACTACAGAATTCCTGGTGCTGGGTCCTGGGGGAAAGGCTGGGATACATTAAGTTGCTTTGTAAGAAAGCCCTTGGGTTTTTCAAGTGGTGTAAAGGAGACTGTTTGCAGCCATCCACCTAAAAATGCCACAGAATTATCAATTCTGAAGAAGCTTAGCAACAACGTAGCTTTGGTACCCTCACTACAAAGCAAAAGAGAAAAAATGGATTTTCCTCTGTGCTGCTGCAAGCCAGGAGGTATTCACTTCTGGAGAGGAGTAGGAGGCGAGTTTCGCCTTAGATGCTTGTATTCCCTGAAATAAAAGATGAGATGGCAGCTCTACATTGCTTAGTATCAAATAACTGATGCATCTAATAAGAGAAGCAAGGGAAAATACCCTCTGAATTTTAAATATCTAATTGAGGCAGCAGACCAAATAACCACAAATCAAAGGCTTGCAGCCATGAGAAGAATACTTGAGAGGACAACCTATGCACAGTGACCCAAAGCAACCACTAAACTAATGCACTTGAAACAAGGATTCAGGAAAGAAAATAAATCTGCTACCTAGAAAATTAGGGGGAAATGGGGATCTTTACCTCTTTCATCCTGTATTTTTTGGCTGGGTTAGTACCTGTAATCCCTGCTGCTCAATGGGTGAGGACTGTTTGGTTCTGCTTCTGTATTTCACAATTGTTACAGAAAATGTTCCTTTTGATGAGACAAATCCTACCAATTCCCTGCTTCACATCTCCCCACTAATTTATTTTTCCTCAAACATCTTTTCTTGTGTTTTGCACAGCTGAGCTGCAATCCATCTGTCTGTGACAGAGATGTTTATTCTTAGTCCAAGATGGAATCTCAGACTCCTGTTTCCTGGTTACCATTTCCTTTACCCAAGAGCTGGAGATTTGGATGCAGGATATTGACAACCTAAAATTTCAAGTGAAGCAACCTAAAAAATTAAAGCACTTTAAAGAGCTCTCGATGTCCTTTGAAAGCTGCAGCGTGGAGTGTAGAGACCATCCACAGGTTTTTCCACACTGAGCTGCTTCCATTTTTTTTTCCAGTCCTTTGCATCAGATTAGAGTTGTCATATCCCACTGGCCAATTCCAAGGCACTCCCTTCTCTCCAGTCTTTTTTAGTCCCCTTGAGTCTGAGGTCAGCTGGAGTTTTATAGCCTACGAACTCCCAGAAACCTCTGTCGCTCTGCTGTGTCCCTTTGGGATTTTGCCTTTCCATTTTATTTCAGGCTTTCACCACTGATCCATCTCCCTGTCTAAAGCTAAGCCAGGAACAACCTTGCATTGCCCCTGCTCATTGCTCTCCTCCAGCTATTCCACTTTAGCTGATAGTGATCACTAATGGCTCCTGTTTGTGCTGGACTCGGTCTCCCTCGGAAGTCTGGCCTCACCAGCCACACTCCATTGGATCCTTGGGGGTGATCCTTCCTGACAGCATGACCCCACTGAGGATTGCATTAGCCAGGCATGCAGAAAAGAGAAAGTGCCTGTCTAGTGTAATAAAATAAACACACAAGGGGAAAAATTGCCAGCCAGGGGTAGAGCTGGGGTTTCTAGTGCACTTCAGAACCCCTCCTCTGCATAGGTATAGTAATACACCCTCTGATTCCCTCAAATCTTTAAGCTTTTCCATAAAGCTTGTGGGTTTTTTTCCCAACAGGTGTCCAGTGGCTTTTCTTTCATCTGTTCAGATTTCATCTGCTCTTCTCTCATTATGAAGAAAATGTTAATATTAAAAGAGTGAAGTCATATGTGCAGGCTTAGGGAAGTTCAACCCATCAGTTTAGCCCTGAGTCAAGTAAGTTTAATCCAAGAAAACAAAATAACATGAACCAATCTTATTTTTTCTTCATCCTGCTTTACAGTAAACAGTGTTATTAGGATCCTGAAACTTAGTTTATCCCTCCCTCACCACCTCTAGCTCCTTCCCTGGAGCCCCCACTAAATCCCTCTGTGACTGCATCCCGCAATCCTTTCAGAGGCAATTGGCTTATGGCAAACAAGTGGAAGCCGAGTTTGGCACCTCGTTGCTCTCTTCAGGAACCAAGAGTGCCTAAATCCTTCTGCAAGGTACCAAACTTTGCAAGTTCCTTTATTTTTAACTCTTGGTATAGGTACAGTAGACAGTTTTCTCTGTGCCTTCCTCAATCTCTGCAGCGCCCCCCCTTACATTTGCGGAAACATATCACTTGGGATTCTGCGTGGCAGGAACAAATCTGCCATTGAGGAACTTAAATCCACCTGTGATCAGGTTAAGTGGCTCCAGAGACACATTAAGGGTCACTTTCTTTGGGTGCTGGCTGTAAATGTAAACCCCAAACCCTCCTCCTTTTCAGGTAAGTTATTTCTTAGGACTAAATGAGGTTTCAGTTTGAAATATGGACTAAAGCTGTCCAGTCCCAAGAGAAGAAACCTCCAAAAGGGTAACTTAAACTGGAGGTGGGTGTGTATCTTAGTTCCTGTCACAGTGAAATGTCTCCCCAGGCTCTGGAAGCTGGGTCTGGCTGCAGAAACATCACTCTGGAGGTCATGTTCTTCCTTCGCAGCTCATTTCTGCTTGGAGCTGAAACAGTAGTAAGTAGTTTTTTGGTGTAAACTGGAATTATGGGAAAAATACTCTGGATATGTTGTTTTTCCAACGCTGTGAGCACCCACCGGCTGTTTGAGAAGTGTCTGGTGATGGAGACACTGAGCAGGGCACAGGAAGGTAAAACTTCCCTGACTTCTGTATGGAGTGATATTGCAGTTGACCAGCTGGAAACTGGAATGGGGACAAACAACCCGAGGTGGATTGTCCTAGACTCCATCCTGCACTGCTGAAGGGGGAGAAACAGACTCTGTCCAGGCCATTTACCTCCATCAATGCCTGTTCCTCCTCTCTGCCTGCAGGAGCAGCCATTTCAGGAGTTGTTTCCTCACAGCCAAGGAGGAAGGCTCTGCCCAGTGCTCCATGTGGAGCCGAGCTCCAGCTGTGTGCAATTCCAGGTGTTTCAGGCCAGGGAAGGAGCAGGGATGTCTCTAACCTATGTACAGATACCTTTCTTGAAGGGACTTCCTCTATCAAACTGCCTCTTTGGTGTTTTTTTTCTCCTTTTTCTCCTTTTTTTTTTCAACTTAGCCACTCCCACGCTGGATAAACAGAGTTTCAAAGTGCTTTCCAAATCCAAAAGATGGGGATGTTATACAAATTAATCTTATGAAGCGAGGTATTTCCTGGGAAAGCCTTCTAAAGGAATTTTTTTCATTAGTGAGTCCCTCATTATAGGATTAAAAGCTAAGCTCCTTCCTCTCTCATTTCTTCCACAAATGAGGTTTTCGTAAGACCTTTTATGTGTTTTTCTAAGTACCCCAGGTCTTGCCTCTTCTGGCAGAAGTATAAATGTTAATAACATTAATTACTTCACGCTAATCAACTACTTTTGGGAACTTTGGCTAGGAAAAATATAGGAATCCCTCTTTTTGCAATTTTTTGCTATTATATTCTAAGTGTAGTTGGAAATATCCAGGGCCACATGATAGATAGATGTCATCAACTTTAATTCAGTCTAGATTTTGCAGAATAACCCTGTTTTGGCTTTCTGAAGTCATGCCTACTTCTAATACTGGTATTTTAGAGGGGATTTAGATTTGTAGGGAAAACTCAGGCCCTGTTAAATCCCCAAATCTGGCAAGCGGTGTCCACAGGTGAACCCGGGATCCTCTGGAGATGCTCTTTTGGGCTTTCTGTGTGGGGCCAAGGAAGGATCCTGGAAAGCATCAAGCATCCAGTAACTCCATACAGGGAAAAACTTCCCTTTCCTGAACTCTCCAAGTTGTAAAAAAACCTGACCATTATGGAAGTGTTTGTGCTTCTGTGCACATCCAGGATTTTAGGGAAAGTGCAGAACAGTGGAGAACAATTAACTGCCAGCCAAAAGAGAGATGTATGAAAGATGGAGTACGTAAGGTTTAGCAGCCTGAGAAACGTGCAGAAATTAGTATTTTGGATCCAAGGGCTCACGCTCAGCAGTGACAAAACATGCACAGGGAAAGAAAAAAGGGTTGTGCCTCAACTGGAAGTGTAAAATTTCTGCTATAAAAATGTCTGGATTCCAGTGGAAAAAGGTCATTTGTCTTGCAGTCCCTATCTGAAAAAATGCTGGGCAGTGCCTAATGTTCTTAGAAGTGTCTCATTTAATGAGATCATTTGACCCAGTGACAAGATTTCATTATGACTTCATTTAGAACCCTTGAACAAATGGAAAGGAGAGTAACAGTTAACCTGAACTCTAACGATTTTAATATACCTGATTTTCTAGACAGGAAAAACATCTTTGCCAAGTCCAAGAAAATCTCTTAATAAAAGACATTTATTTGTAAATGGAATTGGAACATAGAATAAAACCAGACTGGAAATTTTCAGAAATGTGACTCCCCCTCTTCCAGGAGGCAATGGGAGAAGTCTCCACCTTGAGAAAGTTATCAGAAAACACCCTTTGGCCCTGATGGAGAGCATTTCTTTTTTAAACATTAACTGTAGATCACAGTATCGGTTCTGGTTTATCACTATGATAAAAGTTCAGTTCACCGTTGTCTTGAAATGACTGAACTGGCTGGAATGTTTTGTAACTGAGAACCATTTCCTTTTGTAACTTAAGCACTTAATTGCTTCTAACTGGTTTCTGTTGCAAAGGAGCCTCAGATCCAAATGACAGAGCACAGAGGAGAGGGTGGGAGAGTCCGTGGTGACTGCACATTATTAAGGTGTCAGTGCTGAGATCAGAGGCGTCGTTGTGGGGCAGGACCGAGGACAAGGAGGAGGAGGCGAAGGAGCATCTCGGAATGCTCACAGAGAGGCGATTGGGGATTCTGGGAAAGATCGCTAAAGATAAGTCCTGGCAAGCAAATCAGGAAAACAATATTCGATGAGGCATAGACTCCTCAGCTAATCAGTGTCCAAAGCAGCTGATAAGAGCAGTCAAAACCATTGAAATCAGCAAGTCATTAGCACTTGGGAGAGCTGGCACCATGGCCCGATCTGGGAAAAAATCACAGAACTAAATCAGGAATTAAACACCGAACATCAAACTCTCAAAATAGGCAACCCAGTCCAGGAATTAGTTTTGTGCCTTCAGGATCCAATGGTAGATGTGAATGAGTTATACTCTTAGTTTAGGAGAACCAAGGAGTAATTTTTAATGCAGTTTTCTGTACAACCTGACCTTCATTGCCCTCATATGAATCAGGAGTAAGTAGAAGAAAATTATCTTGAATGAGAACAAAATTTAATTTCTGGCATTTGTTCTGGTTTTAGAGCAAGCAATAATATCATCCAGGGCATGCTGACTTCTGAACCAGTACATAATGGTATGAGCATATTTAAATATTATCAGTGAGTGGAGTTCATGTATTGGTGTAAAAATGCCTTCCTTGTCATCTTTTGTCTTCCAGCCCGAATAGTGATGGAATGTTTAATATTGGCACAAGGATTGCCAACAGAGACTTTATATCTCTCCCAAGTAAATGCTGCTCATATTCACCAGTGGCACGATAATGCCAATTACATTGTGCAGGAGTAATTAGCTCCAATGTAAGGCTGCTAAATGAGCAGTTATACTATTGGGGAGCAAAAGACACCAAAACAAACTAGGTATGAACAATTTGCACGTCCTCTTTCAGTATTACAAGAGGCAATGGCTTCAAATGAGAGAGAGCAGGGTTAGATGGGATATTAGGGAAAATTCTTCCCTCGGAGGGTGGGGAGGCCCTGGCACAGGGTGCCCAGAGAAGCTGTGGCTGCCCCATCCCTGGAAGTGTCCAAGGCCAGGTTGGCCAGGGCTCAGAGGACCCTGGGATAGGGGGAGGCGTCCCTGCCCATGGCAGGGGGTGGGGTTGGATGAGCTTTAGGGTCCCACGTGTGTCATTAAACTCCACTGAATTGTAGAGCCCCAGAGAACCAATCCAGACGCCGGCCTGAGTTGGCTTTGCCAGCCGAGTTCAGTCAGCAGCATGTGAAAACCCTCCAAGTTTTCTCCAGTACTGGATGTTACCTGACTCGATTGCACTGGGGACGCTGTCAAACAGTTGCTCTCTGCCAACATGTTTAGCAGTTGTATTGTTCATTTTTGTCTAGATTCCGAAATGGAAAAAAGGTACATTTTTCAAACTATACTTTATGGGGAGCACCTGTGTGAGAGATGATTTTTGTCTCCTTGTAACAGTACCTGTTAAAAATTACCCTGTTGATGTCACTCAAGGTATTTCCTCCTGGCTCTCTCCCCCATCCTGAGTAAACAGCTATAAAAACTGAGAGTTCACCTGCTGTATAACCCTAAATCAGTAACAACCCTTCTTCTGGCAGGGATAAACCAAACACTTGGGAGTTACCACATGAGGAAATACTTCTACTTAAAACCTCCACATCTGGAGGCTGTGAGGTTGGAAGAGCCTCCCTTCAGCTATTTGAAGGTAGAGTTGTTGGTTTTGAGAGAGTTTGACTGAGTTGGGCCATGGGAGGCCAAGTGTTTGCAGTGTCCCCTGGCTGAACAGCACGGGTAGCACAGAGCCACAGGGGCTGTCTCAGGGCAGGTAAAATTCAGTCTCCTGTCCTTTTTCCCAGCCATCTCTAAAGCAGATTAATGAGAGCAAGTCTAGACCAATTTTTAACCAACTGCTCAGACAGGCTCTCTCCCTCTTGCTGGTGTTTTGTCAGCATAATGACTGACTGGCCTTTTATTCCCTGCAAGTAGGGTGTTTGGGGAGCTAAGTGCTCCATAAAATCAGACTTAGGTGAGCAGGAAAGCCTCATCTAAAAGCATGTCTGTAGCAGGTGAGCTGCCTGGCTGGCAGAGCAGTGAAGGTGTCCCTTGGGGGGCCTGGGAGCACTGTCTGATCAGCCACTCACCCTCAACTGCTGCTGCTGTGACTTTCATCACAGCTTGTTTCTGCAAGAACAATTTGCTGGAGAGCAGCTGCAATCCTGCATTTCTTCACTCCATGTGTATTTATTCCGAGGCAACTGGTTTGGGAGCCAACACCCTTGCTGACTATGCCAAGAGGATCAGCTGAGCCTGCTGCTGTCACCAAAGGGTGTTCCAGGAGAGCAGCGTGGCAGCAGCAGCCTTGGAGGCCAGAGCATTATGGCTGAACTGCATTGTCTTCAGCTAAAAAACTCCTGTCCTATGGGTCACTGTTTTAATGCCAAGAACCACTTGGAAGCACAGCAGATTATACTCCAACAACGCAATGTATTTTCCCAACTACCTGAGTCTGATACATTTGAAATAAGAATAATTCTCCTCTAATGCTCTGAGCTGCTCAGTTTCTGTGGGCTGGTAGAAACTGAGAGTTTCAAGTTGGGAGAGAGGGGCTCCCTACTTGGCAACTTCTGAGCAATCTGAGACGTGGAGGGAAAAGCCTTTGACAATTATGGAAATTAAGAGAGAGAGGAGGAAGAAGGGGAGATGTTTCCTTGAACAGAGGGACAGTTTCTTGTCTGCCCTGATTTAAGGAGGGGAAGGGCTGCTTGCTCACAGCTCTTTCTCTTGAGTAATTGATGAAGCAGATTCATTCTGCAAGACACAGAAGCCAAGGTGATGCTGACTGGGCAGATCTTGGAGCTCCCCAGGTCTCTGGCAGCAAAGGGAGGAAACAGCATCAGAAGAAAATCATTTATGTTGCAGCAAGAACTATCATGTGCTAGCTGTCTTTGCTCCAGGGTGGGAGGGGAAAGAGAGTAGCAGTTGTTGGCTCTTTTTCCCTGCTGGTGAAGGAGGGGAGCACAGACAGTAATGTCATGATACGGACAGGCACAAATCTCTGTAAATCAGTGCTCTTGGCTTGTCAGGGGATCCCTGCCAAGTGTTAGCAGAAAGGAGTGAAAATCAGAGACAATCTTAACTCACGGGTGTATGCTCTGTTATATCCATGTCACCTGGTGCTCAGGGGTCAGGTGGCTGCTGTTACAGCCCAACTGCTGCAAGGTTTTAATTGTGCAGACCCTCTTGCACTGAATTCACAGCCAAATGGGAGTTATGAAACCGTGTTTTAAGATTTACTCTGTGTAGTCAAGCTTGCGTAGTAGAAAATAAAAGGCCACATTTAGAACCATGACAGATTTTGCTGAATACTGAGAAGGGTGAGAGATATAATCAGGGAATTATTTTCATTTTTCTGATTGACTTTCTGCAGCAAAAGTCATTGCAGAGGTAATAGTGAAATTTGGAGTGTGAATACTCTGATTGTATTTACCTTTACTTGGAGGATCCCGAAGCCTGTGACTCTTCCATGGGTGGTGTTGCCGCCT
Source organism: Lycocorax pyrrhopterus obiensis (assembly GCA_014706295.1). Lineage (NCBI taxonomy): Eukaryota > Metazoa > Chordata > Aves > Passeriformes > Paradisaeidae > Lycocorax > Lycocorax pyrrhopterus. The sequence continues at coordinate 5,124,715 of JACSVZ010000004.1, forward strand.
GATTTGGTGACCTAAACATATGCTGAGCACAAAATCTTTGTTCCCGTGTGACAAATCTCTTCTTTCTTTGTGGGAAATCTTTTGGGCTCTTCTAGGAAAGATCTTGGCTCTGTTCTCCTGGCTTTTTGGTGTTGGCCTTGTGTCAAGGCAGATGGAAGTGGCCTGTAACAGAATGCTGGATCATCTGTCCATGTCCAAGGAAGGAGAGTGCTCTGAAGGGCCAGCTCTTCCCCTTGGCAATACCAATTTACTGCTCCTAATATGGCTGTGGTTACTGCCCTGTGCTTTGATCAGTGATTTTTGGCCTCGTGGAACTTTGTATCCCTGGAGACTGCAGCACTACCAGTTTAGTCCAGTCTGGAGCCCCAAATGGAAGACTTCCACGTGGAAAACTTCCATGCAGGTACGGGTGGGGAATACTGGGGGAACCTGTTTCAGTGATGTCAGCCAAGCTGTGGAGCAACAATCAGTGTAATGAGTGGCTTATCCAAGCCTGGTTTCCTGTGTAGAAAGTTAAGATAAACATCTTTTATTGTTGAAAAATCAGAACGATCAGCTGAAAGCACCAGCATTTAGGGAGTTAATGGCTGGCTCCTGGCCTGTGCTCCTGTGAAGCATCTGGAGCAGTCCATCCCTACTCAGGTTCCATAGGAGCTCCCTTGTGCCTCTATCCCCCAGCAGTCAGCGTGGGGGAAAGGGGCTATGATTGATCCTGGTGATTCTCAACCGCTGTGACAGCAGGGGACAGGTCCAGCATTCCTTAAATTGCTGCTGGAGTGCCAGGACTGGGAGCAAGCACAGGGCACCCCTGTGCCCTTTACCCCTCAGCTCCAATTGAGCAATGCCCCCCTGAGCTGAGTGTCTGCTCCTCCCAGACAGACACACTAACTCCTCTATGGGAATGTTCATACCAATTAAATCTTATCATCAAATCATTCTGTTCCATCACTCCACTTAATTAGCCATGGTCTTTGGTATTTCAGCAATGCTGCACCGTGCCAAAAAATGGAAGTATTCTTTGTGTGGTACACACCCAACCAACTGCCTGTCTGCCAGCCAGGGGCAGACCAACAAATATTTTTCCTGCAGCAGAGCAGTATCTGCTGGGAAATGTAATTGCCCACTTCTGGTTTTTCAAACTGAAATGAGTTAGAGACCGTGGTCTTTTCATCTGAGCACTCTGCTTTCCTTGCAGCAAAACCAAGCTGGTTTCTCCTCAGCTGTTTAGTGAACATAAACTGTGATGAGTCACACAAAACCCACAACTGAAGGGGTTTCTCGAGTGTTAGTTATTAATATGGCCTTTCTGTTTACAAATGATAAATGCAAGAAAGGAACACAAATTAACTGCTCGTTAGCAGCAGATCACAGCTATTACCTGAATCCTTGTCTGCAGTAGGGCCCTTGACTTTAGGAATCAGGTCTGACCTAATTTTATTTTATGTTTGGAAACATCTAAACCCAGGCAGATCATCACATCCCACTTTCAGCAAGAAAGCGCCTGATTTGGCAACCTCTGTTGTAAATGGCTGCAATTTTTTTCCTCAAATTTGAGCAGCTCCTGTGAGTAAGTGAGGATAAAAAGCTCTGTGACCTGCAGAATCCAGCCTGGAATTGCTCATCAACAAATGACAGCGAGGAAAACATTAGGAATGAAGAAATAATAGTGGTTAGTTCCCTGCTGCCCACTGATGCTGAGACCCATTTTCATTGCCAGTGAGAAAGATGCCACCAACCTACCTGTGACAAGGAATCAGTTGATCCATGGCAATAGGAGCTCTTTTCATAGCCCCCCCAAAGCTGTGCCCTGCCATCTGAGGCATTTGTCAGATGTGACAAGGCACTTGGCCTATTTTTGTCACACAGCAAATCCTTTTTCCTACTCTACTTGGGGTTCAGTCCCATCCTTGGATATGAGCTCACTGCTCTCTTTCACTTGCATGGAAATATTCTGTGCCTGAAGGCAGAATTTGGCTGGATCTGAGTAATGACATCTGTAATGTTCCTTCAGACAGGAGCCAAAGGACACCAACAGGTGCTGGTAAGCATCCAGCCTGCAGAGAGGTGTTTGTAAATCCTCCATGATGCTTGTCTGTATCTTCACGTGCTTTTGGAAAATCTGCCTTGGAGAGAACTTGGGGTTGCTGCAGGAACAGAGGTGGGGGTTCAGTCTGTTTATCTTGGTTGCCCAGACAGGACATTGACCATCAGAACAGCTTCACTCCTGCAAAAGGCCCAGGTGATGGTTTGTCTCCGGTACAGTACAGCCAGATGTTCTTCTGCCTCTTGTCCTCTGTGTGACAACCTTGCTTTTCCTGTAATCCACAGAAGAGCTAATTCCAGAAGTTACATTAGCATGAAATAATCAGTCGCATCACCCATAGAATTCCAGCATTCCAGTGAACCCCTGGCTCTGGTGAAAGCAATGGAAAAATATATGTTCACCTCTACCGAGTCACAATTTCAGTTTCCTGGGATGCCTGAGGAGTGGCTCCAAAAGTGCCACCACCAGTGGTGTTTACTGATTTAAAACACAGACCCCTCCTGGCTTTTCACTTGTCCCAGCAGTTCTTTAGGAAGTTGCCTCTCTTTCCTTCGCACTCCTTTGCTGTATGAGCCCAGAAAACATCTTGAACCAGGCTTTCCCTGCATTCTCAGAAAGAATTTGCTTTCTTGCTCTCTACCTCTAGATCATTCAACAAAAATCCTCTTGGTATTTCCCTTGTGTTTCAGGCCCATGGCAGCTTCATTGAGACAGAGAGGCTGTCACTGGTGTCAAAGCATGTAACCTATGGACAGATATTCACCTTTAAACCTCTCCCCTCACTTCTCTTGCTGAGGCTGCCAAGGTGTGGGGATTTCCTGGAGTCCTGAGGATGGTTTTTGACTCCAGTAGGCTATTCCTATTTAGAGTAGCTGAGATTTTGTTTCAGAGATTTTTTTTCTCGTGAACTTTTCGGGTCACAGGTACTTTTAAATGGCAAGCATGGTTCTATTTCAAGGGAAAGGGCGGAGAAAAAAGGCAAGAGGAGGTCTAACTTCAAGATTTAGCTGCTTTTATATGAAGCTGGAGCAAGATCTGTGCTGGTGTGTGAAACCCAGCCTTGTCCAGACAGGCTCAGACCAGGACAGCAGCTCTTTTGCTTTCTGCTCTCTGTAAATACCTTTGCTGGCCTTCCCACCAGGCTCTGGGGATCTCCACTGGATAACAAGTTAAAGTCCAAATACTGAGCCATTTGGGGTGATTGATGGAGGATGTTGTGCACACACCCAGGGTATGTCATTTCCAATCTGAAGGGAAGCAATTGTTTCCATATGTTGGCACGTTGGGGCTCTTGGTGCCGAGCCAGTTGTCTGGCTGCGATCAGGCAGCAGCATCTCACAGTGATGGAAGATTATACCTTGGAAGAGGGGGTGCTAACTTTAGGCTGTATTCCTTAAAAGGATACAAACTCTGAACACTTCTCCAGGATGTAATTTATGGTTCCAGTATGTTTTGACTTTACATAGATGAAAAAACAGGCCTTTTCTGTATGCATATATGCATAAAAATTCCTTCCTTCTCTGTGGCCCCTCTCCCCCCCAAAGGAATCCAATAAAACAATAGCTGGGGCTGGGTTATGTTGCTAACTTGGCTGCATGGGCTGCTGCCTGCTGAGGCTCAGAAGGATTCCCCCTCTTATTAACCCAGTTCCTTAGAGGTATTTTAACAGCTACATCTAGTTTTGTTAACCAGATCTAGCTTTTGTTGCTCAGCTGGAAATTGGGGTCTTAAAACAGATTTTAGAGATGCCCTGCACATACCAAACCCATAATTTTGGAATTTTGGGATGGTTTGGGTTTTCTTTGTAAAGTGTTAAACTGATTGCATATTGCTGTACAAATAAATTAATAGAATTTTCGAACTTCATCAGTAAGATTCCTCCATGCCAAGGCCCTGCATCAAGCACAGGTACAAACCCCAGGGAGGGGGTAAGCTAAAAGCTGCTGGAAGAGGGTATTTTTGGCGTAGCAAGAAGCCACCAATTTAAAATATTCTGTGAGTTCCCAAGCTATCCACGCCTCCCTGAACCACCACCACTGGAGCAAAGCTGCCTGATGGTGATGCAGCCGGTGAGGGATCACCACATCCTTCCTGAGGAGTCTGTACTGCCAACAAAACCTGCAGTAGAAGTTGTGTATGCATGACCCCATTTGAAAAACACAGGCAGGTCATCAGAGACTTCGTTCTGTGTCATATCCAGGCCAGTCCTTTTGGATAAAATTGGTCTGTAACTATAAAAAATGCATTTTTCCCTCCCTAAATGGTGAGCAATCATCAGGCTTTTAATTCTGCAGCCAAAAGCCTTTGCAACTGTGAGACACAGTGGGCAGAACCACTCAAATCACTGCAGCAATGCTCCTTCCTCCAGCTGAGAATAAAGAGCACATCAAATCTCTCTGCCACACACGCATTTCATTTAGGGAAATAGGCTGGATTGGCATTTTAACTCTCGAAATGTTTGCAGTGATATCTTTGACCCTCTCAGGGCTGTGTATTGACCGTGGGATGTTCTTCTCTGTGCACGACTTGGGCAGGTATGGAGTGAGATGTTGGAATGCTGAAAGCCAAAGATGCAGGAACACTTGGATTATTGTGAAAGGAAAACAGAGACGCAAATTTGTTTTACTTTTCAGTCATGTGCTTGGGTTTTTTTTTATTTATTGGAAATATTAACTTATTAAGACTCCCTACTGGAATATTTACATTGTATATATTACGTGATCTAAAGAGATTTTTGATGCCTAAAATTCCACTCAAAGGAATGAACTAATGTCTTCTGATAGAAGATTCATTTGCATAGTGTATGAAGTGTATGAGGATACATAACGTATTCAACTTTTTTGAGTAACTTATTAAGAAAACAGTTTTGATCTTCCGAGCAGGTGTTTGGATATTGAGGAAAAAATGCCCAGTGCACACTCAAAATGTCAACAGTGGCATTATTCACATGTGATTTTGAGCAATGTGTATTCTACCTTGTCTCTAAATAATGCTTTTGGTGCCTGAAAGATGCCAGAGTCTAGAATTGATAACAATGTTGTTCACGGAGCTACTGCCATGGTTGGTGTGAATATATATAAATGTATACGCCTGGATTCCAGCATGAAAATTGGGACCTAAAATTTCCATCTAATTTTGTTTTTCATTTATAAGATCCTCCTCAATTGCATAGATTTGGTTGTTAAACATCAGGAATCAGGCAATTTATAGTTCTACCAAACCAAACAATTCTCTGTATAAAAGTGCTCATTTTAAATGTGCCTTGTTCCTGCTCGGAAAGTTGTAGCTCCAGGGATGCCTCAAGCTTGTAGGGCTTCCCTGAACAGCTACAAATCCATGTGTGTGCACTTTTGTAGGAACTCCAGAAGTTATGTTTGCATTCCTGAGCTGCAGGGATTGCCATTCCCCTCCTGCAGCTGGTGAAAGCCAGGGATGAGCCCAGGATTGCTCTGCAATGATTGACCTAAAACTGCTGCGTTCTCCTACAAAACTGCTCCATCCCACCCCGCTGGAATGTAGGTCTGCCCTATCTTCAGAGCCACGTTAGCACTAATTAACTACTTCCAGCATATTAACAGCCTTGGCTATATGTGTCAATACTGGATGGACGCTGATCTAACGAGCTGCTCCGTGTTAATTATGACCTGATTGAGCCAACCAGTTTGGGAAGAGCAGGAGATCCATTTCCCTCTGTGGTCTGTGGGGTCCTTCCCTCCCTCTGCCTCTCTGCCTGGCAGCCACAGTGACCTTGAGGAGCTGCCGACCTCGGATTCCCGATCCTCTCCACAGCGTATCCCATTTCCCTGGCTATTGCTCTAACAAAGGACTCCAGGTCATCACACTCAGACTCCTGTACCTGATCTGGCTTTTGCTGCTATTAGGGGCCCATGGACCACTATTTCTGTGTGATGGTGCATGTTCCCAAAATAAATGTCCTTAAATTAGCAGGTTCAGTTACAGGGAGCAGTCTGTCTGAAGCAGCAGAGAAATTGATTTAGGCCAATTTGGATTTTTTTTTTTTTTTGAGAAAATGTGCTCTTTTGAGGTTAATAATTATCTAATTACTTAGTTAATAATAGATGCCTCTCAACATATTAATGGGATATCATACACTTTTCAAAAGGACTGGACCCTTTAGCAGATGCAAGCCTTAGTCCAGCAACGTCGTAGCAATAAATCAGCATCTGTTCGAGGGCTGCTGGTTGTATCACAGGGATGCCAACTACAGATTTACTCTATTTCAGCTCTGCTTCCACATTCAGGGTTTATTTGAGGGGTTTGTGTCCTAGTGACTCTGACAACTCTGCCATGTTGCTGCTGTGCAAATGGAAGGGCAGTGGCCTACATTTCCCTGGTGATCAGTGAGACAGCCTGACCCACTTGAAACACGTTAACCAGCCCTGCTTCCAGACAGCTGGGAGCACTTGTCCATTGCTGAACCTGGGCTGATGCCATGCCTCAAGCTGAAAATTCAGAATTTCTGGCCAGTTTGGAGGATTTGTTACAGATAATTTAAGTTGTGCTTGGCGCTTGTTTTCTTCCCCTTGTGCCTGGGTGTGTCATGGTTCAGTGTAATGGGTCAGTCTGTGTTTCATTAAATATTAACAGGGAAAATGATTTGTGCTCGTTTAGAGGGTAATACTGCTGTGCTAATGGATGGAAAATTGCCTGGAAGGCTGCTGGTAAACTTGTAGTGGCAACTGGTGCTGAACCCTTTTTCTAAACTGCCCTGCCAGAAGGATGGGAAACGTGAAGAGGTAAAACACCTACTGGAAAACAAGAAGGATACTCTAAGGAATATCCAGGCACATGCCAAGTGATCTGACAGGCCTTTTCTGCTCTGCAGAGTAAAAATGATCCCTCTGACATGGTTTTCATGCTGAGCCCAGCCAAAGCGCTGCCCTGAAGCCACCTCAGAGCGCTGTCCCTCAGCAAAACCTTGTGTTGCTGTGATACGTGTGAGCCCAGCCCAGTATCCCACTCCTGGTGCCCACTTCCCCTTGTGGGAAGTGTTGTGGTCTCCCTGTCTGGCAAAGGCACTCGAGCTCAAGAGAAGCAGCTGTCACTTGTGTTTGTGCCCTGTGGGCTTCCTTGGCCGTGTCCTGCAAGTGCTCCCTGACAATATTATAACAATATATTTTTCAGTTCCGCTTGCGGCTCCCAGAGCATCCGAAGGTCTCCTGGAGCTGTTCCAGGAACAGACCTCCTTTAGCCATTGGTGCAACGCCAGGGAGTCTGGTAATGAACCCACCCGAGGGAAGGTGGGACAATGTGCATCCGGTGTGATTAATGGCATCCAGGAAGGTGGAGGAGAACGTTTATCCCAGAGCTTCCGACTGTCTGGGCAATAGGAAGATTTGTTGTCAGATGCTTTAGATTTGCTAACAATTAATATTAACGACGCGCTCTTTTGTGCTGCTGGGACATGCTCCCCTTTGTATTTGTGTGTGCTGTAGCACCCAGGCTTCCTGTGGGCTTGATAAACAATAACCTAATCATAAATCACATGATTTGGATTTCTAAAGAGGGTGTTTATGCTGTGACTTCACTGAATCCCACTGTCTCTGCCTGCGAAAAAGCTGGAATGAGTAAGATAAGAACAAGGCTAATGCAGAAGGGTCTGTTTTGATACAGGCACTTAACTCTTGCCAGGCCTTGGCTCTCAGGAGCTTGTACATGTAATTATACATTCCTTATAAATCAGTAACTTAGCATAAACAGGCTGTAATGTGTATAAACAGACTCTGATAGGCTTCAAGAAATCCAAAATACAGGATTTGACTGTGAAAAATATTTTGAGAAATGCAGGCCGTGCTTGTTTCCTCTTCTGTTTATGTAAAAAACCATAATGCTGAAGTGAATCCTGTGTGGCTCTGATGAGCAGAATGGTTGGGGATGCAGTCATAAATCTCCTGGCCTACAAAAGCAGCAGTTCAGCATCGTCTCCATGGCAACCCATGGGGCAAGAAATGAAATCTGATATGAAGAGTCTCACCGAGGAGAGCCGTATGCGAGTCACACATTCGCCGAGGCAGAGTGCTGGTGAAGCAGAGAAAATAAGATGCATTTTCTTTTACTTGTTGCTTCATTCTGAGTATTCCTGCCATGAATAAAAGGGGCTGACAAACCAGCCATTATTCCATGGCCTTCAGCTACTCGGAGCCAGGCCAGGGGCCAGCGGAGCGGCCGAGAAACAAGCGCGGGCTCTGCCAGCACTTGAGCTCATAAATGAACTCAGCTCACAGCTGCATCTCCGAGCTGCTTATGTTCCCCTGCTTAATGTCAACCTTGTTTCCCCTTCCAGCGACATGGAACTTTTGTGTGTGCACAGATAAAACCAGCAAGTGGTCGATAGCTGCTAAGGGGACAGAAATATTTCTGAGCGCTGGAGGGTCGTGTTCACCAGAACGGCCAAAAACAGAGAAAGGAAACTCAGTGAAAAGCTGAATGACCTCACCCACTTTCTTCCTGCAGAATTCCTGGGAGACAGTAGGCTCTGAAAATCACTTATCAAAACCAGACGTCAGAGAAATAGCCAAGGCATACCCCAGAAGTCCTGAGGGAGGACACAAAAGTTCAGGCATTTCTCAGACAGCTGAGGTGGATGTTGGCTGCCCTGCTGGGGAGGAGCCCTTCACCTCCTGCAGTGAAACACCTTCCATCCATATGGGAGGGGGTTTTTACCTCCTGCACAGGAAAAAGTGGAGACACTGATCCCACCAGCAGCAAGTGACACAAAAAGAGCCTGGAGTCGCTCTCTTCGCTTATTCCAGTGTGTCAGTGACGCCAAACACGAGCTGACACCAGGGAGTTGTTGGAGGCAGCACAATCCTCCTTTGAGGTACCAGCAGCTGCACCATGCTTTGATGTCTCCACAAAACTCTGTGTTTATCAGAACCTTCTCTAATGGTGAAATTTTACCGCCTCCCTGGTGCCATCAGCCCCTTGATTCCTTCCCTGCACCCCGTGAGACGATTTTTAAGTTCGTCAGTGGTTTCAGAGCTGCTGCTTAGAAGTGGAAGCCACTGTGATTCATGCAAAGGTGCTTCATTTTCCAAACCAGTTGTACTTTTCCTTTCATGTTTTTGCTGGTTGCTAGGTGTTCTGGGGGTTTTATTTACCCCATCCCTTTGGGTGCTGCAGCGTGAACAGTAATTCCGTATGCCCGGTGGTGTCAGCTCGTGATAAATGAGAGCCATTGTTGCTTCCGTAGGAAACAATGACAGCCAAGAGGGACAATTTGCTGCAGTCCACAGGAATGCAAAAATAATGTGTCACTGCTCTCCACAGCTAATGAAGACAAACCCCCCGAGCAAGCCCTTTTGAGGGAGAAGAGAATGCTTTTGCCTAAGATTTAAGTCTACTTTTTTTTTCTCATATTGGGGTACATGAAGTAAGAAAACAGCAAATTTACTCAGGGTTTTCCCCCCATACTAAGAGAGAACAATTGTTCAAGAAGCTGAAGGACAAGTTTTATTAATATATCTCCAGTATATTTCCCTGTACCTTTCACTGGTCTTCCCAATAGATTCTCTCCCGTATTCTTGTTTTTTAACTCAAAACCACCCCCCTATACAACATGCTGTGATAATTTTTCATTTCTTCTTGCACACTTTCTCTGGGTAGGTTTTTTAACATGAAGTGGCAGCAGCTCAGCGCTATATTTAATCAGATACTTACATAACACACACAGATCCCCAAACTGTGTTAATTTCCTGGGAAGTTTTGCAAAGTCCAGTTTTAGACAAGATGCCTCAAAAGAACGAAACGCCTAAATTAAAATCGATGGGAGACCAAGTTCACATGATGGAGAGGGTGTTGCCATCACATCTGGTGCTTTTTCAGTGTCATGAGTGCCTGGATCACCTTCACCAACCAACCCTGAGGCACCACACCAGGATTCCCTGTACTCAGAGCTGTTTGATGACTTCTCTCTGTCAGATCTTTTTATTTTCATTGAGCATCAGTAAAATCAATTAATTGGTTATTGTGTTTAGTGAGAAATCAGTGTCATTTAATATGAACTTGTTATACAATTCTGTGTCCTGAAGAGTTTTAGGAAATAAGTGCAGTATAAAAGAGATGGTTCTTGTTTTACATCTCTCTTTTTTAATCAGAGATTTTGTGAGCCCAAGGCTAAAAATCATGTGGTAAAATCTTTGAAATGTGGCAACATTTTAGGACTTTTGATAGTGGGTGCTGGATTCAGAAGTTCCCAGTATGTGCAGTTGAGTTTTCAGAGTGTTCACTGACTTTTTGTGATGCATCGTTAGGAGCTCGGGCATGAGGAGTTTCCTCAGGAGCTGTGCTACCCAGTGTGTCTGGCTCATTCATCTGCCAGCTAAAAAATCCTGTGAGGCAGCAACAGGAGGATGAAAGCACTGGTTGCGTTGTCACAGGTCAGCAGCCCGGCCTACAGCCACCCAAACAGGCCCAGTGGAGAGGCGCCAACCAGACAGACCCTGCTGCCCTTGGCTGCTGATGTGGATCAGAGCAGAGCAACTGCCCAGAGCAGGCTGTGCCTCAGCTTTCAGCCCTGAGAGGGTGTTTCACTGGAGCAGATCCACAATCCTGCCCTGGAAGCATCCTTGCACCAGCTAGGAATCCCTGTCCTGGTTTAGGTGATGGGAACAGCAGAACCACAGAATGATTTGGCTTGGCAGGGACCAGCCCCTTGCTATGGGCACCTTCCACTATCCCAGGTTGCTCCAAGCCCCGTCCAACCTGGCCTTGGACACTTCCAGGGATCCAGGGGCAGCCACAGCTTCTCTGGGTGACCTGTGCCAGGGCCTCAGCACCCCCACAGGGAAGGATCTTGCACTGAACTCAGTTTACTGCTGCTTCAGCTGATCATAAAATGGCAAAACTTGTGGCTGAGGCTTCTGGCAGCTCTTGGCTGCATTGTTTGCTCTGTAACACACTCATCCTTCCCAGGCAGCTCTTGTCAATGGAGTGTCCATGTTTTTTCAATATAAATATGAGAGGAGCTTCAGGGAACATGGATTTATTTCTTTTTCTGGCCTTAAGAGAGATGATTCAGGATGGTGGGTAGGGATCAGTTAGACAGACATGTGTGCCTGATGTCCAGGCCTCAGTCACCAGGAATTCCTTTGGGATTTGTGCTGCTCAGTGTGTCCGTCACTCTGTGATGTGAGTTACCAATCTGTTTGCACACCTGGACAGGCAGAGTTATGTGAAAAGAAACCTGGGAGAAGATTCCACAGTGTGCAGGAAACCCCGGTCTAGACAAGCTGAAGGTGGTTCATTATTCAAGGCTGCTGCATTTCTGCTGTGGAATGAAGACAGCAAGTGATTAGGCTTGTTATTGTCTCCATAGCACTGATTTAACAGAACTTGTGAGATTTAATCTATCTGGGTGAGCTGGTGAATTTTTGGAACCCCTCACAATTAATCAGCAGCTGTAATTGCAATGCACAGCCTAAAACTTTGTGTTGCTCTCAGCTGACTGAGACATGGGGACGTGTCTGCTTCCAGCCCAGTGGCAAGTTCATAAATTCCATCCTTCCATAATGCAGGAATTCTGCCAAAATAGCTGCAATACGTGATATTATGGCTTATCACCAGCTTCCAGAGCCAGTCCCACGCTGGGAATGGTGTCCTGCCCAGGCTTTGGGTCACCAAACTGCAGTGCTGAGGCTACAATTGCAAGGTGTGGGGGTTGTTCCTTGCATCCCACAGAGGAATTTCACATCTCCTCTCTGCAGGACTGCTCCTGAAGGGCAGTGAAGCAGCCTGAGATGGCCCCACTGGAGCATCACACCGTGCTGTCACTTTCCATGGCAACTGGAGCAGGAATAGCCTCACATTCCCGTGGCATGTGCCATTATCTGTGTCCATCCTGGCAGCTGATGCTCAGCACCTGCAGGAAAGCAGCAGCCACCGTGGGGAACAGAACACACTTGAAAATCAAAGTAACTTGTAAGGTACTACGAAGTGTTTTGCAGTCAATCTTTAGTTCCAGGGTGGGGCTGGAGTGAATGAAAATGCTGCCAGCAGCAGCTGGATCCGGCCGGGTGGCGGCACTTTGTGTTCCAATTGTCTCCGAGGGCCGTGGCTTTCAGCGAGTCCCAAGTTAATGGAACTGCAGCGTCAGTGGCTCCAGCCTAACAAAAGGAGTGGAGCCCCGGTTGAACACACATTCCCCCTCTGCAGTAAGTAATGGGGGCAGGACAAAACTGCAGTCTTTGGAAAAGGCCCCAGCCCCGCCGTTGCGTTTCTTTGGCACAGATCAGCAGGGATTAAGCTGTGACCCATGGAAGTTCCTACTGGAACTCCTCTGTGAATACAACTGCTGTCACTGCACATGGCAGGGGAAGTGGTTTGTGCAACCACAGAGTGTCTGTGGAACACTGTGGTCAGACCAGGGCTGAAAGTGAAGAATATCCGATATGAAGTGAGTAAACCCCAAACGCTGTGACCAAAAGGTTTGAAATTTGCTCTAGGAAATCATCCTGTAGAGTAAGTGCTGGTGTCCTGATCACTGTCCTGACCAAGATTTTAATTAAATTTAACAGTAAGTAAACAGAGATTCACTGGGAGCTCGACAGGTGGTCTAGAACCCCTTCATAGCACAGCTCAATGCAATTGTGCCTATAGTCTTCTCTCTGCTTCCAGTCTCCCTCCAACTCTCCTCAAAAAGAATGTTTTTCAGTGTGAAACCTATTTGCCAGTACTTGAGAGGAGATGTGAGAGCAATGGGATCATTAAAAAGTCCTAATCTGAATTTGTAGATGCCAAGAAGCAGTGAAGGAGGTGCGTGGGGAAGGTGAGCATTGCACACAGGTTTGGCACTGATCTCCCCAATCTCTTTCCCTGCTCCTTCCTCCCTGGAGCAGACTGCCTGGAAACAGCTCTGGGCAGTGGAACAGCTCTGAAGATGGGGTATGCAACAGAGACACTGGGCTCAGCTGCTCGAGAATTATTCTTGTGCAATACAGAGAAAACACTAAAACATTAATTCACTGCAAATGTCAATTAAACATTAATAAAATGCCAAGGTAGAGTGTGGGCAATCCAAGCAGTGTTTATTCTGCTGCTGAGTATCCAAATCAATTTTAAAAAGAACCTTCTCCCACACTGTTTTATTGGGAACTTCTGGACTTGTTCATTTTTAAACCTAAGAATCAGAGTAATCCCAGCCATACAAAATTACAGAAAAACAACTTTGTTTAAATAATTAATAGTGAATGATTTTCTAATGCTTTTTGCATACTCGGGGTGCTTTGCTGAGCTATAAACCATTTTCATAGAGCAATTGCTACTCCTGTCACTGGAATGGGTCAATGCACTGTGGATTTACATGATTTTATAGTAACTTTTCATATAAGCATTGCAAAGGCAACGTGTCCTGGCAGCGTCACCACGATCTGTGTCTCTGGGCAGAGGCATTTCAAGATTTGGTTCTCCTTATCAGAAAGAGAGAAGGAATTTGCTAGAACAGCATGATGGGCTTTAGGCATTCAGGTGGGAGTGGGGAGATCACTGATCCCTGGCTCTCAGCTCCCCAGCCACAGGGTGACAGGGAGCCAGGCAATGTTTAGGAGCATCAGCATTTCCTCTGTAAGGACCCTGCTTTCCTCCTTTATAGGAATCCTTAAAGCTTCTCCTGGATTTAAGGCACCATGATAACTGTGGCAAAATTATGGCCAGCCATAATATTTAATTAGCTGTCCTGGGAGTCTGCCCGTGTGGTGAAATGTCGTGCAGAGCCCAAATCCAGTCTCAGGGAGAGTCTCTGAAGATGGGAACGCTAAGACGCTGCCTTCCCATCTCCTAGGTGACAGGAGCTTGTGTCACTAATTGGTCCCTGAGCCTGCGGCACCGGGGATGACGCGATGGGGCTGGAGCACAGCAATTACAGCTGAAGGGATTTGGTAGAGAATTCGGTGAGAACGAATGTTGGGTGTGTACACAGGGGATTTGATCTGTGTTTGTTCACACAGATCTGTTGTCTATCGAGTTACTCCGAAGAGGAGCCTCAGGCTGCAGGATTAATGTAAGAACCATACTGGGTAAATGATGTCTTTTCTGTGACCAAATCACAGGTACAAAACAAATGTTTTGGTGAAGGCCGAACTGCTTGGTTTGTGTACAGCTCGCTCACGCACGCCTGAAACTTTACACGCTGGAGAATTCATCCTTTTGAGGAGGTATTCGCCATCTATCCCACGAAGTTATTTGCTGCTGTCTTGGTAGCAAGTTATAATTGTGAGTCAGATAATTGAGCTTGAAAAACAGTTTAATCCTATTACAGCACGTAAGACACTGCCTCTTTTTGTTTTTCTTTCAATAATGCTGGTTCATGCACTACTCCCAGATATTAAGAAACATGTTGTAAGAAGCCTGTCTCCTCTAAATAAGGCGTGGACCCACAACAGATACATGAGCATTACATTCTGCAGTCCTTGTCCCTGGGACTCCCAGTTCTCTTCACCTGTGCCTTGGTTCATCACCATTTTCACAGACCATCATGCAGATAGTTTGCTAAAATATTTGGGTGTGATTTTCCTCCTACACTTAACGTGTAGCAAACACCTGGATTAGAAGCAGCAGGTACCAATAAACCAGTGCATTGTCTTCTCCGTGTGAGACGATGTGTTCAGAAAGAGAGCAGCAGCCCTCATTTGATTAATGAGGCAGAACTATTATTAGTAGTAATATTAGTAGTAGTAGTAGTATTACTATATTAACATAATAGTAGGAGTAGTAATAACAATAATAACAAAGCAGCTGGCCTTTCAAGAAATGTCTGGGCATGGAGAATTTTTGGAGTGAGAAGCCCTCTGCCTTTAGGGTTGTGGCACAGGGCTGTGCTGTGAATGACCTCGCAGTCCTGCTTGTTGGCTCTGGAGGAACAAGTTTGCGAGCTCATTATTCCATAGCAAAACTCTCCTTAGTACCTGTGACTGTTTTCTGCTTGCGGAAGTTGGCTGCTCTCCAGTGCTGCTGCTCTCCTGTTCTGGGTGACCTTCAAAGGAGCAGCAGTCCAAGTTGGATTGTTCTGGGACAAAGGCTCGTTCCCATGGCCTGGGACTCAGTGTCCATGGGACACTCAGCCACTCACTGACCTCACTTCCTCCACCTTCCCAAGGGCTTTATAAGCATAACCCAGCAGCAGGGACAATCTGTGGCAGGACAGCCAAATCTGCTGTTGTAACCACCACCACATTCCGTAGTCCTGTGCTGAAACAGGGACATGCAGGTAATGGATATTTTATTCCAGTACTTTGTGCATATGGAGCAATGTATTTCCCTACGTATGTGTCAGAGCTCGAAAGGAGGATCCATTTTTAATGAGCTCCACCATGCATAGCTAATGCGGAAGCTTAATTTTAGACGCAGATTTTGGTTTCATCCGTTAGGGAACACTGCAAACCCCTGTGGTGAGTTAGGATGACACAAGGAGGGTGCTGTTCAGTGGTGCCTTGGAACCACCAGGTGAGAGGCACAGGTGAAGGTGGTCCTGCAGGTGCCTCAGTCCCAGCCCGTGGATATTGCCAAGCACAGCTGCTACATACATAATGTAACAGTCTGTTCCAGCTGACCCGTTCCAGAGCTTCTTAAAGGCTCAGTTCCCTGTAGGCAAGGTCTAAAAATAAGTCTTCTGAGAGGGGTACTAGCTCAGCTCATTAGCCAAGGAGCAGAGTACTCACTGCTGCACTGATAATGGTGTCTGGCTGCCTTGTTCCAGTGCCTGGCACTGCCCACAAGGGTCGGGAAGGTCCTGCCCAAAGGTGAACTCCACAGTGCAGCTGCTGTGCTGAAATGAGAAGCTCTCCAGCTCGGGATCCAAGCTCTTTGGCCAAATCCTCAATCCTTGGTGTTCTGGTGGTAGAAAGCTTGCATGAAGCTGGCCTGGGGTCCCGAGGAGTGTTTCCATTTCACTGAAGATCCATGATCCAAGTCCTGACCTGCCTGTGCAATAATCTGAGTCTGCCATGATCACATTGCTGTCAGTGCAGTCCACAATGTTCTGGGCTACAATTAGAAGAGATCAAACTCTCAGTCAGAGCAGACAGAGAGGCAGAAATGCAGTAAGAGGAATTTTTCCCAGCTTCATTTTCTGTTGTATCCCACTTCTTCACCTGTTCTACTCACTGCAAAGTGACAGTTCAATGCTCTGGACTGCGAATTTGGGGTCTAACATAAACTACTCTTTCTCCTAGTTCTGTTTTGGTTTTAATCTTTTTATTATTATTTTTCAGCAGTCAAAGAGAATTGTCAAGTACTACATTTATGCTGATTGGAAGTGGCAGAGCAGTACTACCAAGGCCTTTGTGCCCCAGGAAATCACAGAGGTCCTTTATAGCTGCTGAGCATATTCATCTAGAAGCACCTTTTTGCAGTGTTCTCCCTCCCCTGCCAGTTGTTTATTCATGCATCGACAATGAGGAGCACTTGAAGGTGAGCTTACTCTTGCACTTGTAGTATATTAAAATTAAAGAGCTGTGCTTCCAAGAACTGCACCCTCCTTCCCCAAACAGAAGAAGAAAAGCCAGACTTGAGCAAAGTGCATCAGGAGATACGATATGAACCTCGTTCAGCTCCTGTAATTAAATACAGAGATCCACAAGATCAAAGGGCACCTGGGTAAATGAAAAGAAAAGCCTGTATGGAATGGATCCATCTCTGGAGCAGCTTCTTATGGATTAGAATGATGTGGAGCCTTATCAGTCAAAGCAAAGGTGAATATGGCTGGGATTTAACTGTTTGGGCAGAGTGCACTTCTGGTTTGAATTCAACGTAAAAGCTGAACCAGACTGTCACCAGTGAAATGGGGAGGTAGCTGTCCTGGACCTGAAAGGAAATGACTGTCAGTGTCAGTGAGAGTCTTTTTGTTCACAGCAAGTGACACTGGGGTGGAGTTGTGTCCCCAGGATGTGTGCCTGAGCCAGGCAGGAGAACAGTGCAGCAGGGAGGCAAGCCTGGGAGGGGTATGCTGGAGGGGCAGGGACAGGCACAGCCAGCGGTGAATCGGGAACTCTGGGCAGCAGTGGAGCCAATTCATGCAGGAGTGACACGTGCAGGGGATGACAGCACATTCCTGGGAGTGCTGGGGCAGAGACACTGAGAAAACCCAAACCTGGAACAGGTGGGAGTGACTCATGTGGAATTCGTGGAACATGTGGAACAGCTGAAGCTGTTTGGACTTGTGCAGAGTTGGTCCAATGTAGCATGAGCCATTTTCCAGGACACCAGTGAGAGCATCTCTGCTTGCCCAAGGACTGTTTTTCATTGCAGGAAGGCTCTTGTTCCCACTCTTGAGATTCCCACAATGGCAGCCCGAGTTCGAGGCACTCCAGCATCTGTGAGGTAAGGCAGGGCTCTTCAGCATCACGGAGAACAGGATCTGAGGCCAATGAGCAGAGTTTAGAGGAACAACACACACTTGACTTTGATAATTGTAAATTATCCCACATCCTTCCTACCATACCATCCCGATACATCTGCAGGATAAACACGTCTGTAAGAATCGAGTGCTTCTGCCCTGCTTTGTTAAGCCCTCCACTGGTTCAGAAGTCACTGGGGGTAAGTAATAGCTCCTGGAGCCAGGCAAGATGATTGTATCCTCATTTCCATTTCAATGTCTGCACTGCTCTTCCAGTTCACAGCTCTTTCATGGCAGCGTTGATGATATCTGGGGACCAGGAACAAAGCAGGGATCTGAAGGTGTATGTCTGTGCACTGAGCTCTTTCTGCAGCAATTAAAAAATCACATCACTTTGAATGACATGGGACCCTTGAAAACCTTCTCTTCAGAGCTGTGAAACTTCAGAGGAGCTCAGCACTGCCAGTCCTGCTGCCTTGCCCTGCTCTCCAATTTCCATGTATGCTTTATTCCTTGGAATAAAACATGTCCGTGCAGTGTCTCGGTGGTCCAGCCTCTGGTGCTACCCCAAAGGAGGATCTGACTTGACCAGAGTGTGAATAGTCTGGTAGATTTGTGCTGAATCTCAGTCTTAATAATATCAGAATATAGATATAGATGCATATAATATCAGTTAGTAATGAGCAGAGATTCCCATGCAAGGAGTGGGAATGCTAAGACTGGCAAAATTTTATGGAATTGAGATGATAAATTGATCACTAGGGATTGCTGCTAACTTAAAGCAAATTATTTTCAACACTTGGCTAGGCCTTTGCTAGGCTTAAAGGAGCTGTCTGTCCATCCTAACATCCATAACCCTCAAAGCCTATGGATCAGTGGTGCTCTCTCTGATGAGTGAGGGCTCATTTCATCCCTGGAAGTGCTGCGGAGCCTGTGCTGCCATGGGACTCCCTCTAGAACTCAGAGCAGAAACCCCACAGATGCTTAATATGCAGATTTCTCTGTGATTACAGGACATCTTACTGCAATTAGTTTGGAGGGACTAAGAGGGACTTGGGAGGCTCCAAACAGTCAGGAAAAGGACAGAGAAAATAGGGTGTGGAGACCTCTTAACCGTTTTCTCAGTGTTTGGTGCTTGACTGTGACTGATTTGTTGTGCCTGAACTGAAGTGGAAGGTGGAGGATCTCAGAGCTTTGCATGCCAGGTCAGAGTCACAGATACATCCGGATCCACAGAGGACATCCACATTGTGTGAGCCCATGCCTTGTTCCGACATTCATTTGGAATCACAAGGCCTGTTTTCAATTGCTAGGCCATTCTTCTCCCAACGTTGCTGTTCCTTAGCATAGCCAGAGCTATTTTTTGCTCAACAGGCTGCATGGGGGTTAAATATAATTTGCACTCCTGTCTTTCTGTTATAACTGTAAGAATAACTCAGCCTGCTCCCACAAACAATTCCTGGGTATTGACTGCAGGTTTGTTAGCTTGCTCAGAAGTGTTCCTGGTTCGCACAGCTGAGCTGTGACCTCAGGAGAAGACAAATAAATGTTCCCATCCTAGAAACATCAGTGATGGACTTTTAAGCCTAGCAATCCATTTACATTGCTTCTCTCCAGAAGAGGAAAGGCTGGGCTTTTGGTTTTGGTTTAGGAAAATCCTTTCTAGCATCGCTGGAGGTGGGCAGAAGAGCAGGTTGGTGTGTGAACCACAGGGCCTGGCTCTGAGCCGTGTAAAAGCACCCAAAAGAGCTTGACATGGCTGAGTGTTTCCTAAACAGAGCTGCAGGAGAGGGGAGCAGCTGGTGGAATTAATTGCCTGTAATTTTCTGGAGGTGATTGCTCTGCTGCAGCCATTCCCACTCAGCTGACATCAGAAGGGTGGGAACAGGTTTTGTTTTTTCACAAAAATTATATCTGATAGAGTATGTCAAAAGGAAAAGCCACATGCAGAGACTGTCTTAACATATTGATGTCTCCCAAGAACTTCAACTGCTGAAAAAACATATTATAGAAAGTTCAGCTGCCCGTGCCAATAAATGACACACTCCCAGTGTCTGAGAGTTCCAATTCCCCTTTTCCAGTAGCTTGCAAATGTCAGATTTGAACTTTTCAGACCGAAGTATCCTGCCCTCAGTGTCAGGCTCAGGTTGAACTTGCTTTTGCCATGGGTTTTTAACTTTCAACAAAAGCACTTCAGCTCTTCCTCACAACCAAGTGTGTCCCACGTTATATGATTTGGTTTTTTTATAGGTTGGTTAAACTTTATTGACGTGCTCTTTAGGAAGGTGGTTACCACAGATGTGTGATTTGCCACATCTGTGAAAGTAACCCAAATTTAGACATTATAAAACCTCAGTAGCACCCCCTTCTACCAGGGAGAGGCTTCTTGGAGTTTGTCAGGGAAGAGTCTGTGTGATGAAACAGGCCTTAGGGTGAGTCTCTGAGTGAAACTGGGTTGAACACTGAGCAAGGAATGGCCTGGTCCAGGGGTGACAGGTGGCTGGGAAGCCAAACTGAGGCCACAGGGGCATCTCCAAGGGGCTGCTGCTCCACAGGCTGCTAAAAGATGTTCCTGAAGGCAGCCAGCAAGGCAAGGCAGCCTGAATCTGACAGAGGAGGGAGGAGACAGCACTTTCAGGGATGTATCGGTGCAAGGGTGAGGTCTGGTGGAGTGGAATTTAGTAGATCAGCATGAATGAAACACGTTTCATGGAGCCTGAGTCTGACTAGATAAACAGAGGTAAAGATTGGAAGCCAAATAATGAGGATTGACAGGGAGGGCTAGGAAGCAGCAGGGTATTAGTCATGAGCACCAGGAAAAACAAAGCCAGCCTAAAAACCAGCACAGAGATGAGAAATCAGAGTTAAGAGCAGAAAGCCAGGCATCAAGTAACATGTAGAAAAATGAGGAGAAAACAGAGTGTCTACTCGTTGCTATTAGGGATCATTTTTCCTGGAGACAGAAAGAAGGCTGGGGCCCAGTGGGAAAAATAGTGTGTAATAGTTCATAACACAGGGAGGGCTGAATTAAAATTGCACAAGCAGCTCTTCATCTGCGGAGGTGGGAGAGCACTGGAAAGTTGCATTAGTCAGAGGAGTGGTTTGGTATTTTTTATTTGTTCTGGGGGGTTTTTTGTTTTCAACAAGGAGGGTAAGTAATCGCTGCAAAAATGTAATAGGCTGCATAATGAATGAGTAATGAATTCTCTTCCCCTTGGAACCTCCAAATCCCTAAGGAAGACAAACCTAACGAAGATGTAATCCAGTTTGCCCAGGATTTATTGCTGGGGAAGGAAATGATGGTGGGGGATGTTGTGGCCTGTGGAAGAGGGGCATTCAGGCAATTACTCCTAATTGTGAAGTCCCTGTTCCTTCAATCCTGACATTTCTACATCTGCTCTGCTTGATCACCACTTGAATGCTGTTCCTTAGAGAGTCAACTTTCCATGAGCACGTGGAACTGCAGGAAGGAACAGAAAGGCTTTCCCTGATTTGGTTGCAGCTGAATCAGTTCCACTGGCTCCTCTCTTCTGCACCAGACTGGCCTGGCAGCATGAGCATCATTGGAAAAGTCAGAGGAGGAATCATCTTAGGAGGCCCCAAATCTCTCCTGGAATTCCAAGGTTGTCAGGGACCACATGATTCTGGAAGGTGCTTTTGACTCTCTGCCTGCTTGCTCCCACTTCCAGCCTTCCCTGTGGGAACTGGCTGCTGAGAGGAAGCTGTTCCTGATCTTCAGGCCTCTGCTTGTCCCTGGGGACAAGGGATTTTTCCTGCAGCCCGGACGGAGGCAGCAATGATGTGACACAGGGAGGGAGGCAGGGGGAAGAGAAGGAAATCTCATTTTTCCTCCAAATGTGAGAATTATATCGATGCCTTGAAATATGCTGAAATCAAGGAAATCATTTGGGAAACCACTGGAAAGTCTGCTGTGAAGGCAGTGCAGTCCTGTGGGCTCTGAGCAGTGGCGCAGATGAAACAAGGATCTTTTCTGGGGCTTCACTACAAACCCCAGAGCCTGCTGGCCTTTTGGAAAAGAGTGAGACGTCCCAGGCTGTGTCCTGGGTGGAGACCTGTTGGCTCTGAGGAGTGGGAAGGAGGCCAGTGGGCTGGGGCCAGCCCCGTGGCCTCTGCTATCTCCTGGCACGGAGGGCTCTGCTCCTCCCAGCCCTGCGGCCGACGTGCGGCTCCCTCGCTGCTCCCAGGGTGTTTGTCTGCAAAATCCACTCAGATCTCGCCTGGATTTTGCGAGATCCCTACTGAACTTGTGGGAAAAGATGTACTGATTTCTGCCAGAGCTGGGGGAATATTCTGCAGGCCCTGCTTGCCCACAGCTGGGACCCTCAGCTGGTGCAAAACCACTCTGAAGTAACAGCAGTAAAAATCTGGGGGATGCCAATCCAGTATGAAAATCCCACTGTCCTGCTTTAGGATGTGCCATCATTTGGGCTGGATTTTAGGGCAAACTTTTAGCATTGGAAAAGCTGAAGAGGTGCATAGAGAAGGGAGGGAGCACTGTGGAGGCTGTGACTGAAGGCCTGTCAAAAGAAGGATCTCAAACACAGGTCTGGGTGTGCCCTAGGAATAGCAGTCCTTTGGGATCCCTTCCACTCCCATTTTCCTCTAGTCCAAGGCACTGGACAGGTTTTTGTCAGTGGCAGTTTTCTGAAGAGACACTCAGTGAAATGCAGCTGAGATAAGGCAGGCTGTCACCTGGGAGCATCTCTCTCCTTTTCAGCTCTCCTGGCTTCCAGATAATTCCATTATGTGCACACATGAAAAATGGTTCTGTCCTGAGATGAGGTTACCAAGTCCAGCCAGGACTCTCAATGAATATTTGCAGCTCTTGGAGGGTTCTCCCCATGACAGTGCATTCAAAGCCAACCCAGCACACAAATCTTTTGCAGAACACATAAAAACTGTCTTAAAATCACTTCTTCACGTGCACCACAACAATTTTATTCCTTTTAAGTTTGGGCAAGGTGTTAATATTCTTGGCTGGCTGGAAACTTAACAAATACCTTTGACTTTTCCCTTGGCTGTGCTTCTTGCTGCATCTGCCAAGCATTCTTTAGATGTCAAGGTCTGGGATTTATATGCTGGAAAGCGCATGATATTTTGAGGGCACGGAGTTAACCAGTTTTGCACAGAATGTACTGGTTATGTAAAAGTTGTATTTTGGAATGAAATCGATGCCTTATGGAAAATCCTAAGTATGGAAGCAAAGTGAAGCTCTGTGTTTATACACAGTGCTGATACAAGCCCAGGCCTGGCTTTGCAGGATTCTCCACCCTCCTGTGTTGCTGTGCTTCAACCACGGCCTGAAGGGTTCATTGCAGAGGTGAAGAGCTCCATTTCCATGTCCCCTCTCCTGATAAGAGCTTCCTCATTGGCACCTTGTTTTGTTTTCCGCTTTGTGTGAAGGTCTGAATTCCAAAAAGGTCTGAATTCCAAAAGCCTAAGTAGCCAGATGACACCGGGCATTTTGCAGCACAGACTAGTGGATTTCTCCTTGGCTTCCCAAAGTGTGGTTCATTTGTGGAATTTGGGGAGAAGGTGAACGTCCTCCTCTTGTCTTGCACCACTCCCTCATTGCAATTCCACCCCATCCCAAACCAGATCCTCCTGTAGAGGAGGTAGATTGGAATCTCACGAGACCGAAGAAAAAAGGAAAGTGGGTGAATTTTTAGCTTTGCCTTTCAGAGGTCTCAGATGCATCTTAAAGCATTCTTCAATGGCTAAAAAAGAAAATAAACGTACTTTTTCTTTTTTGTCATTATGTGAACAATTAAAGTGTATTAGTCATACCTCTATTTTAGTTTAATTAATGGAGAGATAATAATATATTTCCAAACAACAGCCCTGGAATGGAAACTGAGATTATGCTTTGCTTTTCTGGGCTGTAACAAAGATCTGATTGGGAGCTTTGATGAACTTTAGTGCAAAAAATACGTTGAGTGAATATAGCTTTACTGTGAAAAGCAGATATGTATTACTGCTAGGTACATTCCATAATGGAAAGTCTCTCTTTTTAGGTGGATGTGGATCCACCCTGAACATGTCTTTGTTTATTTGTGAGATTGTTTCCTGCTTTTCCTTATCACAAACTTCCAGCTGTGAGTTAAAGAGGCAGCACTGACGTTTTGGTCTGTGGACTAAGGGATGCAAAGAGGCCTTTCCCTCCAGGGAAGGACTTGGACAACTATCCAGGGGTACAGGGAGGCAGAGGAGGCTTCTCCAGCTTCCTTCCTTCAGCTGTTGACTCCACTGAAAGAGAGGGAATAAGAGCAATAACAAACCTGGAGTATTTTACTGTCATTTTTAGCCTGGTTTCACATGGAATTACACACCTATGTCTTCCTCTTCCTCAGCATCTTTTGGAGCTGTGGCTGAAGTCAACATTTGAATTTTTAACAATAATTAACTTTTTACATGTTTCCTAAAATGAAACTTGTTTTATACTTCTGTCTGGTCCTTTTCCTGTACTAAACTTCTTTTTTTTCCGAGAGTAGCCCTCAAGAACAGGTGCAACATTCCAGCAGCATTCCCAGTAACAACAGAAGTAATGGCATCCTTTTCTCCTGGAAAACAATGGGGGGAGTGGTACTGGGAGTTGACCCAGATTCTCCCCTTGTCATAATGTCAAAGTCAGTTATGAAGATATCTGAACATGTAAAATTTTAAATTACTCTTCTAAAATCTATAAGGAAAACCCTGATAAAACACATTTCAGTGGCCTTTATGCTAGTAGTGAGTTGGGCCTCCTGTGATAAAGTATTTTAGTCTATCCTAGGGCAGAAATGATTTGTAGAAAGGCCTTCTGAGTAAAAACACAAAGCAAATTCCACACTTTTCAGTGTGCCGCTCCTTGGAATATGAAAAAACCTTAGGCATCATTCTCTGCTCCCCTGACCCGACACCCATCAGTCACAATAAACACTAGAAATGTTGTGAAATAAATAAATAATGACAAATCCCAGTCCTGGGTGTTCTCCCTGCTCCGGGCGATGCGGGATGTCCTCGGCACGTTCCTGGTTCCTGCCGTGCGCAGCTTTCCCCTCAGCCAGCACGGAAAGTGCCAGCCTGGTTTTGAGTGGGTCCCTTGAAATTGCATTGAAACCCTTCTCCCAAAGACCTGGCAATGTTTGGAGTGTGGATTAGGATGGGCAGGGCTGGCAGTGCCTTGTGGAGCAATGTGGGGACGGCAGCTCCGGGAGCTCGGGCTCATGGAATGACCCTTCCCTTGCACAGCTGCAGCCTTGGCACCCTCCAGGCTGCTGTCCCTGGGCACTCCCTGCTCCATGGGAACACTCTGCAGAGAGCAGTTTGCCCATATGGATTCATCTGGACAAAGGAATTTAGGAAAAATTGCCGTTTTTTTAAGCATGGATCTGAATCTGGATCTCATTTCCATCTTGGCCTCTTCGGGAACAACTGTTCCGAGAAGGGAAAGCTCCAGGCTGGTTTCCTGTGTCCAGCAGCTCAGGGCTTTAAGTCAAGGAATGTCAGCCACTGTGGAAGTGGCAAAACATGGGAGAAAAATGGGTGAGATGAGACCAGAACTCCAAGGGTGAACAGGGATATCCAAAGTTACTCCTATCACCATTGGGTGTTTTTTAATTATTATTTTTTCCTGTACCTCCCTGTGAATCTCTCATTCTAAAATGAAACAAAAACACCTGAAGGTCACCAAAAAAATCTGCATTTTCACGCTGTATTGCTTTGCTGTTACATGTAACCCTTACTTCCCTTCCCTGTTTTGCATTATGAACACAAAACTTTTATTCCAAGTGATAAGTGTACTCTGAGTTCTTCCACCTTAATTGGAAAGATGTCGATGACTTTCCCTGTTTTCACCATGGACCTGGTCCAAAGCTCAAGGAAGGAAACTTCCAGCAGGCTTTGGCCTGTGTGTCAAAGACACTTGAATGACTTTCTGTGCCTGGTGGGAAAATAGAATTTTCCATTCTATTATTTTCCTTTTTAAAAGGACATGCAGTATGTACTGGGTTATTTTTTAAATTATTTATACAACTGTATCCTGACAAGCTACAACTTCCTCCCGGGTAAACACAGCTCCAGTTTGTTTCTGTAGTGTGGAGCTGTGTTTATAAGGCTGGGGAGGGACCACAACTAGTGTGGGGTGTGCTGTCCCAAAAATCCTCCCCTTTATTTTCTTTACAAACTCTGTGGACATTCTTCTTGTGTGGGTTTCACAGGTTCTGGTTCCTTGTACCACAACACCTGTTTTATGTAACCCACATTTGTTTTTATTTAGCATTATACATATGGATTTTGAATAACTATATAAATAAAACAGTGAGTTCCAGGCACTTGAGGGGAAAGGTGCATCACAAATCTTTACCATTCCACATGTATTTCATCGTGAAATTCCAGCATCAGACTCTCTTGTCATGTATTAAAGGCCACTTTTCCATTCTAGCAAATGGAAAGATTTCCATTTTAGAGAAGATCAAAGCATTGAGTTGGAAAGTGCTTTGTGGTAACTTGAATGGGACTGAAGGAAAAAAAAAAATCAAATTCTGGTCTGTCAGGTGCTTAAAAACGTTCATCTGAGAAAATCACTGATCTGTCCCCTTTTTCCATGGGTAGCACCGAGGCTCTAAAAGCACTTGGGAACTGGGAAAAGCAGCAAAGGCAGTCTGATTTTACCGGGCCTCTTCTCCCATCAGCTTCCCACTTTTTAGACTTTCCTAATAGCTTTTTTGGGTTTTTTTTCCCCAAATAACAGTCTTTTATACAAAACTGGATTGCCTGCAAATGCAGAAACCTCTGGATATTTTTTTTCATGAAATCCAAACCCCAGTTTTAGTGCCAAAGAATCCCGTGTGGGTTTGGAACTGCTTCTTCCCCAGGACCAGAGCACGATATTTACCTGGTGTTTTCCAGGTAAGAATAAGTGTGCTGAGTTCGTCCCTATGGCTCACAGGGAAAGATCAGTTTGTTTGGCTCTGAAAAATTTACGTTTTTCCTCATGAAAATACCCTGGATAAAAAGTCATAACCTCTGAAGATGAGGTGACCACTCGGTTAACTGGAAACAAAGCTGCCTTCCAGGAGACAGGGTTCCTGGAGAGGAAGGATGCAAGAGGCATCACCTGCTGTGTGAGTTTTGCTGTTTTTTCTCACTTTATTTTTGTTCCTAGAGGGAGAGTGTGTTAAACAATAGCCTTCTGACTTGTTCTAGGCTTTGGCAGTTTTGGGAATAACATACATGCTGAAAGACAGGAATTTAGACATTGTGACCTCTGGCTAACTATAATAAAGATGAAAGTTGAGAGTTTTCCAAGAAAACTAGCCCACAATTAAGATTTAATCCTGCAACTCACCATTCCCCTCTCAGCCATTCACTGATGCTGCTTTGTGATGGAATTTCCAACAGATGGCTGGGATCCTCGAGGCGTGGAGAAGCTGTTATTATCAGAATATTAGCAGGCTTTTAAACCTTCCTCCTACCTTAGCTGCTGTGCTAATGAGGCTCCCGTCTCCCCTCCAGGGTTTGCCGCAGGGTTTTATCCTGCAAAAGGGACTTTTCAAGGAAGAAGTGAAAATGTTGAAGGGAATGTTGTAGGTATGGCCTTGGAAGATTTCCCTTCATATCCTTTCTGCAAAGGTCTAAAGAATGCTCTTGATTTTTTTCCCCTTGTGGAATAAAGATGTTTGGACCTTGAATTGAAGCGTGTAGGAGTAAACTTTGCAAAGCATTTAAATAGTAGCAGCAAGAGGGGGAAAGCAGCATTCTGCAGAAACCTGCTGCTCTACAACAAGGAGCAGGAGTGTATGAAATACCAGATCCTCTGCCTTGGATTTCAGGCAAGCCACTATTTATAGGGTGATCACTGAAGCTGACTCCAGACTTCACTTATAAATAGCTGAGCCTACATTTCCCTTCTCTGCCAGAATTTTCCCAACTGCAGTTTCATGCTTCCCTTGTCATGCTGAACGTTGCTGGTGGTTTGTGGACACGTGGCTGGGCAGTGGTGGGGGCTGATAAAATGGGATTCACCAGCTTCCTTGTTAGCAAATCTTGCATGGATCTAATCCCACTTTGGGAGTAATGTGGGAATGTGAGTTCTGTTGCCTGCACGCTCTGATGACACTTGAAGATGAAGCTTGGTGCTTCAAAGTCACTCCAGAACTTCAGTCTGAAATATGAAAGTCAGATTTTGTGAAAAGGTGTCTTGCTGTGTGGGATTCTGAGGAAATCCTGCAGGCCATGACTTAAGCCCTTAAAATCCACTGTGCATGGCTGCTTTTGACTTTTTAAAATTTGGCCAGATCCTTTGTAAGGCAGAATCATGGCACTGGGGGCTTTTTGCCCACCAGAGCATGGGAGAGTCACACTCAAACTCCTCGTTCCTGCGATTCATGTGGAGAGTTCCTCACTAAGGCAGTGACTGTTAAGGACCAGGACATTTTTAGAATAACCAGTCCTGCATGGAGGCAGGTGAGAGATCTCTGCTAAATGAGGAAAGGGGAATCTTCTTAAAGCTTCCCACAGAATTAAAAGTTGCCAGCTTGTGCTTGCAGACCTGCACCTGAGCAACAGCCCCGGTGTGGAGAGTGTCCAGGATCCGACGTGGAAGTTGTGAGCATGGGAGGGAGCAACTCCAGCCTGGAGCTCTGCATGATAGAGCAGCCTCTTTCTTCTGGTAAATAATTCCTGTTAATGTGTCTCTCTGAGGGTCATTTCATCCATCTGTGTGGCAGCATTAAGGCAGGGAGAGCAGATGACTGCACCTGGATGAGGCTCCACTGATGTCAGACACATCCCTGCACATGGTCCAGCTGCATGGAACTGAACAAGGAATCACAGCCTCAGCAGTTAAAGCCCAGCATTACCAGAGCAAGGTAATCACCACAGAAAGCATTTAAAAATTTGTTTATGCTGGTGGGTTCTTGGAGTATGTGCTGGTGTCTTAACCTGACCTGAAAGCTTCAGTTCCTGTAGGAAAAGTAAGCAGGTTGTCAGAAAAATGAATAAAATCTGGGAGAGGGCTAAGAATTTAAGTTTTTTTCCCTGTAGTAGTTAATGGACCAGCTGCAACTGACAACTTTGTTTTGTCAAATTACATGGGCTGATGTGTATTTTTGATAGAATCATGGAATGGTTTGGGTTGAAAGGGACCTTAAAACCCATCCAGTCCCACCCTCTGCCGTGGCAGGGACACCTTCCACCATCCCAGGGTGCTCCACGCCCCATCCAGCCTGGCCTTGGACATTTCCAGGGATGGGGCAGCCACAGCTTCTCTGGGCACCCTGTCCCAGAGCCTCACCATCCTCACAGAATTTCTCCCTGATATCTAATCTAAAACTGTTCTCTTTCAGTTTAAAGCCATTAAATTTCTAATTAGGTGCATTTCTGATTCATCTGGGGAGGAAATGGAGGACTAAAACTATGGTGAAACACAAGGAAAGAGAATAATGTTTGGCAATAAGGGGCAAAGCTTTTTGCAGAGAATTATGCAGGTTTTTGTGGGACAGATAAATGCTGAGGATTTTGGTCTGCTTTCCTCCCCATTTCTCTTTGGGTGAGGAAACCTTGCTGCATCAACACCTTTGAGGCATTGAGCCTCAAACTGCTGCACCACGAAAGGGGCTTTGAAGGGCCAAGAAGCTTCCTTTGCAGTTGTGATTGGACTTCTTCCGTATGGAGCCCACGGGACACGAGAGCAGGTCCCAAGACATTTATTTAATTTTTTAATGTACTGCCTTGGACACAATGGAAACGTCTGCAGGGGATGTTGTGGTACGCTGGCCCCGAGCCCCTGCCAGCTCTCACTAATGCTTCCTGTCCTTCCACAGGGATTCCTGCCAGGACTCCTCCCGGCCACTGGAGATTGCTGTGATGCTGGCAGGGAGAGCAGGAAAGCCATCTTGTCTTCACACTGTCAGCATTTCCACTGCTGACTCCGGTGGCGTGGGAAGGAGACAGCAGCTGGCTGAGGCCAAGGCCAAACATTTGTAAGTGCCCTGTGCTTGAGTCATTTTCCAGGGTTGGGGATGTTGGGCATGTGGAGAAATAGGCCTGAAGCTCACAGGAGCTGATGGTGGAGAGAAAACAGCTGAGGATGGATGCTCTGGGGACAGGGTAGGCACAGAGAGTTGGGGAGCACTTATAAAAATAAGACTTCCTCAGCAAAAGAGTATTGCCAGACCTCTGAGGTGCAACCTGAGCGTAGAGTTACAAATGATCTGCATGTCCTTGCTGCTTGTTTCTCCCAGTAGAGCCCCCTCCTGTGTCACACGCACCTTCCCCTGTGGCTACTGCATGGGCATACCTGGATGAGTGTTTACTCCCTGATGCAGAATTTTGGGTTGGTCAGCCTCCTGAGCTGGTTGTAGAGAGAAGGCGAACTAAGGATTGAAGATCAGACACATCTATGTGTTCAATGACTGTTGGGAAACAGAAATATCCCAGTAAATCCATTCCCGGGAAATGCATTGCTACAAAGTGTTCCTGAAGGTAAGGGTGTAACCCTGAGCTGGGTGTAACCAAGGTGCTGAGGAGAAAGAGGGTTCTGTGAGGAAATGTTTGTGAAGGGGAGGAGAAAGAGGGTTCTGTGAGGAAGTGTTTGTGAAGAGGAGCCGTCCTGCTTCCAGACATGCTGTGCACACAGTGAGGGAGCTGAGTTTTTCCTCTGGGCAGATTCTTGCCCATCTTTGGTTTTCCTCTCAAGAGCTTGGCCAAGTCTGCCACGAGACAAAGCTCCAGTCTGGATTTGTGCCTTGGAGCCCCACTGTGTGTCTGCAACCAGGAGTTACAGTTGGAGGAAAGGTGTGTCTGGTGAGGGGAATGGATCTCAGTCATGCTGGGAACCTGTGGAACTGGAACTGTCTGATAACAGGAGGCTGTTCCAGTCTAATGGAACAGTGAGGGAGTTTTTTATTACAGTGTGAGTTTCTTGGTGTGCATTTTTATTATGTTCTTGGAAATTGCCACCATCCTTCAGTAGATTTTTTTGAGTTTTAGTATTGCCTTAACAATTGTGGCTCTTAATGTCTCATCTAGATGTGTTGCTTTTGTATCTGCTTGGACGTACCCTTATACAAATTCAAATGTGGGCCTTGGGGATATGGTTTAGTGGTGGCCTTGGCAGTGCTGGGTTAATGGTTGGACTCAAGGATCTCAGAGGATTTTTCCGACCTAAACCATTCTATGATTCCAATTTTGATTCATTTTATTTTGAACAATGCATTAGGTTATTTAAACTAGGATTTATTTTTAAATCATCTTTCACAGAGGTTGGAATGTGATTACCTGTACATACCTGTGCCGTGTTTTCCCCTTGGTGAAGGTGTCCATATGCACATGGATCTATTTCTGTGGGATGAGCATCAAGCAATAATATTTAGTGTGGTGGCCTGGTAGATTTTCAAAACGAAAAGAACCCAAGATTAAATGTTGCTTCAACTGTGAAGAAATCTGTGTTTGCCTGTGCAAAATGTGTGAGGGGAAAAGCCGTGGGCTTCAGAGCCAAACTAACTACAAAGTAACGGGGCTGAAGGGGAGTGACTTTGCCCAACATTGTTGCTGCCCCTTTCCACTTCATTTAATAACAGTTTCTGTCATGGCCATTCATTCCAGTCCTTTCGTTTGGATAAAGGAGCAGGAATGTGGATGTCAGTGGGAGCAACCTGTTTGTCTGACTGGGTTTACTCGCTGACATTAGGAAGTGCTGCTAGTTTACCTTGTGAGTATTCCCTGCTGAATTGTCACCAGGTTGTAGGCTTTGGCTTTCTAACTCTGCAAGTGGAAGGTTTGTGCTGAAAATGCAAACAGATTGGTGCCATAGTTTTTAAAATTAAGTGAGCATCCTCTCTGTCAAACCTGGAGATGCTGCTGTGAGGTATCAGCAGCAAAACATTATATCTGCCCTGTCCTTTACCAAATGCCGGCTCTTTAAAAAGAAGAAAATGGCTGTCAGTAACTGGGATAACTGGTTGGAGCCCACAGTGCCCCCTGCTATTCTGGTTCTTGCTTCTCCAGGCATTCATTCCTACCCAGTTATTTCCATGGGAATCCATGGCCCACCCATCTTCAAGCTACGGGGGTTAAGGAATCCTAAAATACGCTGCATGCTCTTGCTCACTCCCAGACATTGCAGACTTTTGTTCCTGCCAGCTTGCTTGATGGATATTAATAATTGAGGGAAGGGTGATTTTTTAGGCTATTTCTTAACATCTTAGCATTTGAATATATTTTTAAAAAATTCTATCCATATACACACATTTTTACTGCGTTCCGAAGTCTGGATATGAACCAGCACAAATGACAAACATGAAAGTATGTTCTTAGATATTATCAAGAATCTTGTAGGCTTCATGGTGACAGAACATTTTAAAGAGACTTTCTGAATGCCAGAGAAGCTTTTCCCAAGTTTAAGTGACTTAGTCCCTTTGGGCTCTCACTGGAAATTGAGGGGAGGATGCACTGTGGGAGCAGTAAGGAGGTGGCTCTGGCAGGGCAGTCTTGGAAATCAAAGGAGAACAAAATATCCAAAAGAGCCAGGCTGATAATTTTGACAGGCTGGAAATGAAGCAATATTCCAGAGATTACGCCAGGAAGTGGATATTGGAAATTTTGGCAAAGAGGCTAAGTTTGAAGGGGCAGGAGCCAGATAAGAGGGAGTTTAAGATAGGCAGAGGACAGGAACTCCAGACAGCAGTTAAATAGGAGAGAGTGTGGGGATGAAGAGCAGGAGAAAAGGGAGAGATAACCAAGGAGCCAAACGAATCCAAGAGTGGTTT
Organism: Lycocorax pyrrhopterus obiensis; assembly: GCA_014706295.1. NCBI lineage: Eukaryota > Metazoa > Chordata > Aves > Passeriformes > Paradisaeidae > Lycocorax > Lycocorax pyrrhopterus. The sequence continues at coordinate 5,156,879 of JACSVZ010000004.1, forward strand.
GTTGATTTTTTAATAAAAGACATGGATAGCACTGGTCCATAGCTGTATTGCAAGTGAGAGGTGAGGGAGAGTGAACAGGAGGGAAGGAGCGTGAGCATGAGGAGGCTCAGGACAGGGAGGCAAGCAGGGGGCCAGGATTAGCAAAGGAAACCTGAAGCAGCAGTGTCTGCCTCTGACCTTGGCTGTGGAAGAGGGGAAAGGAGGAAAGGCGCACTGGCTGTGGGATAGCAGTTTTCTCTGGAAAGACAGGTAAAATCCTGCCCAGGAAAAGAGGAAAAGGGAAAGTGTGGCAGAAGGACAGCTAGGCTTGGGTTCCAGGATTCGGTTGCACTGGCAAAGAGAGGCTGTTTATGTGGGAAGGTGGCAGAGCTGGAGCAGGAGAGGATGACTGCAGTGGAGGAAGTCAAACCCGGGATGGGGTTTCCACTAGGAATGACAGAGCAGCGGGAGGGAGAGCAGCACTAGAGGAAATGGATGCTGGGGCGAGCCAACATTGTCTTTGCGATAGGAGAGGGTGTCAGAGGAGGAGGAGCGAGGAGGCTGGAGAGACCCAATAACCAAATAAATGTAAGAGAAGGGAAGGGGAGCCGGGAGCGGCTGGATAACACCCACGGGAGGCTGGGAGCGAGGGCCGGCGGAGGGGGAAGACCTGGCGTGAGCACAGGGCAGGCCCGAGCAGCAGCAGGAGCAGCAGGAGCAGCAGGGGCAGGTGAGGATGCGCCCCGGGCGGTGCGGGCTGCGGGCCGTGCCGAGCCCCCCGCGCCGCAGGACCGCCGCAGGGCAGGGGCGCGGGGCGGGGGCTCCTCCTGCGCTGTCCCCGCCCCCCGCGCCCCCCGCTCCGCTCCGCTCCGCGCCGGGCGGGGCACACGGAGCTCACGCAGCGCCGCGCGGGGCTGCGGGCACCGCCGCTCCCTCCGCACAGCGCGGAGCCGCCGCCCGGGCAGCCGAGGTAGGGCCGGGAGCGGGGAGCCGGGAGTGGGGAGCGGGGATGGGGGGCGGCCCCCCTTCCCGGGAGCGTGTGCGCAGCGCGGAGCGCGGGCGGCTCCCGCAGCCTCCCCGCAGCCCCGATCGGCGCGGAGCGGGCCCGGTGCTGTCAGAGCCGCCCTGCGCCCGCCCCGCCCTGCCCTGCCCTGCGGCGGCCCCAGCCCGTCCCCGGGGACCGCGGCCGCCGCCCCTTTCCCTCCCTCTCCTTCCCTCCCTCCCCGCCCGCGGTGCCGCCTCCGCCGCGCAGCCGCACGCCCCGCGCGGTGCGGTGCGGAGAGCCCGGCTCGGCTGCTGCTCCTGCGGTATTCCTTGCTAGACGGATGTAATTCCTTCTTTATTTTTCTTCGTCGGGGCGGTGCGCGGGGGGCGGCGCGGGGGTCGCGGCGCGCTGTCAGCCGGGCCCGCTCCGGGGCTTTGTGTGCGGGAGCGCCGCGCTGACCCCGCCGCGCTCCGGGTGTGGGGCTGCGGTCCGGGCGCGGCCATCGCCCGCCGCCGCGGGTGCCGCGGTGCCCGCAGTGAGCGGCACAATGCGTGGGCTTGGTTCGGTTGTCTCGGGGATGGCTCTAGCTGTTAGGTGGGTACAGGCCTGATTTAACAAAAAAAATATGGCAGACTTGTGCTAGAGCCTGTGAGACTGCAGCAGCTCTGAAAAACCCTTGTTCATGGCACTGGGGCTGACGTTTCATTCAGTAGCTGATGTTTTTCCTTTTGGAGTGATGATACAGAATGAGCATTGAATTTGTGATGTTGATCTCTTAATCGTGAGTGGAATTGCATTCTTGTTTAAAGGTGAGTAGTGATCTGTGTTTGTACGATGTGCTCCGCATTGTCCGTAGGTATAAATGCTAAATGTTCAAGATTGCAGGGAGAGGGAGTAAACACAAACTGCCAAGATCTGGAGCGTTTGGCTCGTCCTTCGACCTTTATTGACAGGATACCAGCATTATGAAACCTGCTTATTGAACAGTTTGGGAAACGGGCTGGAATTCCCGCAGCCCGGCATCGTGCTGACAGGCATCTTGGGGAACAATGCTCCCCGGAGCCGGGGTTAGAGAGGCAGGACACGGAGAGGAATTTATTCCGAGAGATAGCAGCCGTGTGAAAATGTCAGGGGAGGCTGTGACTCCTCAGGCCATTGCAGGAAAACTCTGCTGGAGGAAGGACTTGCATATGCTCACAAGGCTCTGGGGAGAGAGACAGGAGTGAAAATGGAATGGAATAAAGGGCTGGGAAGGTGGGTGATGGCAGTGGGATGTGATTTCTAAAGAATCGTTCTTATCCTTTAGCGGTTTTTTTTCTCCGTGTTTCTGGGGAGAACAGAAATGGCTGTAGTGATGCCTCCATGACTTAGCAGTGGTTGTAGGGCTGTGGGGAGGGACGAGGGGCTGGCTCATGTGTCACAACCAGTGCTGGAGAGGCAAGAAAATAGGGAATATTTTGTTACTTCATGCAGTAGCATATGCGTGGAATTATGAATGTGGAATCAGGAGGTTGGGTTCTGTTCCAGAACACGCTTTAGGTTTTTCTGTAATGCAGGTTAAGTGCAGCAAATGACACTCACTAAAGCAGGATGCAGCATTTTGGGATAAAATAGGAGCTTGCAGCAGCCATGTGGCAAAAAGCGTTAGAGATGCTGTTTCATCTCTGTGGTGGCACGGATGCTGCAGCTTTTGGAATTGCTGTGTGTCACTGAACCCTGCCTGCACACAGGAGTGGGGCAGAGAGGGGCAAAACCCTCCTGCTGCATGTATGGAGACCAGGATACTGCTGTGTGCAGCTCCAAGAGCCCCTGGGGAGCAGGAGTACAAACCATTTTATGAAAGGTGTTTTCTTTTTCCTTCATCATCTATAAAATGGAATGAGTTAAACCCCCTTTATTGGGTGAGCCTGGATTGCTTGTTTGCATTACGCCACCTGACTAAGGATTTATTTTTCATGTGGGTCAGTTACAGGATTTAATATTTGTAGTTGGATTGTCTGCAAAATAATTGTATTTCATTAGTGAGGAGTGCATGGACATCTTTTGTGGAACACAGAGGAGAAAGTCCGTTTATGCAGATGTTTAAGGGTCAGACTGCAAAAGTTATTTAGACTGTTAGTCTCTATAGGCACCTAAATTCCTTAGTCATCTGATCTGGGCACAAGTGAACAACCAGTGCATTAGTTTATCATTGCCTATTAGCCATGAGTCAGCTCCTAAATCCTGCCCAGGCTGGTGTCTGTGGCCACAGGCTTCCTGATTGCCCTTTCCCGGGTCTAGGAATACCTCTGGAAGTGTTGGAGCCTCAGGGGCCGGACAGGTGACCTGACGTCAGGGCAAGGAGCCACCAGCTCCCCTCAGATCTCTCTGGCTCGTCTGAGGTTGTGCAGGAGAGCAGTGCAGGCTCTTTCCTGTGGTGCCTGGAAGCTCCTGATGAGACCAGGCCTGTGCTCCATGGTGGGAGCTGTGTGGAGCCATAAGGGCTTTCCTGGCGTATCAGCTCCTGCCGTGGGCTGCTCCCGTTCCCAGCTGATGGAGCTGGGGAGTTTGCCAGCATGTTGGACCCTTACCTTTGCTGAGGCTCATGGCAGCTTTCCCAAGTGAAACCAGCAGGAATCTGGCCGAGAGGTGTGAAATGTGAAAATCCAGTTGCCTCCTCTTGCTTTAAACCTGAGAAACCATCTCATGTTGGATTGTTCTGACCAGGTACCACTTGTGTGGAGAAGCAAGTGTTGGAGCTGCAGCTCCACACCGAGGGGAGTGTGATCCATTAGGATCTGTGTCCTGCAGAGCCTGGTTTGGAGCCTGCTTCCCCCACTGCTGGGTTCTTTTCCCCCCACCCACATGTGGTTTTCATTTGTCAGCCTTTTATTATTACTCTTAAAATGATCTGTTGCGAATTTGTTTTTCTAATGAACATGAATACAACGTTGCAGCAGTTACAGCTGGACCTTTGGAGGCTTTTCCTGTAATGAAAAAAGGGTTTCAGAGAGATTACATGTTTTTTTTAAAAAACAGAAAGACATAAGAAAAATTCTTCTTACGCCCAGTAGACCCCAATTTATTCAACAGCTTGATCAGAGCAACATAGATCAATTCTATATATATATATAAGATTTTTTTCTATTTTGTCCAACTTTATTTCTTTTTCATGTATTGTTAATCCCAGACACATTTTTTACTGTCCATTCCTCATTAAAAAAAGGCCAGTTTTGCATGGAAAAAGCTTTGATGTGTATTGTTAGGTGAGGGTTGAGTTCGTAACAGATTTTATGGCTGAGGGGGCTGTGTCTGGAAGTGTTATTTCTGCTTGCAGTGAAATGTATGTGATTATCAAAAGATATGCACCAATGCATAGAGGTTGTACTCAGGGATTGTGTGCATCTTCTGATGGCCAAGGACAGATTAAGGTTGAGGATTATATTGAGCTATTGTTTTTCATCACTGTTAACATTTTTCTCATCATCTTCTCTTCGAGGTTTTTTCTCATTGAACGGTGATAATTTCAGGATGTTCTTACTTTGTTATGTCTCATCACTTTCCTGCTATTCTCTTAATATATTATTTGACTGTTTAGTATATTTACTCTCCTATTACATTGCACAAACTCATATTTGTTTTTAAGCTGCATGTGTTTTTAGCCTACCAGAAATCCCTTCAGTGTGTCACCACTGCCACCAGAGAAACACGTTTATGCCGCTGTGCAGCCACTTTTATTCCACAACGTGCTGAGTGTTAGGACTTTAAAAAGAAATGGAGAGTTGGTTTGATTTGTTCAGCAGCCCCTCACGTCAAGAGGGCAGTGGGGAGTGAACAAAAGAGGCACTGCGTGTGAAGCCCTTGTGGCAGCAGATGCTGACCCACACCTGTTGGATACTGGGAATAGCCTCGCTGGTCATACCAGCCGTGCCCTTGGAACAGGAGAGGTGTGCCATTAACACTCTGTTCTGAGAGCTAAAAATACTCTGCCACCAAACTGTTCACAGGTAAATGTTCCAAATTTAGCAGTTTTTTTGTTTACTGGGATTCCAAACATAGGCTGTTCCCTTTTTGGGAGAAGTAGCCAGACCTGAAGTTACACCTGCTGAGCAATTAGCCTGTAATCTGTGAAACATGTTCAGGAGTGATGTTCTTGGATTTGGTCTCCCGGGTTTTGTTCACATGTCCAGAGTTGTGCACAAGAGGAAAGCATTTCTCATTCTCTGTTTGTGAGAATAGGAAACACAGATGCTTCTGCAAGTCATCAGAGAAGCTGTGGGCTTGCCTTGAAAAGCAAAGTATTTGTATTTTATTTTTAAAACAGGAATAGGGATTGACTGACAGCTCAGTTTGATTGGTGTGACCACTGGGTTTGGTTTCATTAATCATGTCTCAATACAGCATGGAATGATTCCTGGAATGGGCAGCTGCTACTCTGCATGAGATGTGGAGTCTGGGAAGAGACAGTAGTTGCAGACACAGATCTAGGATGTGATCAGAGAAGAAGAGATGCAGACCTGGAGCCACCCAGCCGTGCCCCACTGCCCATGTGAGCAACTGGCACGGGGTTAATGGGTTTGAAATAGCCAACTTAATGAATAAAGCATTTATGCTTCATATGTTCAGTCTCCCTGTAGGAAGTGCTGGAGTGGCTGCTGTGATCCTTCCTGCCCTCAATCCACGGGGACTCGCACACCTTTAGTTCTGGCTTTTGTTTTTTCAGTTTGCCCCGAGGTTTTGTAAAACAGCATCACATTGAGGTCATGCCTGTGCTAAAATCTCCTGGCCAGGGCTGCAGTGGTGCCTGCAGAGATCAGGGAGGATCATGCCCCACCCTGAAATTGTGGAGTTGGATTTTCCATTTTCCCCCTTCCTTGGAGGCGTCAGTGGCCGGGGCTGGGTGGGAGGTGCTCCGAGGTGACGCAGAGGTTCCTCTCCAAGCCTGGCCCTGACATTTTAAGGTTATACTGATTACCCAGTTTATCCCAGGCAGACATTTTTCCCAAGCCAGACCTACAGGCATCTTTGGGAAGTCTTTTGTTTTCACTGTGGGATTCAGCCCCAGTAGTGTCCCAAGAACGTGGTCAAGGTCTTCTACGAAGAGTTGTGGGGATTTTCTGCCATCCAGCAGTAATCCAGATCTGCAGCTTTTGGTTTTGTAAGTTCCTGCCTTTTCTTCTGAATTAATCCTATTGCTCTATGGATTGATTTATTACAGAATGGCTTGGGGTGTCTGCTTTTGGTTCTTACATGATAAAGGGGAGCCTTGTGTTTGGAAGGGCAAGGAAACTACACATGGATCTTGTTCTTCAGGGCATGGTGAGCTCTGGCAGCGTGGGCAGAGCCTGGGGTACGGTGGGGCTGATCACTCTGGGGTTGTGCACCAGGACCAAAAGCTGATTTTTCCCACTCATAAAATCAATTTTGCTTAGTGCCTAGACACCACAAATGCTCTAGCTAATTATAGCAAGTAGCTCCTCTTGTTTTTTGGCTTAGAAGGGAAAAGGTGCTGCCTGCTGTATGTGAACTAGTTTGACATAGATACATTTATTTGAACACCCACAGGTTTTGGTTTTGGACATTCCAGATGTTGGCTTTTGTCAGGAGCTAAACCAATGGTGAGATTTTCTTGCCAAAGGCTTTCACTGACTTTTCTCTAAGTAAACAAATATTTAATGAAAATGTTTCAGGGTGATCTGGGCTGGTCTCTGCAGATAGGGGGGGTGGCTCGTGGCTCTGGGGTGCCAGTGGCACACACATTTACAGCAACACTGGAATGCAGCATGGAGCTAATTTTTGGAAAGGGGCTTTGGGCCTAGATCTGCCTTATGGAAGTCTGGTATTTGATACAGGAGGGTCATCCAGTACAGCACCCTTTGCTAGAGCCTGGATCATGCAGGACTCTAGCAAGGAAGTCAGGACAGTTCTCCATGACTTAACAGGAATTCCTTGTCGTACAGGATCCATAAGGGGTAAAGATAACCTGGTTAGTTTAACATTTGCTTTTATAATGTAGAGTACTGTGACCTTTTCTGGACCCTAATGCCATTAATAACTCTCTACAATTTCATCATAGTACAAGATGAATGGATTAATTGCTACCTTTTTATTTTTAACACTTTTTTAGAGTAATGTATTCTTATAGCAATTTTAGATGCTTTTAGGAGGCCAAGTCCTGAGGCTGAAAGAAATCTGGTTGATTTTGGTGGGGCTACACTGATTATCACAAGTTGAAAAATCTGCCTTGCAGTCTTCAAGTTTTCATAAAACAAACACTGGAGCCTGTTGTGTTTTATTCTGTTGGTGTTTTTGGCATCAGAGAAGCTTTTCCTGATTGTTTTCCTCACTTGAAGGCTGATTGTACTAAGTGACCTCTTGCTACTAAAGGGTGGGTCAGTTTATGTGGGAAAGTCTTAGTCAATGTGTCTGGGAGATAAGTGGGACTGCATCCCAACGAGCCTTGTGCGTTGAATACTGGAATGTGCTGGGGATTTGCCAGGAGATTGGAAGCAGGACTCTGCGACAAGCCCAGTGCAGTCACACTCTCCCTAAAATAGCACTGTGGATAACAGGAGATCTGCAAAGTTATCACTTACCTCATTTTCGCACGAATTCTTTCCTAAAAATGGATTATTGACTGAGGGTTCAGGCGGGTTTTTTCGGTAATACATTCCATTTGCATTTTGAGAGCAGTCATGTCCCTCTTAAGTCTTATGCTGCAGGTAAGAGGGAAAAAGCTGTGGTGAAACCACACAAGTCCCAGCACAGGAAAAGCCATTTGTATCGTCCTCATCACCACCTGAATAAGAAATGAGATGGGTTTTACCTCAGTGTAGGTCAGTAGGAGCCTCTTCAAATTCATCTTGAACTATCTGGAAGTATCAAGGCAGAGATGAATCAGTTCAGCGGCCTCAGGCATGCCTGGGCTGGCTGTGGGTGACAGGATTTTGGCACCAGCCCCTGGATGCAAACAGCCAGTGTTTGGATATTCAAATGAGCAGTGGTTTACCACTGCAGACCGTAGATGGTTTTGTTTAAGGGGAAAAAGAAGCAAATTTGATTTTCGGCCCTGTGTCAAGTTTGTTGAGGGAAGAATCTGATTGTGCAGCTTCAGTGGTTGGCATAAGCCAGTTAAGCTTAAAACCTGGGGTGCCTGAATTAGTTTCTTACGGAAAGAGGATGAGTTGGCTGCTAAATGGGATAGTGTGAAGAAAGTGCGGGGGCGGCCGGGTTGGGAGCAAGGTTGGGAGATCCTGAGTCAGCAGGTGGTTGGTTAGCCCCAGTGAGAGGCTGTGTGAGGAAAGTATGGATCCAAATAACATTCCCTGGATGTGTGTTTGCACTGCAGCTCAGTGAAAGGGAAAATAAAGGTGGGATTGTCAGGGAATCATACGATTGAGAACAAAAAGCCTGGAGTGCCGTAAGTCGTGACCTTTTAGTGCCTGCAGATTTGAGGATGAGCTGCGCTCTTGGAAAGGCAAATGGGTTAGAGGTCATTTGTGGAAAATATCCCTCAGCTTCTGGTGTGCACTGCCAGCCTGGTGTCAGTTCAGCTCCTGAGCCCCACGAGATGTGACTCCCAACAAGCCTGGACCAGGACTGACATCCCTGGCCCCGGCAATTAGATCCACGTGGATTGTGCTTGGAGCGGAGCGGTGTCACATCCCCTGTGCTGCTGAGGTTCTCCGTGGGGAGGACACTCACTCAGCAGCAGCTGCCAGGCTCTCTGTTATCCTGCTCCACAATCCCTCGGGAAGGGAAAGCTGTGGCACTCAGGATGAAGTGGGGCATTGTGGTTGTGCTCCGAGGTTGGCTGGGGAGGAGGATGTGGCGCAGCAGCCCCACCCCTGTGCCCCCGGGGGGATTCCCTGACCCCAGGTGCCCCATTGATCCAGCTTTGCAGCTTCCCAGCACCCGGGTGTGTAAAGGAGCTTTATTGCTGCTCCAAGGAGGGACATGATGACATCAAACCCAGGTAAAAGGGAAAAAGAGGTAAAAAACTGCAATCCAATGGAGTTTCACTGAGCTCTGCCTTCTCCAGTCTTGCTCACTTTCAGGTTTTGTATCAGGAGGCATAAAAATTTCCAGAAATTGCAGTTTATGTAAGAGATGTGAATAATGGCTAATAATAAGTGAAACTGCCGTGAGGAGCAGGAAGAGGGGGGAAGTAGGTTATTTTTAGAGATCTATTCTCATTGTATGCTAGACAAACAAGAATAAGGTGACTTTGCATTAAACATATACCACAAAAAAGTGAAGATATTTTCCCCAGACAAATCCCCATGGTGCAGTAATGGTCTGTACTATCTGCCAGCTTAGGAATCAGACTCAAAACTGCTTCTTCACTGTTTAGTAAGAAAAGAGGGACCTTCCGTGCTCATTTTCATTGCAGTACTGTGATTCTTCTTGCTCTGTGAAGCTTGAGAATGAAGGATCTGAATCCCCACTTGTGCCAAGTTACACAACTACATCCCAGCATGGGATGTCGTGTCCATTTACATCATCACAGTCTGGGGCTTGAGGTTTTAAATCCTCTTCATAGAGAAATATGCACAAGAACATCTCAGAATCACAGAATTAACTAGGCTGGAAAAGATCTTTGAGATCATTGAGTCCAACCTATATCTGAGATAATTTTGTATTGTTCAGTTACATCTCAGAACCGTGTTAGAAATGTAAAGATTGTTAAAAAACATGACAAGATCCCAAAATGTTGGAGTCAGGGATGGTGATCCCTCTCCCTGGGCAGGGAGCACACAGGTCTTATCTAACTGTGTTTTTAGTCTGAGTAATCTTAATCAGGTAGTAAATCCTGAGTGAGATTATGCTGTTGCAACGAGTGCAGCAAAGATCAGCCGCAGGGCTAGAGGGGGATCTGGAGATGCCTGCTTGGATATCCAAGGAGGCAAACCAGAACTTCGGAGGCTTTGTAGGATCTTCCTCTGAAGGAGTGGGGAAGAAGCCCAGTGAAGACAAATGATGTGTTGGCTGCAGCAGGGCTGACAGGTGAGGAGCACATGGACATTCCAGGGCGAGGCGGAGCGCTGAGGGATGTTTCTACAGCTGCTGCTGACCAGCAGAAAATAACATGAATCACTTGGAGTTGCAGTGGCACAGCAGAGCTGCTGCAGAGTTCAGAGAGTCCCAGAGTTCCTTGGATTCCTGGCATGGGGTGATGAACCCCCGCGTCACCTTTAGGGCAGTTTTCTGAGCAGAGCATCCACGTTATTCCAGGGTGCCTCTAACAGTGGGACAGCTGTTTGCAGTTGTAACTTCTGGTTGCCATAAGATGTGGCAGGAATCCAGGGAGCCATGGAAGAGCCCTGGGCCTGAAATTAATTTTCAGCCAACTCGATTAGATCGGTGCCTGTAGCAGACTTACCACTACAATTTTATGTGTATTTTGGGATAAATGCAGCCCCTTGCTGGTATTTAGTAGCTTGGCCATCATATCTAAAGGAGAGCTAGGAGGGTGTGCAGATACATAAAACAAGGGACAAAAATATCCTTGTATGCATTTTTAATGCTCTGCTTTGTGGCTTGATCAAAACAGTGCAATTTGATGGGGATGAATGTTGAGAAATGGTCACTATGCAGCAGCACAGCTGCTCCATCAGAGGGGAATGAATTCCCAAATTGCATCCCAAGCTTGTTATTAGAGGATTAAAGAGCTGGGCGACTCACCTTGGCTAACTGTCCTGAAACTGTGCTTACGCTCATCATACATATAAATAACTATTATGCAAATATTACTGAAGCAACAAAGCAGGTTTTGAATTTGCTTTGTGCCTTGCAAATGGCCAAGTCACTTGTCCCCATGTTCTAAATGATAATCTTGTTTTCCCCAAACACAAAGCACTGAAATTACCTATGTAGTAATTGGAATATACCACTCAATTCCTCTTTCTCTGAACTGGCCTCAGCGTACAGTAGCAGACTGGAATGTTTCGTACATAGTTTCCTTCCTTGATTAAGTTAAAATTTAAGAAGATTTCCCATTTGGGCTGTCATCAGGAGCAATACATCTTTGTTCCTTTTAAAAATCTGTCCATTCTGGTTTTGACTGACATCACCTGCTGCCTGGATATGTCTCTGCAGAGAGGAAATTGTCTCAGGTTGTACCAGGAGAGGTGTAGGTTGGATATTAGGGAAAATTTCTCCATGGAAGCGGTTGTCCAGCCCTGGCACAGCTGCCCTGGAGGGATGTAAAAGCCATGGGGATGTGGCACTTGGGGACATGGTCAGTGGTGGCCTTGTTGGGTTAATGGTTGGACCTCAGAGTGGATCAGGAGTCAGAGGCTGGATGGATGCTGGGTTCTGCCTCTAAGTGCTCGTGGGTTTTGTGCAGATACCTGGTCCTTGAATATTGTACCTCAGGGATCTATTCCCCTAGAATCACTTGGAAAACCCTTTGCTACTCCTTGGAGAAGTCTTGGATGTGACTTGCCGTAGAGAGCTCCCTGTTCCCTGGGGTGGTGGTTTGGGAATCAGGGTGTTATGATGGGAGGCTCCAAATTAACTGCAACCTATTTTCTTAATAATAATAATGATGATGATGATGATACTGTGAAGTACTGTTAACAGCTCCTCCATCAGTGGAATGGCCATGTCAGCCTTGCCTGGGGTTTGGGTTTCTCCTACAGGGACTGATGAGGCAATTCCCAGAAGAAGTGACATGTTTGGGGAAATGATGTACCCGTGTGTTTGGTGACTGGCACTTGACACGTTTTCCTAGATTTATTGCTAGAGAACCCCGGTCTCCTCGGGGACAATGAGGAATTTTCCTGGCTCTGTTGGTATGGAGTTATTTTGCTCTGACCTGTTCCTGATGTTGGCAGGTGGTAGCCATGGGAGCCAGGGTATCCTCCATGGGGTCAGATGAGATGGATTGCAATGGGATTAGCTTCGTGTTTGGAAGTTTGTGTTGTTTAAAAGTTGCATTTTGTGGTGGGGGAATCCAAACAACCCAAACTTTGTGGGCTTCTTCCCGAGTTGCTGGGTTCAGAAGGAAGGCCAGGGACTGTCTGGTGATGTCAACAACAAGAGGGAGGAGGCTTTGTAATTTGAGTGTTGCAACAAACAGAAACCCGGCAAAGGCCAGAAGAAATGCAGCTGAGGGAAATTTTTTACAAGCCTATGGTTAATTTTAGCTGGGAGTTTGGGATGTAGGTATTTTTAATGGCTTTTAATTTCAAGGGCTGCTGAGGCATGGCGGAGAAAGGATGTTGTGTGTGTGTGTGTGCGTGTGCCGACCTCCCAGCCCTGGTTTTAGCTGTGACACCTGGCTGGGTTTAGCAGCTGGATGTTGGAAAGCTTTCATAATTAGTATTTTAATGCTTTTGTGCACAGTGGTTTCTGTTGGAGGCTATGGTAAGTCTCCTCAGCTCTGTTTCCGTGCAGAATTCAAAATGACATGGGAAGCACAAGCCTTTGCACAGAGCTGTGTCACAATCTCCTCTTTGGTCGCCTCTCCCTATTACAGTGCTATGATTGTGAGGCATCCATAAAGCCAGTGCTTTGCTAAAAATAAGCCATTCCTCTTGCAAATGCTATTACAATTCTGATATTCAAATATTAAACCTTCTCTGCAGTGTTAAAAATAGCTGTGAACAGAGAAATCCTTTCCTTATTCTTAGCTGGGAAGTTGAATATTGAGCGAGTGAAAGGTTCGATCCCGAGGCTGGAGCTGTGTGGGAGTTGAGCCGAGGCTTCTTCACCCCTGTTTCTTCACCCCTCATCTGCTGCTGTTGTTGTTGAACACAGAGGATGAGTGGGTGGGAGAGAGAAACGAGTAGGAAGTGGATCAAAAGAAAGTGAGGAGTAGCCAAAATGAAATGGAGGAAATAAGAGTGGAAGCACAGTAAGAAGAAAAATCTGGATTTAAGGTAGAAAACTGCATTGAGAGTGTTTCATCAGAACAAGGCTCCAATCCCGATGGCTGCCAGACAGGGATTTGGGGAGCAGCTGGCAGAGGGTGTGAGGCAGACCTGCCTCTCTCCCACGGCTGTGGGTTCAACCCTCCATGTCTGTGGCAGGAGCACTGAAAATTGCAGCAAGCCACTAATTGCCTTTGGGAGGCCACTTACAAGGGTGGGAGCATCCCTAGGATTGAGCTCGGTGGGAAGATCAAGGGCTTGGCAAGTTGGGGTGTGTACTCCAAGTGCTGATATCCTCAGCCTACACGCTCCAAGAATGCACAAATTGAAAGGCAGGTGTTTATTTTTCTCCCCCTTCCAATGTTCTTGTGCATTAACTAATGCAAAATTTAATAATAAAATACCATTTCAGCAAAATAATTTGCTTCCATTTGCCATCAACAAAAGATGTATTGGAAAAGAGAATTTCCTCTAGGGTGAAATAAAGGACAAGCAAACAGAAATTACCGTTGTAGATTTAATGGGGAAAAAATGGATTTACCGTGTGGCTTGAAAGTCATCTTAATGATATTGTGAGGCAAGGAAGGAACCAAACAATGCCCACCTTTTATCATGGAAATGAAGGCCAGAAAGGCTTTCAGCAAACACTGTTTAGCCAAAAATGAGGGTGAAGGAAAATCTAATTTGACCATATAATCCTGTTGTCCAGGTGAGTGGTGGCAGGACTGCTCTCTTTGCCTTTGAAGTTCCAAGGGAAAGGGGATCCTTTTTCCCTTTCTATAGGGAGGAGACCAGCACTAACATTTATCAGCTTAAGTTCGGTTCAACCAGTTGTGTTCAGCTGGAAACCCCTCTAATGATCATCCATCACTGCTGGAGTCTTCTTGGGAGAGAATCCTGGAGCAGGTGGATCCCACAAGGCAAAACCAGAATGCTTTTTGTCTCTGACAGTATTATCCATGGCCTAACGGGCTTGTCCTGGATTTCCCCCAGCAGGAATGCCATTCTGGCTGTGGGAACGTGTACTGCCAGAGGGCTGGCAGTGAGGGAAGAGCTTGATAAATCTCTGTGTCGTCGCTGTGTCTGGAATCACTTTGGGATCACAGCACTTCAACGCCCTAACGCTCCCTCTCTGTGCCCTGGCAGCTGCCTTTGGAGATCTTCCCTCCTTTAGGAGGTGCTCCAAGATACGCACAGGGAAGGTCCCTGTGTGTTCTCCTACCTCTCCTAGCACCCAGCCACCCTCCTCTGGTCACAAAGCCCAAATCTTGGAAACCCAAAATTGCATGAATTTTAGTCCCAAATGAAACACCTGGGAAAAAAACATGCTATGGAGAGGGCGTGGCATGGCTGGTCACGCACCGGAGTTCAGTCCTGGTTTGCAGTGGCCTCTGGCTGCTGGTCAGGGTCTCTCAATCAGCCACGGATTTTTCCCTTGTCCAGGTCTCCTTTTGCTGTAAGTGGAGACGGGATTCCTGGCTTTAGATTTGTATCAGGTCCCTCAGGTGTGGTGCTTGTGCCTGTTGTCACACCAAAGGCAGCTGTCTTAGCTCAGATCTGCAAGAAATGAGTTCATTAGTTCCCCTTCCTTTAGCAATCCAGGGACAATTGAGTGGCTTGTCTTTGGAACGCAACACTGACGTGGTGAAATGTCCACGTGTGCTGTGCAGGGAGCTGCCCTGCAGGCCACCAGTGTCCCCTTAATGTCTTTACCTGAGTCCTATTAACCACTTTACCTACAGAGATGTTGACGCACTTCTCACACCATGTTGGTGCTTGGGTGAGCAGCTAAGTGCATTATTTTAATTCAGTAACATCCTGGAGGCATTGAATTCCGCACACTGGCATTGTTTCCTGGCCAGAGCATGCTCACAGGAGATAACAGAGGTTACCAGGCCTCCCAAATAAGTTAATTTTTATTCTTCTCTGTTACATTTGAGTTTTGGATGAAGAAGATGGGTGAGCGGTGTCAGCTCTGGATAGTCCAGGTGTGCAGGTTGTGCATTTCCATGGCTGTAGTGGCACTGCCAGTGTCAGTGATCCTGATGCTTTCTGCCAAGTACCACCCTCACCTTTCTGTCTGGCATCCCCACATCTTTTGTCTCCTTCAGTTTTATTCAGTTATTCTCATTTTCAAATCACAGTGTCCTCATGAACCTGCCAGCCCCTGCCCAGGTTGCTGCAGCCATGTCTTGGGTTTTCTCAGATGACTTTTGGAGGGCCTGAAAGTAAAAGTATCTGGAATAGCTTAAGGGACCTTGGCTTCAGTGCTTATTTTTCATTGACAAAATCCAGACCAGGTTTGGAAAGGTGAGCAGAATTGAAAGTTATGTCAAGAAGAATGCTGAACGTTGCTCTGGAAGGGAAAGAAAAAGAAGTTGTTTAGACTTATGGCTGGCTTTTCTCAGGAGGGCTGAGTTGCAGATCCCTTGTCCTCAACTTGCTCATAAACCATCCTTGATTAATTTAGTAGCAGATCCAAGTGGGAGGAAGGAGAGGGAGCTGCACTAGTCTTGATGAAAGAAAATCTGCCCGAGGAGCAGGCGAATCCAAGCTGTAATTCCTGCAGAGCTTCAAACATGGCCCTAATTTTGCTGATTCAGAACCTCTTTTCTCCTAATCTTGGCATGGGTACCTGCAGGCAAATTTGTCCATGTCTTCATTTGTCAGAGTACAGCAGTGAGGGCTGAGGTAGGGACCAGAATTCCCAGGACACGGACTGGGAGAGCCTTCCTGGGAGTAGGATGTGGGCTCACGTGTGCTCAGGTGCCTTGTGACCTGGGGAAAAAGCCCTAAATGGGGAAAAAAAAGAGGCCAGACAAAGCCCTACAGCAGCATTCCCGGGGCTAGAGAATTCCTGCATAGCCCTGTGACCATCTGCTGCTCTCAGGGCTCCTCCCAGGATGTTTTGTGGTGTGTCCACTTTCCTGTTTCACTTGCACTGAATTAAATGGACTGATGGGTGTGATT
Source organism: Lycocorax pyrrhopterus obiensis (assembly GCA_014706295.1). Taxonomy (NCBI): domain Eukaryota; kingdom Metazoa; phylum Chordata; class Aves; order Passeriformes; family Paradisaeidae; genus Lycocorax; species Lycocorax pyrrhopterus. The sequence goes on from JACSVZ010000004.1 coordinate 5,172,668, forward strand.
TCTTTCTTGGTGGAAATTTTTGTGGGTATTCCCTGGACTTGCAGAGCAGATGATGACTCTGTGTTCCCTGCTCCGGCCCTATGAGCCTTCCCGAAGCCTGGACAGGGTGAGGCATCCCAAAATCCCTGTGCTAGAGACACAGCTGCTGTAGGCTGACTGTTTGGGATAATGAAAGGACGGAGATCAGAGTTTTGCCTCAGGCTTGGAGCATTGGAGACCCAATTAATTTTGATGGGAGTTGTTGGTGTCCAACACCTGTGAAAATGAAGCTTCCAGCATGATGCTGCAGGTAAGGAAGTGGCTCTGGGATCTCGGTGCTGTTTTGTCTCAAATGAGACGTAGAAAGTTACAGGAATTGTTACTTTGGGCATAAAACGTTGCTTTTGATATTTTCTGCCAGTTTTGTTGCTGGAGGGAGTGATGGTGAGGCTAAATTTGAACCCCTCAGTAGAAGTGGTTAATTAATGTGTTGTTGGTGCTCACTCAGAGTCACAAATCAGTAGGGAAGGGTTTAACATCAGAGAGGTAAAGTGAAAATGTGAGTATCCATTTCCCCAAACCCACAGTCTGTCCCCTTGCTGGTTTATTTATTCCCCTGCACAGCCTACTCTCCTGTTGGACACTGGAGAGTGGCTGTTCTATTTTAGCTGATAATTTGTCTGTGGTTGGGTTACTCCTGACTGACACTTCCACACAGGAGCCCAGACCCTCCCCTTGTGCCGGTGGGAGATGAGGTCATGGATGCCTGCTTTGGCCTGGGAGGAGGCTGTGAGTAAGGAGTCATTTTTGTCCTGTGAAATGCCAGCCCTGGTGCCTGGCTGGGTCCGTCTCGGAGGGGAGGCGGAGCTGGCAGCCCTTGCTCTGCGCAGAATGTCTGAGGCTCTCCGTAATTCCTGCCCTCCAGATCCCCCTCCTGCCTGGAACCCACACCCTGCTTTGTTCTGGGTTTGGCCAGCTTGGAGAGGTGCCTTGCTGTGCTGCAGCTCTCAGGACAACAAACCCACCAAGTCTCAGTGTGCTCCAGACTGTGGAATTCCAATGCTGGATGGGGCTGGGGTGGTGTCAGTAGGTGCCAGAAACACTGATCCTGAGAGATACGAAGCTCCAGGGAAAATGGCCTGGTTTCAGTCAGTGTTCAGTGGTGCTGTTCCTGCCATATGTGTGGGCTCCTGGCATTAACTCGGGTTTGAATGGTCCCCAGTTTTGAGTTCCTCCTCCCCCCCCACCCCCGCCGTATCCTCTGTAACAATGTCTTTAAATCTTGTGCTTCACCAGGATCCTGGAATAATCCAATAGCAGCCACTGGGGAAGGGAGCAGAGGAATACAGGGGAAGGTGCCTTCCTTGTGATGCTTGAGATTTTCAGCAGCCTTCAGGAATTCAGAGGTTTTATTTAAAATCAGGGTTTCTATTAATCTTTCAGCTAATTTCACTAAGCTCACAGGTAGCTCAAAGCTTCTGGAACAGTGTAGCACTGGTAATTTTGCTGCTTATACCCACTTTATATCAAAATACATCACAATAGGCTCTGGAAAAGTGCAGCAGAATTGAGTTGCAAAACAATCCCTGTGTTGTTGTACAGAATCTATGGTAACTTTGAATGGTATGAAGTTTTAATAGGCATTAAATCTTTGTAAAATACCCAGTACAACTCTTGTGTATCTGCAATTAATAAGTAATTCAGCCATGCCAAAGTCAAGCAAGCACAAATCCCCTTTATACCACACTGTACCATCTGTCTCATCTATTTGTGTCAAATATGGCTTGTTTGGGTCTGTCCTTCCACAGGCTGTTCTGGTAGATTAAATTAAAATTTCTGGTCAGGGAAACAATTTTTTCTTGATGTTTCTAGCTCAGGTAACAAACATGGGTTTGGTGCTAGTTTTTGTAATGTATTTGGTAAAAAAGTATGTAGTAGTCAGCACAAATATATTTTTGTCATGGTTGACCAGAGGGATTTTACAGCTCCAGCACCTTTCCAGCAGTTCCTGTGGAAGAGCTGAGGGAAAGGATCGTCCTTCAGGCACTTGTAGGGTGACAAGCACCAAAGTGGATCCTGTAGATTATCTATTGCCCTGAGCTTGTTTTCTGTTTGTTCTCTGCTACTCTGGGAAGGCTCTGTTTGCCTGGAACTTGCATTAGGATGGTGCAATGTCAGAAAGGAATATTGAAAAGGACTTGGTTTCCTTTCTGCTCCATTGTGCCCGTCTGTGTGAGCTGGAGGTGCTGGGGGAGTGCAAGGAACAGCATTGCAGTGGGGCAAAAATAAACCCTGGGACTTGCAGGTAACCTTTTCTTTTGATGCTTTTCCAAAGCTGGTGCAGTGCCCTGTGTCCTTGTGGATTACAGAGGTTGCTGCACTGGGAGCTGCTGTTGGGGAGTAGGAATCTCCTTTTGGAGCAGAGCTGGGGGCTGTCGGCATGGATGTGTAACTTGGGGTGTGGCCACTTGGGTTTTACTCCCTCTTCTGCACAGGGGATGCCTGGTTTTGGAGAATAGGGCCATTTGCAGGGTCCAGAGATGCTTGAGGGGCTCCAGGGCATGTGGGCCTGCAGGTGGGATGCTCGGGGGAACGGGACTTGTGCATCCTTGTGGTTCCCAGGTTCTGATGGAAAAGGCTCAGCTCTGCTGCTCCTGCACTGCCTCTGAGTGTGTCTGCACACCAGCCTCCAGTGGGTGCCAGCCCACTCCTATGGCTTGGGAATGGGAGATTTCTCTCTGGGGCTGCTGTTAAAGCAGCACAGACACAGCCTGCATTCATCATTACCCTCTGGAGAGAGCCAGAGCGCAGAGCTTTTCCTGAGATGCCTGTTTGGAACAAGAACAATCTAAAAATACTGCATTTTTACTTACTCAGTCGCATTACCTCGCTGTGCTGCTCACCACCTCCCCTCAGCCTCACTCAGGTGTTTTTTTTGTCTCCAACCTTCACTTGCATGTGCTTTACAGGGAGAGATCCCTGGTCTCCAGAGAGCCGAGCCTGCTGTGCAGTGCCATGTGAAGGGAAAGCCAACTCCAGCCATTCAGGAATTAAAATGGCTGAGTCGGAGTGTGGTGAGTGTTAAGATGGAGTCAGCCGAGGGATCGTTCTAGAAATTACAGGGGGTGATTTTGCTGTCCCTGGTGAAGTTATGAGGCTTCCCCCTGTGTGTTGTGTTGGCATTGATGGCTAATCATCACTCATAGAGATGTTTTATTTAAAATCCCATCTTCAGTGCTTCTGTTCAGCTGCACGTGGTGCTGGAGTAGGAACCAACAGCGGGATGGATCCTCTGGAAGAGAAAGGGCAAAGCCATGCTCCAAGGTCTGCTTTAACCTCCTGCTGCCAGCGCCTGGCTTTTCATGGAGAATATCATAATTGAAAAGCTGGCATAGTGTAATCCTGAGGTTTATATTAAAGCCTCTTATGAGTGCATCACGCATTTCCAAACACTCCCATTAATATATTCTCTTTGAGAAATGCTCTGATCCAGGTGTTCTCTGGGTTTACCATTCCAAATAAGGATGCTTTAATTACTGGTGACCTGATTTGAATATGGGCTGGACTGATTTCATTTAAAATATTGATTGTAGCACATTGGACTGGTTATGCCTTTGCTTTATTCCTGGAGCAGCCACCATCCTCGCTCAAATCTGTGTGTTGAGGTCCTGTCTTATCCCAATTCCCATCAAAAAGGGACTCAGCACTGACCTGATCCTTTCAGTTAAAAGTTCCATTGTGCTTTTACATCTAATTCCTCAGTTTCACCAGGGTCTGGCGCGTGGGTGGAAGACATGGAGAGGACGGTGGTCAGGGCTCCAGTAGACATCTGGTCCCATCCCAGGCATGTGTGAGGTCTGGGAGCTGCAGTGGGGCTGCACTTTCCCCAAGGAACTGTTATGCTGCATTTTTGGTAAGGAGGGGAGCTGGGCTTCCTCCAGATCCGTGGGAGCTATGAGGGGGAGATCAAAGCACAGCTGGTTGGGAGCGGGGAGAGCATCCAACCACAAATAATTGTTCCAGCTTGAAATGCCAAGTGACAGTGAATGGCATTTGGAACAAGTGCTGGGGTGGGTCTGCTCAAATCTGTTCCTGGTAGGGGTCAGAGAATTACAGAACTGGCCCCACTTCATTTAAAACCAGTGTTGGTTTTGAAATCCTTGAAAAAACCCAACTTTTCTGGTTGGTTTTAATTTTTCTGCCCTGTGCTCTCGTTTGGCGAGGCTGTGAAAGCTTGGAGATTTTGTTTTTGCCTTGAAAGTGAAACAAGGCTCAGGATTTCCCCCGGGAAGCGGAGCTGTTAGAGGCTGAAAAGGCGACTGAGAGCTTTCTCCTCCGGAGGTTTGTCCTCGCCCAAGATGGCTGTCAGGAGGGATGTGTGGGAGAAAGGAAAAGCAGGAAGATCTGGAGAGCTGCCAAGCATTTAAAAGGGCTGTGTAGTAAACAGTCATTAGGTGGAAAATGATCAGGATTAGCGCTTTCTAAACGGCTCCAGGGCTGCTCTGGGTTTTGTTGGGTTGGTTTTTTTTTACTGTAAATCTGTAGGTGTAAATCTGAAATTTGTGAGAATCTGAGCTTTTTAAAAGTAAAAGCTAAAGAAGGTCCTACCACTTGTTTGCCAGCATTCCTTCATGACCATATCACCCCTGTTGTACTTATTCTCCCTAGGTAATTTTTTGATTCTTATTGAATTAAAGAATCATTTAGGTACATGAAATAAGATAATACTGACATAAGGCCCAATCTGTTCAGGATCCAAGGCAAGTGATCATGGCAAGTGAAGGATGTGTCTTTCTTCCTGTGTGGGATTTACTTCGTGTATTTCCATAACCCAAGACAATTCCAGACCTTAGTTTTCTGTAATTCAGGGAAAGGTGGAGGTTTTCCATAGGAAGCCCTGAATGCAGGGAGCGTGACTCAAGAAACCAGAGACATCGAGCAGTTGTTTTTTGTGACAGATGTTGGCTTGGTGGCCGTGACAGAACGTGGTGTGAAATGGAGCTTTTCTCTACTTTTCTCTACTTCTCTACTTGTCCTTTCCTAATGGTGCTTTTTGCCATCTGAATTCCCTTCAGGAAGGGGAAGTGGACACACCCCACCCGTGTGGTCTCTTCAATGTCTCTTTACCCACGTTCAGTGTAGAGGCTGTAGTCATCTTGTATGAACTCAGGTGAACAGGAATTGTAAAACATTTGAAAACTTTTTTTGAGCTAGAAGTACAATTGTGACTGATAAAGTCGATTTCAGAGCTGTGGGAAAAACATAATCTCCATAGATTTGTTTCCAACCCTCCAAATTTACCAGACTGACTGTTTTTTGGATGGTAACTGAGTGTCTAAATCTGTAATGAGGTCCTAACCTTTATAGGATCTGTGCTGTGTAAGTCACATTGTCGGGAAGGATGAAATCATTTTTCAGGAAGAATTTATCAGCAGCTGTGGCTTGTGGGAAAGGTGAAGGGCAATGTCAGGTTATCCAGCCAAATAGAGGTGTGCCTTGGGTGAGGAGGGAGGGAGCCTGGGTGCTTCTTGATAGGTGCCAGAGCAGAAACTCAGTGGTCCCACACGCTGGTTTGCAGAGATACAACCTTTTTTGGTGATTTATCCTCCTTTATAAATGCTTGGAAAAACAATTTCTGAGTGAAATGCGCCTTGTTTTGCCATTTTGTGCTGGTGGAAAGAAATCATTCCTGATGTAATTCGAAATGGCAAAACCATTACAGGTCAGTTATGAAAAATGCCAGTGACTTCCTTGTGTTTGCACTTTCACGGTGTTTGCTGTCAGCTGCAGAGCTTTGCACATTTTAAATATTTTGCAGAATTAATTTAATGGACCAAGGTTCAGAAATGTGGATGGGACTGGGGTACTTTTGCAGGCAGCTTAACCTGAGTGAGGTTTGGGCTCTGTGCACTGGGCAAGCAGCAGTCCCCAAAAATGCTGAGCAGATGTTGTTTGCCAGAAAATAGGAAAAAAGGTGAAAATTATCAGGTGTTTTGAATGCTGAGAGATTTAATCATGGATTCTAACTGCTGGGGACTTGACTTGATGTGTCAGGTATATTTTCTGGGCCATGAAGTAAGAATGAAATTGTCTGATTGCATTTGAAAGTTGCTGGGTAATGAAAACAACAGCCAAGATTGTATTTAAATACGAAATTAATATCAAGTGGCATTTATGGAACTCTGAGGAGAGATTGTTACTGAGAGGAGACAAGTGGAGATCAAAAGTTATTGGTTTTTGAAGGAGGAATTCTGGAATATTCTTCCAGGATAGCACACATAGTTATCTTATTAAAAACTCCAAAAGCAAACAGGTGATAGAAACAATCTGTAAGATCCTGTCCAGCGGGGAGAGCTCCGTAAGTCTTCAACATCTGTGCCCAATTACTGAGCTTCTCGGGGCCTTTTTTTTTCCTGTAGTGCACATTTCTCACTATGAACTAATAGTACATAATAATAAAGCGCTGGCTGTCTGCCAGCACAAACAGGGCTTTGGCGAACTTTCCGAGTGTTTGTGGAAGTAGAAAAGCAATGCAGCTGTTGGGCTGGGGCTGTGCCAGCTGAGGATCCATTTCCCAGACAAAAACCTCAGATCAGAACGAAACAAGGATCAGATATTTTATGTATCACTGCCTTGTGCAGGTTTTTCCTCGGTGCTGCAATGGTGGGGTTTGTGGGCAGGTTTTGGGCTTCGCACCTGCAGTCATCACACAGCTCCAGTGCTTTTCCTAATGGTTCTTCCTGTTCCAAGATAAAGGCTGGAGCTCTTGGTGTGACAATGCTTGGTACAGTTTCCCTGGGAGGTCAATGCAAAGGACCATAAAGCTTTTGGACCCTGTGGCTGTTGTTTTGTCCCTGTTCCCGTTCCCCTCCCCGGGGTGAGTGGGGCGGGTTCTGTGCAAGCCAGGCCGTGTTTACGTGTGGCCAGAAGCTGTTTGGATCCAAGTGCCAATAACAATAGTTGGATGCTTTGAAGGAGCCAATGTCATTGGTGTGTTTATTTGCCTGTTTTACTTGGAGAATCCAGAGCTGTGAATAACACGTGCTTCAGAGGACGGCACCTCATGCTCTGGGCTCCTCTCGTGGCCCCAGGGAGCTGAGGAGCCCTTCTCTTGGCCCTGGCTCCTGGAAAGGGCCTTTGGCTGGCTGTGTAGCCAAGATCCAGGCTGGAGGGATCAGGGCTGGCCAGGGCTTGTGTCCTGACTGGACTCACTGGGAGTACCATCTTGGGGATGGTGGACAAGACAGCACTCCAAAGATTAGCAAAGTGACATAGAAAACCTGGAAAGAGTCATCACTGTATCATATATAAAATGATAAATATCCCTTATCTCACATGGATCAGCACACAAGGATGTGCATTAAAATATTTATACAAAAAAACCCCTCAACCATAGTGGAAACATCAAAGAACCAAAATACTGACTGAGTTATTTAAGATGTAGCTTTTTTTGGGCTTTTGCTTCCCATCTATCATCTTATTTCCCAGGGTTTTACATTCTGGCCCATGTGCTTTCTCCTCCCAGGATGCATCTCAAATTGTTTGCTCCCAAATGCTCTGAATAACAAATTGAATTAATTTAGATGGCATTAAGGCTCTTTAACCCATCTCAAAGGGCAGGGATGCACTGAGGACCTACAGGCATGCATTTAAATGAAGGCAATAATGACATAGATTTTTTCTCCTTGCCTGACTATTTTATCTATGCATCAGATGAAAGTTGGAGGGGAAAGGTTTCTGTTAGTCTTGTCGGGAGTTGGCCAAAAAAAATGTGAAGAATGTAGAAAGGAATTAACAGCTGGTGTCCATTTAAAACTTCCATGTGGGCAAATGCAGGCAGCCTGCTTAGTTTTACCTGTTGTCTTCCTCTGGTCAGTGCCCACTGACTCACTAAAGGTTTAGTTTAGAAGCCAGGAGGCCAGTTTGGATGTGGTGCTCTTGATTCCTCTGCCAAGAAGCAGATAATGTGTGTTGTGTGTCCCCTGGGAAGGATGAGACACATTTCCTGCTCTTTGGGAACCAGGAGCTGTGCTTGGTTACTTGAACCAGGAATCTTGTTGGCCTGGTAGAATCGTGCCTTACACTGTCTGACTTGGTGATTTACTTGTGTGACATCTGACATTTCCCTCTTCTGGGGGAAGGATCCTTTTCCAGACAGCTTTCAGCCATGTTTCTGGTTTAGCCTAGCCAAAGATGTGCACTGCTGCTGCTGCAGGCTGTGCTGATTTGCAGAACAATTCTTAACATCCCCGTTTCAAGTGAGTATTTAGTATTAAACTGCTCCATTTCTCAGTTCACTTCCCAACCAGTTCCTGATCCAGAGAAATGCTGGCATTCCCTCACCCACAGTCAAGTACTGTCTTCATCTCCCCGAAACAAAGCTTGTCCCATTCTGTTGGTTATTCTGGGTTTATTTTCATTCAAGAGAGAACAGTTAGAATCCGTATGGTACCTGTAACATATTCCAGTGCAAGAGACAAAGCTTTGCATGATCCTGGCTGTGACTTGGGCTCCAGCATCTGAAGGCTGTGCTTGTTCTGGAGCAGGCTTTGGTGTGCCTCCTGTGGGACCACCACATTGTCCAAATCCGAGGGTTTTTTAAAAATTCTTCTTTCCTAGGCCAACTCTTTGTCCAGACCTCATGAGCTGATCGAGCATCTCGAGCTATAGCAGAGCTCACTCAGCAAGGGAGGTCTCAGGAATCTCTGGTACCTGGAGCCAGTACCTGTGTGGGAGCAGGTGGATTATCTCGGCACTGCTGTGGGGTAATTAGCGCTGTCTTGTGTTTCCTCTTAATGAGAGTGTCTGGGTGTCTGGACTCGGGGCTGCTCCTTGCTAGGTTGGTGCTGGAGCTGCTGAAACCAGCTGTTGCTTCAGCTCTGTTGCCTTATGGAGGGTGTCAGCAAATCCTTCCCCATTCCCGCCCCCAGAATCTGGTTTTTGTTGTTTGTTTGTTTGCTTGCTTGCTAATTCCAAACCTGCCGACTGCGTAGCAGGTTATTTCTTCCAGGCTGGCCCTTTAAACTGCTTCCCTGCTCTGCCTGCCTGTGAAGTATCGCTAATAAACAGAGTCCAGAACAAAAGCCTCCACAACAAAACATCCTTTTCTCCCTGGGCGTCTCCCTGGGTGCGGTTTCCCACCGCTCCTCTGCAGTTTGGGGGCAGAGCCAAAGCAGCTCAGTCTCATTCTTCCTCCCTGGAAGTTGTCACCAGGCAGCCTACCCCGACCAGCAGTTCCGAGGAGGGAGGAGGTGCCTGTGCACAGTCTGTCCTCGCTCTCTCCTCCTTGGCTGGGCGTGATGGAGCCTTTCCCTGCCCTTACATAAAACCCTCTAACACGGAGGAGGTTTGCCTAGGCGTAGATCAGCGTAGCTTGACTTCACTCCCTGGTTTTGTGCCCTGTCCCTCAGGGACACTCCAGGATTGCCAAGCCGTGAGTGTGCTCAGCCTCCCACGGCAGCATCTTGTTCTGGCTGTGCCTCAGCTCAGCACTGCGGCATGACCCAGGTGGGCGTCGCAGCCTCCTCCCTGTGGGAAGGAAATGGGAGCTCGCAGGGATGCCGGGAAGGGAAGATGGGCAGAGGCTCTGGCTCACTCCCACTCATCCACGGGTTGAACGTCTGTTGATTGGGCTGGGACCTTTCGGAAGGGTGGGGTGTGGAAGTGGAGAGGGAAAATAGAAGGGCAGGGGAGACAGCAGCTGGCTGGCTGGTAAGCCAGGCCTGTTTACTTGGCAGCCCTCCTCCTGTAAGGAGGTCAGAGCTATCGCATCTCGGCTCCGGAGACGGACCGCGGGAGCAGGAATGTGCTCCGGATGGAAGTGTGTCAGTGCCCGGAGTCAGCTCTGTAGCAAGGGCAGGCTTGGAGATGTTCTCCTTCTAAATGTAATCCAGGGCCATCGCTTCTGTGTGACACCCTCTGGGTAGGGGTGGAAAGTGGGGCAGAAACTTCAGTCCCAGACCCGCAGCACAGCACCTCTGGTCCCTCTCCCACCCCCAGAAACTTGGCTGTGGCTCTTTTCATTCGAATTAATACAACAGATGTAAACTGATATTGATAAATTATGTGGTCACACAGAAGCAATCGCAGCATTTCTTGAATGACCCGGTGATGTCTGAGTTATCCATTTATTCCTGAGGAAAGTTTCCTTGTAGGTTGCAAACTGAGGCGCTGTCTCCATGATGCCCCTCAGCCAGGTGCCACCTGGCACTGCCAGTTTGCTGTCCAAGTAAACAGTGATGTCACCGAGGGCATTCAGGTTGCCTGGGACTTCCTGCCAAGTGGGGGTCATGGCCAGGGTCAAGATGTGAAGCTTTTCCTGTACCGACAGCAGTGCCCTCATCCAAAGGAGAGCCAACTGTCTGGCAGGCCGGAGGCAGCGGGAGCGTCTCCGCTTTCAGTCCTTCCCTGACACACAGCGGGTTCCCAAAGCTCAGAGGTCTGTTTCTTGTAAGTTGGGTCATGAGAGAGTGGAGACCAGAAAATGGGAAACTCCTTTCCGAGGGCACCTGGTTTTTATTGGAGCTCTGCTCTGTGTGAGCGCTTGAAAAATACTAAAAAAGAGTTTTTTGTTTTGTTCCTGAAGAAAAAGATAAATACCACTGTAGACAATTGCCCTGTATTTTCACTTTTTTTTTGGTGAAGGTCAACCCACAGATACCTTCTAGAACAGGGTGATACTAAATATTGTCCTTTAAATGCTCAGTGACTGCGGAAGGAATTTTTTGGGTAGTTTCTTTGGAAATGTGTTAGTAAGTAGTGAAATACATCAGTTTTCCTTCCTGCCGGACAAGTTGTCCTTGGTTCCTCTACCAGTCCATCCACAAGTACTTAGAGGTGTTTGGAAAGTGGATCTTTGCCTTGCTCGGTGATCAGGATGGTGAAGGGTGAAATGCAGAGGCTTCTAACAACTTTACAAGGTGGTTTGGTGAAACAAGGTCCCATCCCCATGGCAGGTCTCTGTGAAGACTCCTGGTCTCCCCCGTGGTAGCTGTGAAACAGCTGAGTTGCGCTAAAGCTGAGGGGTGGATCAGAGTAAAGGTTATCTTGAGTGAGAGCCTGCGTCAGAAAAGTCCTTCCCGTAGTTCCAGATGGGACTCAGCTGACCTGGAGCCTTTTTGATTCCAGCTCCAGTTCATTTCCTCTTGTGGATTTCATTTGGGTTACAACCCAGAGCACCCTTTGTGGTAGATACAGACAACATATTGTTAATCCTACTCAGATTTTTGATTATTATTATAATAAAAATTTTACTAATTTACCAGCATCAGAACATTTTTCTATTACTTTCTTTTATTTATCAAAAAGTTCAGGCAATTCCATGGTCAAAATTTCCTCTCCAAGAATTTATAGAAATAAGGCCATGGGCTGTAAGAGCTGAAGGGCTCTTGGCCTGGTGACAGTCGTATTCCTCAGAAAAAGGAGTGGCATGCCAGCTGCTGACCCCACAGATCAGAGCACACAGGTGCACCAGCACATATTGGTTGTCTTGTAAAGCCCTCACAACATTCAGGATGCTATTCCAGTCCCGACCAGAACATAATCCCTGGGTTTGCTGCTCATTCCTCACTTTTCAAAGTGACCAGCTGCATTTGCACCAGAACAAGTCTGCAAAGTCTGAAGAGCAGGTTCAATTAAAACTCATGAACTGGCACATGAATTTTCCTCCATGGGAACATCCTCCCTTGGCCTAAGCTTTGGAAAAGGCACCTTCTGGATGGGTTACCCTTCTCAGAAATGCAGCTCTTTCTGAAAATGAGTGGGAAATCTAATAATTGGGATATAGAAGTTATAAATAATGCAAGAATGGAGGCAGAGAGAGAAACTTCTGAGCTGAGCTGGTCCCCCGGGTTTATTCCAGCTAACCATTTGCATGGCAGGACATTCCCAGATATCCTAATAATTTCAGAGTCTGTCTTCCACTGGCACAGGAAAGACTAAGCGGATGATTAAAGTGTTTTTTAAAAGCAAATGACCAAGAGGTGCATGAATTTAAATCTATGGGAATTTCTTTACTGACTTACTCAGAAGCAGAAAACAGGATGGAGGGTTTAGAAACTGCCCAGCTGATGTTTCATAAGATTTTTTGGGTCCTGACTTACATCTCTTTTGGCTATGTTGGATACAAAGGTGGTTTTTGAGCTGGAGTGAAGCCATATTTAATCCATGGATCTCACTGGAGCAGCCATGGACTATCTCACGATGTACTTATTGGAGTTGAACTGAGCCCTTACTGCTTAAATACTACTAACCTTGCCCAGCAGTGCTTATTTAGGGAAAACCACAAACACGAGCAAAGAGGTCGAGTACTCTGTGTTTTGCTTAAAAGCTAAATAAGGAGGTTGCACTCTTTGAGCTGTGCCCAGCGCTTGCAGTAAGTGGAGTTTTATTCTCAGAGGCCTCGTGGGTGTTCGTGCTCTGTGTGTAACTCCAGGCCCTGCTGGATCCCCGTAGACTTTCCGTATTGGTAGGGATGCAGGAATGCCACTCCCTAGGAGCTGCTGATGGCTGAGACTAGGCCCTCCCCTCAGCAGCTTGGCAAAATGTGTTTTACATTCTTCAAGTGATGAGGGGAAAAGGAAGGGCAGTCCCAGAAGGAATTTGGTGCTTGTTCCACCCTGAAGCGTTGTGTGTGGTAAGTTCAATTCTGCTTCATCTTCGTACTCCTCTCTATTAACTTCTTTCCAAAAACAGCCACTTTCTACCTAAAATGTCTCAGATTTTTTCTGGTTTAGTCTGTTCATGGTTTGTATATAGCTGGTGGCAGGGCATGGCCTTCTTTAGAGGATGGTTCAGAGGCAATGTCTATTCTGGGATGTTCCACAGGGAAATACAGAAGCCTGGAGAGTCTCCCCCCACAACTCCTGTTATGTGTCTGACCTCGGATGAAATCCATATGAAGCCTTCCCCTGCCCCCTCTGTGTTTTTAGGAGGCTCTTCACATGATGTTGGCACATCTTGGCCTGTATCCTCAGCTGGATGGAGCTACCTCAGATTACAGAGGGCAAATTTGGACCACATATATATAAATTAAATTATTCTGGAGTCTTCAGGATAAAATGTTGGAGTCCAGATCTGCTGGGTGATGGATGAGAAACTGGGTGAGACTGTTGCTCTAAGTGTAGAGAGAATCAGACCAGAAGGTTTTAACGGTCTGTGCTAGAACTGAAAGGTTTGAAATTAGAGATTTGTGTTTTTAAATAACCTATTTTCAGTCGTTTTGAGTTTCTCCGTGCCCTCGGTGCCCTTGACTGTGCTTGGTTGTTGGAATCCTTGTCCCGTGTGGGGCATGTGGTGCTGGGTGTGCACCAGTCACCCCTGCTGACAGCACTGGGGGCTCCAGTACAGTGAGGCTGTGTCTGTTTTCAGGGAGCAGCACAAACACTTTCTGAAGTTGTTTCAGTGCTTATTTATTTATGTACCCATCTCCCAGCTAGAGTGTGATATCCTAGGGACCTCAGAAGGAAAACGAGAGCCTGGAGTCCACTCTTAACTGCCTGGTCTTTGGAGTGATGGCTTATCTGAGATGTGGGAAGCAGACCTCCCTCGTGAAGGATGGGCTGCCTGATTTTAGTGACCTTTGCACGCTTTTCCAGCCTGTATTGGGAATAAAGAGGCTTCAGTCTTGCCTTGTTTGTGCATTCCTGAAGTGCCCCACACGCTGATTGTGGCATTTGGTAGCACAGCCTGTCCCCCCTTTGCTGTGACCTTTCAGGGTGCTTTGGGCTGTCAGGCTCCACGTCCCGGAGCATGGACAGCCAGAGGAGTCAGCACCACAAAGTGGGTTGGTTTGGGAAGCAAAGACAAACGCATGGAGCACTTTTGGGTTGGAAAATGCAGAAACAGTGTGGTTCTGTTGGTGGAAGGAAGGATGGGATTGGGAGAGGGGATATTGGAGGTCAAGGGAGTTACAGCCTTGCTGAGTTACTGCCTTTATTATTTTGGGATTGGTTCAGCAGCTGAAACAAGAAGCCGGAACATAAGTGAGTGTGCTGCCCTCACTGCCCTGTCAGGACAGGGGAGCTCCTGTCCCTGGAAATGTGCTGCAGTTCAGCAACACGGCGGCTGAGCAGGGAGAGAGGCTGGAAACACCTCCTTGGGCTTCAGGCTGAGAAATGGCTGGGATTGGGACATGCACTTTCCAGTCTTTGTAAGCTTTATGCTCAGGACTTCAATTTCTCAATCCAAGGGTTCTGTACGACTCTTGAGTTTCTACACAGTGTTTTGTAAATACTTGCAAAGTTTGGCCTGTGGGGGTGTTTGATGTGTATGTTCATTTGGCATCCAGCCCTGAGCCTCTCCCAAGGTGCCCCTATTGACCTCTGACCAGGCCACTTTCCTCTCTGTTGAAGCTTAGGGTGAGAATCTCACCCTGTTGGGATGACAAGATGTGGATGGACCCTGAGAGTTCAGAGGAACTTCCATTTTCCAGTTTAAATATTGGCTTAAAATGACATTTTAAAAATCATTAAATGTCTGCTGTGCTGCTGTTACGAGGGAGCTGAATGTTGCTCTGAATAAATGCAAAGTTTGGTTACATTTTATCTAAATTTCCCTCTTTTTAGTAATAATCATTGCTCTAAAGTGAAGAGCTGGACTGGTGAGATGGTCTGAGCCATCAGTAGGGGAGAAGGACCGACTGGGAGGGAAAGTGTCCTGCAAAGAGGGTAATGGAATTGCTTTCTGTGCTCGTCCAGCCTTGGTTTCAGAGGGCTACCAGAAAGGAGGCAGTGTGTAATTTTGGTTTCTTGGAGGTATGTATCTGATCTGTGGGATCAGGACACCATTCTCTTTGTCACAGTGGTTGTGTCCATGCTTGTCACCAGGCCTACGTGCTCTGGTGACCTGGAGATGGGAGTGTCTGTGTCCCCTTTTCAGTCCTGTCGCACATTCAGTTGGAGTTAAAGATGAATTTACAATTTATCTTTAATGCCAGGAAGGCTGTAATAGGTTGGGCTGTGCATTAGCCAGGGGACAGTCTATTTACATAAGCCATGAGACCACTTGGGGATTGCTGTTCAAACTATATTTTCTTCAATCACAACACCATAAAAACCTCTTGACAATCCTTAGTAAGAGTAACAAGAATCTAACTACAGCTTAGCATGTTTCCTGGAAGAATAGTAACTCTTGAAAAAGCAATGTTTACTTTAAAGATAAATGTAACTATTAGGAAGTAATTCCAGATGTGTGGTTATGGCAGAATTTCAGGGATTGTAGTCATAGCCTGTTTAGTGAATTACTTTATTGCATTTAAGAGTAGCCAATGAATTTTTTTTAAATGAATTCATTCTTCAGATGGGCCGAATAAAACTGTTTATTTTCTATTATCTGAGAAACAAACAGAGCAGAATCTGGGCTATTTATGAAAGTAAATACAAAAGGTCTGACCCCTGGATGTGGCCTTTGAAAACTGTCTGAGAAAACACTCTTCCTGGTAGCTGATTTTTTTCTTCAAGCCATTTCTTCTTTTTGAAGATAATGCCAACCCCCCACCCTCAGATTATGCAATAGGTTTTAAGGAATGCTTTGAAATGAAGTGGTTTGATCTCTTTTGTCTCATGAGGTCATCTAGCATGGTACCCATGGCAGAAGGCAACAGTGTTATATTTTATATTTGTATTTTATAAATTATGTTATATATTTTATATTATTTTAAAATATTTTATATTTAAGGGAAGAAGTTTGGGAATTTACAGATCTTTCTTGACCTATTGTGGTGGGCCTGCAGATTCAGGGCTTGGAGTAGTTCCGTGCTATTTATTAGTTGACTCCTGTGCCTTCTTATCCCTGGAATTGCTGCTAACGTCTCCAAGCCAGGTGTGCGCAGCACTGGCAGATGAGTTTAAGAGGGCATGGACTAACTGGGAAACCCCAGTGCCTGCTTTCTCTGGTTTTAAGTCCTATATGACATCCTAGAGTGAGTCTGAATTGTGGACGGTAATGGAACCGTGACCTGCCATTTCTGAAATGCCTTGTTCCCAGTGTGTTTATCCAATCCTAAGAGTGGGTTGGCTTGCAGGATGCTGCTTGGGATGTTGGCAGCTGAAATTCCTGTTACCGCTGGCTCTCTGCAGAAAACATCATTCCTTTATTAGAGGGGTATTTCAGCTTAAAGCCAGGCCAGGATGTTTAAGTGACAAAGGTTGTTCTTGTTCCTGCTGGAAAGTGGGCTTCCCTCTGTCCCTATGCTCCGTGGTGATCTCTCTGTGGTGTTGGTGGGTGCTTCGTGCAGAGGCTTAAAATAAATCTGTAAATATGTGTGCCTTACATGTATGTGTGTGCTACACACACACACACACACACACACAGAGGGTTTTCAGCGTGGTCCTTCAAGTGCAGCGCTGATTTCATTGGTGGATTACATTCAAGGTCATTAACAGTGATCTCAGCTACATTAAGGGCTCCAGGAAAACTCCGAACCATTTTCCCCGTTACTCCCTGGGCAGTTGCTGGTGTTGTTCATGTGAGATCGGGACACCCTTAACGCAGATACAAGATGTGCTGCTGTAGCTCGTCCCAGCTGCAGGACCTCCATCCCTACAGTCAGCAGCCTGGAGGTTTCTGCCGGGGATCGTGTTTATCTTCCCTCCCTGTTCCCGGAGGCACCAGCGGCTTGTGCTGGATCAGAGCTCCAGTAGGACTCAAGAAAAGCTGTTTTCCAGCAGGGGCTGAAGGCGGTGGCTGCACACTCTGTAGCTGGGTCTGTCTCTGGAATCAGAATTCCGTTGTGTTCTCCACACCTCGCTTTGCTGCAAGGTGCTTATTTTTATCCCTGCAGCGTTTTCCTGCTCCCCCGCTCCACCTTCCCTGTGGTGGGGAGCCGCATCCCAGAAAAGGGAGCCTGATGTCAGGGAGCGAGGCACTGCTTTTATTAGAATCAGAACAAGGATGCAGGTTTTCCAGCCCTATAGGTGTGGGATAACAGGCCATTTCATGCTCAATTTAGCTTTATCTGGGATAGATTTTGCTTGTACATTGCTCAGAGTGGGAGAAGTGATAAAGCACAAGTTAGAGCTGAATTTATTCTGGATCGAGTTGTGTGTGTTTCTAAACAGCAGTGACACAGAAATAAATTAAATCCCATGGCTTGTTCCATCTATATTAAATTACATGTCACTGCATCCCGATTTTGGGGTCACTGCTTTTATTTTTACAGTTGGAGCTGCAGCTTTTCCAGTGGCACATCTTCTCTTCCTTGAGCACTGGTGAATATAGAAAAGATGGAAAATGATGCTATCAGCCTGTTCCCACTCGTTTATATCCTGGTTGCTCCGTGGATTTAATTGGAATTAACCCTGATTTCAGCCTGTGTACAGGGATCAATGGGAGGTTTTTGTCTAGGCCTGATGCTCAGTGAGGATCAGCTGAGGAGTGCTGTGCAGAAACGCTCCGAGTGGGATTTAATCCTTGCCCCTGTCTTTGCTCCATGCTTTTGTTTGTTCCTAGCGGCAGGATCCGGCCGCAGCGGCTGATCCATGGCCCAGCTCCTGCGGGATGCGCCGCGGGAGCGCCGTCCCCACGACCTTCCCCAGAGCCAGTTCTCCCCGCGTTCCCTCGCTCTGTTGGCAGCTTCCCATGACTAAAGCGATTCCTTCCCACCTTTCGTGAAGGTTGAATACTCGCACTCAGCCTTCGGTAACAGCTCCTTATGTAACAGCCGCCCCTGCGCGGCTCCGTTCCCATTTCTGCGCCAAACACCGGGATTTGTCCGCTCGGAAACACGGGACGGGCCAGCCGTGGAGCGGGGACGGGGCACAACCAGCCGGCTCTGATATCCCGGGCCCGGACGGTGAATTAACGCCGCTGGTGAGCCACGGCAGCCACGCCGTCTGTCGCCCGCGAGGTGGACTTACGTCGCGACATGCGGGTGCCGGCAGCGGCCGGGCCGGCAGGTGGCGCCAGAGCGGCGGGCGGGGAGGGCCGTGAGGGGCGGCCCCGGCCCGGCCGTGAGGGCGGGCTCGGTTCCGTGGGGAGGGCGGGCTCGGCCCCACCCTGAGGGGCGGCCCCGGCCCCGCCCTGCGCTCCGGGCTGCCGGGGAGGGCGGTTGTGTGGCTGCTTTTAGAAAAAAAAAAATTTTAAAATAAGAAAGTGAGCTAAAAGAGAGAAAAGACGAGAGAGGCTTCGGACGGGGCGCCGTGAGGGGAGCGCGCGCCCCGCCCAGGTAAAAGGGCGGCCCCCTGGCTCCCCCCTTGCCCATGTATTTAACTGCATTTCTGGTAATTATTGCGTTTTGCGAAGGTGAGCTACGTGTTTCTGTGTTTCTGAGGAGCACCCTGTGCTCCTCAGGGTCTCTCTGAGCACTGGCTGGTGAAAAGGATGCTCAGCGCTGTTCCCACTGAGCTCACAGCCGTGTATAACCTCCCTCCTCCTCCTCCTCCAGAGGTGTCTGCCTGTCTTATATCTAGTACTGATAAATACATGCAAATCCTAATCGGAAAACAGAATAAATATGCAAACAACACCCTGAAAGAGGAGAACCTCACCCCAAGGGTTGTGTTGGTGGGTGCCATGTTGTTCCTGCGGAGAGTTCAAAGTAATGCATCATTTAGTTGGTTTTATCTGGATTAGTTCATAAATAAATTTCCAGGACCAGTCACAAAGTCAGTATTTGCATGTGGAGACAGAAATATTTCTTCAGACCCATGTTAAAAGGCTTTTGCTTGTCAAATGCTTGTTTGGCTTTTTAAGAATCTGCAATATTTTTCCATCAGTATTTGCACCATTTTGTAAAGGTATTGAGGTCATCTTTGTGTTTGAGATTTTTCTTAGCTGAGTTATCCCCAGCTCCATATGCTTTAGCCAACACTTGGAGATCTCTAAAGCCAATGGTCTGCTTTTGAAAATGACAATTGTGAAAGTGTTTTACTGCACCATTCCATCCATGTTCCTCTTTGTGGAGCTGAACATGACAATTCTGAATGTGTGCATGCAGCAAAGCTTCTTCCTTTGGTAAAGCACTTAACTTTTAAAGAATCTTTGTACTCTGAAGGAGTGGTTGATATCTCACCTGTTCTTGAGCTTATGCTTCAAGTAAAAGTCACTGATTTTTGAAAACAGAACTCTTGAGCTTGACGTTTATGACTTTTTTCCAATGTATACCTATCATCTAAATGATTATTTTTATGTGTTTTTCTTTGGCAGAGGGTTTTAAGAAGAATCTGATGGTGAGGAGAGGCTAAGGAGAAGACTCAGGATGACGACAACGGTAGCGACAGATTACGACAACATCGAAATCCAGCAGCAGTACAGCGATGTCAACAACCGCTGGGATGTCGACGACTGGGACAATGAGAACAGTTCTGCTCGGCTGTTTGAGCGCTCCCGCATCAAGGCTTTGGCTGGTAAGCACTGACCTCAGATTTGGAAAAAAAATAGATGGATAATAAAGCTCTTCTTCAAAATACCTCTATCTGGAGGTGTGCAAACCATCTCACTTGTCCTGGAAAGGAGGAATGTGGTAGGTGGAGGTAGTTGTCATGTGGTAATGAATGATGTGACTATACATTCTTTCTGAATACTTGCTGTCTTCTGCTGAATTCCACTGTCATCAGCAGAGAAATGAAACTGGGTTGGATCTTTTCTTGTTTGAAACGTTTGATTATTGCGTATTAAAGGCTATACATTAACCACATTTGTTTATAGAGCAAAGAGATTATGTCATGTCCTCTCAGCTCTGAGTCACTGCCCTGCAAAGCAATTTTTATGCATACTGTAAATGATTTCCTGACTTTTATGGTAGCATGCCCACATTTCTGACCTCTGAGCAAAATGCCTTGGCAGTGTGGGACAGACATAGAAAACAGCTCAAAAATATGCTGAGCGTTCTGCTGGTGAAATCTGAGCTGCAGGGATGGTTTTAAACCCGACAGTTCGTAAGGTGTTGGGATAGGTTTATTAAATCAGCTGCACTGAGACAGAAGTATCACCTGTTCCATTTGTGATTCCAATGGGGCTGGGTCCAGAGTGCACCGTGCCCTTTCTCCTCTCCACTCCGGCCATGGGGATGCATTAGATGCAGAACACCCCTACATCTCAGGCATAGGGCAGGATCAGGTGTGGAGCTCAGCAACAGGGAAATGAAGTAGTTCATGCAGGTGGGCAGAGAGCAGATCACATAACTCTTCGCGGGGATAGTAATGCTATTGATTTAATGGAACTGCTCACAGAGAGGGGACGTGTGTTAAATTTTGCTGCCTTTAATTACAGCAGTTCCCATCACAGTGTGCATTTGGAATGACAGGGAAAATGCCTTACCTGGGCGGGGCTGTGCTGAGTGGGGTCAGAAACAGCCTGCTGGTACCTGTGGTGATAGACAAAATGAATCTCAGCTTGGGTTGCTTTATTTTAATAGTTTACTCTTGTTTGAGGAAGAAACTGTGTTTTACTCCTGCCACATTAGTTGTTGTAGGTTGTATCCTGTTCTTTGGGTGGGAAATGCTTTTAGTACAAAGCTCATGAGCCGTGTTTGGGTCCCAGATCTCACTTTACTGCAACTGCTTGTTCCACTTACTTTTATAGCAAGCAGAGCTCCCCACCTGAGTAATGAATAATAAACATGAAACTCTTATTTCAAGGAGAAGTAATGTAAGGAAAGTACTTGAATTATTTAGCTAGCCTAAAACACATACCAATGTCAAAGCAAATAATTTTGCTGAAGATTCGATTCAGCTATTTAAACATTTTCCCACAGTATAGTGTATTTATTTTTCTTCTGAATAAGCATTACTTGTAGTTATTTTAATCTGATACATTTCCATACCTGTAATTCTCTACGGTTGGTGCTGAAAATGCTGTGTGCTGCCAAAACTTGGCTTAGCATCCTGCATTGCTGCAGCACTGCTTGAAAGCTTAATCATGGTGCAGGGAGAGAGGAGTGAGGAGAGGTTTGTATTTCGAATCCAAGGTTATGGTTAAAGGCTGAGCTGTGGTACTCCTGGCACTGTTCAACATACGTTTTCAGATATGCTGTCTGGTGGATAATCTTCCCTTGCATCTCCCCAGAAAGGCGCTGGCAGGTTTTTAACAGCTGCAGCCTGGAGCTGGGCTGGCAACAATCTCTGTCATTGTCCTCTTTCTGTGGAGACAGGCCGTTTCTGGAAAGGTGTTCCCTGATTCAGCTGCGTGTCACAGGACCGGGCACAATGACCACTGGGTGAAAGCCTGGTGCACACACTGTCAGCTGGGGGATGTCAGGAGGGCCTTCTGGGCCCTGCAGCCCCTGCGATTGGCTGGCTGTTGCACCATCACTTTCCTCTGGGTGAACTTCACTGCTCTCTGAAGCAGAAGTAGTTGTGTGCCACCTTTGGGGTCTGGGTTTGCTGAATAACACTCCAGTGTGACTTGGGTGAGCACTGGCTCTTTGTGGGGCACGAGCACCTTCCCACATCTCCAAGACTGGCCACCTTCTGACAATAGCATTTCTCTCTCCAGAGGTCATGGATAGGTTGTATCTAAAGACTGCCTGTGGCTGTCCCCTTGCAATGTGTCAGTGACAAGATATAACAAAAGACTATCAATGTCTTTCAGTCTATGAAACACTCATGCATCATTATCCCCTTGTCCTAATGAGAAAGGTTTCAAATGAACACACCAGGCACTGGTTCCTTATTTTTCATCTCCAAGATGCAAGCTGCTGTGCTCCAAAGTAGAACAGCCGTGGGCATGTTACACTGCCTGACTAATGGCTGTGAACTCTGCTGGTGCAGGCATCTTCTTTCCATCCTCTTCCACAAGCTGTGAAGTGCCTCTTTGGCGGAGCTTCCATCTCGTGTTCGTTCTACTTGACTGTAATTGAAGTGAAACTTCCTTTAAGGTAAAGTAAGGTAAAGAGTGAGGAAATAAGTGAGGTTTGTAGGCAGAGTCTGATACTCCACTGTAGGAAGAATCCTCATGGCCCCACATTCCATCAGGATGTTGAAATATTTTAACAGCAAAGGCAGGAGGTGGTGGTCAGAATAATCTGTGATTGGAACAATGTCCTGGAGAAAAGCTCAAGTAAAGCAGGTATGATGTAATAATAGTAGAAAACCACTGTTAGCATAACAGCTGATAACTGATGTTATTAAAGTGGTCTGCGTACCATGAAAACCAGAATGCAAAGGGTTGCTTTGGTTTAAAACGCAGAAATCATCTGGGAACTCAACTTTCAATCAGAATCCAGATTAGAAGGGATATGCAACCAGATTGGCTGCCAATCATGTTGAACTAACTCACTCTGCAACTGATATGAGGAGAAGGTAACTGATCCCTTCTTCGCCAAGTAGGGTATCCCGCTGTAGGAAATCATCTTTCACCCGTCCTTGTTGTCTGTGGTTCTTTGGAAGGTCTTGCTGGAAGACCAGGTAATTCTACCTGCTCTGTAGGAGCCAAAAAGATATCGTGTTTGTGCAAGATTCTTCATTCACAAATCCTCATGGGTTGGATTTCGTCTATCTAGGACCATTAGCTAACAAGATTTCTTGTGCAGCTCCTTCGTGCATGAAGCTCCTGCAAAAACCTTAAGAAACAGTTCAGTTGTTCAGCAGAATTTTTCACACTCAGCCTTTGGGCTGTGACATTCAGGTGAGCCATGCTTGCCAGCTTAGGTGCTGTTTTCAGGTAGTGTGAGAGTTGTCACTTCCAAAACTTTCCATTTCTTCAGTTAGCTAATTCAATATTAGAGTTGGCTACAGTTACTCGCTTTTCTGCTTTGTATTTTGCCCTTTTATCCTCTGGGTTCATCCAAGTGACCAGAAGGTCTGTGACTCAGCTGTCCGGCCCATGAATTAAAACTAGTTTCAAAGTTTATGAAATGAGAGGAGTTTTCCTAGTGTGGGCAGGAGGAGCTGTGCATTCCTTTTCCAGCTTCACCCAAGTGGCCGTGCGTAGGTTGGGGCACTCACTCACACATCGGTGTTGCACGATGTGGTGTTCATGAGCCTTACAGGGCAAGCCAGGAGGCTGCAGTTGTCGTGCAGCTTTCCTTAGTTGCCCAAAATAGGCTTGTCATTCATGCCAGTAACTTATATTCTCCCAGCAGCAAGAGGGGGGGAAAAGCATTGAAATTGTTCCTGAAGTTACACTATTAAAATTTTTTTCTTTGTAATATAGTGGAATAGCCATTTCATAAGGTTAAAAAAATTAGAGAAAACTTCCAGTGGGAAAGTTCTGGGTTCCTTATGTGGGGCTAATTAGCCCCTTGTGGTCCTGATATTTGAGCCATTTCCCCCCACAGCTCCAGTGCAAAAAGTCAGCAGAACAACCCCACAAAGATGTGAAAAGGAAGATTCTGCTTCTAGTACTCTCCAGGTATCACACACCTGCCTGGCCCTGCTGTCAAGCATCTTTCTCATAGCAAAATTTCTGTTTCACTTTGAGCATACAGAATGAAGTTTCAGGTCTCAAACCAATAAAAAAGGGCAAAGTACGGTGATTCAGAGCTTAAGAGAATAAACTTTGGATTTATTCTTGGCTTTGAAAGAGCATACTGAGAATAAGCTCTTGCAGGGTGTTTCCTGAGTATCCTGCACCTGAGCTATCCAGGGCTTAAAAATCAGTCACTAATTTTAATAGCAGCAAGTGTTAAGGAAAGAGGGCTCAGCAGTATAGTGGTGCTCATAAATCAACTTGAAAGGGCATGTGAAGGATTCACTTGAGACTAAACAGGAATAAAAACCTTAGAGCAGTGAAATCTGCTCTGCACTGGTGTGGCAGAGATGGTTATCAGCCCGTGGGTTTGTTTAGCAGCCACAGGCGTAATGCAGGCGTACCCAGATGAGCATGAAAGGGCTTATTTTGAAAAATCTTGTTTTGCTCAGATAAAAGTTGATGGAATTATTTCAACAAAAGCTTTTCCAAATGTTGAGCTCATCCAGTGCTTTCCTTCTGGATTTTACTTCTGGAACAATTTCTCCTGTTGTTTCTAACCTTCCCAGAATCCATAGGGGCGGGTGTTAGGAGCAGCAGTGTCATTTGGTGTGTTGTGTGTCATGCAGGCATGAAGGGAAGGAGCAGGGCAGCAGAGAGGCTGCTGTATTGCCACATGTCACCTGTGATGCTGGCTGGGACTGCTGATGCACACTGTACTCATATCAGAGAGAGGGGAAAAGCTCAGCCCATCTGTCACTGTGCATTAAGGCGTTGGCTTTTAAAGTTGCTGTGGAGAACTGTTTCTAAAGCAGATAGCAAAAATCAGATGATAAATAATACTTTGTTCTTAGTGGGTTTATTTTTAAAGATTATCAGTAGACTGACCCAAAAAGAAGAGCCAGTGTGTCTGTGAAACATAAAATAACTCCCAAGTAGAAGCAAACAATGTATTCTGTGATCGAAAATGTGACTTGGCATTTGTATCTTACTGCTGTAACAACGGGATTTTTGGTATCAGTTGGGCATGGTTTGGCGGTTTGCCCTCTCTCTCTCTCTTTAGAATCAAAGAAGTGGCGTTGCAAACTACATGGAGGTGTAAGTCAGGTTCTTGGTAGTCTGATTAGATCCGTGGTTCTGTGTAGCCTCTTGAGTACAGAGCCGAGCTGCTGAAGTCCTGCTTCATGTACCTTAGGAATTGTCTGGAATCACGCGTGCTGTTCTGCTCCATGGACACGATTTATGAGTACTTAGTAACAGAGCGGTGCATGACAGTGGTTGCATCCTGGTGAATGACTGTAATCTGGCACGCATTGTTCAGGCAGGATGAGCTGGGGCTGGAAAAATAGGCTTTTTGTTTCTTTGGGGACGGAGCAGGATAGGAGCAGTTCTGGCAGCCCCACTCTGGAAAGTCTGAGTGCTGCCGTCATTTTACGTCTCCGCTGAAATCCTTTCAGGACTAAGCACTGTTGAGTTGGACACGTATACAGGAGAGCCCAGCATCTTGCCAGCATGAGCCTGTGTTGATTGATCCCTGGATCTTTGGATTCCTGTGCGTTAAGCTCCTGGGCTGGACCATATCTGCTTCTCACAGTTCCTTGCGGAGAGCTCCAGGCATACGCCAGTCCCTATGCACAGAGGACTCTGCGCTTGGACAGCAATTCTGTAATTTAACAAAATAAGGTACAAGAGAATTCCCTGCTCTAGTTAAGCTTGAATATAAAAAGCCATCTGTACCCAGAGGAAGCCAATGGAAAGCTGATGTATGTGTGCTGACTCTGTGTACATAGGTGTATTTGCCTTTGGGATATTACCCGTGAAATGTGCACGGGGATGATCCTGCAGCAGGTCACTCTGCATGGTCATACCTGGGCATGTTGATACCGTGGCACTGCACTGACTTCCAGAGTGAGCTTCCTTACTCACACTGATTTTAGGTGGGAGCTATGCCTTCATTCCCAGAGCAGCACAGCACACTGCTCTCCTGTCTACTCTGGTTTTCCTCATCCATTCATCCCCATGGCATCAGTGAAGAGTAAGAGCACCAGGGGACGTGAGTGGGAGGCAGCGTTCAGCATCAGCAGAGCAGGAGTTGTGGATGGGAGTAAAGAGCTCTGGCTGCAGCAGCTGCTCAGGGAAAGGAAAAATGCTCCCTGGGAGACACCTTCCATGGAGTCAGTGAGAGCTGAGCCGGGCACGGACTTAAGCCTGGGATAATATCATGCTGAAGTTGATGATTTAGAGGAGACCTCCCGGCCAGATTGTCACCTGGTATAAACTGCATTCTCCCCTGGCTTCTCTGAGGCCATGCTGTCTT
This sequence comes from Lycocorax pyrrhopterus obiensis, assembly GCA_014706295.1. Classification (NCBI taxonomy): domain Eukaryota; kingdom Metazoa; phylum Chordata; class Aves; order Passeriformes; family Paradisaeidae; genus Lycocorax; species Lycocorax pyrrhopterus. The sequence continues at coordinate 5,198,310 of JACSVZ010000004.1, forward strand.
ACGGCAGCTGGGAACCTGACCAGAGTGGCCCTTCATGGGGAACCTGAAGACCGAAAAGACTACAAAAGTTCTTTGCTGTTGGAGTCAATGTTTTAGGGATATTTAATACAGAGAAACCATGAGACCCTTCATTGAGATAATCAGATTTTTAAAAAATAATTTGCTGAATAATCTTAGTGGAAAGGATTTATTCTTTATAGAAACTACATGCCAATATTGGCAATATATATATATTTTTAAAATTATGACTTCTCTCAGGGGTGAGCTTAGCTGTGGATGAATTTCAAAACCTAGTCATGAGTCTGTAATTCAAAAGAAGTCTTTCCACAAAAAATGCGTATGCAGAAGAGAATGTTCTCGTCTCATGTCTTTAGCATCTAACTAGCAATGTTTCTGTATTTATGTTATTTATTCAGCCAAATCTGCAATGTGCCTTGCGTTTTTTCCTTCTATTTGTTGCTGGGATACTGCCTGAAAGCACTCCCTGAAGTATAAATAATGTCTAACAGAGCACACTGCAAAGTGAAATTCAGTGCAGGATTCAAACATGTTTACTAATTTCTGTTAACCTTGGAGCTCTTCTAATGGGGAAAGATTAGTGATGAAATCATTCCCTCAGATCAGAGCTTTGATTCTTATCTTGAGGTAATATCCTGGAGAGATATAAACCCAGATTGCCTGGAGACGAATTTCCTTGATGGGGAAGAGGCAAAAAGAACAGGAATAGGGATGAGGACCAGCCACATAGAGAGAGTGATGAAAACCCATTTCTAAGTTCCACTTCTTTAGTTTCCAGCATTCTCCATAACAGTTTTGAGCTCTTCTAGTGAGCAAGGCAATCACTACTTTTTTTTTTTTTGCCAACCACTTTGTGTGTGTATGTTTTATGAGGATTTTTTTCAAGTTTTTCTTCCTTTATTAAGCCTTGAAGGCAGAGGGGTGTCAAGTGACAGTGTCTGTACATGCATTTGGATAATATGTTACTTTTTCAATACATTCTATAAAAATGAAGTTGTTTGCTCTGGAACAATAACTTCATGAATTGGACACGGTTAATACTTGTCAATTGATCACTAAGCTTTTCTGTGGGGAGAGGCAGTTTCCAGATGGGGACATACTCTGGCTTATGGAGATTTGTAAAGATCTGTGTATTCTGCTGCTTGTTTTCACCCAATTTCCATTTTGCTTAAGAGTAGCAGGACATTGAATTGTCAGGCCTGAGTGATTATGGTGTAGCAACAGTGTATCTCCTGTGTTCCTGGTCAGGCTGAAAAGAAAAAGAGAAAATGGTGCAAAACGAAGAAGAGAAAAAGGAGGGTGAGAATTTCTCTGTCTCTCTCCCATACATATAAACATAGGTGCAATTCAGGTGGAAGAGAAAGGAGGGAGAGGCAATGACAATAATCCCAGCTTCTGAAAAAGCACATCAAAACCCATAAAAAAGAATTTTCTGCATGAAAATGAAGAAGTGTTTTCATGACAAAATTTCACGACCAGTGAGTGTTTTAAGTGTGTACCTGTGCAGTGTGTTTGATTTGAACAGGCTTTGTAAGGGTTATCCATCTATGTCAGGGAGCAAGCCAAGTGCATTTCATGGGCAACAAATAAAACCTGGGAATGTAGTTACAGCTTTTCAGGAGTGACTCCCCTGTGTTGGTGAGTTCATGGAGTATGGGAAGCAGTACAGGTTGGAATGCAAACCAACAGAAACCATCATTTCTTCTGAAATGTTCCACAAGTGCGTCCTGTAGCTCTTCCCTGCTGGCCTTCCTGGCAGGTGTTCGACTCCTGCAGTTAGCAAGGACATGCTGTTACAAAAGTCATGTCAACTTTCCTGTTAATCTGGGACTTGTGTAAACTGAAACCCGAAACCAGGTGGAACTGACCCAGTTTCAGTAATAAATTGATATTCTGGCCTGGTTTGTGAGAAAATTCCCAAAGGTGTTGGTCTCAGATGTCGCAACCTAGAGATTCACCTGGAGCCCAAAGCTGGTTTTTACCTGGGCCTCCGAGTAGAGCTGCTGGAAGGCCAGCCTATACATGGCAAAAAGGAAACATGTAAACAGACCCTCCTGTAATAAAAATCCTTGTCTCCTGCTTTTTAATGTGCCCCTTTTCCTTGCCTTTGGATTGCATTGGCTCTCCAAAGCCCGCGTGAATCACAGAGAGTGTATCTGGAAGGGACTGGGAGGACCGAACCACAGGGTAGTTGCCACTGACCTAAAATCCCCTTTAAACAGAAACATTGAGATACTTTCTGCAATGGAGATGTTACTGAAGAGGGGATCTCTTGGTTTGCCTGTGTTCATTTCACCTCCTTGTGAGACAGTTACCAAGTGTTGCAGGACATGGCAGGTTAGGAGCTGAAGGGTTCTGCTCCCTCCAATACCTGCAGCAGAGGTAATGAGCTTGGCAACTCATTTGTGCTTGGTGTGTGGGCTGCTGCTGCTGCCTGGTTCCAGCATCTTAGATAAAAACTGGAGGGAAACCAGCTAACTCTTCAGGATTCATGTTATGCAAATTGTCAAATAGGGTAAAAATAACTATTTCCTATTACATTCTAGAACAATCCACAGCAAAACTTCTCCCTCCTTGCTTCAATATATAAGGAAAGGCTCTGTTTTTACTGTGAGGATGGAGGCAAGTGTGATAATGAGTTTTCAGTTCCTAATTGTAGCACTTAGTGGATGTGTAGGAACTTTACCCTCCTTCAGGAGAGGAGCAAAATGTTATGTGATTTCTCTGGCATATTAGTTTAATAAATCATCCTTTTTATCTTGTAAATTTTTTTCTAGTTAGCCACCAACTAGAGAATTTACAAGAGCAAGAAAGAGTAAAGAGAAAAGACAAGGGTGATGATTAACCAGGCTCATAATTATTGTAAGCTCTGTCTTAGAAACATTGATAATTAGGAATTTGGAAGGTAATTTTGCTAGATCTAACATTAGTTTCTTCCTTAGAAACTTTAGTTTTTTCCTTTGTGTCAGAACCCGTTCACTTCAGCAGCAATTTTCAGAACCACGTAAAGACAGAGCCCAGGAGAGACCCTTTTGTGGTCTGGGGTAAGCAGCTGTTTCTACATGTCACTTGTACATTCATAATATTACTGTAAACAACCTCTCGTTCTCCTTGAGGCTTTGCAAAGCTCTGATCATGTCAGCTAGGACACTCTGCATTATGGCTAAGTGGATAATCATTTGTGTTTTATTTACTCCGAACAAATACACAGGCCACCATCACCTGGCAGGTGCTATGGGACAGGAACAATTCAAACTCTGCCAGCAAAAGTTATTTCACAGTTATGGGCAAAAAATTTGGAACAAAATTTAGAGGGTGAAAAAAACCCCAGCACACCCCTTCATCCTCAATATGCCAAACTTAGTATATGATCTGGCCTTTCTTTTCCTCCAGTGCTGCAATCAGTAATGAATTGCACCCCAGACAATTTCCAGCAGTGTTGATGTGCTGAGTTGCACTTGGCCCAGTGCTCCAAAGCTATCTATGGCTTTAAAGCGTTCAATCCCCTCCATAACGTATTATCTAATTAGTGTTGTCAAGGGCTTAGTCAATTAAAGATAAACAGGGAAAATGAGTAGAACTGGGGTGTCACAAAGGACTTTGTGCATGCAGAGCCTTGTGATCGATCCGGTGCATCGCCACACGGCAGCAGAAAACAGGGCTCAGGTTCACTCGTTTGCAGTCAACAGCAGACCAATGGATTAGGCTTGGTGTGACACACAAAACAGGGAGCTGGCAGCGTGCCCGTTTGGAAGCAGCCTTGCTACATATGGTGTAGCATTTCACAAACACAGACTCGTCCCCATTTTGCTTTGCTCTTTCCACTGAATTCCCACCAACCTGTTCAGCAGAGCCTTCAAGATGTACGGTAGCGCCCAGCAAAGTGGCAGGAAGGCCCTGGCAGTTGAGCCTGCCATCAGGGCCAGCCCCAGGAGCTGAACCATCAGCAGCAAAGACTGTCACATCTGCTGCTGGGGGGCACATTGTTCAGCCCAAATGGCAACCTGGATGGCAGCTCAAATGAGGCCAGATTTTTGCAGCGAGTGCTGCTGACATCATGTCAGGGTCTGGTGTCTCTGTTTGTCAAACCTTGAACAAAATAAGCTCAGTTCAAACACAGGTTCTTCCCTTTTCCTTTAGCTTTCCGCCCTACTTGCTGTGTAGCCTGCACTGCTCCATACCTGCTGCAATTCCTTCCCTTTAAGGTAGCGTTTAGTGCTACTGGGCAGGCCAGAGTTGGGAGGGACAGAGAAGGGACAGGGACAAAAAAGATTATCAAACCCCAAATTTTGTTCAGTATTTCCTGAAGCTTGCCAGCTTCAGTTGTCCCACAGGGGGCAAGCCGAGATGTAAATTCTTGTGTGTGATGTTAATGTTTCATGATGGGGTGGGTAAGGCCAGTCTGTGTTTTTTATGGGCCTAAGCCAAATAATTATTTTTAGTTTTTAATATTTTCCTTTTGTAATAGTTTACTTTTTAATATTTTTGATAATGACCACGTGCATGAGTGTGCTGCCTGCCAAAGGTTTTGGGAAAGCTTTCAGCTGGGGAAAAGTTCCTGACTTATGGCCTTCATGGTGTTAAAAATGCTCCAGTTTCCCCGTCAGTCACTTGGACTTTAGTTTTACCTTCTGAGCTCACATAGCAACACCTGTTTGCTCAAGGTGGGACAGAATGAGCTGATATGCCTGCAGGTAGGGCCTGGCTGCCTGCCTGCTCTTGAGGGGAAGGGTTTGCGTTTAATTATAACGTAGGTCAGGCATGGCAGGCAAGAGCTGCTGTTGGTAGGAAGCGGCAGGAGAAGTATCTGTGATGGAAATAAGCCTGTACTTGTGTGCTGGGCAAAACGTGCTCCTCCAGCTCGGTGGAGTTCACCTTGGTATGTTAACAGCTCAGCTTGCCCAGCTCTGCTCCTGGGAATTTGGGAGCCTTTGGTATTCTGTGTTGCCCTTCTTCCCTGGAAATCCCATGGCCAGGGCTGGTGCATGGGTGCCTGTGTGCTAGAGGGACAGCTGGCTGCACAAAGATTATCAGGGGAGGGTTTAGCAGGAGCCTGCTGCATCAGCCCATTGTTGTCTGGAGAGCAGCATCCTGCCTGCTGGGGCTGCAACTGCAGGTGCTTCCTCAGGTCCCCCTGACGCCTTCCAGACACATTTTTAGGGCATGAGCTTGCAGGGCCTGGTCCCCTACACAGCCCTGATTGGGCTGTCCCTGTCCACGGCCACTTTCCTCCCTGATGCTGTAAAACCTGGCTGGGGCAGCTGAGGAGTCCTTCGTGGCCAAGTGTGGGTAGTGCTGAAAGGATTGAAGGCCAGCTTTCAGAAATGTTTTAGGCTCTGATAGAGGTGTGCTGTAGTACCAGGAGTCTTGTGTAAATACAGCTATACTGAAATAAAGGGGTGCACTGCAATACCCCAGTAAAGGCCCTTCTGTGTCAATGTAAGTAACTCTGGACTAGGGCTATGGTGGTGTTTTAAGTAAAACAGTATAGTTAAAAGCCATAAATATTTTAAATACATTTATGACCTCAGGAGCAGTGTGCCAGGCATTTTCAATAGTCCGTGTGTTTTCGGAAGCCCCAGCTTCAGCTGAGAAGTGTCCACTTCCGTCACTTCTCCCTAAATTGGCAGTGTTCATGCTTGGACTTTGTGCACATTTGTTCCCTGGTGTGCTGGTAAAGGCTGGTTGAATTTCCACCTTCCGCCAAGGAGGACCTTGGGCTGCAGTGAGTCGGGGGAGTGGGCTGAGCTTCTCCCACAGAACTTGTCCTCACAGAAATTACTATATGACTTAAACCTTGTGAAATAATGGTATCAAAACAAAGGCAACATTTTGAAATGTTTAATGAGGGGATGGAGTGGGAGGAGGAGAGAACATGGATTCCAGTGGAAAGGAATTTGGAAATGCGAGAGAAGAAGAAAAGAGAAAACATTTGTGTGAACATTATCAGCAGTTTTAAAAATGAACAGGCAAATGTTATATACTGAGACTATGAATGTGGAATTGACCTTTTAATTTCACTTACAAATAAGGGAGGGCTGGGAGCTCTTGTCCCTGAGGGAAAACTGACATCCTGTATCTAATACCATCTGCAGGAACTGATTTCCAGGGCCGAGCCCAGCTGCTGCTGCTGCTGTGCACGTTTGTATTTCGGCACGGTATTGAGGTGCCAGTCAGAGCTCGTCGAGGCATCCTTATTTACGTTAGAGCCCTCCCCCTCCAGTGCACAGCCCATTAATCTTGCAGTAATACCCAGCACACTGATAACTGGGCAAGGAGCCACATGCACAGGGCATGTCAAAATCCTCAATATCGTCAAGTAACATAAACCGAAGTGACAGGAATTGGCTGTTTAAAGAACCTTTCGACAAAGCTTTCGTTTGTTCCCGGTGTGCTGGAGCGTACATCTCCCCGCGTCCCCTCCTCGGCTGGTGCTAAATACTGAATGAGCGCTTCTGTGTGCGTGCGGTGCTTCTGCAAGCCGACAGCCTCGCAGATAAGTAAAGAAAAGTGCCCTCCTTTTCAAGTGATAGTAATCTGAGACTTTTCCGTTACATGAGGCTCCTAACAAAAGGTTGTAATTCCAGCAGCTTCGCTCGGGAAGGTACCACCGTGCGCGGCGGCGGTGCCGGCAGCGCGGGGCCGGGACCCCGCGGGCAGCCGCTCTCGGGGCGCGGCGGAAGGACTCACTGGGGCGTTGCATGAGCCGGGCCGCTCTTCCCCTGCTCCGCCGCCCCTTCGCCCTTGGTACAGCCTTCCTTTCCTCCACCGTGCCGTATGGTAATCGAGTGACATCAGCCCGCGCCCGGGCGGCTGCTGATTATATTACAAACCAGCAGAAAGGTCTGAGGTGTGCGCGGCTCCTGGGAGCGCCGGCCAGGGCGGCAGCGCGTGGCTCCATGCTGCCTTTACTTCGGGCTGAATCGCACGCTTGCTTTTATTTTACTTGGTTTCGCCAGAGCCAGACGAGCATTTGAACCAAATTCAAGCACTTGAGAGAGAATTGACTGTTGTGGAACTGGGGGGGGGGGGAAAAAAAAAACCAAACCAGAAACTACTCTCCTGGTGCTTTAAGTTTGAATCCATTACAGAGAGCTTACCGCCAAGCCACACTGCTGGATTTTGAACCGAAGCTGTTATTTACTTAGGGCTCAGGGGGGAGCGTTTTCGCTAGGGACTGACGCCAAACTACTGAGGAAGCTGGGATTTACCTGGATGTGTGGTAAAGAAACTTGTGGTTCCTTTATGCTGCAGTTCATCGTATCCCTGCGTTACTTGTAAATGGAATTACAAAAATCAACCAGTATGCCCGGGCCGTTGTCCCCAGGATATGCAGCTCAGGTGCCGTATAACTATAACCAGTTAGAAGGACGATTCAAGCAGTTACAAGGTAAGTCTGTGCGGGTTTTTTGGAGGTGTTGCCGTGCTCTGATCCTTGTAAACATGTTATTCCAGGCTTGTTCTCATTGCACCAAGGTGTTAGGGAGAGAGGACAAAAGTGCTGTGGGAAGAGGGATACTGTGTGGCTCTTCACACTCTGAAGGTGTTCCGAGCCTTACACAGGCTTGAGGTGTGTGTCCAGCCTCTGAGCCCCTCAGCCTTGCAGATGAGGACTAAGCCAGACCATGTAGCTTAGAACAATAAGGGGGAGAGTGAGGAAGCAGTCTTCCATTTATTTTATCCTTAAATAAAATACAAGTAAAACCGGCCATCAATCACAAATCCTAGCTGTGTTTGGGTGCAGTTTGCAGTGCAAGGGCCCTTTCCAACCCCTGCCCACCCTGCAAAGGCGGGTGGCTTCACCTCTTCAAATGAGGAGCAGTTGCATAATTCCCTAACGAATTAGTTTGCTCACGCCATAGATCTCTGAGAAAGCACTCGTGTACTTCAACGTTCCCAGTTTTCTTTGCTTTTAGACAGGTAGAATGTTCTTTAATATTTTCCCATTAAACTCCCTGTCTGTGTGAGAAGCAGAGGTTTCTTTTGGGGGTGCCGTATGCTCTCTGCAGGGAGGGTAGGCCTCGGTCCGGGCCGCAAACCCCCAGTGCAGGGGGAGGATGGTGCCCAGCAGCTCCCTGCCTCAGGCAGGGCAAAACAAGCTCTGCTGTTTCTCTGTGGAAGACACGTCCCAGCAATGAATGAACTTTGGGATTGCAGTTGCAAAATAAAAAATAATTCTTCACTGAAACCAAGCCTCCTCCTCCTCTAGATCCGTGTGACTCCGGAGAGAGTCCCAGAGCAGCCTGAGTACAGCAAAGTGCTGCACTTCTATGCACGTTTCTTAATTTACTCTGGTCTGTGCTGCAAGTGTGGTCTGTGGTTCATGTCAGAGAGGAGGGAAGAACCTGGTTAGTGCTAAGAATGTTCCCATTTGTTGGCTTAAGGAGGGACGGGAAAAAAAAATCTTTCATTCATAGCACTTTGTTTGTCTTGTAAACTGGCGCACAGCAATGGCTGCATGCTGCATGTAGTGAGACAAAATGACAGCATCCTAAACACTGGGAACATGGAAATTCCTGGGGCAAGGCATGGAAAATCCAGGCTCCAAACTTGCACATGAGGGAATACGCTACAGGCTTTATCTTGGACATCTGTCAGATCTTAGGCTGTGGTACTTGTGTTGGAAAGAACTAAGTTTGTGGCATGAAGAAAAACCTGGCTCATGCCTCTTTCTTTGCTGGTTTAGTTAGCAGTATAAAGAAGGCAGATTTTATCATTTTCAGGGTCACTGCTTCAGGAATCCATTATCTGTGTGTTTACATCACACTGAAAGAGGAAAGCAGACAGCATTGTTGAAAGCACAGAAAGTGAGTTTTCCCTTCAGTGGAATGCACTGAGTTGACTTAAAAAAAAGGTTAAAAAAAGATGCAGTGCTCTCCCTAAAGTACTGCAATTTTCTCCAGCAAAAGAGAGAAAATGCAGTAAATTCTGTGCAGTTTTGCAGCAGACCATCCTATGGCTGTTCACTCACATCACAGGCTTGAAATGAGTGCTGCCAGTGATCTTGTTCAGGGTGGAGCTTAAGTGCAGGCAATGTTGTAAATTATGCACTAGATACTCCATGAAATGCTAAATAACCATACAAAATATCGTCTGTGCTGGAAAGGGAGTGGCTTAACTCTGCTGACACAGAAGACGTCTTTCCTTGGATTAGTGGCTCTTTGCTTGAAAAATGTCTACAAAGCCATTGTTTTGGGGTTGTAAGATCTTGAGGGGATTCTTGCTGGAAGGCTCTGGTGGGAACAAGGAGTGTTCTGTGGCACTGGGCAAGGCTCAAGCCCAGCAAAGATGAACTAAATATATGTAATTTTTTAAAATTATGGGTTTATCACCAGTTTTACCTCTTTCACTATGGAGGTGTACAAACAAGAGCAGATGCATTTCAAATAATCAAATACTCATTGATAACTGTTTCACCCCTCCTGTATCTGGTAGGAGGGCTCTCTAGAGCAGCACCAGTGTTGGCACCACACAGATTACTCTAACTTCTGCTCGTGTCCTTCACACACTGAATTCACCCCTCTTTTCTTCACAGTTCCTACAGTTACCATGTGAATCCCCAGCTTTGCACTAGATTGTAGCAAGGTACTGTTTAGATCTAGTGAATGTTGAGTTTTCCTCAAAGAAAGCACTTGGGAGTATACTGTTTTGTCTAAAATAATGCAGAGCAAGTGCTCAGGCCCTGTACAAAGAGAAGTCTGAATCAGCAATGAGTAGGAGACAACTCTCTCTGATCTCCTCTTTCCTAAGATAGACAGTACATGAGGTTTGGCACTGCCAGCTTCACATGAAGAGAGGAGCCAGCCTAATTCTGCCCCAAAACACTATGGACAAAGCAAATTCACATCACACATGATTCCCTAGGCACTCCTACATGCCACCTCTTTTAAATGCCTTGAAGTGATGATTGTAAGGAAACTCTCATTCAACTTCATGATGGTTGTGGGGTTATTAAATCAGATTTTCCAACCCAGTCCCACTGGGGCATGAAGCCAGCGCAGGTTGTGGGATTGCACTGAAGGAACCAGACCGGCTCCTTCTGCACCTGGAAGGGTCACCTGGCAGGGGATCCCAGCTCCCCTTTGCCTTGATGGGCCAAAGAGAAGCAGGATGTGGCAGAAGCCATTTCTAGGAGTGAATCAAGACTGTCTTTGTGTCAAAAGAAGCCCTGAAGTCCTGTGTATGATAATTCAGGAGTTTAGCATACCCAGTCCTTGTGCTCGTGAGAATGTCAGCACAGGTGTGGGGAGGAAAATGCTTTAGCAAGTTGTGTTTCCTTTATTAAGTTTCAGTAAGTTCCTATTATGGTTAGTTCACCCGGTCCTGGAATGATAAGTGAGCGATGTTATCAGTGGTTACTATCATCTTAAACTTAGGTGTGGAGTTTTGGTTCTCATGGCCACTTGTGCAGTAGAAAGGGATCAGGTTGCATGGCTGCAGTTGCTCGCTGCAAGTAAAGACAGAACCCCAAAACTTGTTTGTGGGAAGCACGTTGCCATGGAGCTTGTGCAGGTTCTGTCAGTGGAGAAAGTTTGGCGTGCTACAGTGAGGAATTAATTGCAAATCAAACCAGATATGTTGCTCTTGTTATAAAACGAAGGCTGTCACCCGTGCTATGTTAATGTGGCAGGATCCTGTGGATTGGCTCGGCACGGGTGTAGGAGCTGGCAACAAGACGTTAATGCAAGTCAAGAATTTGGAAGGAGATCCCTGCAGCTGTATCACCTTCCAGCGAGAAGGGTGCACAGGGAAGCAGCTGTCATCACTGCTCCAGGGGCTCTTTCCCACCTGGTTAGCAGGACAGTGGTATTTATTAACATCTTTGGCATTTGGTAGCTTGGTGACTCTATCAGCTCCTGCCCTGTCATTGGAAAGTTGGGTCTCAGCTCCGGGGCTGTGCCCGAGGTGAGAGATTTCCAGTGGTAATTACAAATGTGGAATCTTGGGGGATGGGGGTGAGCTAGATCGGCACTCCTGATAAATCACAGAGGAAAGCCAGCTTTTAAAGGAGCTCTGCCGTGTGTCCTGCTGTGTGGGACATTTCAGATTTGGGCATTTTTGTAATGCTGCCTTTCAGGCTGGACATTGGCATTTTAGTGGGAGCCTGGTTTGTTTTGGTGCCCAGGCTGCCTGGGAGGAAGTGCCTTTGTTTTGAGCCATGTTAGAAATCGTATGTTTGAAAAACTGGACACTGGAATAAGCTGTAGGAAAGGTGAGCTGCCTTTCCCATCACAGGTGTTTAAGATAAGTTCTAAACTCTGTTTCATGTGGATACGAGGCTGATTGTGGCTGCACAGCACTACCTGCACCAGGAAAGGCAATGCAACTGTATTTCAGGTGTTTGGGCAAAGACCCTCTCCCTGATAGCAGAGCCTTTCAGCAGGGGAGCTGCTTGGCTTGGAATCCTTTGATCTGCAATGACCCAAGGAGGTTTGGCATAAAAAGAGACACACACCACTTCTATTTTTAAGTGGTCACTGGTAATCAGCTTGGTAATATATGAATATATGTATTGATTGGTTCCCATCCAGGCTGCAGGACAGCAGGAGAATTTTCCTGGTTTTCTGTTTGCAAGCAGGGCTTTCCCACAGCTTTTCCTGCAAGAAAACCTTCCCCCCAAATCCCTGTCTATGCTCAAGGTTAAACAGGGAGCTTCTGCTGCCAACAGAGCAGTTTGCAGGAGTTGCAGAGCTGTCCTGCGCTAGGGCAGAGATGCCCTCTGTGACACCAGGATCCGTGGAGTCCCTCCCGTGGGTGCCCTTTGAGCAGCCAGCTTCAGCAGCCGCCTTTCTGGCTGGGAGATTTGCCTTGTGAAGGTTTTGAGTCTCCTGGGAGCAGTGACCTGCATAGCTCCAGGCGCTGATTACTGACCTGGGACACCCTACTTTGTCTACCAAATGGGTCACTGGCATTTCTTGTCATGGTAATTTCTGTTAAAGCTGAAATGCAGGGAGGCTGAATTTCATTCCGGATGAAATGTGTCTGGGTTACACCGATTTTTGGCTTTTTCCCCTCCATGTTCTCAGATCCACCAAAGGTGTAAATTCCTGTCCCTGTGGCAAATTTTACTTGATTTTCTGGTGTCTGCAATATTCCAAAGCGTGCATGTATCACAGCATACTTCAGTTTTCTGGTTTGGGTGAACACCTGAGCACAAGCTGCACGGTTGGAAGCCCTGTCAGATTTGCAAAGAGTTTTAAAGGAGTCTCACACTGACTTGAATGTGCATTTCTCTGATAGCTGGGCCCTTATTCTTTCCAGTGCAAAGATTCCTGCAAACATGTCCAAATCCTGACTCAATTTTTGGGCAAAAATTTACTTTTTCTGGTCATGGGCTTTGGTACTTGTGGGGATAGAGAAGGCAAGTTAAAGGATCCCAGGGTAAGGTATTTCTGCTCATGTGATCAGTGTTGATACAGGTCGAAAAGCAAACATTTAAATTGGATTTGGCTCCTCACTGAAGTAACTGTGAACATGTACAACTCCACGCTGTTGGCTTAGGTCTTTTGTAGTCTGTTCTCTTCAGTTTTCATTTAGAGTATGTTTGTAACATTTGGTTTTTTAACTGTGTGTATAAGGAACTTAATTTAAAAACAAACAGAAATCTCTAGAATGCTCTAGCCTAATTTTTTTTTAAAAAGGGCAATTCTGGAGCACTTTTCATGGCTCTGAAATGAAGTAAACAAAGCTTGTCAGCAGATACTTTCACATGGGACAGTGGGGTATTTCAAATACCCTGCAGGAGATATGTAGCCAGAGTTAAAACAGTAAAATGATTTGTGTGGTGCTCAGCTGGTGTAAATCTCCACAGCTCATGGATCTGGGAATGCAGCACATGAATCAGCCCTTGGGTGTTTCTGCATTTCATGTCTCCAAGAAGCTCCATGTCACAGACCATCCCAGTGTTTCATGGGCATGTTGTAATCACCTGGGAGTACAGGCTCCTACTCCAAATGTTTTTCCTGTCCAAGAGCCCGATTCAAATGGATTGTGGGTTTTGCCACTAACTTGTGTAGAAAGTAGGGCTATAAAACAGGCCTACGGACAGAGATGAAAGTGGTGATAAAACAACAGAACAATGGTTGTCTTCCATTCCTGAGGTCTTTCCCAATTTGGGTTTGTGATTTCTTCTTTTTCCTTAGTTTCTTTCACACTCTGTTTTCCGTTGGGTTCATGCTTTGACTATTAAAGTGGGTGAGCTGCTACCTAAGCTTAGTAGAAATGGTGAAGAAAATCGAATTGCAACGTGATTCACAACATTCCTGTTCCCTCGTCCCTGTACTAAACTCCTCTCCTGTGAGATGCCAGCACAGGGTGTGGGCTTTGGTAACTGTACCCCTTCTGCTCAGAGTCTGAATTTCATCAGTATTTGATTACTAACAGCTCTGAAGGTCTTTTTGTTCCTGTTTAAGTTGAATTGAGAAGTATTAAGTATCAGCTATTAAGTAGCAGGGTATGACAATGACATTTTTTCCTCATGTGAAAATGAATTATCTTCATTGAATAAATGGTTTTGGGAAAACTGTTACACCAAATATTGGGAATTAGTCTCTGTTGACTTTCAAAGCTGTGGGGAAGGAGATAGAAGTTCATAAATAAGGTGGTTGAGAATCTGCTTTGCTCTTCCCACAAGAAATCAAATCTGAAATTCCATTTGGAAGTTTATATCTGGGCCTAGCAGGTAATGGCCTTTATCCCAGTGTGATTGTCCAAGTGAAGTGACACTACATCAAAGATTAAAGTTCTTTAATAAGTATTAGTAAACAACTCCTCTCCCAACTCCAAATGAGTCCTTTCAAAGTAAAGGGTCATTTGTGGAGAGAGTAAGAAACTCATGGATTACTCTGCATTCCACCAGTTCTGAAATTCAGTGCAACAGGAATGAGGTGGTGGCCTGGCCTGCAGAAGCAGAGGGGAACCTGATGAGTACAGGGATGCTGTGGGGAGCAGGGCCTCAGTCCCAGCTGTGCCTTGAACACATCGTGTTCCTGTGGGCACCCAGAGTCACTCCCAGCCCTCCTCCCCGCACAGAGAGCCTCATGCAATTAAGGAGAGCACGTGAGCCCAAAATTGCTCGCTGCTCCTGAAAATGCATCGAGCTGAGTCCTCACATTTCTGCCACAGGAGAAAGGCCCAGAGGGATGGGAAAGGCCCAGAGGGATGGGGAGCACTCATGCTTGTGACTTGTGATGCGGAGCCCGAGGTCGTGGTGTCCGGGAGAGCCCACGCTCACACAAAAGCCCTTGTGCACTTGCTGCTGGAGCGAGGGTATCCCGGGCTGAGAGCCTCCTTTGTTGGGAGAGCACTACTGTAGCCAAACTAATATTAACCAGGCTCGTAGCCCTGCTCAATGCCCCACTGTTCCCGAGAAAGGAGCTTACAGAGAAAGGCCCTTCAGTGTGCAGGGAACAGCACAGCCCAGCAGACACGCAGGCAGCCACTGTGCCATGGTCTGGGGGCCACGCTCCTGCCTTTTCAAAGGGCTTGTGAAAGAGCTGGCATTACCAAGTGGCCTTTTCATGGGATAACTGGAAGTTCTGATAATTCCATGTTCAGTCAAGTTTGGTTTATTCGTAAAAATATAAGATGGAACTGGAAAGTGCATGCCCAGTTTCACATACGTGACAAAGTGACACTGGACAGGGTCAGTTTGCTCTTTGGTGGGAATCAGTAGCATGCACAGTCCTGCACTGATTTTAGCTAAACTGTATTGAGGAGGAGGTCATAAATATGATTTTTATGTATTATTTATATTATCAAAAATGAGCAGTGTCATCCCAAATGGCATTGTACAGGAGGCGTATTTGGTATCCCTTGCAGAGACTTCAAACATCTCTGCCTACAATATTGCCAAAATGGCCAGGCATGTGCTTCTGAGGATTGGTTTGGTTTTTAGATTAGTGGTTTTAAGTTCTCTTGCCTGTTTTAGTTCTGTTGGGACCGAGTTTTCAGGTAGAGTAGCTGGAGAATTGCTCACCAAAGGGTCAGTGGAAAAAGCACGGTGGCAAGGTACAAACATGATCTGTGTGACCACAGTACTCTAATCAACAAGCAAAGGGTGACCTTATGCCTTCAAAGATTAAACAAAACAGCATGTGGTTACAAAGAGATTTAAGAGTTTATCTGAAAAGAATAAACGCTGGCTGCCCAGATTTTTCTTGGAATGAAACCCCTATGGTTTAATAAAGATACCTAAATTTCACTTAATGGCTTGGCAACCTCTGCAGAAAATTAGCCAATATGCAGCACCCACTTCTCAGATAGTCTAAACCAATGCAGTCCCATTAAAAGGAACTGCACAAACAACACAGTGCTGAGGAGTTTTGTCTCTCAAATCCAGTCCTGTACCTACCTTTTCTCAAATAACAGTTTCCCCTTGGTTTCAGCTTCTGTGTGCTAATACCATATATTGGCTTCTGCCTTCTCCTTTCAAAAAACCTCTGAAGTCCAATTCTTAATGCTAATTTTGTCCAGGAAGTGTTTCCAGTTTTTGAAAATATGATCTGATTATGATTTGGTTCCAGGAAAAAAGAGAATTGAAAACCTGACCATCCCATCTGCAGTCAACTAACTACGGTTTGCTTTGGGTAATAATTAATTCAACATCTAGTTTAGTATCTTTCCACGGTTATTTGGAGGGAAGCTAGACTTTGATAGTGCAACGGCTGCTTTTTTCAGGGTGTGTTCCTCTGTCAGCTCAGATTGCCTGGCAATATAATGGGAGAGACTGCTGTGAAATCACAGATGTGACTGTACTGTGATTGCAGGCTGACATGAGTAAGAGCCATTATGGAATGGCACTTAAGGCAGGCCCTGAATAAATAGGGGAGGTGTCTGGAAACATCAAATATTGGTGGTGTTGTGAACTTCTGACCTTTCTGTTATCCTCATCACGGGAAGTTCAATAATTTGGGTTAGCTTTACTTTTGAGTGCTGAGTGTCTCGTGTTCTCCCTCCCTGTGCCTTTGTTCACCCTGTGGGGTGTGAGTTGAGTTTCATCCTTACGGTCTCCCCTGGGATCAGGAACAGTGTGTCACTTCTAGCTCAAGGAAGTCTCTTCAGAAAACTGGCAGTGCCCCCTGACTGTTCCCTGGGTGATGTCCTGGCCACTGTCACTTGTGCAGGTGCACAGATAATCTGTCAGCCTTTAATAGCAGATTAAGTGCTGGTTGCATCTGGACCTGGTTGCTCTTAGCTGTGGCCTAAGTCCTTATGGCAGGAGCTGACAGGGCGGGGCATGGAAGTTATGGAACATTTTTTCCATAAATCCCCTGCTGCTGATACATTAGTAAATGCTTCTCTCTCTGCCTCTCCTCCAAAGTAAATATGTCTGATAGGGTATATAATAAAATTCCCATGATACAAACCTTATTTACTGGAACCTTTGCTCTTTACAGTTGACTTGCACTGGTGTTTGCCAGCACGCTGATGCTAATGATGCTCTGTGCCACTTGAAAGATGCTCCTGTGTCCTCAGCGCCTGGCGCCGGCCGTGTTCCAGCTAATTCCTCACTGCACATGCTTTTTTCCTAAATAAAAGCAGTCACAAGTTGTCCTGGAGAGGAGACAACACTTAAGGACACCTAATATGTAAAACCTTTTACCATGCAGCATGTCCTGGCAGTGCCATCCCCCACAGGGAGGGATTGGAGCTCTGCCCTGGCGCCAGCAGAGCTGCTCCCCAGGCTGGGTATGGCAGGTCTGGGACAAGCATGGAATAAAACAGCAGCTCCAAGGGGACTTCCCCTGGTTTTTCCCAAATGACTGAAATGGCTGGGCAGGGTGGTGTGATCTCTGCAGTGCCCATTTCAGGGTGCTGGGTGTGGGGCTGTCCTTTCCCTCTCCTCCAGCCTCGTGAGCGTGGCCCATCCCAGCCAGTTCCTGGCAGGTTTCAGGTGGACCTGTGTGAGCCACCTAATGCCAGAACACCTTTTGTTTTCTGTGCTGTACAACTCAGCTTTCCTTTCTGGTTTCACTCCTGTTGCCAAGTTTAGAAACATTTCCCTGGCATCAGCTGCAGGTCACCGTGGCCTTCACATTCAGAAGTGTATTCATGGGGCTCTTCCTTTTGCATAAACATCTGGTGTATCTGAGTTAGGCTGAAATGTGTGAAATGTGTGTGAGTTTGGAGACCTGAAAATCAGTGAGGTGTGACTGAGGCTTCAGGAACACACAAATGAGTGTAAGATGCCAGTGCATTCTCGTGCCTGTGTACCCCTGTATCCGTGTGATTGGGAGGTGTGTAAGACAGGTGCAAGCACAAATAGTCTCTGCAAATGTGCAGTAGTTCTGTGCTTAACCAATACCTGAACTATGTTGTAATGACATTGCTGTTGCACTAACAGACAACTGGGAGCATTAATTAGGCACTGAACGTTCAGAAGTTGCTTTCCTTTATTAATTGCCTTTACCTCATAGTCTGTTTGGGGCTTTATTCTGTTTTTTGGGGATTTTAAAGGAAACACCACGTCACCAATTCACATTTTGAGGGGGAAAAGCCCAGAATATGGAGCCCATGTGCAACATGGCTAAGGAGGCATCAGTGAAATGACTGTTATCAGGAGTCTTTGAGTGCTTTTATAATTTTCTCATTGTGCTAAAAATGAAAGAAAGTAAGTGAAGGTAAGTTCTTGGGAGATCTCCTGGATTCCTTCCACAGGAGCCACACCTTTGTCCCCATGTAGGGCCTTTCACTTGTTGCAGTCAAGGCCTTGCACAATCTGTACAACTCACAAGTCCACTTTTAAGACTAGAAAAACAAGAAACAAGTGATGTTTCTGGATGAAGATACACATTTAAGGTATTCAAAGTATAATTGTACCCTAATTTCTTCAAATTTGCATCACCTTTTAAATCTCAGAGAGACCTTCGAAAGTTTCAAACAAAGGGGTTTTTTCTGGTACTGCTTTGAAAGTTATTACCTGGGCAGGAAATACTGTGCTGGAAAGGGATCTCTTTTCCCCACTCTTGCATAATTCCAAAGGCTAAAATGATTTTGCTTAAACACGCCACATTGTCCCACAAAAGCAGATCAGTAAATGACCTTTGGATTGGAATCAAACAGGCAAGTACGAAAATTTTGAGGTGAGGAACTAGAATGCATGTGCAACTTGTTTGTGCCTCAGAATTCCCAATAAAGCAGATGTGGCATGAAAAGAAAGATTTCTTATTATTAATTGTTATTTTTTTAATTGGCACATGGATTTCTTAAAGAGCTCCTTTACTATGCAGAATGACTGGTTGGAATGTGTGTTCAAGTCGAGATCATGGTTTAGTTTTCTGGAGCTTTTCTTAAGCAAGCAAACAGGTGAAGGTGTCAGTTCTGCCAATCTCAAAAGACACCAACTCCAGGACTTTCTTGGGAGCTCTGCATGATGGGTTTGCAGATTAGAGCCAGAGAAGATTAGGGATTTTTCCTCTAATGCTTCTTATTAGCAGTTTGTCTCAAATCTCATTAAAATTAATGCATTTTTAAAACTCCCTTTTTAGAAATAATGGCATTTTATAAATATCAAGGTTCCTTCAGTTATACAAGTGATTTTTATTGTAACCTACAGTATTTTTGTTGCTGTTACCCATTCAGTTTTCACCTTTGGGATTTAGTTTGCTGAGCTATGGTCTGGCTTACCTGTGGTGCTGCTGCTTTTATTCAGCATCCTGTCAGCACAGTGTAGTGCATCTGACTCTACAATATGGCATGCAATTAACAATAGTAAATTATTGTGTGGCCATGGAAACTGCAGGAACTAAACACATTGTTCAGCAAGGCTATGAATTCAGCTCTTATTAATCCCTGATCAACACAGTGGTTGTTTAAATACATGTTCTTCCATTTAAAATATTTCTGTGATAATGAAAATTATAATTTAGCAGCAATTAATTATAATGATAACATCTCTTAGCACAGAGATTTAATATTTTGAAAGGATTAAAAGCAGTCATCATAGATTTCTTTATTTTCTATTCATGCTTCTCTGTCATTAAGGTGAAATTAGATTTAAACATGAAACCAACAAAGGTTTGGCATTTCTTTCATCTATTCTTCATTCTGTTTGCAGTGAGCTTTTACAGAAGCATGGTCAAAACATACCACAGCTTTGACTTTGCTTTCTATATAATGTCTGAACTTGTGCCTCAGATGAAAGAAGAGATCCCACAGCTCTCTGAAATCCCTCGGTGGGATTCCATAAGAATACTGGCAGTGCAGTCTTCTGGCCTATTCTTGTTTAAGCTTGCTGGAATTCATAGAATCACAGAATACTTCAGGTTGGGAGAGGAGTTTATTTGGTCCAGCACACCTGCTCAGGGCAGGGGTAACTCCCACGGTAGATCAGGTTGCTTAGGGATTTGTCCTCCTGAGATCTGAATCTCCCTAAGGATGAAGTTCCCACAGCCTGTGGGGGAAATAGTGTCTCAACACCCTCACAGTGACAGCTTTCTTCTGGATTGCCCTTGCTTGGCTTCCCCCAGCCTTGCATCCTGGCAGGTCTCCTCCCTCCATGGTGGTATGTGCCACTGGAAGTGGTTGCCCACAGGGCCGGGGTTTGGAAAACATCTCTGGAAAAGATGGGATTCACCATGCATTTTGCTGTCTTCACAGGAAGTGCTGACTCCTGGTGCCCATCTCTCTGTGACTCATCTCTGGTTAATGTCAGTTACAATTCTGTATTTCCAAATCCCTGGCTAAGGAGGGTCCCAGGCTGGGCACACAGGACCAGTAGGAATTGCACTGTGGGAATAGCAGTGCCAGTAGTCTTATGTGAGAGCAGCTGCATTCCCTGCAGTTCTGAGAAGAGGGAGGAATGCTGAAAGGAAAAGAGAACAACAGAAATAATAAAACCCCCAGCTCCTTCCTCCTACCCTTGTTTTCCTTCCCATAGACGAGTGTGAATCCACTGTAAAAATTCTCACTCTGCTGGGTTTGCCGAACATAGGAAGAAATAATATGAATCTGATGTAGGGAAGTACCTGGCAGGTTCCCTGCCTGTGCCAAGCCTTGCTGTCATCCTCATTCATCACTGCCAGTCAAAGAGTGGTTTGGACAAGTATAGAAAAATGTTTTTGTCCCCCTCAAAAATCCCCTGGCACTTCCCTGCTTTATGCATATAAAGTGATTTAAAGGAAACTGCCAAGACCCCCCAAGATTGTGTGTACTTGAACAGTGCAGTGACCTCAGGTTTTCATTGTTCTTCTGTGGAAATTTCACAGTCAGTGTCCTGGGACAGGCAGATGCTTTTTCTATGCTCCTTTTGATGAAATGATTTGTTTCTTATGTAAGAGGGAAAAGTGGCAACAAGCACTGACATCAAATAGCCACGAGGGGTTTGTGTCCTTTCGTGTAAAATGCCGACAGCGCTGAGACATTTTCCACGCTGCTTTTTAGAGGAGACCCATTTGAACACTGCACGTCATGATGCCAGAAAGTTACTCCTTTATTCGTCCGTTCTTCTGCTATTTTGCTGTAAATATGGTTTTGTAACATCTTTCTTCAGAAAGGAGGAAGAGGGGCCCAGGGGAGGCCACCAAGATGTTTAGAGAGATGGAGCACCTCTCCTTTGGGAAAGTCTGAGAGAATTGGGATTGTTCAGCCTGGGGAAGAGAAGCTTCAGGGTGACCTGACTGTGGCACGACAATGCCTGAAGAAGGTACAGGAAAGGTGGAGAGAGAGTATTTACAAGGGTCTAGAGTGACAGGGCAAGGAGGGGAATGGCTTCACACTGACAGAGAGGAGTGTTAGATGGGACATTGGGAGGAAATTCTTCCCTATGAAGGTGGTGACACCCTGGCACAGATTGCCCAGAGCAGCTGTGGATGCCCCATCCCTGGAAATGTTTAAGGCTGGGCTGGATGGAGCTCTGAGCAACCTGGCCTAGTGGAAGGTGTCCTGGCCCATGGCAGAGAGGTGGAACTGGATTATATTTAAGGTCCTGTCCAACCCAAACCAGTCTGTGATTCTGTGATACAGTTTGGGGTCCAGGCCTTGATCTTTGTGATCATTTTGTTCAGCAGTCGTGTGCAACCCAGGACAGGTGCTGGTGGCTGAGGCTGAAGATGGGTGTAGGTGTTTCCAAGAGCAGCACCCAGAAGTGTTAAACCATTTGAATCGCCCACTAGAAAGGTTGTGTTTCTATAGCTGCTTTGCATTTCATACAGAAGAACAAGCAGTTGGTGGGGTTCCTGGAGAACCAGAAGAGCATCTGCCTGGTTGCTGTTGCTGTAATGGGCCCTGTGATGGGCGTTTTCCGCACAGGGAGCTGGACATGTTGTGGGAGATGGTTACACAGGTTTGTATTCCAGTCCCCCGAAGTTAAACAAGCAGTTCACATATCCACTGCAATGCAGGGAGAGCTGAGCACCTGCTCCTCTAAATCTGCTTAAATGTGTCATCTTCATCTTCTGAATGGAAACAAAAATTAAAAATCACAAGCTGAGTTCTTCCACCAGTTTAATCTGTTAAACCCAGATGACTTTTACATTTATTTGCTGTGGGAGGCTTTACAGTGACTTTTTGCCGATGAACATAATCATTCCTGTACATGAATCTGCATCTGGCTTGTGGAAGGTTTATTTTTGTGTTGCTGACACCAAAATGCCGTAAACTCTGTGTAAAAACAAAGACAATGAAAGGACCTGCCCTTCCACACCCCATAATGCTTGGCTGGCTCCTGGACATTGTTCTGTGCATCATGTCATTGTGTGAGGGAGGTTTAGTGCCATCAAAGACAGAAAGCAGCAGAATTGTTTGTTCCACATGCTGCATTATGTAGCTTTCCCTTTTTTATTTTCCAGAGCATTTTCAGCAGTGAAAGTGGTCACATGCTGTCATGTTTACTAGGGAAGGGTAGACATTTAATAGGATTTAGTAGCTGGCTGGTGCTTCCTAGTAAAAGCAAAAGCATTGCTGAACACACCCCTGGTTTCTCCACAATTGTCTCCATGTAGCAGAGTTGGGAAAGCAGCAAGGATTTTGCTCCTAGTGAGATCACCAGCTAAACACAGCACAAACAAAATCCCCTCATTGCTTTGTCATCTTTAACATTTGCATTCAAGTTCTTGTTTAAGTCATGCTGGAGCATGTAAAAGCTTTAGTGTGATCTCACCAGTTTGGATGGGAAGTCACTCCACAGATTACTTTGTGCCATAAAATAACCATTAACAAATGCATCCTATTTGCATCAGAATGATCAGCTGCTCCACTCCCATTCCTCCATGGTAAACGGCAAGATTAAAGTGAAGGAGATGCCTTTTTCTAAGCACTGGACCCAAGGGTATCATGTTCTCTATATGTCGTGTAAATTTGACTCCCTGCAGGTTTGGTTCTAGTTTTTTCCTTGTCCCTGCACGTGTGCACTATGGACTTGTGTTTTCTACATTAAGCTCTGTTTTTTCCATTTTTATCAATCCCAGTTTTCCATCCTAACCTGTCATCTGCAGCTGGAGAAAAGCAGCATCCACTGCTCAGTTTATTGCTATGGGATGCTTGAATATTAAGAGAAACTTGAATGTTAAGAGAAAATTTCCTTTTCTCTACTGATAGCTAATAGTGATCTTTCCTCCTTCCTTCATTTTCTTCCCTATAGATCAATTCCAATATATTTCCATTTAGACTCTCAGTGCCTGGCTGTGCATGCTTATGCATTGTTCTCTGGGCTTCCTGATGCCGTAAGGACTAATACAGCATGTGTAGGACCATGTGGAAAGGCCATCATTTCGGGAGTGTTTACCTAAGCAGATGTTTCTCTCCTCAGCTGATCCTCAGTGGATACACTGAGGTGCATTTTCCTCTCTGGGCTATATTTAGTGGTGCATCAGTTGAGTGCTTTGCATAGCTACACACCACACAAGCCGAAGTCCCACAGGGGGTCTCCCCCCAGGGTGGGGTTCTGCTGGGCTGAGGCGCACACAAACCCAGCCTCAGCCTCCTTCCCCAGCCTGGGGCACAGCCCAGGGCTGCTGGCAGTCCCCAGCCTTCTCTGAGTGCACAGCCCTCGGTTTGGACAGGGAATTCAAGGAGCAGGAGCCACCAGCGCTGTTTCGTTTGTCAAGATGCTGCTGGAGTGGTGGCCAAAGGAGCTGTGTCAGACCCACTGAGGACTCTGTGTGCCTCAGGGCCAGGTCACTCCGTTCAAGCCTGCCTGGAACACCAGAGGCTGGACCCATGTTAGAGTTATTTCACGTTCACTATCGCTCTTTTCTTACTCCAACAAACAGGGAGGGTTATCACAGCACATCCGTTCATGTTGTTTCCTGATAAAATCTTGTTTGATCACCACATTCTGGTCCCAGTAGCTGATCTGCCCTTCTCTCAGGCTTCTTTCTCAACTGAAAAACCTCTAAGCACAGCTGGAATTTGTGAAGCTGTGGATATTACTGGTTATTTCGCTCCACGTCCTTGCATCTGTGAGAAAGCATAGGGTGATATCCTGCACCCTGAAAACCATCAGCAATGGGAACGTTGTCCTGTGAAAGGAAGCTCTGTTTTCTCTGTGCTCTGTTAAATGAGGGTATGATCTGGGAAGTTCTGGGAAGCTGTGGATAGTGGATATCAGCAGAAGTGGTGTGCCTAGAGCAGCACTCAGCTGATCTCTGAGTCAGTGGGTGCAGCAGTGCCTCATGTAGGACACACACTGGATGCTATAGTGAAAAAAGTAATCATTTTAAGCTCGAAAAATTACTGCCAGCATGGAAATACAAGATGTAAACCTGCAGGAGACAGAGCTTTTGGAGTCAGGGATTAAAAGTTAAATCTGTAATTTGTCTTGCTTGGGGTATTGCAGGGATCCATGGACAGTGACAGTGCCTAGAGCAGCTGCCCTCGGGCTGGACTCCACAGGGAGGCTGTCGGTGCCACTGATGGCTGGGCTGTCCTGAGGGGCTGAGAGCCCAGCAGCAGTCCCAGACTGCTCCTTTCAGCTCTCCTTTTTGTGCTCCAGTTTCCTTGTTTGGGCTCTTTCGAGAGCACCCCCTTTGCTGTGTGGAGGCCTTTGCCCCTGTCCAGGGGCTGGTGGGAGCTGTCACACACTCAAAGTCATTTTACCTGTGCAGGGCTGGCAGCAGCATGGCCCAAGCAGATTTACCATTCTGTTTGAAAGGGATTCAAGGTCAGTTTGTTGGAAATGTGGTTTGACTGGTATGGAAGCGAGCAGGGTGTCTGGAAGCTGTTTTTAGCAGGCAGGAGGCTGCACAGGTAACCTTTGCCACAGCTGCGGTCAGTGCTGCTGCACGCGAAGGCCCTGGGGCCCATAACGCCTGCTGGCATGTGGGAGCACACAGGGTCACGGGGCCCATGTTGATCTCAGTCAGCTCCTGCAGCCCTGCCTTTCCCAGGGCAGTTGTTAAAACAAATTCACCATTATTCTGGCACAGCCCTATTGAGTTCACCCAGCAGAGCTGAGCGTGTGACAAGGAGGGTGGTGTATGTGACCCCGCTCCTGCTGTCCCACTCTAGGCTTTCAGAAAGTTGACTGCATTTTTGTCAGGATTTTTTCTCATCAAATTAGTGGAGGAAGAATTGTTTCCCCTCAAGTGAGGAAAGGGTTAGATGCCTGTTTGTGATCCTGTCCAGCTCAGTTTATGCTTTCAGTGTACAAACTCTGGTTTATTTATTAAACTCCCAAACAAAGTCAGTCCTTGATGCATCACAATCACAGCACTGGAGTATGCAAGCCTGTCTGGTGGTAGCATTGTCATGGAGCCTTCCGCATAAAGGAAATTTCCTTCCCAGTGTTGCTTCAAGATAAGTTGGATTCTCTATTATCGATACTGCTCTGAGAGCGGCTTCCGTTTTCCTGCTGTGCATGTTTTGCATGTTGCTCATTTCTCTTTACCCTTGGGAAACAAATGTTTTCACGAGTTGTAGGACACTTGGAACTCCACCCATATCCTCTCATTTTAATTAATTTTCAAAATCCATAACTGTGTTTTTGAAAGTATGAAGGACATTTGTCAAAACCATCACATGATGTTCGTGAATAGCACTTAGGGCCCATGGCTGATGTTAAATCCCTGGAGTCATCACTCATGGATGGACCTAGCCCTTACTGTGGAGGTTTTTGCACATTAAGAGAGTCACAGTTGTGTTGTTTGCTTAACCAAATTGTCAGGGCTCTAAGTCCATTTCTGTATGTATCTTTCTTTATTCGAAATGTACAACCAAAATTCCTTGGTTTTAATTCTGTGTGTGTTTTAACCTGGAGCCCCAGAGCAGAAAAATAATTTATCAGTTAGAAAGGGTTGATAAAAGCATTGCAAAAACCTGCTGTCATTGTGAAACACCATGTAGAAATAATCAGGAGAGGTTTTAACATGACCAGCCCCAGTCACACCACTTTCCAAATGGGCTTGGTTTGCTTTCCCACGTTGTGAGAGTGCAAGAGGAGTGAAGTGATGCGGGGTAAGAAGGGCTGTGCCATCTCCCTCCAGGGGCTTCTCTGGCTGAGAATATCAGTGGGGAATTAGAGCTGTGCTCCGCCTGTGCCAAGTGTGAGATAAAGCCTGGCCTTCCTGGGTGACTGCCCCATTAGGAGCCTGAAAGAGCTGCTGTGTCTCTCCAGTGGCATTTTTCTGACATAAGTTGCTGGTTGTCCCCAAAACTTGGCAGTGGCATGTGGGGTCTGGCCCTTGTGTGGTGCCACAGGGTTTTCCCACGGGCCTGCACCCGCGAGGATCTCCCTGCTTTGGGCCCTGCTTGCTATAAATCAGAGGAGAGATGGAAAGAAAGTGAAAAGCCATTAATAGCTCCAGCACTGAAGTTGGTGGAGCTCACGTGAAAAGCCGACTGTAGGCTCAGCACGAGGAGTTAGCGCTGGAACCAGCACAGCTGTGGTGCCAGTAGAGACTTTCACACTATTTTTAAGTGGTGGGACCAGCAGGGAGGAGGCTGGTGCCACAGATGGGTGGGGATCAGGTGAGAGGAGCTCAGGCAAGAGCGAGCTGGGGTGGGGGCGGAGGTGGAGAGGCAGAGAAACCAACCGGGCCCTGCAGCCTCTCGCAGTAAACAGGAAATCGAGGCCTCTGAGAGCAAGGCTGAGGAAACGGGAAAGCAGAAGGGGAGAGGCAGCGACTGGCTTTGAACTCTAGAGTAAAGAAAACACTACTAACGGCACCACCATCAGCTCCCCCAGCACAGAGGGCCTCCAGCCAGCCTGGGCTCCCATCTTCTCCCTCCCTGATAGTTCACTGTGCTTGAGGATGCTGAGGCACCATTCGAGACAAGGAGTCAGTCAAGCTTTCTCGGGTTTTTTTCCCCGAGTCCCCATTGCCTGAAGAATGTACTTCGTCCTCCTTTGGGGCCGCTGAAAGTGCTGGGGTGGTAAAGCTTTTTGGGAAAGCAACTCCTGAGCCACATGGACACTGTCCCCAGGAGGGACCCATCTTCCCTGTCCTGGAAGGGTCGCTTGCTCTGTTGGCTTCCTTGACTTGCTTTCAACACTAGAAGGTCCCAAGCTGGTGTCAGTTAATACCACGGCTCCAAAGGTTTCACAACCTGACTTCTTGTGTCACTGCATTTCCCACATCATGTCTTTCATCTGTTCAAAATTAGGCCCTGACTCTTCATCTCCTTTTACTAAACACACATGGACGTTCTTTTCCCACTCTTTACTTTCACTGTGACCCCAGATTGGGAGGATTATTGATAACCATAATTTTTGGCCAAAGATTTTTTTAATGGTTAGTTTTAAGATGGCATTTGATAGCTTTTTTGTTTTACATAATATTTTGTATATCCAGCTCTATTTTCAGGATCCTGTACAGTGGCATTTTTCTTTGGAATGAATGTAAGCACAGGGATCACTGAATGTTGTGCTTCTGTGTAGAGACTACAGTGATTAAATAAACAAACTTCCTGAGCTGTTTTGAGGCTTGTTCAAGCTGGTGAAGGGAGACATAATTTCTGTTGGAATTTTCGTTTAAAAGCACCAACTATTGCAAGGTTTCTCTTCTGTGACTCATTTCAAAAAAATACTTCAAATAAAGGCATGGATTACTAGACAAGCAGATATGCAAATACAGCATTCCCAGGCACTTGCTATAGATAGTTCATAAAATATGTATTTAGAGCTGGTAGACACTAGCTGCAATTCCTGCTGATTTCCTGTTCTCTTCCTCTATCACAGGGATCCTCTGCTCCACACGGAGTGAGGACAAACACGAGTAATGCAAACTGTCAGTTCACCCAAAGCATGTTGTTTTGTCACTAACCCCACCTTTGACATCTTTCCAAGCCACATTTGTAATTTCACACCTTACAGGTAGGTAAAAGCTGTCAAAACCGGGGCAGTTTCAGTGCAGTAGCTTTGGTCATGTCTGACCACATGGATAGGAAGGACAAGTTCAGAAATAAGTGGGAGGAACTGAAATCTTAGGGTGGGGTTTGTGCAGTTGTGCAAAGCACCACTCAGTGCGGGTCTGCTCTCCCTCCCACTCACCACTGTTCTGTTATCTGATTTCTCTTCTGTCTTTTCTTCTTACTGTCTTTTCCTCTTTTACTTCTTCCCCATCTTTCTGTCCTCTTTACTCTTAGCATCTTTGTCATCCCGCATCACCAAGACTGGATTTTTGCTGCTGTCCCCGAGGTCCTGGGGGCAGTGACTGGTTATGAATGAGCTGGGACCATGCCTCCACCATGCTGCACTGCCAGGAAGGGAGCACATCCTTCCTTTGGAAGGACAGCATCCACCAAACCCCTGGGCAGTCAGATCTGGAATGTTCTCTGTGTTTCAAGCAACATTCTTGGAGCTTTCAGAGCTGGGAATGCTATAGTTTAGGATTAACCTGTCTTCATATCCTGTTCCTGCACATCACAACAACTTTATAGAGACTGATGGAAGGCTTGGAATCTTGTCTGCCTGGGACAGCGGAGCACTTCCATTCATCTGTCTAGCTGTGGCTTTCAGAGTCCAAGTCAGAGCACCTGTGTTTTGACAGATTTGGTCTGTAGTATTTCCCAGCTCAGTGAAATGACTTTTGGCTAACAAGGAAGGGCTTCATCCAAAACCCTTGGCAAAAGAATGTAACCACAGAGATGTATAATGTTTTCTGTCTGAGAGCTCTGGGCTTGGCAGATAGCTGGGTAGGAGTTTGGGAATTAATGTGGACTGCAGCGAGCCTGTGCAGTAAGAGAGCTCTCACAGCCAATGTTTTCCTCTATAAACAGTTGTGAAAGACTCTGGGAAGGTGGAAAGAATCTATTTTTCTATGTCTTGATATAAATGCTTGTCTACCTCAGGCATGCAGTTATGGAAAAATTCATCTTGACATTGTGTAAATACAGTTACAAATGTTGAATCTGCAAATAAATATTGTCATGAGAAAGGAAAAAGTCAATGGTAGGCTTTGGTCTCTGCTCTCTGTCATATCTGTCTTAATCCAAAACAACTTGTGGTATTTTGGGGGATCTGTTGTGGATTTGTGTGTGTGTTCCAGAGCAGGTGAACTCAGCAGGTGAAGAACGGTGGGTTTTCAATGAAAAGTCCTAATTTCATCAATGATTCTCCCAAAAAGACAAGCCATACCTTTGATTTAATCTTAGATATTTGAACATCCCATTTGCACATAGAAACATGAGCTGTGATTCATTTTGAGTAATGTTGTGTTGTTTTCCCCACAGATGAACGTGAGGCAGTTCAGAAGAAGACCTTCACAAAGTGGGTGAATTCCCACTTGGCTCGTGTGTCCTGCCGAATTACAGACCTGTACACTGACCTTCGAGATGGGAGGATGCTCATCAAGCTCCTGGAAGTGCTTTCAGGAGAGAGACTTGTAAGTGCTTATCGATATCCATTGGGGGGGTTTGGTTTGGTTTGGTTTGGTTTGGGTGGGGTTTTGTGAGTCCTTGGCTCAACTGCAGTATAGGAAATCTGAGTGCTGAGGGTTCAGCACTGAAAATGTCTTTTGATATATTAAAGGAAAAAAAAAGGGCTCTATTGCTTCAGCTGGATCCAGGCACCATTAAAATGCCTTCCTACCGGCTTCAGTGAGAATCAAAGGATGCCTTCTTCAAAGGTTCCTTGCTGGTAATGTGCTGACTGCTTCCAGCAGCATGTTCCCTGCTCCCAAATCTGACAGGCACAGGGCACAAAATGTTCCTGAGCCCCTTAGATCCCTCGGTGGTGGTGAGTTAGATGTGCTGGGGGACGTTCTTGAGCCCTGTGGGCAGTGGCCCATTTTTCTGCTAACAAGCCCTGCACTGATGCAGGTGTGCAGGCCTGGCACATCCCTACTCCCTTCCCAGAGGGTGCCAGGGGTGTGCAGGACAACAGTTGGAGAGGGCCACACCACCCTGGGAGCAGCTGGAGCTGTGGTGTTCATTGCACCCCGCTGCTCAGGAATGTCCCTGAGTGTACTTGATTTTACTCGGATAGATGAGGCTTGGGCTTTCTTTGGTTAGGGGAATATCTAAAATCAACTTAAATAAATGGGTCAAATTCTTTCTTTGGGTGTGCTGAGGCACCCCCTTGGTACCAGCACAAGGAGTGGTGAGTAAGAAAGTCCTTGTAGTGAAAAATGCTGCTGCACAAGAGGAAAACTGGGTGCCAGGAAATGGCTGGGTATCAGCTTCTCCTTCAGTTCCTTAAATGATGGCGATGCTCTTAACTGCCTAATTTAGAGAAATCTTTCCAAAGAAATACAGGTCTTTAGCTAAGACCCAAGGCTGCAGGGGGCTGGGTAATCACTTGCCATCAAGCTCTCCTATTAGTGGAGCTCCATGGCTTAAGACTCTGGTTAATGAGTGGAACATGTGGCCCAGTGTAGTGTGTGTGTGAGGAGAGGAGCTTTCTGAGTGCATCTGGGAGGGCAAGGGAGCTATGACGTGCACAGAAGTGCCTGTATGGATGGGGTAACAGATCCTGGTGTTCATCAGCTGCAGTTTGCTCGGAGCCTCTCTCTGTCTCTGCCAGACTGCTCACCTCAGCGACGCGTTGGATTTGACGTGCTCACTGCGGGTGGCAGGTGTTCCTCACACAGGGATAGTTGAGACCAACATGCCCCATTATCTGAGGGCTGAGACACCAACTGTATCACCTCTGGTTAAGTCTGCCTGTCTGCCTGCCAAGATTTGACTTTCAGCAGCAAATAGGAAGCTCAGAGCAGTTCCATGACTCTGGCTGCGCCGTTCATTTACATTTTTCACTCCAGGTTTTGGAAAATGCAAACAGGGCTGAGGCAGCTGTGGGGTGGGGAGAGGGCAGGAGCCTCCGTGGAGCTGCACTTGCATCATCGCTTGTGTCTGGCATTGGCAGCTGCCTGCACCACCACACATTCTTTTTGTAGCTTCCTTATCTCAGGCTGGAGGACAGCAGGCTCTGTTTGAACAGTGCATTCCACCGCACCTTCCTCTGCAAACAAGAGTAAACGTAATGCACTAAACCTTGAGACAATTACACACACCAAAAGTATTCCAGGAGGATCTTACACACACCAAAAATATTCCATGAGGATTGCCACACAGCATCTACTTGCTGTTGTTCTTCAGTTTTTTGGAATTTGTTTTAGTCAATATTAGGTAGGTTCTGACAACTCCGTGCCTCCCGCCAGGGAAATCTAAAGGCAGGCCTTACGCAGAAGGCTTAAAATCAAGACAGGAAACATCAAATGGTAAGAAAGCAGAAACTAGCATAGATAAATATCCCATAAACACGATGTGTTTACTGGTGCAGTGGAACAAACAGGAATTGTTTCCTCTCTTTTGAAACTGGTATTCAGATTCTGGAGCTGGAGCCTGGGGAACAGAGTCCAGGATTTTGGATGCCAATCAGGGAAGCAGGGCTGCTCTTTGCCCTCTCACTTCAATTGCACAAACCCTGCATTTTCCGATACCTGTTGTGATTTTTGTTGATGAAAACCCACAGTCCTTGGATGTGTGTTGGAGAAACTCAAAATGAGAGCATCCAAGAAGGGCAACACCTACATCTTCCTGACCTTGCTCAGCTTGAGTCCTAATCCTAGTGTTTAGTCCAGGCCTTACAGCATAATGTCCTCTGCACAGCAGTGTTTGGAAGGAAACTGATAGCATGCAATGCTCTCACTGAGCACAGTGGGAAAGAATCCAGCCAGCATGAAAGGACAGTTGTAATTTGGTTTGCACACACTGGTAACCGGCTTGTGCCTAACAGAAAAATAAAGCTGGGAATTGTTTTCAGCCTAAGATTAAGCATTTAGCTCAGTTTCTTCCATAACTAAATTAAGGATTAGTAAATTCCTTACAATTCCTGGATGCTCAAAGGTCAAATCACTTAAGCACGTTCTCTGTAGTGAGTTCTGTCACATTTTCTCTTGGAAAAGAGGAAGGGTTTTGATGTAGAACCAGTTTCCCTGTAACGTGCGTGTGAAGACTCTGGGTTTGGTACTTGCTTTCCCTCCACTCAGTGTCTGGATCTGTGTTAGCCAAAAAAATGTGCAAGATATGTCTCACTATGCCTCATCCCGAGGCTATGCAAGGGAGTGTGGCAAGCACAGCCACACCTTGCACAAACCAGACCCAGATGCCTCTTCCTCTACATAAAACATCTCTGGTGAGTGGTTTTGGTTCTGTCACCATGGTACTGGAGGTTCTGAGAGCACAAAAAGAGCTTTTCAAATCCTTTTCTGCTCAGTAGTTTGAGGCAATAGAGGCAGTGCAGGTACTGCTTTGGGCAGTGGGAAGGGCTGTGTTAAGGCAGAGGGGACAGTTTGGGGTCTGCCACTGCTGCTGAGAAATGGCCACAGTCACAGTCATTCCTGAGCCTTGGGAACATCCTTGTGCAGGTGAGCAAGGCCTGGGAAGCTGCTCCAGGGCTCCAGGTGTGGCCGTGGCTGGGACGAGCCGTGGGCTGGAGCTGGGGGTGCAGCCGGGCCTCCGCCTTCCCTCCTGCCCTGGAACAGCCTCCTACCTGTGTTTTGCAAGGTTCAGTCAAGCCTTAGGTCCAGCTTTCCACACTCTTGGTAATTGATGGTGCCAGCTAAAGGCTGGATCCCAGATTGTCCCTGCTGGGTGAGGGATCTCTGGCTGGCTTCAGCCAAACATGCAGTTCCCTCCCGTTCCTGCTCTGTCTGTGGCTCTTTGCACTGGCAGCGTTTGGGATGGATGGGGTACGCACAGGCTGGATATGCAATTTGGGCCTCTTTGGAGGGACTTTTATACCCCAAAGCAGTGGGAGGCTCCTGGAAATTCTCCCTTTTGCTGGGAACTGTGAGTTAACCCTGCATCGTTCCCCAGCCTGAGGAGAACAGACCCAGGCTGACTGAGGCTGAAGCCACTGGACACAGGGTTCGTGTGTCTCAAAGGGCATATTCCTGCATGGCTTCTCTCTCCACCATCCCCTGTGGCACAGGCTGTGTTTCCAGGGACTGTACTCTGGAACTGGCTGAAACTCTTCCCCTTGAATGCAGGCTGGGGCAAGGATATTGCCTGAGCTATTTCCATGGCCAGTTAATTGCATTCATTGCAGAAAACAAGGAAATGATGGCAATTAGTTGTTTGGCTGAGTACCTTTGGTGACATCCCAGTGAACACTGAACGGGCTATTCAGCTGTAATCCTTTATCTGCACAACAAAGTTCCTTTATCCAGTTTTACAGCAGAATTCTGCATGCTGATAACACATTCATTGCTTTTTTGCAGTTGCACTGGGCTTTCATATAATTGTGTTATGTTGGTGTAGCTGATTTTTTAATTAGTATTTTTTTCCTATGAAGAAAACTTTGTCATCAATCTCTGTTATTTGCTTACTATTTATCCAATTTACTGACCAAAGAAAAGCAATGCCACTTCCTTCTTGAGGAGTTTTACTGACTAGCTCGCAGTTCAAATCTGAGCTTGTGAGCGAATATCCTAGAGAGGAAACGTGAGGGAAGTAAGCAGGAAAAATCCTTTGAAAGGCAAATGAAATTGGACCTCTGTGTCCAGCTCAGGTCCAGGATATTGGTTTTTTCACCATGGTTTTGACACGTGCTACCATTATCTTGGTGAAAACGGGCTGGAAGATGCAAGAAGTGGTTTTGTCCCTAGAATTTGAGGAACAAATGGGACGTTGCTGCCTGGGAGTGGTGATGCGCCAGCCAGAACTGAAGAGTTTAAAGCTCTTTGACTTTTCCCCTCCCATCTACAGTAATAAATGATTTTATTCTTCCTTTTACCTTCTAGCCTAAACCAACCAAAGGAAGGATGCGCATCCATTGCCTGGAGAATGTGGATAAAGCCCTCCAGTTCCTGAAAGAGCAACGAGTGCACCTAGAAAACATGGGATCTCATGATATTGTGGATGGGAATCACAGGCTGACACTTGGCCTTATTTGGACTATTATCCTGAGATTCCAGGTAGAGTTGTGTGCACACACAAATACATGGATGAGCTTTCCATGCCTGTTTGTAATATACTTCACTGTACGTTTTAGGAGCAGAGTGCTCCCACGTGCTCCCAGTGGATGGGAGGGAGAAGTGCTTGGGAACCTGTCAGGATAAATCAGTCTCCATGGTGCTGCTGACCTGTGGTGGGAGTTTCCCGTGGGGAAATTCATATGGCTTTATTTCTAAATCGCAAATAAATGTGAAGCTCCAGTCTCTACACTAGACCCAGGAGGAAATGCTGCTCTTGGCTGCTCTCCATCTCCATGCTGGTTGTCCATAACCTGGCTGACTTGGCACTGACATGGATTGAGGGTGCACACAGGAATTATTTTAGTGTCCCAGCTAAGGCTTAAGATTTCTTGTTTTCCAGCAAGTTGCTTATTGGTCTTTGCCCTCAGTTAAAAAAGGCTGGGAAGTCCTTTTGCAGAAAGAATAATAAATCCATACAATAAATATATAACTCATAATAAATAGCATAGTAATAAACATTTAGTAGCTTTAATTTTGGTGTTTCCCAGTGTTCCTTTCATCTTTTCAAAAAAGGCCACTTGTTTTCTCAGAGAAATACTGAGATCATCTATGTTAATTTTAGATCCAAGATATCAGCGTTGAAACTGAGGACAATAAAGAGAAGAAATCTGCTAAAGATGCTTTGCTTTTGTGGTGCCAGATGAAAACAGCTGGGTGAGTGTGGATTAAGTGATTATCTCTAAAGCTCTTACAGCATTTTGAGTTTTTGTTGAAATAATTTTAAATGGGCAAACACATCTCTTCTTAAGTGGATTCGGAGAGAGGGACTTCAAGAGAAGTGAGTTGATGTTTACAGGTCAGAAAAGTCTGAATTTATTATATCAATGCTGGGTGATAAACACACCAATCTGATAATCCATGAATATATGTAGTAATACGCTGACTCTTTTTCACCCTATTCTGAAGAAATAATGACAATTTCAAGGGAAACTTAATGTCTGCCTGCTCTGGCTTTTGGTGTGGGAGTGTGCAGAGCTGCACTGGGGGTGCTGTATTGATTGCACTCTCCTTGGTTTTTGTTCTGCAGGTACCCCAACGTCAATATCCACAACTTTACAACAAGCTGGAGGGATGGGATGGCATTCAATGCACTGATCCATAAGCACAGGTACATGTGGCTCAATGTCTGCCCTGGTTTTGCAGCTACCTTGCAGCTTGATTTTAAAAGTCAGTGAAGAGCAGGAAGTTGAGGAGTTGTTGAGAGTTTTATAGCAACTTGCCTTGTTTTGAGCTTTACAGCTCTTGTGGTCATTGTGAGCTCAGCTGGGCAGCAGCTTCTCACACCACAAGTCAAAACAGGTTGTGTTTGGTTTCAAGGGAATAAATTACACTCGTGATTATTTGGGTTTGGTTTGGTTCTTGCACCTCAGTGAGTAACCCATGCCCAGGTCTGCAACGTGGGGGCAGGAGTGGGGAAGCACACCCAGAGCAGCCTGGAGGGGAAGGAAATCCCTGCCCAAGGATGGCCAGATGTGGTGCCAGGCTGCCATGGCTGGGGATGCTGCGCACGGCAAGCTCAGGCGGAGTTATCCAGATGGATTGCACGCTTCCGTGGGTGTGAGGAGAGACTCGTGACCACAACTTTGTTCTTCTCTTCTCCAGGGTCACCTTCCCTGCTGTTAAGCTCTCCCCTGTTCTCTCCCACGGCCAGGTCCTGCTGTGCCATATGCTGGGCATTGCTTCATTCCTTTAACACTGCTGGGAAATGCACGGGGCACATGAAACCTTGGCCGGGTTTTCTGAGGGTTGGAGATCTTAGTTCATTTAAGGGTGGCTGCACTGTGCTTTGGGAAATCTAAAGAATTTTCCATCCTGTCTAGGCCTGATCTGATTGATTTTGACAAGCTGAAGAAATCAAATGCACACTACAATCTGCAGAATGCTTTTAACCTTGCAGAGCAGCACCTTGGTCTTACAAAGCTCCTGGACCCTGAGGGTAAGAATTCCAGCAGTTTCAGCACTTAAGGGCTCTTTCCTCCCACCCCTCCATGTCAGCGAACATCTCTGACAGCTTTTTGTGTCCGAGAACAGCTGGGTGCTGCTGACTCACCTGGTGATACAGGCAGAGAGGGAGGGAGAGAATGTGAGATGTCTCCAGCAGCAAACTGAGCAGCAGTAGCACAAGAGCCCTTAATCCTGTGTTTATTTACTGCCATCTGACAAGTTTGTTGGCCTGGCCATGTATTCATAAAGTCATGCCAGTCAGAGGCTTCCTTCTGATGTGCTCTGAGAAGCAGAGAAGCTTCGGCCTGTGCTTCTGTGGGAGTGTGTGTGCTCCCAGTGCTGGGGCAAGAGCCTTTTGTGTCACAGGGCAGGAGTGACGTGTTTGGGCAAGTTTCTTCTTGCTTGTTTTCCAGTGCCTCCGAATTGCTGCAGGAGAGGAAATATCTTGTTTTCCACCTGTATCTCTCAGATTCACCTGGACAGACATAGGTTTGAATTCCTCTCTCCAAATGCTGACACAGCACTGAAGTTGTCAATTAACAGTAGTTGTGTCAACTCACACAGACACCAGAGGAGTTATTTGGCTGTGTACAAGCTGTGGCAAAGCCTGGAACTTGACTGTAAAGCCCAAAAGCCCCAAGCTTTAGCCCCAGTCCACACTACTGCCAGAACCAGTGCAAAGCTGCTCAATTTACTTCTGCTTTGGACACAAACCTTAGGGGCTGAACTGCCACTGAACCCCTCTCTGACTCCCAAACACATCCTTGGTGCACTCTGGGCTCTGTTGGTGTAACCCCTGCACCCTCAGCATGCTGAGATAACTCTTGTTTGGTTTGCAGATATCAGTGTTGATCACCCTGATGAAAAGTCAATCATCACCTATGTGGTGACGTATTACCACTACTTCTCCAAGATGAAGGCTTTGGCTGTTGAAGGAAAACGTATCGGAAAGGTTTGCAAGTTTAAATTATAATTTTTTACAAAGCAGGTGAAATATTTATGATTTTCTTTTTCCTCTTGGTTGTTAGTTTTTTAAGAGTCCACTCTGTGGTAATTTTTATCTTTTTGCTTTTGAACATGTTTTGAATGTTAAATATTCCCATGTGACTCTGAGGAGTAGTTAATTTCCAGCTGCCTCACATTAGAGAACACTTGGCTGGTGTTTTATTTTTGCTTGTTAATTTTGCATCATGGCTACTTTTCCTTTCTCATTAACTGCTGCTCACCCTCTGGGCCCTCTGTCTCCTCTGGAAAAGTCCCTCATTTAAAACATGTGCAGTCATTCTCTGTCCTTCAGCGACATTGCCCCTGTCCTTACAGCTGGCAGGCTGAACATGAATCCTTGTGTGAGCCTCAGCTCTGCCCCTCTATTGCTGTGGGATCTTGGGAATTCAGTGCTGAAAAATGCTGAGCTCTCATTCCTCAGGGATCCCGGCAGTGAGTGCTCTGATTCACAACTCAAGTCTCCCAGCAGTTCCTTTCATGTGGCCTGTTGGATTTAAATGACTGAAGAGTACTGCCCTTGTGACTCATGTGTGTTGTGCTGCTGTTGCAGGTGCTTGACAATGCCATTGAAACAGAGAAAATGATAGAAAAATACGAGTCCCTGGCTTCTGACCTGCTGGAGTGGATTGAGCAAACCATTATCATCCTCAACAATCGCAAATTTGCCAACTCCCTGGTTGGGGTGCAGCAGCAGCTGCAGGCGTTCAACACTTACCGCACAGTGGAGAAACCACCCAAGTGAGTTTAATCTCAGCTTAACACAACAGTCAGTGGTCTTGTTTGGCTTAGTCACTCATTGATTTTTTTAAAAACAAATACATCCAAGTAATTTTAATTGTGACTTAAGAATTTATTTTTCCTGAACAAGCCCAGTTCTCATATTCCTGATTGGCACTTGTCGATATTACTTGAGGCCCGTTTGCTTTGTGCTGTTCAATGTGCAGATAATAACAACAGCAATGAGAAAAGGATCTCGGAGTTGTGGAAGCTGTCCCTGCCCTGGGATGCGTGTCTTATCATATGGTTGGTAATAGCATACTGTGGTAGTGCAGTAACGTCACCACTCATGCTTTTAATAGCAGTGGATAATACCAAAACGCTGCTATTAAAAGATCCCTACTGCTTATCCAACATGAAGAGGAAGCATGTCTGGCTTTGTCAAACAGCTCTGCTTACTCAAACTGATACAAGCAAAACTGGGCAACTTATTTCTGGAAAGCCTCTTTTAACATCGTGATATCAAATCTGTTTATTATTTTTGTCTAATACAAGTTCTAATGCATAATAATCAAAATCCAAAGCATTACACAGGATCCAGGCATCTTCTAAAATTGCAGACTATTCCCTAATGCCCAAGGAGTTTGTTTATTTCCCAGGCGTACAACGCAGGGAAAACAGTGGGAAGAGTTTTTTGACTGCAGTGGTCTTTAAATAAAATTTCCATTTCTTGTGCTGATGGAGTAAACTAGGACAGTACACGTACTAGGATAAAAAAAATGCCTTTTCCTGTCCCCCAAGGGGTTTAAATCCAAACACTCAGACAGCTGACTTCTGTGAAGTTGCTTTTGCTGTCTGCCCCAACTGGCTCCAGGGGAAGTGTGGGCTATTTTCATTGCTCCCAGCTTCCACACAAGATGGAGGTGTTTATGTGAATGCTCCATTCGTCATGTCAACATTTTAAACAAGCACTTTATTATAGTTTATTGTAGTTGACTATATTCAATATTTTATAGAAGTACTTCCCTGTGAGGGAAGAGTGAGGACGCCTTGGCACAGGCTTCCCAGAGAAACTGTGGCTGCCCCGTCCTTGGAAGAGTTCCAGTCTGGGTGGGACAGGGCTGGGAGCAACCTGGGACAGTGGAAGGTGTCCCTGCCCTGGCAGGGTGGATGGGCTTTAAGGTCCTTTCCAACCCAAACCATTCTGTCAATCCATGATTCTATGATTATACCTTAGCAGTAATGAAAGTTTGACTGTAACTCAATTATCTTGAAAAATTTTGTTTAGATTTACAGAAAAAGGAAACCTGGAAGTGCTGCTTTTTACCATCCAAAGCAAAATGAGAGCCAACAATCAGAAAGTGTACATGCCGAGGGAGGGCAAACTCATCTCTGACATTAATAAGGTAAACTGAGCAGCTCCTCCCCTGTGACTCGGAATATTGCTGTTTTCTCTCAGAAAACTGGGCAGAAAAACATTTGTGATCTCCAGACTTGATGTGGGGGCTGTAAGGGATGGGTGAGGTGGGGTGACCTTTTCCTATAGCTCGGACTCACTGCCCTGAGCCAGGCCCTGAGTGTCCTCAGCATCTGTAGGAGCTTCTGCTCCTGGGGCTGCCAGCTCTCATGGTCCTGGCTGTTGGAGAGAAGTGACAGAAGGCAGCAACAGTAGGTGCTGTGCCCTCCCCTTCACCTCCCAGTGCCCTGCCTGGGCATAGTGGATCCCTCTGGGGTCCTGCAGCCTGTTCTCTGCTGCTGCAGCTGGCAGGGCAGAGCTGGGCACAGCAGAGCTGCCAGGCTCTCTCAAGGGTAACAAACAGCTTCAGCCTGGCAGCTTCCTCCTTTGTGTTTGATCATGCTTGGCATTCCCAGACCAGCTGTTGTGGATGTCTGTGGCCTCATCCCAGGGAGCAGCAAACTGCTCAGCTCTCCTGGTTGCAGGAGGAATGCCCAAAATAGTCATGTTTCATGCAGTTTCACATCTGTTCGGATTTAGATTTAGTTTGTGTTTAATTTAGGGTATTTTTTTTGTCTGTAAGATCTGAAGGGTGATTAGCTGACTTTCAACATGCTGCTAAGACTTCTGATTTTTGTAATGTCAGCGTCATACATGTGAATAACTTCCGGCTTGGGGGAAGAAAGGACTTGTAAGCACCATAAGTAACCAAATTCTGCAGTTGTTTTCTTTTCCGAAGTGTAATAAAGAACAACAATCGTATGTTGATTTTAGAGGTGAGAGGCCATGAATCTCTAATTCTCATTTCCTAAAGGAGGAAGAGAGAATCTGCTTGTTTGGGAGTAACACTCAGGAGATTTTATTTTTTTAAACAAACACTCTTACACATTCAAGTCAGGTGGTTTCCTTAGGCTTTGTTGGGAAGGGGTGTAAGAAAGGACCAGAGAAAATGCATGTGAGGTAAACAACTTGCTCACAAAACGACTGACTAAATTGAGACCAGATTTTAAGTCATGTGCTTATATTAGCAAACAAAGTGTAGGGCCAGCCAGTGCAAACTGGATTTATTGGCTTATAAATAATTGAGCCAGTTTGGTGAAAGTTGCCTGTGGTGACTTCAGCCCTGATTTCATGCAAAGGAGATGGGATTTATCATAATCTTGTAAGAATGTATGTTTAGAAGCCCTGTGTTTTTCCTCCACGTCTTCAGGCCTGGGAAAGACTGGAAAAAGCTGAACATGAAAGAGAACTGGCACTGCGAAATGAGCTCATCAGACAAGAGAAACTGGAACAACTTGCACGGAGATTCGATCGCAAGGCAGCTATGAGAGAAACTTGGCTGAGTGAAAATCAACGTCTCGTTTCTCAGGTGCTGCTCTCAGAAATTGTCTGGGTGACTAAAATGGTTCCCATGAGTAATTACAGGATGCAGTTCTTGCAGGGAGAACATTTTCTTCCCTGTGCCTCATATTTTACTGCATCTATGTATGTGTATATTTATTTATTGTATTTAGTTACTTTGTATGTGTATGTACTGTACATCCTCTCTTTTATACATTTGGGATTCCCTTCCTCAAACCTACCAGCCTGTGGTCAGGAGATTTGATGAGGAAATAACTACCCACAGTCAAGATTTTCTTTTTCTGAATATTTTGGTGAGTTCAGTGAAATTAGCCCAGGAATTAATTTTATTGTTTAATATTAGAGATGATAATATTAGATTAGCCCCAGCCTAATCCTGATGGCCACGTGATTCTTCCTCCAAAGGCAGTGAATAATATCTCTGATTTTATCAGTGGTTCTTTATTATCAGAGATATCTCTTATTTTATTAAAGAAGACTCCTGGGAGCATTTTGAGATCCCAGATTTGCTAACAAGTGTGTTTTGCCGAGTCAGAACTGATGGCAGAGGTCGAGCAGTGGGACTTCTGTCCTCAGCAGCCGATCCTGAAGAAGTGCCTCTGTCTTTGCAGGACAATTTTGGCTTTGACCTCCCAGCAGTGGAGGCTGCCACGAAGAAGCACGAGGCCATCGAGACGGACATCGCGGCGTATGAGGAACGGGTCCAGGCCGTGGTGGCGGTGGCCAAGGAGCTCGAGACTGAAAACTACCACGACATCAAACGCATCACTGCGAGGAAGGACAATGTTATCCGCCTGTGGGAGTATCTCCTGGAGCTGCTCCGGGCACGGAGACAGCGGCTGGAGATGAACCTTGGGCTGCAGAAGATTTTCCAGGAAATGCTGTACATTATGGACTGGATGGACGAGATGAAGGTGGGTGGAAGCCCTTTGAGAACACAGACCAAATATTCCTCAGAGGTGTACATGTCCTTTTCTGTCAAGTTTTAAGATTCATTTTGCCCCTCTGATTTAGTAGACAGACCCAGAAGATCCACGTTCAAGAGTAGTGAACAAATTCCTTATGACGATTTGTTAATAATAAAGATTAAAAACAAGCAAGGAAAAAGAACAAGTTCACTCCTATAAAAAGCTACTTTCCAGCTTCATGTCTGTCTCATAAGCCCCAGAGGTTTTGGTCACAGTGCTTGGGTAAAGATGACAGATTTGGTGAAAGTCAATTAAATAATCTCTCTCCATCATGATTTACATGGGGAACAAGTCACCTCTTCACCTCTCTGCTTTAAAAAGATTGAATTTCTTCCTGTCTGTTCTCCTGGGATCTGGGAAGGGAAAGGACCACGACTTGTCCATCAGCCAGCAGAACTTGGAAGCTGTTGGAGGAAAGAAAGCTGTGTGTCACTCAGCAGGAGCTCACAGCACCTGGGCTGAGTGCTGCTCCTTGGCCCTGCTGAGCTAACTCAGCCTCTCAGCATCCTAGACTGACAACTCATTAAAGAGCAGTCAAGTTCTTCATGGTTGCCAGTGATTTCAAATTTCTATCAGCCATTTCTCTACATTTGGAATTGCTGTCCTTAGGGGCCTGGAGTTTCTCTGACCATGTAACAGTGCCATGCCTGGAGTCCCAAAGAAGCAAACAGTTTATGGCCTTCAGCCTGTTTTACTTGTCTTTCTCATTTTGTTCAGGTGCTTCTGCTGTCCCAAGACTACGGCAAACATTTGTTGGGAGTTGAAGACCTGCTGCAGAAACATGCTCTGGTGGAAGCTGACATTGCTATTCAGGCTGAGAGAGTGAGAGGGGTCAATGCCTCTGCTCAGAAGTTTGCCACCGATGGAGAAGGTAACCAGCACCCAACATACTCCTTTTGTCGTAATCACCTGTGAGGCTATCTGTGAGACTCATTAGTTCTGCAAGATAGGTTGGCTAAATTCCCCACCGGAATGAGAGAATCCAGCTCCATTTGTGTCTTCCGTACTCAGCGTGTCAATGATTCATTTGTCCAGGAACCTGCTCAGGAATTGAGTGTGGCATTGTGCCTTGCATGGGATGTCACCCTCCTCAGCAGCAGCTGCCATGGCTTTGTAGAGGTCACCACGGTTCCCCATGCTGTGTTCCTAATGCAAACAACACAGATTGTTGGACCCAGTCTGATGGTGTCCCAATTTATCCTAAAAGGAAGCAATTTGCTAGAACCCAGTGTCGTTAACCAGGGTAAATGATGTCCATTTTGTGCAGTTGTGTATAAATCTGAATTCAGTGAATTTTGTCTCACTGGAAACAGTCATGAATATCTTTCCTTTTGGGGTTTTTTTTGTCTTTTGGAAAGAATAGTGTTTTCTGATCTGTGTTATTGTGTGATGGAGCTTGAACACTTCCCACTCACTTTCACGAGACTAACTATGGATTCTTTCATGTAAACCTTGTTGCTGGAACACACAGAATTCAGAGCTCCGTGTAGGCCCCAGATGTGGGGATGGGAGTGAGTGAGCCCAGGTGGTAACACACGTTCTCTGTCCGAGCAGGTTACAAGCCCTGTGACCCGCAGGTGATCAGGGACCGCGTGGC
Source organism: Lycocorax pyrrhopterus obiensis (assembly GCA_014706295.1). NCBI lineage: Eukaryota > Metazoa > Chordata > Aves > Passeriformes > Paradisaeidae > Lycocorax > Lycocorax pyrrhopterus. The sequence goes on from JACSVZ010000004.1 coordinate 5,240,733, forward strand.
TCACATGGAGTTCTGCTACCAGGAGCTCTGCCAGCTCGCAGCCGAGCGCCGCGCACGCCTCGAGGAGTCCCGGCGCCTCTGGAAATTCTTCTGGGAAATGGCTGAAGAGGAGGGCTGGATCAGGGAGAAGGAACAGATCCTGTCATCTGATGACTATGGGAAGGACCTAACCAGTGTCGTCCGACTCTTGAGTAAACACAAGGCGTTTGAGGACGAGATGAGTGGCCGCAGCGGCCACTTTCAGCAGGCGATAAAAGAAGGTGAAGACATGATCGCGGAAGAGCATTTTGGGTCTGAGAAGATCAGAGAAAGAATTAAGGATATCCGGGAGCAGTGGGCTAACCTGGAGCAGTTATCTGCCATTAGGAAGAAGCGGCTGGAGGAAGCCTCTCTCCTTCACCAGTTCCAGGCTGATGCTGATGATATTGATGCTTGGATGTTGGACATCCTCAAGATTGTCTCCAGCAATGATGTTGGCCATGATGAATATTCCACTCAGTCCTTGGTCAAGAAACACAAAGATGTGGCTGAGGAGATTGCGAGCTACCGGCCGACCATCGACTCTCTTCACGAGCAGGCCAAGGCCCTGCCACAGGAGCACGCGGGGTCCCCAGATGTGCAAGGCAGGTTGTCCGGAATCGAGGAGAGATACAAAGAGGTTGCTGAGCTGACCCGGCTGCGTAAACAGGCCCTGCAGGATACCCTCGCTCTCTATAAGATGTTCAGTGAGGCAGATGCTTGCGAGCTTTGGATCGACGAAAAGGAGAAGTGGCTGAATAATATGCAGATTCCAGAGAAGCTGGAGGACCTGGAAGTGATCCAGCACAGGTGAGAATGCCTTTACCAGGAAGTTTGGGGAATACTGGGTGGAAGTTTTTTACCCCAGCTACCTCTCTCAGCTTGCCTATGGCTCAGATTCTCTAATGCCTGGGGGATCTTGTGTTTGTTTGTTTTCCCCACTCCAGGTTTGAAAGCTTGGAGCCAGAAATGAACAACCAGGCATCCCGTGTGGCCGTGGTGAACCAGATTGCCAGGCAGCTGATGCACAGTGGCCACCCCGGTGAGAAGATCAAAGCCCAGCAAGATAAACTCAACACAAGGTAAGTGCAAGCCTCGTGCTCGGGAACATCACACCAGCTGGAACAAGTATGGTGGGGTCATTTGTGTTTCTTAGGTATGCTTTTTTAAGATATTCTGATGCTGTTACCTGGAGTATCTTCAAGGTAGGCCTTTAAAGCTTCAAAAGGAAGGAGTTGTGCCTTTCAAATATTTGATTATCAGAGGGAGTTTTGCTCTTGACTTAATCAGGCCCCGAGTGTGTCAGTAGCTTGATCTGAGAGCTGGAAATTGACTGTAACAATTATTATGATAAAAAATAAATCAATATAGTTTTATGTAAACTCCCTCATTTTTTAGCTTCAGAACGAACCAAGGGAGTGTGAAAAGTTGATGTAACTGCCAATTTTTCACTTGAGGAAAAATTATACTCAGTGTGCTGGTACTTGTCACATTCTAATACACACCATATCTGGGTTAATGGTTGCTTTGCTAGAAATACTGATGGTGTGGGAAGGACTGAGAAAACCATGAGCAGCTGGGTTACAGCAGGGCTTGCCAAGCTGGTGGGAGCAGCTGCTCACTCAGCAATGCTGCCATATCCTTTTCCCACAAATCTCAATTTCTCTGCTCTCCTCTCCTCACACATTTCAGGTGGAGCCAGTTCAGAGAACTGGTAGATAGGAAGAAGGATGCTCTGCTCTCTGCTCTGAGTATCCAGAACTACCATCTTGAATGTAATGAAACCAAATCCTGGATCAGGGAAAAGACCAAAGTGATCGAATCCACACAAGACCTGGGTAACGACCTGGCTGGAGTGATGGCCCTGCAGAGGAAGCTGACGGGCATGGAACGGGACCTGGTGGCCATTGAAGCCAAGCTCAGTGACCTGCAAAAGGAGGCGGAGAAGCTAGAATCAGAGCATCCTGACCAGGCACAAGCCATCCTTTCACGGCTTGCAGAGATCAATGATGTGTGGGAAGAAATGAAGACCACCCTGAAGAACCGGGAAGAGTCCCTGGGAGAGGCCAGCAAGCTGCAGCAGTTCCTGAGAGATCTGGATGACTTCCAGTCCTGGCTCTCCAGAACGCAGACTGCAATCGCCTCCGAAGATATGCCCAACACCCTGACAGAGGCTGAGAAGCTGCTCACTCAGCACGAGAATATCAAGAATGAAATCAACAACTACGAGGAAGATTATCAGAAGATGAGGGACATGGGTGAGATGGTGACACAAGGGCAAACTGACGCTCAGTACATGTTCCTACGCCAGCGCCTCCAAGCTTTGGACACAGGATGGAATGAGCTTCACAAAATGTGGGAGAACAGGCAAAATCTCCTTTCCCAGTCTCATGCCTACCAGCTGTTTCTCAGAGATACCAAGCAAGCAGAAGCTTTCCTTAATAACCAGGCAAGTGGTCAAAATATACCTGACTTCATTTCTACAGGTTGGCACTGTGTACTGCAAGCAATTAACAGACAAAATCTATTGGCAGGAGAGCCACAAACAAATTGCCCTTTTCTAACTATATTTTACTTCCAACTGTTCATGGGAGATGTTTGTTGTTGGAGCAGCAGCATAGCCTGAGTGTAACAATTTTCTCTCTGATTTCTTTAATCCCAGGAATATGTTCTGGCGCACACGGAGATGCCAACTACCTTGGAAGGAGCAGAAGCTGCTATTAAAAAGCAGGAGGACTTCATGACCACCATGGATGCCAATGAAGAAAAGATCAATGCAGTTGTGGAGACAGGCAGGAGGCTCGTTAGTGATGGGAACATTAACTCTGATAAAATCCAGGAGAAAGTGGACTCTATTGATGACAGGTAAGGGCAGAACAATGGCACGATGTAGCTGTTCCTGCTTTAATTCTGTTCTCTGAGAGATGCCCTTTTACCAGGATTCAAAGGCAAAGTAAGAGCTTAGAAAATGTCTAAGTCTGTTCCAGACTGTTTTCTTTGTCTCGTGGAAAAATAGGAACTGTCATGTTTCAAGAATGCACCAGGCTAATCTTAGTTAAATAATACCTCTCCCACTTTCTAGAGGCTTGGTAGGTAGTGAGTTCCCTACCCAGAATTTGGCTGTTTGAGTGTTGTCATGTAGTTCTTGGAGTATGAACAGACTTGATGCTCTGGTGGGAGCTGTAGCAGTTGGCTGTGTCTGGTTCCACAAGTCTCGGTTTCTTCTGCTACCCCTGAGCTGGTGTAATTACAATAACGTATTCCTGTCCTTCCTCTGGAGAAGGAATGTGGCTTTTCAAGGGTGTAATTGGCATTGCATTCACCCCACCCGCTCGCCTTTGATCGCCTCTTCCAGCTTGTCTGGCCCCTCTGAGATGAGATTAGGAAGCACTGGTACAAGTGTGTCTTTCATCCCAGAACAAGTCCTTTGCTTTCTCTCTCTGGCTGTGGCAGGGATGCTATAGAACATTAAAAGTTTCTTTTTCTTTGAAACCCAAATGTTCAGTTTTGATGGCTGTTGTTCTTTCTGCTTTTGGTTTGGATTACAGTGGAGTCTTTCAAGGCACTGTGAGTGTCAGAACACAGCAGTGAGCTGTGAAATGTCACTGATGACCCTCCCATCAGACTTGCATCCCCCCACAGCTGGTAAGCCCAGAGTTCTCCAGGTGCCTTCATCTCCAAGGAGAAACTGAACTGAAGTAGTTCAGAAAATGTTGTACCTTTCCTGTTTGGGCAGAGATGTCCCACTGTCTGTGCAACCATTTTAGCTGTGCCTCATGGCTTCAGGAAAGGCAGCTCTTCCTGTTCCCAGAGCTTGCTGAGGTCTGCTGAGCCCTCTGACAACTGAAACCCCAGGATACCCCACGTTTACATTCTCTCTCTCACCAGCTTGGCTCTAGATCCCAGAGAGGATCTGCAAAGGCCAGGAAGAGGAGATTATATGAAAGCAAGCAAGGGGACAGCTAGGACAGTGATTTTCCTTATGTACCCTCTCTGAGGGTCCTCTGCTCTAAGTTTTCCCATCTGCTTAGGAAAGCGGGAGAGCTTGATGCCAGCCTTCTGGTCAGGTGTCCTCTTTCTGCAGCTTTTGGAATATTAAAAGAAAGCATCCAAGGATGTCATAGCAAATGGCCAGCAGCATCTAGCACCCTGTCTGAGGTGGCTGGAGAGACAGCTTCAGCCTGTGTTGTGTGCTCTGCAGAGGCTCTGGTGACTGTCACCCCAGTGCAGCTGCTCCTCTGTGCCCCGTTTTCCCTGCTGTCCTGCCTGGGGGATGTATGCTGGAATTCCTACTGGAACTGAGCATTTCCTCAATTCCAAAGCTATTTATGCCGAGCGCTGCAAAAACCATCCGGTGCGCTGCTATCCAGGAAATCCGTGTGATTGCTCCCTGAGTCTGTGGGGCTGATAAGCCTGCAGAACAAAGCCTTGGGGCTGTGTGCACTGGGAGGGGTAGCAAAGGAAGCCTCTTTGCTTTCACAAAAAGTGGCTGTCCCAGCCGAGCTCCACCTGCATGTCTAACAAAGGACCCAAACAAACAAGCACAAATATGTGCAGTGGCTCCATACTTCCCATAGGGAGCTCTTTGTAGTTTCTGGTATTGTTCAGAGTAGGTTTTGGAGTTGTGCTTTTGAGCTGTTCCCGAGGAGACCCCACTGCCCCTGGTGTAGCAGACAGGCTCTGCCCTGGAATGGTTCCCATCTCAGTAGGGATGGCACAAGGGGGAGGAAAGTTCAATAGGAAAGAAATACTTCAGCACAACCTTTTAGAGCAGCTCACAGGCAAGAATGAATGGGAATAAGGACAATGGAGTAAGGGTGAGGAAAGGAGAAGGTGGGTTAGCATCAAGCTATCACTAACTAGCTTTTCCAGCTGGGGAAGCAGCTGGTCTCCCTGTGCAGCTGTTTCTGCTTGGGTGACTTCTGCTGCTCTGGAGCATTTTCTCCTCCATTTTCTCTTGGAAAAGTGTTGGGGAACTGCTCCAGTCTGTGTACTTGCACATGGCCTCTGATTCTGCAAGGGAGATTTAGTCTAAAGACAGTGGCAGATCTGGCACAAGTTGTGATCTGAGCCTGTTTTACATCAACTTTTGTATTTGTGCAACTTTCTGCTCAACAGAGAACAGAAGTAAGTTTTGTTCTTGCCTATTCAGAAGGGAGAGTGCCTTGTTTGCTGGAGCAATGAAAGAAGCTAAAACTGCCTTTCATATATCTCAGGATTCCTAGCAGGCAGCTGCATTCACACCACGTGTAAGATTTATTATTTCTGCACAGGCTTTGAAACCCACAGGCTTACAGTTAAACCACAAGTGGTTTTGTCAGTTTTCAGCACTGTCAGCATTTTCAGGGGCCTCTGGGAGTCAGCTTGGGGACACTGGGCAAATTCTGGATTAAATTGTGTCAGACATCTCCTTGTGCTGAACAGATCTTACACTTATGGTGGGAGTGACATGTGTGGTACAGAATCCAAAGTCATTCTAAATAACTGGAGTCTGCAGAGAAAACTATTCTTCTTCCACGAACTATTTTAGCAAATTAGTGAGAAGCAGTCATTGACAACCTTAAGTGTGAATTCCTTTAAAGGATTTAGGGATATTTGAACAAGGAGTTAATAATATTTTGGTGCAGCCAGTCTGGAGCAGGAGGACAGACTAAATAACTTCTTAAAGTCCTTTATTCCCATAAAAAAACGTCAGTGATGAAAACACAGGAATTCCTATCTGTTCCAGCAGTGCCCATCCTCAAAATGCTTCTACCTTGTTGTGGTTCAGCCCTTTTCTTCAGAGAAAACTCATTGTCCAGTCTCACTCCAGATCATCTTGAACAAAACCACCTTTTACAGTTACATAGCTCTAAGCACCAAGGATCATGTTTGATATGCTATGGCATCATCTGTTTGATATCCCCACATGGTTTCCTTCAAAGTCCTTCAAGTCAGTATTTCCAACACTCCATGGGAAATATCTTTACTAGTTTTTTAAAATTCAGGTTTTCTCAACAGAAGAACTTCTGTACTTAGTCTTAAATCTATTCCAGTGCCGTGAAAGTTCTGCTTTTAACTGCATAACCCGTGTCCTCTCCAGAGTACGAGTCTGTAATGTAATCTAGCCTTAAATCTCTGAAATCAGCCTGATAAAATCACCCAGGGAGTTCTTTGCTTCATTTTAACAACCTGAGTAATGTAGTGTGTTTGCCCAAGCGTATAAAAGCCAGCCAAGAAAGAGTGGAATCAAACCCGGGGATGCTTGCTTAATTAGAGAGGTTTTTCCTAAGGCACAGTTTGTCTTTTCCTTTGTGTTCCCTCTGTCAAAACTTCAGGCTCACCTGGGCTTGGACTCCAGACTCTTGCTTTGATGGTTCCATGTGTCTTCCTTGCCATCCAATCTATAAATCATTTTCTTGACTATACCTATAGAGATGTTGCTTGCCTGGTTGTTTGAAGGCAGCTGTTGAGGCCAAAGAGAAGCAAATTGTTGTCCTGTGGAAGGTTTTCTCCTATTCCTCTGCCTACAGACTTTTTGCTTTTATAGAAATTGTATCTCCAAGTATTCCTTGTGTTTCTGAAGTCACTAAATTGGTGCCAGAGAGCTTGCTGTGGTAACTTACTGCAGATCAGGAAAAGTGGTGTCATAATCCAGTTGTCATCAAAATGTAATTTATGATCTTCCAGAGTATCATGAGTCTCTGGAGATCTCCACTAACATGGATTTATTTAGCTTTTGCCAGCATGTGCTGAGCTCATCTTATAAATTGCCACCCTTTTAAATAATTTCCAACTCTCAATCCATATTTATCTTATTACAAATGGCAGCAATATTTCACTTTAAACCCCTGTACAGTGCAATAGGAACAAGCCTAGCACAATGAGCAGTAAATAAAAATTGTCTTCTTTACTCTATCTCTTCCTTGTAAATTGTCTCATAAATAATGAAAGGATGGAAGGACAGGGATAACTACTCCAAATAAGCATTTTTAAAAACATGCCCAGAGGTACCTTGGGAATCCATTCCCTTTGAAGGACCCACCACAACCTTTGGGACTGCCAGCGTGACTCATCCTTCAAGGGGCAAACAGTGATGAATCAAATTAGAGCTTCTGGATTAACCTTTCCCTTCTCTTCTGGCTGCTCTTAAACACTCTGAAAAGTATGTTCCAAGTGCACAAAGCTTCTGTGTGCAGAACCGCACAGGGTGCTGCACGTGGTTAAACACAGCCTTGGGAAGGTTCTGTGGCCCAGCTCAGCTTTGTGCAGGACAAGGAGGTGCTGAAGGTGTTTGATAAAGAGCATTACAGCAGGTGCACCCTGCAAGGGCCACACAGCATCATCTTATTGTTGCAATTTGCAGTTCTCTTACGTTTTTTGGCAAACAGCCTGAACTCTCCTGTGGGCTTGAAATGAGTGGGCCGAATTCTGTCCATAACACGTTGTGAAACCCTGCTGACTTCAGAATTTTCTCTGTGTATTTAATGGGTCACAAAAACAAGGAGATGCTGAACTTCAGGGAGCCCATTAAATAACACACTCCAAAATGTCCTTTGAAAGGCAACAAAGGACACACACCACAAACTTACCAGCACCTGTAGTCCAAAGAGGCTCCAGAAACCAACAGTGACAGTTTTTCACGAAATGCCTATTTCATTTCCTTTCTCTATTGTTTTTTTTCTGACCAGACATAGGAAGAACCGTGAAGCAGCCAGTGAACTTCTGATGAGACTGAAAGATAACAGGGATCTCCAAAAGTTTCTTCAGGATTGCCAAGAGGTAAATCATGCCCTTTCACTTTTATTGCTGAAAGCTGCATCCTGCAGAAGAGCATTCTTACTCCATATTTTATGAGGACTGGAATGCTCAGTCATCCAGTAGTATTTAGTGTGGAATAAACATAAAAAAACCCCTGACCGTACCACTGCAAAAAAGAATGTTTATTTTCTCATTTCCCATGAACCAAATTTTCTTTTGTCATATAAGCTAAAGACATAGAAAATTGTCGAAAGCAGTGAAGGCTTTTTGCTGTGGTATAAATTATAACCGTGTGGAATGTGGTGGGATTAGCAGTGCACTTACTAAGAGTTTTGTCTACAGCTGTTCAGATGTATGTGGCCTGGTGCAGGGGATTTCAATCATTTCTAGCAAACATTAGTCAGAAGACTAGGAGGTTAAGAATAAAAAAGGAGCAAGATTAAGCTGGGTCATTTATGTGTGATTTACCTGATAGTTTACGTGTGTTTGAAATTGTTAAGTATTATAACATTTGAAAAAAGAAATTTTTTCCAGATTTTCTAATCGCTTACATGGACTGTTTACACTGAAGAAAACATTTTAAAGTTTGGAATAGTCTTGTTCCTAGCACAAGGAATTAATCAAGTAATTTTCAGGTTATTTCATGGAGTACTGGCAGATAATAAAGAGCTTTGCCTGTGAGGTTTTGATCATAAACTGGGCAAGTGGTGTTTGCTGCTTGGTTGCCTGGATTCAATCTGTTTCCCAGCATTGCATAAGCTGTCTATGAGCTTGCCTTCAAAGGCTCCTTCCTTGGTAGTTAAAACATGACAGATTAGCAAAAATTCTGCTGTTATTAGCAGCAGCTTCTTCCTTCCTCTGTGACAGCTCTGGTACAAAGATCCCCTGGCTCTCGGGGCTCTCCTGGCCTCAGTGTCAGTGTGGGGGTGTTCCTTAGGAGCTGTTTTTTCCCCTATAGCACTGGAAGAAAAAGGAAAGCATAAAAGCTCTAGTGTTGGCTGCCTGAATGCCTTTCCTCTCCCTTGTTTCTCTCCAGCCACTAAAACGTGGATGTCTCCACCGCATGGTTCAAAGACAAACTTACAATTACCCAAATGTCATGGATTCCTCCAATCCTCTTGGAGAGCACATTAACCTTGGTGATAATTGAAGGGCTGTTTCCTGAGAAAACTTAGAATTTACATCAATATGGGGCCTGCTGACACCTCCATTGGGCTGGAGGGTTTGTGATGGAGCAGTGATGGAGCAGCACGGTCCTGCAGAGTGGAAGGGAGCCAAGGCAACACCTCCCCCTTGGATTTTTCCTTAACACTGCCTGTGAAGTTGGGAATTGTTAGGGAACAGCTTTGATCCAGTCCCCATTTCACCTGGCAGTGACCCTTTGGCCTTTCCTGCCCGCTGCTGCTGTAGGGACGGTTTCCCATCTGTGTGTAACTTGAGGAAAGGCAGAGTGTTTTCTGCAGCCCTGCCCTTCCCAGGGCAGCCACATTGTCACTGTCACCCTGTGCTGAGGTGGTGGTGTGCGTGTGGCCTCCTGCCCCTCGCTCCTTCCTGCAGAGCCAAGGAGCAGCAGGATAATGCTCCTCACAGCAGCTCAGCAGTGATAAACCTTCCCTCCGGGGTCACAGGTGAGGGAAAACAGCAGATTTTGTTGTTGTGAGGAGTCAGAAACACTGTCACAGGTTAGTCTTGGGGCGCTGCTTTTCTGACTATTTCTTCCACTCATTGATGGGAATGTGTTAAATAAATTTGCCGAGTGAATGAAACACTGACAGCGAAAAATCCTGAGTGGAGGAGATGTGAACAATGTTAAAATTTAGTTTTCTTTGACTTCCTGCTCTTTCTCAGCTCACCTTTGAGGAGTTTACAGCTGATTTTCTCTCTGAGTGCTTGGAAGTCCCAGCACTGTCTGGGCTCATTTCTCCAGGGACATGGTGAAAGCTCTTGGCAAGACTCCGCACTCCAAAGTTTCTGTCCTGGAGTGTGCTGGCAGGATTTGCCATGTGAGCTGCCCTGCAGGATGGGCTGTGTCAGCTTGGCTCCTGGCACAGTCTGGGAAGTGCAGCAGCACTCGGAGCCCTCTGCCCTTGCCTTGCTGCTGTCCCAGGCTTGAAAGGGTTTGTCTCTGCATTTCCCTTCCTTTGTGCCGGGCTGGCACTGCAGAGTGGGAGCCAAGAGCAGGAACAGGATCTTGTGTACAGGTGCAAAGGATGGGAGGAAGCCTCATCCTCTCCTGGCCTTAACAACTTCTGGAGAAATAAATACTCTAAGTATCATTCTGAGGCAATTTAGGGAAATATTTTCTGAAAATCTACTTTAACACTCAAGGTACTGGCTTTTAGTGCCTGTAGCGGTTGCAAACCCCAGATTTTAGCAGTGAGCCCTTAAATACTTTCTCTGCTTTTCTGTGCTCCAAGGGGTTTATCCCGACAGGCCCTGCCTGTGAGCCACATGTTGTCCCTGTCTTGCCTCCCCCCAGGTGGTAACAGGAATGATCCAGCCTCTCCTTGGGAAGCACTTTTAAAACCCCAGAAGCCTTAATGCTGTGGCTGAGTAAAAGCAAACAGTGAAAGCCAAGCAGTGCAATTTGCAGAGCAGAACAGCTGTCTCCTCCCCAGAAAGGCAGGAGTAAAACCACTAATTCTGGGTTATATCCTAATCCCCATGTGGCCTTTGACTGTTCAGCAGCACAGTAGCCTGTTCTAATGCAAACTTCTGCCTACAAAGCTCTTCACTAATGTGAGCATTTTTCTGTTTAGACTTGATGGGAAGATCCAATGAGGAGTTTCTCTGATTGCTCTACGTTTTCCCTTTTTGTGGAAGGTTGCATTTAAGGGACAATTGAAATTTTAAAGGGCAATTGAAAAGAGGCCCATGAGTGCTCAGTGGAATTTGTTGCCCTGTGTCCTGAGCACACAGCAGAGGCCTCTGTTCCTCTCCGTTTTGGGCTGCTTGCTCACCCAAGTGCTGTTCTAGAAACCAAGCTAAGATTTGTTTTGACATTTTCCGCTCTAAATATGCAGAAAATGAACCTTTTCAAATTCTATAAACATTCATGTGAATGTGGTTTTTATCCACACCTCAGGGACAGATGAGGCACTCAGACTCACCCTAGGAGGAAATGTGATGTTGGCTGCTAGGATCATTTTCACATTCCATTTGCCCTTGGCAAATCAACTGTCTCTTAAAGTATTGGTTTTCTGTAGTGGTGATATGAAAATTGTCCCCAGTGCCTTTGCATTTGCTGAAAATCAGAAAGAAAACAGTCTTGGATTTTATATAATGGGAAAAGGAAAGTCTCCAATACCAAAACACTCTTGGAGATTGGACAAATAAACAAATTACTTATGTAAACATATACAGAGAAAAGGCTGAGGGGAAAAGGTACAAATGTGCTGTGAGTTAATGGTACAAAACCATCTCTACCAATCTCTACAAGACCATCTGACCAATAAGTAGGACAGGTGTCCCTGTGATGCCTTTCTCTTGCTGTTGAACTGGGTGAGACCTGTGTGTTTGATTTTGCTTATCACAGAGGCGATTCCTTTCTGCTTGAATCGTGGGTTATTTGTATATTGGAGATGGATGTGTGAATTGAACTGTTAAAGAGGCAAATCCTTGACTGAACCCTGAGTAAATCCCTGAGTAAGAGCAGTCTCTGAGTCTCACACAACTCTTCTGCAGAGACATCTCTTTACCCTTGATCTGGAGGCATTTTGCATTATTTCACACCAGAAATGTTTCCTTACACCCCCATGTATTTTCCTTTCCAGCTCTCCCTCTGGATCAATGAGAAGATGCTCACAGCACAGGATATGTCCTATGATGAGGCAAGGAACCTGCACAGCAAGTGGCTGAAGCATCAGGCATTCATGGCAGAGCTTGCATCCAACAAAGAGTGGCTGGAGAAGATTGAAAAGGTAAGTAAAGAACACCCAAAAAATACCTTTATCTTTGTCCAGGGTGGTTGTGCACCAAGATGGGATCTGCTGCTCTGCAGAACTGGTCCTTAAATCATCCCACAGCTGAGGCTAAAGGAGATTTCTGGTGCATTGTGTCTCCATCCAACCCATTTTATTCCTCACTGATGTTAAAAGGCTTTTATCCAAGACATTCACTCAGACATTGGCTGAGGAGCCAGTTTAGTTTTGTCTAGTCTTTCCTATGTGCCAGAAGGAAGGCATAGCCTAAATTTCATACGTGAAGGGTAAGTGGGGCAAATGTTGGGATTGGAGCCAGTAAAGTAGAGGCACTTCCCGGGAAATAACGGAATATAGGGAATAGCTGAATTTATTCTCCTGTGCTGCTAAGCTGGTTTTTCATTCATTTAGGACTATAACCAAGCTGCCTTTCCCCATGCAAAATTAGGGCATGAGGTAAAGTACATCCAGTTTTGTGATTAATTAAGATTCACAGCTCTGTATCAAGTTACTTTGAAGCCTTAATACACTGTGATGAGCTGTACTTTCTCCCCCATTTCTCCTGTGCAGCTCTGGAGCACTGAGGAGTCTCCTCTTTAGCTCTGACAGTGGGTTTCTGTTCAGTGTAAGTTAGCTTAATTGCTCATTTCCTCTCCCACTTTGGCACTCCATATCCCATTAGAGGCTTTTCTCTGATCTACAAATAGCAATACCCTTTAATGGTGTAATTAGAAGGCTGCTCTTAGTACTGCAAGTTCCTTTTTAGTGATGCTAATAATCCTCCTCCTTTGCCTCTGGAAAATCAGATTGCAGCAAAGGACCAGGGTTGTGTACAGAGTTGTGACAGTCCCTGGATTAACATTCATACGGAATGTGCTGGGCTGGGGGCAGCATTCCCATCTGCACCCAGGTGGAGAGATAGAAGGAGAATTAGAATAAAGACAATATTTCCCAAACTCTCCCAGCATTATGCTGGGTGTTCGTGGTTCTCTGGTGATGTGGCCCTTGGAAGCTGGGGCCTCAGGACATGCAGTGTGTGCAGCTCTAGCTCCCTGCTCCATCCTGCCTGAGCCATAGCCCCAGGAGCTCCCTTCAGGGAACATGTGCAATGGAGAAGAGAAAGGAAGCATTGCTTGACCTTCCCATTGCTAAAAACCCCTCTTCCAGGCAGCAGAGGGACCTGGGAGCTGATTTTCTGGAAGGAGTCGCTGGATAATTGGAGATAGAAAATGAGTCGTTGATGCTGCCAGCAGATGAGGAATCCTGAGTGCTTATTAATCAGGATAATTGCCCTAACGGGCTGTGAGTGCTCCCGAGGAGGTACCATTTGGTTGCTCTTTGCTTTGCAGGAGGGAATGCAGCTCATTGCAGAGAAACCAGAGACCGAGGCCGTGGTGAAGGAGAAGCTGACGGGTCTCCACCAAATGTGGGACGAGCTTGAATCCACCACCCAGACCAAGGCTCAGCGTCTCTTTGATGCAAACAAGGCAGAGCTTTTTACCCAGAGCTGTGCAGACCTGGATAAGTGGCTGAATGGTTTGGAGAGCCAAATCCAGTCAGATGACTACGGAAAAGATCTCACCAGTGTCAACATCCTGTTGAAGAAGCAGCAGGTAAACAGAGCGTGGGGTGCAGTGGGCAGACAGCAGACACCTGCACTCAAAGGAACAGGCAGACTTTCAGTTTTGGAAAGAAAGAACTGCTTTTCTTTCTTCCTATTCTTTCATGTATCTTTAAGAAGAACAAGAAATATATCCAGCATCTGTTCTCCCTTCTGAGGAAGCTGTTGATGTGCCCTAATCGTATCAACAGCTTTCATCCCAGTTTTCAGGACCTTTTTGCCGTGTTTCTGTTTAGATGCTGGAGAATCAAATGGATGTCCGTAAGAAGGAGATAGAGGAGCTGCAAAGCCAGGCAAGGGCTTTGAGCCAAGAGGGCAAGAGCACAGATGAAGTCGATGGCAAACGCCTTACCGTGGAAAAGAAATTCTTGGAGCTGCTAGAGCCTTTGAATGAGAGAAAGGCCAACCTGCTGGCCTCCAAAGAGATCCACCAGTTCAACCGGGATGTGGAAGATGAAATTGTGAGTATTAAAGAAATCCCATTCCCAAGCCAGTAGGACAATGTTGAAATACTGCTGCTTTCTGCAGCTTGTACACACCAGCCTCTCTCTGCTGCCCCAGCTGTATTTGGAGTTGGTTGAAATCACATGTTCTCTCTCTTTCAGTTGTGGGTTGGAGAGAGGATGCCCATAGCTACGTCTACGGATCATGGACACAACCTCCAGACTGTGCAGCTACTAATAAAGAAAAATCAGGTAAGCAGGTGCTGTTAGAGCTCCATACCTGCTATTTCTCCTTAGTGCTGACTAATTCAGCAAGGAAAGGTTTGGGCTAAAACAATGGGTGCTGTGGTGTGAGCTCATGGCATGTGTTTGGCTGCCCCTCTGGAGTTAAGACCCCTGACGTGCATTTCCTTTTCATTTGTGCATTGTCTCATCAGTCAATTTTCTCCCATGTAGACCCTTCAGAAAGAAATCCAGGGCCACCAGCCTCGTATTGATGACATCTTCGAGAGGAGTCAGAACATTATCACAGAGAGCAGCCCCAATGCTGAAGTCATTCAGCAGAGACTTGCAGACTTGAAGCAGCTGTGGAACCTCCTCATCGAGGAGACGGAGAAGCGCCACAAGCGCCTGGAGGAGTCTCACAGGGCTCAGCAGTATTATTTCGATGCAGCTGAGGCTGAGGCCTGGATGAGTGAGCAGGAGCTCTACATGATGTCAGAAGAGAAAGCCAAGGTGAGCAGCTCCACAGTGACCCTACTGTGGGCTTAATTGCTTTGCTGGAGGGAGGCAGGTGACATAGTTTAATGTGGCACTATGGAATGGTAACATAAACAAATTCAACTTCCTGGTGAAGCCTCAAGTGATCATGGCTTCTATCTGTTCTGACATCTCTGATAGTGTGCAGGATAGGCTGTGCTGTGTGGAGCCAGGAAAGCATCCTCACACTGCAGAGGGCAACTCCGTGCCTGCCTTCACTGCAAGGTTAGGATTGCCAGTGTAGTCCAGTTAGGTCCAGTTTTCTGTTAGTTTTGAATGACAGCACAATTCACCTGGCTGTGAAACAGGGCCTGGTGGTCAGTCAGCTGCTACCACTGTCACCAGCCTTGACTCCCAGTGACCATCAGCTTTGACTCCCAGCTTCAGACTATACTAAAGAGAAAGTATACTCCTGTTTTCCAAGGAGGTGTTAGTGCTGGAGCTTGTTTGGTATCAACATAAATGCGCCGTGTTCACTGCCCTGATAAAATAAAGCTCAGCTTTGTATCAGGAGAACACATTCCAAAGGTTCTCAGTTCACTCTCCAGTTAAAAATGGCTTGTTTTCTTTTTTATCTATTGCAAATAGCTCACTGTGCAAAATACTGTATTGAAAAGATTTATTAATATCAGTTAACACTGAGAGTTGGGGGCTGTTTTTCTTAGCTATAACAGTGCATAAAAAGTTTTGATTGGAACTTCTCCAGGCACTTTGGTGGAGAATCCATTGGCATGGGCTGTGTAGGATTTCTTTTCTTTGCCCCATGCTGTTGTTGAGATACCTGACAAGTGGTGTGTCTTAATCTGTTCCATGTTTCTGAGCCCTGCACCAGTGTTGTGGAAACACACAAAAAGCTTCATAGAAGAGGAAACTCGACATGCTCAATGCCCAGCTGATGTAATTTTGTTCTGCACCCCAGAGGGGTTGATGCATTATCTATTTCACTCATTATTTTGCTTTCTGGGGGTACCATTTGCTGTGACGTCAACTGTCCTATACCACTGGCAGAAGGACTTGTCTTCAAGCTGTACTTGGGAGCAGCTCCTTATAATTCTTCCTGTCATTTTCTGTCACCCTTGCAGGATGAACAGAGTGCAGTGTCCATGCTGAAGAAACACCAGATTTTGGAACAAGCTGTAGAAGATTATGCTGAAACTGTGCACCAGCTTTCAAAGACCAGCAGAACTTTGGTGGCAGATAATCACCCAGAAAGGTATTAACTGCCATTTTTAATTGGATCGTAGGTTCTTTTAGTAATTCAGTCCCTTCATTGGGTGGTTCTGACACACAAAGACCACAGCAAAGAGTAAGTAGCTCAGAAGCTCATACAGAGGAAGAGGAGTTCAGCCTCACTCCATTCAAGGTGCATGTTGGACCACCCTGATTTGGCCAGAGACAGGGTCGGTATGTGCAGCTGCTGATTTCTGGTGGTTCTGGACACCAGGAGTACCTGTCTGTTGTGTCCCCTGTGCAGGCTGCAGTGTCAGGTCTGCCAGCACTGCTGAACCTCACAGAGGTGGGGCAGTCCTCAGGGACATGGTCCAGATCTGCTCTTCCAACCAACCTTTATGGCCAGCATGGAAGGTCACAGTCATTAATCCTTCTGCAATGCTCCCCAAGATCTGCCTCTTTTCTTCGAGATTCCAGCAGAATCAGAACCTGGAATCAGATGCTTTAAACATGGGCACATTAACATCTTACTTTTGGTAAATTTATCTCATCTTTCATAAATGGCTTTCCCTGGGGGAGAATTCAGGAAGCTTAAGAACCATTTTGCTGTAAGAGCTGCAGCTCAGCAGACACAATTCTCCACTGGCTTCGGCTACAAGGCTGATTCCTCTCTGAGGCTGATGTATTTAACTGCTCAGCCTGCACAGGCTGGAAGGTGGCACTGGCCTAGGACAGACACACTGCCTCCGGTGGAAGGTTGTTGTTTAACTCTAAAGCACTCTCTTGTGGTCATGATGGCTTCTGATGAGAGCAGATTCCTGGCTGAGCTGTCTCAGTACTGGAATAGCATCATCAGCTTTACAAGGCAGAGGGAAGGCACTTTGACAGCACTGTATGGCTCAGACAAAATAGAGGCAAAAGATACAGCAAGTAGAAATATTCATCCCTTGTGCAAATGCTGAGCTTTAGGGGGTAAGAAACCCATGAGTGCTGCTGAACTCTGAAGCAGAGTTTGACTGAAAAGGAACTGCTCCCAGGCTCAGCAGCTCAGATCCTGCCTGTAGCTTTGGGAGAAGACTCTGGTGTGATCTGTGGCCAGACAAATGGAGAGCTGGACTCCAGCTCCCCTCTCTAAAGCCAGGGGGTTACAGTAGAGGACAGACAAGTTTCCCAGCTATTGCTGTCACCTCTGCCAGCAGAGGATCTGTCCAGTGTGTCCAAGTTGAATTCCTGCCTGCAGCAGACGTGCGATCTGTGGATTAAATACCCCGAACGATTTTATTCCTTGCAGTTTTCCCCTTTTGGTTTTGCTTGCAAAGGCAATGCAGACTCAGTGCTGTTTGGTTTTCCAGCGAGCGCATCAGCATGCGCCAGTCCAAGGTGGACAAGCTCTATGCGGGCCTGAAGGACCTCGCTGAGGAGAGGAGGGGCAAGCTGGACGAGAGGCACCGGCTGTTCCAGCTCAACCGCGAGGTGGACGACCTGGAGCAGTGGATCGCCGAGAGGGAAGTGGTGGCAGGGTCCCACGAGCTGGGCCAGGACTACGAACATGTCACAGTGAGTCCTTGGAGGAGCCCTCTCTGAGTGCTGCTCACGGAGGGTGGCTGGGCTCACTCAGGTCTCTCTGTAGCCACAGCGCTGCATGAGGCTCTTTCTCTGCCTTCCAGATGCTGCAGGAGCGGTTCCGGGAATTCGCCCGGGACACCGGGAACATCGGGCAGGAGCGGGTGGACACTGTCAACCACATGGCGGATGAACTCATCAACTCCGGCCACTCGGACGCTGCCACAATCGCCGAGTGGAAGGACGGACTCAATGAGGCCTGGGCGGATCTCCTGGAGCTCATTGACACAAGAACACAGATCCTTGCAGCCTCTTATGAACTGCACAAATTTTACCACGATGCCAAGGAGATCTTAGGACGTATCCAAGACAAACATAAGAAACTGCCTGAGGAGCTTGGTAGAGACCAAAACACAGTGGAAACACTACAGAGAATGCACACGACGTTCGAGCACGATATCCAGGCCCTGGGCACCCAGGTGTGTGGCAGGTGAACTGTGGGTGTGGGAACCTGAACTGCAGAGTTTGCTGCTGCCCTTGGCTGCTCCATGGCTGGGAGACAGAGTGCTGCCAGCTGCTTCCCACGTGTAGTGCTGTGGGAATAACCTCACCTGCATCCTTTTCTTATCTGTCTGTCTGCTGCTCTGCCATTGCATTCAGTTGATTATCTAAAGTAGCAATCTGTAAGTACACGGGCTTCTGAACATGTTGGCAATTGTTGGATGTTATTCCATTTCCTGTCCTTGGTCGAAGAAGAAATGAGAAAGGCAGAGAGCTTCTGTATTGATTTAAAGTACAAAATATGAAGGAATGTATAATCCTGGTTGGCTTTTTGAGGTTTAGTTTTGTTTTGGTTGGTCACTTTGGGTTTTTTGGGTTTTAAAAACACCAAAAAGCCCCAATCAAACCCTTTGTGCCAGGCACTGTTTATTCTTCCTTTCTGAGAGGCAAAGACCTACACAGAGGCTTTCTGACTTGGTTATGAACCTGGGCATTCTCAATTAAATGTGGCCTTTCTTGGTGCTTCCTAAGAGCAAAAGAGATTTAAAATCCACAGTTCAGGCTAAGGTTTTTAAAAACATCCAAACTTGATCTAATTCTGAATCTTTTGAAGCCAAGGTGTGTCAAGTAGAAGGTGGCAGCTGCTCATACAGCAAAGGGGGGATTCTAAATCAAAATACAACATTCAGCTTCCACGAGGAGAATTTGGGAAGGGAACAAGTTGCTTAAGGAATGGAGGAATTACAACTGACTGTATTTATCCCAGTAGATCAGGAAAGAGCTTTTATGGCCCAGCTGCCAGCCAATTCTCGGTTATGTAGCAATTTACGCTAAAACAAAGGAGATAGAGCAAGCATTTGATTTTCCAGGTGTTTTACTTTCAGAAGCTGTAGATTTTATACAGAAAATGGGAGACATTCACAAAACATCTATCCCAGTCTCTCAAAAAGGTAATTATAATCAAGACCTAAATGAAGGAATGTGTAATCACAGTACAGAGCTGTGGGGAAAGCACTTAGGATAATTTCTGGGTGAAGCAGCCAGAGCACTGAGATAGATCATTATGAGAGAGGCATGGTCTCTGTGCCTGTAGCTAGAAGGCTGTTTGATTTGGTGCTAAAAAAATAATTATTAGACAAGAACTAATGGAATGTTTCCTGGCTTTAAAAATATGGAAAACAGTCAGGAATTAGCATTTGCCACCCCAAGACAGTGTTTGAAAGGAAAAGATTTCTAATAGTAGAAAGTTCTTAACATTTCCAAATTTTCTTCTCTTTGAAGTCATTATCTATGTTTTTGAAAAATTACCTCTGTCAACTGGAGTAGTGGTTTGGATACAGAGTTCCCAAGTGCCACTGTCACTTGTGTGAGAGGAAGGGAGTTTGATGATGAAAACGGTCCCCATTTGCCTTGACATGTAACAGTCACTTTGTTTTGGCACCGTGTCTTGCAGTGAGTTCAGGCTGTGGCAAATCTTTGCTATTTCGGGGGTCCCTTGACCCTACAGTGTTCTCTGAGGGATAATACTGGCTTAGTAACAGCACAGACCTTTCTACTGTCAACAGACCAAGTGCATTTGCAGTGATTTTAGAAAGCCCCTCAAGTGATGAATTAGCAGATAAGTGTCCCTGTATCTGTGACTCAGGAGTCACAAACCCGCTGATGGCTTTGTCTCTCCCAAACCACCACAGGTGCGACAGCTGCAGGAGGATGCAGCGCGCCTCCAGGCTGCCTACGCTGGGGACAAGGCCGATGACATCCAGAAGAGGGAAAACGAGGTCCTAGAGGCATGGAAGGCACTGCTGGATGCCTGTGAGGGCCGCAGGGTGAGGCTGGTGGACACAGGAGACAAATTCCGCTTCTTCAGCATGGTTCGGGATCTCATGCTCTGGATGGAAGATGTTATCCGGCAGATAGAAGCCCAGGAAAAGCCAAGGTAATGTGAGGCATCTCTTCTCCATCAGAAGACAAGGCTGAGGAACATCT
Source organism: Lycocorax pyrrhopterus obiensis (assembly GCA_014706295.1). Classification (NCBI taxonomy): domain Eukaryota; kingdom Metazoa; phylum Chordata; class Aves; order Passeriformes; family Paradisaeidae; genus Lycocorax; species Lycocorax pyrrhopterus. The sequence goes on from JACSVZ010000004.1 coordinate 5,260,454, forward strand.
GTAGGGCTCAGTATCACTGAGAGTGGCTTTCAGAGCCTGCTGCTGCAGCAACTTGTGGGTAGCTGCTGGAATAATAGCCTTGGAAAATTGTGCCCAAAGAGATTCGGTCTCACACTGGGGTTATTTGATCTCTGATTCAGGCCAGAATGGTGCTGTTCCTAAGGAAAGGCTTCCTGAACTACAAAGACAATCTAGGAATCAATTTTTTCCTCATTGAGTTGTGGGTCAGTTTGAAAATGTAACAGCTGTTAAACCTGAAATCTGTGTTTCTGGTCATTTTAGGGATGTTTCATCCGTGGAGCTCCTCATGAACAATCACCAGGGAATTAAAGCAGAAATTGATGCCCGAAATGACAGCTTCACTACGTGCATTGAGCTTGGCAAGTCTCTGCTGGCCAGGAAACACTACGCATCTGAGGAGGTACCATGCTCCCTGCATACAGCCATGGGCTCCTGGGGGTTCTTTCCATGGGAGAAACCTGCCCTGTGTCACCCACAGAGGAATAAAGACAAGTGTCACCTCAGGGACTGGTGCACTTATGTGCTGCTGGGAAATCAGGGTATAACTTCACTCTGGGAATTCATGGTGGGTAGCGGAGGTGGCATCAAGATTTAAAGTGTCATTTTCAGCTCAAAAAGTGCAAAGAAGCTGCTGCACTCCATTCTGTAGGGAATGGCTCTGGGATGGAAAGGTGTCTTCCTTGAGCAAGGGCAAAGGCGGCTGTGAGACAGCCTGAACTTCCTACAGGGAAACTGGAATGCTGTGGAGAGGCTTGCTAGGGAAATGAGCAAGAAAATGTTTGTGTAGGGAGTAAATTCAAGGAATGTTAAGAGAACCATATCCAACTGCTTAAAGCCTTGATTTATTTTCTGATATGTCTAGGCCAGAGGACAGAGGCTTAGCCCTTGGTTCTCCTGCCTCCCTTTGGGGAAGGGAGGATAACCAAACATTGTGAGGCACTTCCCTCTCAGGAAGGGGAGAGCTTCTGCAACAATCCTGAGCAGCACATTTTGCATTATTTGCTGTAAAAGGGCAGAAGATTCAGTGCCTGATTGCACTATTTACATTTGTTTGCCCATTACATCCTTTTATCAAATACTCTGGGTGCTGTAGCTTTTCGCAGACACTGAATACTTATGCAAATGTGATATTTTAATGAAAATGTCACATTTATTTATACTTGGAAGAGAAAAGCAGCTGTTGTTTGCACGGTGAAGTCACTTCCTGAGGAACTCGTGCAGTGTCTGTCAGTGCAGGGTGGGGGGGAGCTGCTGCCTGGTGCTTGTGTAACAGCCCTGCTCTCTGCTCTCCATCCAGATCAAGGAAAAGCTCCTGCAGCTGACCGAAAAGAGAAAAGAAATGATTGACAAATGGGAAGACAGATGGGAGTGGCTGAGACTGAGTAAGGACACCCTTGGATTTCTTTTGGGCTAGGCGATATCTAACTCTTCTTTGGGCCTTTCTGGGTGTTGAAAAAACCCTGCAGCTCCTCACTTTTCTGTTACAGTGCTTAGAAGTGTGTTTATGCTGGAATAGCTGCAAGGTTCACACCTGTTGGTTGTTAAATAATGGAGAATTTGAAACCAAGAAACATGCACCAAAGGTCTTGCTCTATATGATCAAATTTGGAGCTCAGTGCAGTAGCTCTGCTGTATTTTGCAGGTGTCACATTCCAACTTCTATGCTGAAGTTAGTAGGTTACAGCAGATTAGAACAAAAATAACACATTAAACTTGCAAAATGAATCTTGCATTTTTCCTTAAAACAAAGCTAACAGGAGAAATTTCTGTCTTTTCAATGATCAGTTTCACTGAACTTAGCTAAGGGGAACACTTAGCCAAGTGCATGTACTTTGTTCCCTGAGCTGTGTTTAAGTAAATCCCAGAGCTGCCTGATGACTCCATGATGCTCTTCTTTGTGACATTAACCGCACTGACACCTGTGCTCTCTTTGCTCAGTTTTGGAGGTGCACCAGTTCTCCAGAGATGCAAGCGTGGCTGAGGCCTGGCTGCTGGGACAGGAGCCCTACCTGTCCAGTCGTGAAATAGGGCAGAGCGTCGATGAGGTGGAAAAATTAATCAAGCGGCACGAAGCGTTTGAGAAGTCCGCAGCTACCTGGGACGAGAGGTTTGCAGCGCTGGAAAGACTGACCACGGTGAGTGTCTGAACCTCCCTGGTCGTTCCTCTTGGCTGATGGCTTGGAATAACTGCCAGCATCACCAGCCTGATCTCCATTTGTTGGTTGGTTGTTGATCGACCTCAGCCAACTACCCAGAGCCTGAAGTTTCATGTTTCCAGCCATACTAAAAAACCCTCTCCGGTTAATTTGAACTCAACAACCTGCAAGGAAAAAGCTTAAATGATAGTTGACCTCAAGAGTCAACAGGAGCTGTCTTGGGCCTGGGAGTGATGACCCAGAAGGAAATTTTAGAGCTGAGCAGTTTGCTCCAGCCTTCTGCTGTACTGGTTGGGCTCTAAAAGGGAACGGTGAATCTGAATGAAGACACCCAGGTCCGAACACTTTAAATTCTTTTTGGTTACAGATGACAGTGGTGGGAAGGGGGCAGTGATAATGACGTTTGTTGTGTTGTGACTGCTCCAGTGCAAGGCTGTATTGTCCCCTAGGAAGACACAATAAGCAAAAAAAACCCCAAGCCCCATTTTGAACACAGCTGCAATGTCAGTCATTAATGCTTGGAGAGCATTTTACCATCTTTGGAGAACAGTTTGGCTTTAGACACTACAGTTGAAGTGGCCTGCATTTTCACACAGACTGTCACAGCTGCAGACAAAAGGAGCTGGAGTTTCTCAGCATCTTCACAAATCAGGCTGGTTTTATGGAGATGGGTAATTTCAAGGATTCAGACATGGAACATTTTAATTCTGTGTTTGGCAAGCACACAAGAAGATGTTGCTTTTGGATATTTTAATAAGTTGGTCTGTTTTCTTGTTTGTCTGGGTTTTGTTCTAATACAATGAATTGGAAAATAGACATGGCCAGTGGTGGGCTGCTGTCAGAGGGTCTGATGCTGATGCCCTCCCTGACGAATTCAGTGCCACAAATTTGGCATAAATGATGCTTTTAAAGACTGATGCCTTCCAATTTTATCCCCATTCACTTTAATTTCAGTAATGATTCAGAAAAATGAACAGAGTTATTGTTACTCTCTAGAACACCCCATGAAAAATGAGCAGTGTTTTTAAATGAAAGATGTTTCCTCTCCCAGCTGGAACTGCTGGAAGTCCGTCGGCAGCAAGAGGAGGAGGAGCGGAAGAGGCAGCCGCCCACTCCGGAGACCAAGGTTGCAGAGGATGGAGACTCCCAGCAGCAATGGTGAGCTGGACTCTGCACTTCCCTCCCAGAACCCTTGGGCTGACAATGTGCTGTGAAAGGAGAGGGGGTTGTATGGGTTTGTAACATGACCCTTGTTAGAAGACTTGGTGGTTTATAGGGACAGGACCCTGAATTCCCTGCTAAGTTCCAATTTTCCAGTTGTCACTGCTGAGGCAGCCCTGGCCCAAAAGTAGGAATGCTGGTTTTACATCCCCTGTGGGCCATGAATTGCAGTTTCTGAACAATCTTGGCTTTTTTCTTTGATGAGCATCAGTTACAGATTTTAAGCTGTGTCCATGGAACATTGACATTTATGAAATTGCTTATGTGATAGGAGGAGGTTTATTTGTAGGGTAACCGTCAGTAAAGCCTGGTTAAATCTCGCTTCACACTGGGTTTATTCAGTTGGGCCTGAGGATTTTAGGACTATGCTTAAATTTCTTAAATTAATATTCAGTAAGAAAATCTCATTTTGTTGAACAAGATGGGTGACTTCCAAGAACCCTATACAGTTTCTTTTCTTTTTCCTCTTTCCAACAGGGATGGGACAAAAGGAGAACAGGTTTCCCAAAACGGTTTGCCCTCAGACCAGGAATCTCCACGGGTTAGTTACCGCTCCCAAACCTACCAAAACTACAAAAACTTTATTAGCAGACGGACAGCCAATGACCGCTCGTGGTCTGGACTGTGACCCACAGAATCACTTGCAGCAACAGAAACCTTTTTTCAGTATGGTTTACTGGTACTGGTTTAATCTTTTGGCTTCAGATTTCCCTGCTGCTTTTCTCTTCCTTCCCATCAGTTGACTTTTATTTAATTAGCAGCCCCTTGGACATATATTTGCTTCACTTTAATCTTTGTTTATTTGAATCTCCCCACTGACACTCAGTTGCTTTAAGGTGACACATTTATTTCATGTTATTTACTGTGAGTTTTTCATGTCGCTAATAGTATTAAGATTTTCCAGCGAAAGCGTCCTTTATATGAGTAATTGAGATGTAATGAGATTACATCCTAATGAAGAAGAGCACTAGGACCTGACAGGTATGACGCATCGAGTTATACTAACAGGTCTCAGCACGGCAACTTTATTAAATCAGCTGCATTAGCAAGAGTTATGTACCAGGCCAAAGATAATCCACATGAGTGAGCTGGGCAGGAAGGGCTGGGAGGGGGGAGTGTGACTGGACAAATAAAAGCCTTAAGGTTAGTTTGTATAACATTCCATGCAGAATGGACTCATTGACTGCAGAGACAAATAAACATGAAATAAACCGTTGAAAACCAGTATCTAGATTTATCTGGGGGTTTAGACCTCATGCAGAGTTGTGATCTTGCTGTGTTGGGGCCCTGCTTGGCATCAGTCCTGTCCAGCTGGCACTACAGCAATTTGATTTCTGGGCACCAGAGAGACAGGAGTAGGGTGTAGCCCTTTGGGGAGAGGTTGTGATGCTTTCCTTTAAAAAGTAAATAAAATACATTGTCTAAGATCCCAGCTCTTTGTTTTACATAGGTGCAGGCTGAATGCTCCATGCCTTACTCGCTCCTTCTTGATAGGGGGTGTCCCAGTGGAGTCAGGGTGCATGCCAAGAATCCTCACGTGCAGCTGTGACAATGCCAGTAAATGTCTCTGGAGTTAATGCAACACAGGAGCTGAATCTGGCTCCCGTCCCCATCCCCTTCCTGCAGAGCCTCCTTGTTGCAGTTAATGCTTTGAGTGAAAGGACGCTTCTCTTAGTTACGGAACCTGGCTCTCTGGGGTCACATTCAGTGCAGGAAAGGCTCCTGGCAGGCTGAGATCCATGGATATCAGGGCTCTTACAGTGCTGCAGAGCAAACATGGGTCCCAGCCGAGGGCTCTAGCAGAAAATGTCTTTCAGCACAAGTTTGGCTTTAAGAAGCCCATCCCAGTTAGGTCTGAATATGCACGCAGACTCTGCCAGTGTTCTACAGTACATGGCAGTTCTACCTTTCTCTTTCTGGAAATAAAACCTTTTGGTTCTTCTTTAGCATTCAGTCCTGGAGCGAGCTGTTGTACATTCTAGTGTTTATAAATTCTGTACAGTTGAGGCAGGGAATGTGAGGTGATCTTCAAGCACGTCCCAGATCATTATCTTGTTGGTTAGCACAGCCTTATACATCACCTGTTTGCTTCTTTTGAAATTTTATTTTATTGCCATGCTACATAATGCATTTCCATGTTCATCTTTGCTATCTGCACTTCAGTCTTCCATGAGAACTTTCGAGCTCAGTTTGTTGAGTCCTGTGTTGCAGTACCTCGGGTGTACAGAGCTGTGTCAGTTCTGCTGTGAGGCACAAGGTGTGCTGCTGTTGGTCAGAATTTTGGCTTCTGACAACTGGCTGAGCAGTGCAGCTGAATTGTTCTGTGTGGGCTGAGCTTGTGAACTGAGAGCGGTGATTGAAAGGATGTGCTTCAGTAACTGTACTTTTGTCTTTCCACTTCATGATGCATGTTTGTTTTTTTTTTTTTTCTTTTGTCAGGATAACAACATATAGCTTCTTAATGCTTTTTAAAATTCCGTATGAATTTATGGGGATGCTCTGGTGGCTGCCCTGTGCCTCGAAAGTGTGCCAGTTCTCAGGTCAGGATAGCTGTAGCTTCAGACTCCACCATCTGCAGAGCCTTCACATGTATTCTGGTGAAAAAGTAGTCTACAGAGGAATTTATAGAGATAGATTTTTTTTATTTGTATTAGAACACTTGCATAAAAATTCCACTTTTATGACAATGAAGAAAAAGTAAGTCATCAATTAAGGTCATCATTTCAGGCACTAGAAGAGTAGGATTTCACCTATTCATTGCAGCCTGTGGGTCTGGCTAAAGGCGTTAGGAAGGTCTTTTTGCCGGAACAGCCTAGAGGTTGGCATCTGAACCAGGCAAATCATCTGGTTCTTCAGCTGTGGGGCAGAGCCTTGAGTCGATGAACTGAGCAGATGCTGCTTCAAGCACTGTGAAATCCAAAGGGGCGCCTCTGTCATTGTCACCACCTGTCTTGTTGCATGTCTCAGTCCTGCTTTAAAGATTTCCAGAGTAGCCTGTAGCCACTAAAGCACTTCCAACTAACCCCTCAGGCACCACTGAGAGAACCGTATCATGTACACGAGACCTGTTGTGTTGTAACAGGAGTTTGCTGTTGCTGTTTGTCCTCTGTGGCGTTGTCTCCGCATGCCCCATGCATGTTTCCATTGAAGTGTGTTCAGCTCCTGTTTTTTCTCCATTTTCATGACACATCCTTTGCAGAGCTGTTCATGATTTATTTTGCTTGTTTTCTGTTAATTGTAGATAACACGTGAAAGGAAATAAAACCTGAAAGAGCATCAGAAAAGCTTTTCATAGGCCTTTTACAACCAGTAGAATTTGATGTAGAAGGTGCAGGTCTGATGGTGTGATTGAAGTTGGCAGTTACTGTTCAAAGCCACAGGGTTGCAGATTGCAGCACTGAATTCTGTATTATTTCCCATAAAACACATTGAGTAGCTGTTCAGTGGCTGCTGGTTTGAAACTGGTCTGGTTTACCTCAGATTAGGGGTTCTAGGTACTCCCAAATCAGCCCTATTTTCACCTCTGGCTGGTACCGCTCCAGCAAATGTGCTGCTTTCTATGTCAGTGCAGGGGCCAGGTACATCTGGGGAATTTATTTAAGTTGTGGAGACGAGTTCCTGTGGGCTGTGTGATTCCTCAGTGCTGCTCAGAGGTTTCAGGTCCCTCAGACAGGGCTCCAGCAAAGCAGAGTTTGAGCTTCAGGAGCTGTCACAGGACAGAAAGGTGTGCAAAGGGCTCTCCTTGTTCTTGAAGGGCTGTTGGCCGTGGGTGGTTGACATGGGTGATGAATGGTGACTCAGGGGTTGTTCATTCCACTACCTGTGTTTTGGCAGTGTTTGGATAATCTTCAGCCTCATCTATTTACCCTCTCCCCCTCTTTAATGCAACTTTTTTGTTCTACTTTGAGATTTGGATATAAGTAGTGAGGGTTGATGGCTTAGATTGATCCTAATTGTGAAGAAGCAGTGTAAGGCTACGTGTCTGTAGGGACAGGGTAAACCAGATCTGACTGAGGTGCAATGTGAGCTGTGATTCTCTCCCTGTTTGAGGGTGTAGTGTCTGTACTCTGGAGGTTTAGGTTGCTAAAGGCAGTTAACCAATCCTTCCCATGTTCAGAGCAAGCTAACACTCCGATCTTCCTAGGCCAATGGTGAGGTACAAGTGTGAGGCACAATAATGGATATTGGGCAGGTATAAGAATTTCTAGCAAATGGAGGCAAAATTGAGTTTGTTGCATAATAATTCGGCTGCTTTTGATTTGTCCAGGCCATGTGCAGAAGTGGGAATGTCTAATTATTGTGCCATTCACAAAAACCTGCTTGTCTGCATAAAACCAGTCCAGAATGTTTGTAATCTACTAGAGCATTAGCAGCACTGAGCTTTAGTAACTTGCTAATAATAATACTACACACTGGTTGTGTAACTCCTGAGCTGCTACCAACGGCTCTACACATCAAAGTAATGGTACAAGAAAAAAAAAACTGGGACCAAGCTGCATTTCAAAAGCTTATAGCCATTAGGATTCCAATTTAAATGATTTTTGGATGAATGGCTCCTGAAGACGTCGCCAGCTTGACCAGTGAGAGCTGCTGGAAACACGGCTGCTCTCTAGGCTATCGATCCCAGTGCGCCAGGCAACGCGACCAACAAAGCAAGTGATGGGCAAGGCCTTGGTTCTGTCTTTGTTTGGGGGTAAATAGCTGTGTGATGCTGTGTGACTGTGGTGGTTTTCAGTTCCTTTAACCAAAATCCAATCCACCTAATAACGCCAGTCTGAACCAGACCTCGATCAATTGACACATGACCTCATTCCCCTTGTCTTTACGATCCAATATCCTAACTGGGATGGTGGAGATGAAATGCATGGTGTAATCTTTCTAATTTCTGCATGTTTTGATTTTGTTGTGTCACTAGGGGAACGGGGAAAGCGGGAAAGGAGCTTTTACAGAAACAAATCAATTGCACACATTTTTGTAAATGCTCCTGGGAGATTGTGACATCTTTCTCTGCTGACTCATAGTTAATACCTTTTATGGACCTTTAATGCCCCAGTAATGCCATAAATGTATTTAAGGTGGCTGATGTGTATAACTTCTACTGTTCCTCTAGGTTTGCAGAAAGTGTGATTGTTACTGTTCCAAATATTTGAGTACTTAGCAACAGAATCGAATGCTTTCATTCTAGGAATAACAATACCTAAAAGAATTGACCAGCAGAGCAAAGCACAGTAAAATTCACACTGATGTTCAGCTGCTCTTATTTTCCCGTCTCTCCACCTATAAAATGGGTACTAATCCATTCCTACCTTCTAATTTCCTTGGCCTCCTGTGTCTCCATGGAGTGCGAGAAAGAACTTACTGGCCTGTGTCATTGTTCAGGCAAAGTTTATACACAGCCACGTTGTGCAGGGAGACAGATTAACTGCAGGATGCCTCAGTGCTGGGGGCTTCTGGCTGAACGTGTTCTCCACTGTTCCTAGGTGGCAGAAACCGCAGAAACCAATGAAATGGTCAATGGAGCTGCAGAACAGAGGACGAGTTCCAAAGAGTCCAGTCCCGTTCCTTCCCCGACGTCAGACCGCAAAGCCAAGAGCGGCGTTCAGGCCCAGACTGCTGCTACCCTCCCAGCCAAAACCCAGGAGATCCCCTCAGCCCAGATGGAGGGCTTCTTACACCGCAAGCACGAGTGGGAGACACACAGCAAGAAAGCCTCCAGCAGGTAAAGTGCTTGATGCATAACACGTGGCAGGGCACCCCAGGGCTCTGCCCAAGATGGCACACAACCATCTCCAGCCTTCTCCCCGCTGCCAGAGACCTCCCAGGCTCCTGTTGCTGTAGGGTCTGGGGCTGCAGGGCTGAACATTGCACGTGGGGAACTGCAGTCTAAAGATATTTGGTACAAAAGGCAGCGTTAGCAACATTTGTCAGGTGGAAAACTGAGGCAGAGAGATACCATGACTTTCCCACTCCACATGATGGATTTGTGGCAGTAGTGGGATTTGATTCCAGATCTCTCAAGTCGTACGTTACTACAAGAAAAGAAAACCACATAGGTGTGAGACTAGAAATGTTCATATTCTTCTGACATTTTCTGTTTGCACATTACCACTTTCCACCTACTCTGTAATCTGTTCAGCATGAACAGAGGACAATTGGTGTGCCATAGTCAATTCCATTCCCAAGGAATGTCCTGCAGGTCTCAAACAGGCAGAACTTTGAGATTTGTCTGCACTGAAAAAGCAGACTGGGGTCCTTCGTGACCTGAGAGAGCTCTTGAAACCAGATTTATGACTTGGCTGACAAGGGAAATGTTCACAGCAAGTGCTGAGCTGCAGCAACATCTGTGGGATTTGGTAGGAGCCAAAGCACTTGGCAGAGCTGACATCACAAGTGAATACAGCAGTACCAGGATTTTTGTTCCGCTGGAGTTATTCACACCAGACAACGCCTTTGAGGCAGTGACAACCACTAATACTAGTGTCTGGGTACTCTTATTTCCAGTAATAGTTAATTTTCACAGCTCAGTTAGAGAATGAGGTGGATGATGCCACTAAGAGTATTTGTGTCAGTCAAGGATTTCACACACAGTCCATTCCATTCATCAGTTTGCAGCACAGTGAGAATTCCTTCTACAGCAGAGTACTGCCATTAAAAGGTCAACCATCTTCTGTCTCAAGAATGCAAAGTGCCCAGTCTGCCTAACAGTCCTCCTACTGTGAGGACAGGCTGATGTGCTATCACAGGGAGCTCTGGGAATCTCTGTTCCCTTTGGCTTTTGTCTTGAAGCTGTGTTTCCATGAAATAATTCCCTGTCTGCACTTTATGGGAAGCGTAGGCTGTATTCACATCCTCACACTGAACCAATCTCCATTAACTTACAGAAATAATTGTGTTTGGTTTCTCCAGTTCTGCAGGCGAGAGCATTGGATTTATAAGTGTTCTTGTTGTTTCCCATGTCTCAAAGGTCATGGCATAATGTGTACTGTGTCATAAACAACCAAGAGATGGGCTTCTACAAGGACTCGAAAGCTGCTGCTTCTGGCATCCCCTACCACAACGAGATCCCCGTCAGCTTGAAGGACGCAGTCTGTGAAGTAGCGGTCGATTACAAAAAGAAGAAACATGTGTTCAAGCTCAGGTAAACCTGGGGCAGTGTTCTGCCCTTGGGAAAGCCGTGGTGGGTGTGTTCACTGGGAAACCCAGCCCAGGAACTGGCCATGAATGTTAACTGCAGCATCCCTGCTTTTCTGAGCAAGCTCTTCCAACACTGAGTCGTGGTCTGTTCATCAGAGCGAGCAAGCACAGAACAGTGTCACAGTAATCAGAGCACCTTCATCTGGGACAAGACCAGATGCGTGTGCCCGGAGTTAGGGGCCTGTATTTCACAGTGCTGGGCTTTTCAACCACTCCCTCTGGAACTGATTGACAACAGTGATCGTGGTTCTGCTCTTTTCCAAATCAAGCCTCATGTTTAATTTTTTCAGTATGAACTTAGGAGACTACTGAAGACATCTCTCACATATTCAGGTCTAGAACATATAGTTACAGACGATTTCACTCTAAATATGTGAAGGACCTGTTGTTTGAAGGTTAAAAAAAAGGCTTTTCCTTGGGAAACTCTTTGTTTTACTGAACAATCTTCTAGTGCCAACAGTTAAGAAATATTTATCATTACACAGCTGCGAGGTAATCCTGTCAAAGAAGACTCACTTTAAGAACTGATTGGGTCATGTATTCCAAGACAGGTGTTTTGGGTTTTTTTGGCAGAGCAGGGGTGGTGGTGGTATAATTTTATATTGGTACAGGAATCCTCTAAAGATCATAGAATCCCTATACAGGGAAAATTTGCTTTATAGAAAATATATAGCAAATATTTAGGGAAACGTACCTTTCTTGAAGACAGGCCTGCAGCTATGTGATTCATCCTTTAGACTATTTTAAACCTCTCTGAATTGCTAATGGAAGGATACACTGTTCCAAATGCAAAGTTAGGCAGAAAAACCAGCTGCCCTTTTTTCCCAGTACTCCATCGCCTGCACCAGGCCCTTCGGTTACTTGCATGTAGAAATTTCCTTTACTCAAGCACTGTTATTTTACTGTTTAAACCTTAATTTCATTTCATAAAGAGTTGTTAAAATGCTTGCTTTTTGTTGGGAAAGATGGGGAAGCCTGCAGCAGAGCTCCTGCTGCCCCTGCCTCTTGTTTGTTCTGTGTTATTCAGTTGGTTTTTAATTTATATGTATCATCACATACATTGTTAAATGTATCCTAGTTAAACCACCTGAGTAAAATCAGCACAGGAATCAAGCAGAAAGAAGACTCTGGCCTTCACTGTGAGGAGAGGTAGCTGCTCATCGCTAATACTCTGTAGGACCTCAGGCCAGCACCACCATAGCTACAAAAGCAGAGCAGCTGCAGAACTTTGCTGGGTTTTCACAGGAGCCATGAAAACTCTGGGTGCTGCCTGTGACTTTTTTCTTTTTAAAGTATTGAGTAAACTTTGATAATGTGTTTTGCAAAGGAGAAAAGATGCACCTGAAAGAACAAATACTGAGCCAGCAGCCACACGAGAACATGAGCACCACCCTGAGAATGTCCAGAGCCCGGAGCTACTGTGTGTGTGGCTGCAACGGGGGTTGTTGGGGGCATTTGGCGCATGGGCACTGTCCCGTGCAGTCCTGTGTGCCTCTGGCTGCTCACGTGCTGAAGCCAAACAAGCAGGAGTTGAAGCAGTGTGACCACAACTGAACTAAATTTGTGATGGTGTTTTCTTTCCAGATTGACCGATGGCAACGAATACCTCTTCCAAGCCAAAGACGATGTAAGTGTGGTTTTCTTACGGTTTATTACTGTGCTGTCTGTGCTGTTGTACCATGGGGAGAAGCAGCTGCTAAGAGATGGTGTGCACTCTGTGTGTGGGTGATGTGTAGGCCCAGGGCTGCTCCCGTACAGCCTCTAGGAGGTGTCTCTGGAGGTGCACAGCCAGAGGGGACGGTTGGGGCTGTTTTTCCTTGCATTTCCCACCCGTGTCTGTTCCCCCTCCGCGCTGTCGCGGGAGTCAGAGGGGCATGCTGGTTGTAACAGTTTTGTGCCTTTGGGGCTTCTTGAAGGAGGAGATGAACACGTGGATTCAGGCCATCACATCAGCGATCTCTTCGGACAAAATCGAAGTGTCCCCGACCACCCAGAGCACTCCAGCCTCCAGCCGTGCCCAGACCCTGCCTGCCAGCGTCACAATAACCAGCGAGTCCAGCCCTGGCAAGCGGGAGAAAGACAAAGAGAAAGACAAAGAGAAAAGATTCAGCCTTTTTGGTAAAAAGAAGTGAATTCCATCTCCACACACTGCACTTCTCTGACCGTTCCAGTGGAATTCCAGCATGCGAGCTCAGAACCAATACGTTACTCTCTGTGCCTCATGTTCCTCAATGTGATTGACATTTTTTTATTTATAGAGCATTTTAAAATAAAAAAAGCCAACAAAAAAAAAAAGAACCTAAAGTTACAAATGTATGAGGTGCATTGGGCAGCTTCTGTAGGAGAGGGAGGACCAGGTTTTGGGGGTTTGTTTTTGTTTTTGTTTGTTTTGTTTTTTTTTTAATGAAGTTAATGTAGATTAGATCTTAATATTTAAACTGTTCCTCAATTTTGTGAGGCTGTCTTGGAAAATAACCCACTCCTAATGCTATTGGTATGCAAGGCAGCGGTGCTTTCGAATCTACTGTGCACATGAGAAACCAATGTACAAATTCTCAAAGGCATTCACTTCCAGTTAAGGTTGTTATGCTGAGTCCTGACTAGTAGAGCCTCCCCTTGCAATTCTAACAGGAATTAAAGTGGTAGTGTGTTCTCTTTGCTGTAACAGAGTGCAGGTATGCGTTGACTCACAGCCCAACGTTGGTATTAACACCACCTGAAGCGTCCCCGCATCGAGTACGACAGATAAGAATGTTGGTGTTCAAGATGGATTAACAGGCTGGTACAGTTTTAAATAAGCTGTAATTTCAAATTTCTTTTTTTTTTTTTCCGAAATACATTATATTGTATGTTTCAGATAATTCTAGTACAAAGTATAATAAGACTAGATGTATAATAAACCCTTTAAAATCATCGATAAGTGTAAAAGTGGAACTGAAGCATTTACTGGAAAAGTAATGTTACTCAAATGGTTACTTGCTTGTCAGCTGCAGCACTGTGTGTTATAATTTTGCTACATTACCTTGCTCTTTGATACATAGTGTGCATTTCTGTCACTGTAACTATTGTAATGAAAAATTTTCATCTTACTGCACAATCAAAAATTACATTTAATAGGAATGAACTTTCAATGACTGGGCCTGTAGTCAAGAGTAGTACTGGAACTGGCTTTCAGTTGTATCGAACTGTACCTCTAGACTTTTACCCTATCTGTTAAATATATGCGATGTCATTAAATGCTTTTAAAACTAAATATGCTGGGTAAGTTTCTTATTTCATTTCTGATGATGTTAAATCATAATTTTGAAAGAGGATCAAAAATAAAGTTATTTTAAAATGTCATCTCTCCTGTGCACTGAAACTGATGTCTTCAAATGTAATTCCATTCTTTTGTGCGAAAGTTCATTTTGCAATAGTTGTTTTCCCTCTTCCCGCTTTTCTTTCCTTTCACTTCCCACCTGCCCTCCCTTTTACTCTGCCACCCAAATTAAGTGCCAAAAATAAAGAGAAAAGGAATTAAATGAATATTTTGCAAAATATTCTGATATAGATACTTTTTGTGGGAAGTGAAACCAGCAGAGTGGATGGGAGTAAGCACATCAGAGGCTGGGGCAATGGAGTTCCCTGAACATTTACCTGATGGAGGTAAAGCTCCATGTTCCAGCTGGCAGCAAAAGGACATAATTTTGAGTAAGCACCAGTCTCCAACTTTTTACCTACCTTTTGCTCAAGTGCTTGCATCCTTTCCTTACCTTGGATGCCACCTAGGGAACCTTCTAATAGGAATAGCTCTAAGAAGCTCCAATATGTTTTAAAATCAATGAAATGTAAGGAACCTGGGTTTTAATGTATTGTGATTGTTAAAATATGCTCAAATATTAATTTTGATGGAAAGCAGATAAACTGCAAACTCACGTGTTTCCAACTGACAGTTTCCTGAACATGTGACCTATACAGTGTCTTAAATTATTTTCATGGAGTGTACAGTGTTCTCCGGGTTTTTCTTGTTTTCCAGAGTTTTTGGTTATTAAACAATGGAGTATTCATGCACACAAGTTTTTACTCTGTAATGTTATATTGTTCAGTCTAATTATTAGTAAAATGTAGGCTAACACTGCTAGTATTGTAAATGTAAAATTTAATACAGTAGAAAACGCTGAGGTTTAACCTTATTAGAGGCAATGAAACAATTTGCTGAGTTGATTAACGTGCACAAAGTTGTTGATGCCTTACATATGTGTCACTTAAAATGAGCTGGTGCAATGAGCAGTCAGGTAGATGGATCTTGACAGCCTGTAGTGTGTGGTTCTGTAGTGATTTAGTTGGACATTGCCTTTAGAGTTGTTTTCTTGTTTGTCTCGCTCCTTACTGGAAGTTGTTCCCAAGAATGACTTGAATAAAAATCCTTTCTGCTTAGGGACTGATTGGAAGTTGCTGAGGAGCAGGAGTGAATCCTAGTAAGCCTTGGAGCCTCAGGGAGCAGTTCCCTGCAGAGAGAGGTCAGGAGGAGCCTCCCCGGACAGAGCCAGGTCAGAGAAGTCAGGTCAGTGCACACATCCGTGTGCCAGGGCAGGAGGGAGAGGAGTGTGGGAATCTCTTGGGTCACGTGAAGGGAGGGACTGCTGCTGGAAAATACCAGGGGAAGAGGAAACTACAAAGGTGGGTGATGGAAATGGGGCTGAAACAGGAGCAGGCTGTCACTGCCACCGGTGTCACCTGCTCAGAGGTGGCCGTGACACTTTCTGAATTGCACCAGTGACCTTGGCTGGACTGCTGACAGATGGAATGTTCTGTTCCTCCTGGAGCCTCGCTGAAGGGTGAGGATTTCTAGCACAGTGTAACACATTACTTCAGCTGTTTTGTACCTAAGTTGTGATATTTCCACTGGAGATATATTGCAAAAGTCATACAGAACCTGAACCTTAAAATTTTCAAAGAAAATTAATTAAGGCAAACCACTTCCCAGCTGTGTTGCTTGTCATTGGTAAGAAGAGGAATTGTCCTGTAGTCAGGCCAGTCTCCCTTTTTCCATCTTGGAGGGACCCTCACATTGCATCCTAAGGTAAGGGAAGGTGTCAGAGGGTCCTTCCCATATCCTGGCAAATTGAGTACAATGTGGGGAAAAACCCCAGAACTCCTTAGCCATCAGAATTTAGTATGTGTTGGTGGAAGGGTTTTCTTTTAGATTAATGCAAATAATCTGTTAATCCATCTGTTCTGCACAGGGAATATGCTCTGTGCTAGGGCTGTAGTCTGTATGAGAAAGATAAACGGTAATGGTAAAGAAAGGAATTCTTAATCTCTGTCCTGGTGAAATATTGGTTTAGATGTTTTTTCCCTTCACCATGGTCTCCTTTCTTATGCTTGAGTTCACAGACTTTAAATGGGTAGGGTCTTTAAGAATCTAACTTTGCAATAAATAACCTGAAGGTATGATAGTTTTGCTACTTTTGATGGTTGGGTTGTTGTTTGTTTTGGTTTTTTTTTTTTTTTGCTACCTTTGCTAACCACAGGTGGCTGAAGAAATACAGAAACTTGAATCACAGTGAGTTGGAACAAACATTAGTCCTTTTCATTTAAAAAACATGGTCAGAATATCAGGCTGTGCTAAATCCCTCATCAATGTTAAGAATAAAATTACTGTAAGAAGTGGACACCTCAGCCCTGTCCGTGGACTGCCCAGTGGAGGCCACCCCCTCAGCAGGTCCCTGTGGCGTGTCCGGGGAGCCGGGAGCAGGTGCCATGCTGTGGCAGGGGGTGCAGGGATGGCGTGAGCCTCAGCCGCCGTCCCCGGGCGCCGCCCGAGCCGCACGTGGGCGCATCCGCAGTGTGTCATAATGCAGCACAGCCCGCCCGCAGCCCGAGCGGCCGGGCCGGGCTGCCGGGGCCCTCGCCTGCGGGGCAGCCCCAGGACACACGGCCAGGGACATCAAACGGGCTGCTTGGCTTTAAAACACCTAATGGAACGAAAGGAAAGCATTTTGTGCGTCGGTGCCTGCCGGATCCTCCCCTGTTCAGCACCACCCCCCAGCTGATCAGCCCGGTGCTGCTGAACACCACAGCTACAGTGCAGTGTGAATACACATTTCTCTGTGTCTGAAATAGCATTTCCTTTGTATTCCAAAGTAAGGAATGTCACATAATACTCCTTCTCTGTTAGATGAGACGCTGGGGTGGCTCATTACGTTGTAACGGCAAAAATTATCTGGGCCTAACATGAATTTTGTTACAAGTCTCTCACTGCTACTGCTGTTCTCCCACGCCCAGCTGAGACAAAACTGTCCCTTGTTCACCGAGTGCCGGCATCGTCCATGAGAGGTCACTGTATCCAGGGAGACGCTGAGCTGCGGCAGAGCCGCTGCCACCGGGACCGCACACCGGGGGTTATTGGTGCGCTCGAGAGAACGAAGAGCTCGGATCAAAGTTCTCTTCACTCCGAAAGTCAGATTCCTGAGGAGTTATGTAAACTCGTGGCAAGATTTAAACACGTCTTAGTTGAATCATCGTAGGAGGGAAGTTGAGTCAAGTATGGCAGCCAGGATACAGAAAGGTGAGGAACACCACCATCCTTGCTGTGGCAGGAAGAAAAAGGAGGTTCTGTGGGAAGATCAAGCTTTCTGCAGTGCTTTTAAATTGGTCACTGAGGTTCCATGAAGAGATGGCAGAAAGGCAGCCCCTCAGGCTGGATGAAGGCAGGAAGCATCCCGTGAGAGAGAGGATCTGGGAGACCTCGGGCCTCTGTGTCCTGAGTGCGGAGGTGGGATGGGCAGCTTTGATCCATCTGCTGTTCCTGGCTGTCCTGCACAGCTCTGGGATGGCAGCTGAACCAATCTGGCACGGTTGGTCAGAAGGACTTTCCCTCCAGGCTGGTTCTGGAAAGAGCCCGGTCTGCCAGGTCTCTCCGAAATGGGCATGAGGATGGAAAAGTTTCCATTTTTTCTTTTCTCCTTTTTTCCAGTTGCTGTTTCTGGCCAGATCCAAGCGTTTCATTCATGCAAATCAGTATTTCTGCCCACAAGGAATAAGAGCTTAGAGCCAATTCCCCTGTTATGATTTTGTAGTTAAATGGTAAAATCACCGAGAGGCATCAGTCAGGATTGGATTAATGTAATGCCAGGCAACAAATAAACAGAAGTAGATCACAGCTCCTGCTTCTGATCCCTCCCCCGAGTTCTTAGGAATTTTATATAATTTTAAAAAGCATTTGCAGCTCAAATAAGAGGTACCAATTTTGAAATACCAATTAATATGCCATCTCTGTGCATCTGCTGTACGTTCATCCATAAAAATAAGAGTTATAAAGCCTATTTTGTGGAGCAGAGATCTAGGACATAACACAGATGTTTCTGGGAGGGAAAACCTCAGTGTTCATTGTTAATCACAGCTCTTGGATATGTACAGAGTGGGCAGGATGTATCACAGAGGACTGGAGATCTTTTGAGATGTGGTGCTTTCTGGCATCTTCTTTACAAGGCTTGCTTTAAAGAAGCAAACCAAGCAAAAAAACCAACCAACCAACCAAACAAAAAACAAAAAACCAACCCCAAAGCCCTCAAAAAACCCAACAGCAGCAGCAAATTGTCTCTTCAGCAGAGTGGTGACCATCATTCAGGTACTACTCGTCCAGGATGCTACATTAGTTGGTTTTTACATTTCATATAAAAAACCACCAAGTAGTAAAGTCACAGGATATGTGTTCCAGGCCAATGGGCTCCTTGCCACAACAAGGAGGAAAAATGCTGCTGTTTTTGCCAATTTTTCTGTCTCTTTTAAGTAAGTTCTTCAGTATATTTTAAAGCGTTCATTTTTACGGTTATGTGAAATAGGAAGTACATCCAGACTACTCTTTTTTTAACAGAAATGCCCCTTTTTTACTTAGGTTCACACTTTGTCTTGGTTTGTGTTGCTCCTTCCATTCTTTTTGTGATGCTGAGGACTCCAGAACCCAGAATTAACACCCCCAAAAAACCTCAAGAGAGCATCCAGGATATTTACGTTGTGCTGACAGTGAACAGCAGGCTGCAGCACTGAGGAACATTTTCAGCAACATGACAGCTCCAAACAGGAAAGTAATAATGCCTTTTTTTTTTAATTTGAAAAAAAATACACAAAACTTCATGCTTGAATGAATTGAATTAATTCAATCACCATCAAAAATGTATCAAATTCTTGAGAGTACAGATTATAGAAAAATGAATGAAACTGAACTTGTATTGCTCCACATGTTTATTTTAAGGTTTTTCTTTGAGGTTTTTATGGGGTGTTCGTTCATGACTAGTGTACTTAATTGCTAAAATAATGATAATAATTTATAATTTTTTTTCCCAAAAACTGAGGATATAAGTTTTCCCAAAGGATTAAATACAAAGTTCAGCTTGACCACTGTTGTTCACAGAGAAGTGTCAGCCATGCCAGCAGAGGCTTGAAACTAGTTTTTTGTTTGTCCTGGTTGGGTAAGTGAAGAGCCTATCTGCCATATCGATTAATTTTTTAATGTAAATTCGATAATGTAACAAAAAAAAATCATAAAAAGAAAGCTATGATCACATGGAAGTTATTCCATTGAATAATACCAGGGTAGGAAAGGATCAAGAATTTGTGAGGGGCAGTGGAGGGGCCGGTATCGATCTCTTCACTCCCATGACGAGGACAGGACCTGAGGGAATGGCTGCAGCTGTGTCAGGGCGTTGGGATGGATATCAGGGGAAGGTTCTTCCCCCAGAGGGTGGTGGGGCACTGAACAGAGAGCCTGGACCATGCTCTCAGGAACAGAGTGGGATTGTTGGGGTGTCTGTGCAGGGCCAGGAGCTGGACTGGATGATCCTTGTGGATCCCTTCCAACTCAACATATTCCACGATTCTGTGATAAAACAAGGTGGTTGTGGTGAGCGGCTGCTGGGGAAGGAGTTAAAAAAGGTGAGTGCGAATTTGATTGCATTTTGTGAGACTTTTGGAGACTACTGCACACGGGGAAAGCAGAAAGATGGGGGGTTTTTGCCTAAATCTGCGTGTGCCTTGTGCGGCAGGGCTGGCCTGGGCTGGGCTGGGCTGTGCTGGGTCGCTGAGGGCTCCGCGGGCCCCTCAGGGCCGGGCCCCCTCAGGAGAAAGGGCGGGAAGAGCCGCGCGCCGCCGCCCGCGCGCGCCCCGTGAGGCGGGAAGGAAGCTCCGCCTCAGGGCCGGCGCCGTGAGGGCTCCGCCCGTCCCCCCGCCCACCCGGGGCCGGCGCTCCCGCCGGAGGCGGCTCCCGAGGCTCCGGGGTTCGCATTCCCCGAGGGCGGGTGTCCCTCTGCTGTGTCCTGGAGTGCTGCTGGCGCTGTGACCCCGTGTGCGAGCGGTGCCGGCACGCCGCTCTTCAGCTCGGTCGGTGTGAGGCGTGTTGTGTGGGAAAAGGTACAGGGGTTGTCAGCCTCGGAATTCCCTCTTCCCGTCCGTCTGGCGCTGTGCTCTGAATGGGTGTTTGGTTCTGCTCCTCTGATTCCAGCATCCTCTTCCCTGCGGTTGTGGCCGAGTGTCTGGAGGGCTGGGTTTGGGTTCCTGTGCAGTGATACTATAACGCAGTGGATGTCTTATCACCAACAACATGCAGCAACCACGCTCGACTGACAATGGTAATATGAATTCTGCTTTAGGAAAAGCAGAAGGCAAGAAAGGAAATGTATTCCCTATGATATCATTCCAAAGGATGACAGTGAGAAAAAAAGCTAAAAAAAAAAAAAAAAAAAAAAGCCACAGCCCCCACTACCTCATGGTGACTTGGAGTGTTTTGTGACTGAAAACGGAAAAATAAGATTGTCTTAATTACATAGTTGCTATAGACTCCAAAAGGAGAAAGTTTTTGGTTGCTGGGGGGTGAGGAAAGGTGGGGTAGTATTCCCGTATTTATGCTGGACGTTGTATATGAGATGATATTGAAAGAGAGGATTTGTGTGAGAACTCGGAGCACTGGATCCTGCTGAAAAGCCTCAGAAGCCCCCAGAGCGGCCACAGCACCCATCCAAGCAGAGCTCCCCTCATCCAAGCAAAGCTTCCCCCATCCAAGCAGAGCTCCCCGATCCAAGGAGAGCTCCCCTCATCGAACGAGAGCTCCCCCATCTAAGGAGAGCTCCCCTATCCAGGCAGTCCCTTTGCATTTTAAACACATGTGCACTCTGCGGTTCAAGAGCACGGGTTTTGTGTTTTCTTCTCTTCCAGCTCTAGCCCCGAGGGTAGATATGTTAAAAAGAAGAGCGCCCAGGAAGCTTTGTGCAGGAAACCAAGAAGGTGCAACCCGGGAGACGCAGCGGGGAGTCTTTGGCAGGTGGTGCTGGTGACGCACAGAAGTAACTTTGCCTTCGGAAAGGAAAAAAGCCCGGTCTGCTGCTTATGTAGGTGTGTTTTTGTGCCCCCGAGAAGTTACTCGGGTCGCGCAGCGGCGGCGGGGCGGCGGAGCGGCGGCGGCTCGTCCTGGGCAGCGGCGGCAGCAGATGATGGTGGCGGCGCGGCGGTAGCGCGGCGGCGGCGGCATCCCGGATCCGCGGATGCGCTGCCCATCCCCATCCCCATACCCGCGCGGAAGGGACACCTGAGGCTTCGGCAGGCGGGCGGGGATCGCCGCCGTTCGGAAGGGGAGAGCGTGCCGGGGGAAGGCGGGCCGGCGCTCGGCTGTGTGTGCCGGTGGGCAGGGGGCTGGTTATCATGGCGGATCGGACGGCTCCGCGCTGCCAGCTCCGGCTGGAGTGGGTGTACGGCTACCGGGGCCACCAGTGCCGCAACAACCTGTACTACACGGCAGGGAAAGAGGTGGTGTACTTCGTGGCTGGAGTCGGCGTGGTTTACAACACCAGGGAGCACAGCCAGAAATTCTTCCTCGGCCACAACGATGATATTATCAGGTAAGGGGGCTGACTTCTCTGGTGGTGGGGTGGGGTGGGGTTTAAAGGGAAGGGAGGAGAATGTAGTGCTGGCAGAATACCCCCTCCTCGCCTCTTACAGCTCGGCTTGTACCTGCCGTTTTAAAGCAGCTCAGATTTGTTAGCAGCAGTCGCTGTGAAAAGCTGAATGTCTAGATTCTGTTGATTATCATTATTTTGTAGCAAAGCTTCAAAATGTTGCAATAATAAGGGAGGGAAGGTAAGTTTTTCTATTGCACTGCACCAAAAGCAAAGCACTCATTTCAGCACTGGGAAGATCTCAGTGCAACAGTGCTGCAAAATCGTGGCTCCGGCACCTTGATGTTTCCAGAGCTGGGACCCCAGCTCATCAATTCTGACCTCGTACAGAAGGCAGGTGTAGCTCTCCTTGCCCTCAGCAAATCCCAGCACGAGAGTGCCATAAATCTGACACATAGCTCAAACTAATCTGGTTTTAATATCCAGAAAATCTAAATCAAAATCAAGTTCAGCTGTTTGCACTCCAGGCAAAAAATCCCAAGCGTGCTGGTGCAAGATGGCTACAGAAGGACAGGTCTTGCTCCTCATCTGTCCAGTTTATTGTCTCTTTCTCTCAAATTATGCCTGAGAAGTGGATTTAATTCATGTTTTTGTCCTACAGAAATGCTGATTTTTTACTGCACCTCACAAAATAAAAATGCAGTTACAGTGTTCAAGGTAGCCCTTTAAAAAATCTGTCCAGAATACGGAAATTTACATCAGTAAAATAGAAAATTAATGTAGCTGCTACTTGAGGAGATAAATCTGAGCCTAGAATATCCTCATGAAGGATGTTGCCTGGTGATGCCACTCCTCTGAGCACAGCTATCTGCTGCCCTCCCTGTTCACCCAATTCAGCATGAATGAAGCGATTCCTGGATGATGTGAAACCAGAACAGTCCCAGGTGACTCATGGTGTGGGAGTGCTATGGAAGCATCTGCTGAAGCCAGAGTTTTGACACTCCGTAACCAAACCACACAATTGTCACATAGTCCTTGTTTGCGGAAAGCCATCCACTTTTCCCAGGAAGAGCTTTTGGCTGCCGTGTGTCCTCATAGCAT
This sequence comes from Lycocorax pyrrhopterus obiensis, assembly GCA_014706295.1. NCBI lineage: Eukaryota > Metazoa > Chordata > Aves > Passeriformes > Paradisaeidae > Lycocorax > Lycocorax pyrrhopterus. The sequence continues at coordinate 5,283,015 of JACSVZ010000004.1, forward strand.
CCTTCTCCTCCTCTCTAGGATGTACTAAAGCAGCAGCATTTCATCAAGTGCGGTGCATGTGCATCAAAGTTTATTTTGGTTCCAAAGGTATTATCAGCTCCAAAAGGCTGCTGAAATAGACACTGGGCTGCTCAGAGAAGAGTCAGTATTTTAGAGGCATCTGCAGGATCATGAAATTAAAATTTTTGCTTCGTATGTTGTATGGACATACATTTTGATACTCTTTGCAATAGGAAGTGTAATCCATGTAGAGAGAGAGTTGTGTATTTCTGTGCTTATGTTTGAATTATTCTTATACCTGACAGCACCTCCCCCCTCAAACCAAATGTACTGTACCGCTTCTTGTACCTTTTACTTTAAGATCTGTCACATTAGGAGTGTGCTTTTGGCAGTGTCATGTTTAGAAGGTACAGCTGGGATAGAAAAAATGCATGTCTCATATTTGTACTTTGACACGGCTTCTGCCTATTGTGCTCTTTAAAGGAAACTAGAACCATGTGTTCAAACTAGTTGTGTCTTGAGGGACTTGCTGAATGTCCAATGCAAGCTTTGGAAAGATGAGTTTTGTTTCTGATCTGCAGCACCATCAGAATTCTGGTGGAAAACTGTAGTTTCCACAAAGGATGAAACATTTGGGTCCAGAAGGCATCAGCAGAACCCAAGCAACAGTTCATTTCAGCTCTTAGTGGCCAAGAGCTGTTGCTGTCACCATGTGGGGTTTAAGGAAGGACAGACTATCCAGAATGCTGCTGGAATATTCTGTTGTTTGCACCAGGGCATGGATGGTTGCCTCCTTTGCCGCTGGTGCACTGTGCAGTCCCTACTGATGTAATATCCCATCATTGTAAATACTTTTAAGTAGATGATGCCTTGTGTGGTCATCGCTGATATGACTAATAAATGCAGGAATTTAAATTCTCACATTTTAAGCTTCACAGCTCTCATCCATTTGAGATGAATGGGATGAATGTACTTATCCAATTTTTCTGGGTTTGTTGGGATTTACTTACTTGAGACCAACTTCTAAACAGCAGGGCATGCATTTGCAGTCCAACAGGTTGTAATTTCTAAAGAGGTTTGAAACACTGTTTAAAAAAGAAAAATTGGATTTTGGAAAATACTTTGAATCATTGAGACTGGGAGACCTTAAAGTGGGAAGATCTTCTGCTTCCAAGGACTGCTGTTATCTCCTTCTGTGGTTTTTTTTTTGTGGTTTTGTGAATGCTGTTTTGTTGAAAAAAAAGATGATAAACCCATGATTCTCAGGGGTAGTACCATGTATTACCTGGAACTGTTTATTGAAGTCATTAAAGGGGATATTTGTCCTTGGTGAAAAGGGCAGGTGTGTATGTTCTCCAAGATTAATAGTTCTGTCCCTCATTTTGCATCAAAATAATGCAGCTGGACAGAATTTAGTTTGGGCTAAAGCAGACCAGTGTGTATTGGATTAAACTGTGTTGTATTGGAGAAATGCCATTTTTTCCAAGATTCCCATTTGAAAGACGAGTTCTGCATGTATAAGAACTGAATGTTCTGCACTCAGCTAATAAGGTCGATGTTCTGAGCAGGAACAAGGGAGCTCGGAACTGTCCTGTTTCCTGTGCAAAGCCACCACCAGGTGCTGTGCTTCCAGCTCTTCCTCCTTTAACTTCAGGAGGAGATGAGGTCCTGAACCACCGATTTAACCGTCAAGTGAGCCCTGTTTTGCAGAGGGGTTTGTGGGTAACCTCCACAGCGTTAGCTTTGACAGTAATTGAAAACTTTCAAAAGAACAGGTTTTTTTACTTTTATGTTGTGCATTACTTGTAGAACAGTGATCAATTAGATCAATCCTCATTTTTCTCTCAATTAAGTGTTGAATGCAGGCAGTTTTCCTTTAACTTTTCTGCATTTTGTGCATGTAAAAGCCACAGCAAACAGCAAAAATAAAAATATAACCGTTGAGATACTTCTCATTATCACTTAAAATACAATTGATTTTATCTATTTCTGCAGAAGTCATTTGTTGACAGAGATTCCTAACCCCGAGAAATTTTTCCTCTGGTGTAGTGATGAAGTTATGTCTCTGGTTTTGAGTTCTGAGAATTTTTGCAGTATTGAACTGTTGTCCTGAATATGTCAAAACTTACTGACACAGCACCTCTGACAGTGTATTGAAGACTTCACCTGCAGTTTTTACACACTCTGGTTTCTTGTGGCATCTGCTATTTTGTATGTTATGCATTCACAAAAGCAGTTTTGCATCCCAACTGCCTCCACGCCAGTCCCTCGTGAGGCAGCAAGCCTGCTCCCTTTCCCAGGTCTCTGTACTACCTGCAAAGCCATCCTGTTATCCATGGATTCCAGAGCTATTGTTTATGTAAGGCTGCTCACAGTGTACCAGCAGTGTCGGATTTATCAGAATATTGCTCTAAGTGTGTTGGGGGGGGGGGGGTGCCGCTGTGCTGACAGATTGAGATTAAAACCGTGGCCGTGCCAGTGGGGATGGGATTTACTGGGCTGCGGGAGCCACTGGAGGCCTGGCTTGTTCTCCACAAGGGTTGTTTCAGGAGACAGGATATGTGTCAGAACATGGTTTTCTTGTCTTGCTGCAGTTAGGAAAAAAAGGAGTAGTATGTTTAAAGCAGTGCTGTGTATTGCTGACCACAGTAAATAGAATTTTGGAATTAGTGAATTGATGACAGAGATATGCAAATCAAAGCCTCAGAGACAGAAGATCTAAATTGTACTTTAATATTTTTATTTAAAATTATGTGTTATCATATTTCTGTTTATAGAGTGATGCTTATTGGAAGGGATCGAAAATACTTTAAATTTCTGTTCAGTTGCCACTCTCTGGATGGTAACAGCAGTTGTTTGATGTGGGCTGGTGTTTGGGTTACTGTGATTATTGTTTATCATCAGTGCACGGTAGCAGCACTGTCTGCAGCTTGGGCTAACCCTGGGCTTCAGACACCCGAGGTGAACACACAGGACCGCTGAGATTCAGTGACCTAAAAGGGAGCAAAGGAGCCATGGAACCATCCGAGATTGTCAACAGTAGAAGTTCCAGCCCTGTTTCTTATGTGGATGCTACACCAGTTCCTGCACCAAGCCATCAGAGCTTGACAGACATGGCACAGCTCGGGTGAGGCAGGGTTTTGGGAACTGTTTTGAGGCAGCAAGTTGCTAAATGAGTTTCATATGAAAGAAATTAATTCCCCATAAAAATTCCTCTAATCGGCTTGTTGCCTCCTTTGCTTTCAGTTTTGGAAAACCTAGGGAAAATGCTGTTTATTCCATGAAGTTCCAGTGGCCTCTTTTGCCTCTGCTTGAGTGCTGTGCTGCATTTAGATTTGAAGTCTTTAGTGGGGCATGAGCTGCTATACATTGGTTTCTTAAATATCTGCATTAATGCATCAGATATGTTGGAATATACAGTTACAGTATCTTATTGACAGTGATTTAGAAATACTTGAATCAGTTAAAAGTGGAGAGAAACTCAGCAAGCATTTGTCACAATATGTCAATGAGAATGGTCATCATTTAACCACAGCCTTTAACCAGAGCAGTCTAACCCTAATTTTTAAATACATTTTTTTTTACATTTTCTATGTGTTAACACTCTGAAATGTTTATACTTGTTTTATTTCAGCTTGATTTCAGATGGCCAGGAGTCATGATGGTCACGTAGTTGTGTGTAATCATTCTTTACTAGGAAGAAAACTCATAGAAAATGTTTTCATATGAGTTAACTTAATTTCAAATTTAAAACAAAAAATTCCACAGCTCCAAGTATTTGAATGCTTTTCTGTGACAGTGGGAGGGGGTTTGAGGTCTGTAAAAGGGTCTTCTGCTGACTTGCCAACTTCTCAGGTTTGTGGGAGCCTTGGCAAAGAGCAAAAATGCCTCCTTCCCGCCTGAAGACTGTTCTTAGGAACAGCATCTTGTTTTTCATGAGGTGTGTTTCTGCCTCAGGAACTTCTAGTTGTCTGCATTGGCTGTCCAAGAGACATGTTGAATTTAAATTCTCCTTTAGAGCTGGTATTTATAAAGGCCTGGGAACAGACCTCCAAAGGTTTAGGGAGGCCTGATCTTAAGGCCAAGTGTATGTTTATGTCAAGCTCCTTTAAGCATTCCAGCAGCACGATGAGCCTTGGTACGCTGCATCTGATTGCTGGAACTGCTGTGGGTGCTGGCGGTGAGGTCTGTTCTTTCTTCTGTGACAGATGGATGGAAATACACTAAAATGATGGTAATTAGAACAGAACATAAAATAAAGGCTACTCTTAGAGTGATACAGCAACCCTGTTATTTTGGCTGCCTAACACTCCTTGTTACAAAAGATTTTACTGGATTTTTATAGGGAATTTTGAGTGCCTCCATTATTTTAGCAGACTTGAATGTTCAAGGCATAACCCTACATGAAAATTGCTGACTGGCATTGCAGTTTATATGTAGTCATACTAATATTGATGCCTCCACACGGATATTGGGCATCCATTCATGCCAAACATCTGCTTCCTTGTCCTCAGAAACTGTCTTCCATATGCAGAGATAAATATTGCAAGTGTCATTTACTGTGGTAGTAACCTACTACTTGCAAATATTAACTGCAAAATAACAGTTTTGGGCAAGATGAGCCATACTTTTGAAGAAGAATTTTCTGATTCTTTTTTAAAGAGATGTTGTTTATTTTAGAAATTAACTGTAGTAAAAAAGGCAATAAAGTACGCCCTCAGTTTTTCACAGCTCTACCTGCAGTTAAGGCTGGAGCCCCTTTGCTTTCACCCTGACTAGGCAGACCATGCTTCCTTCTCCATATCCTAAGAGCTCTTTGACTGGAGGTTAGTCACAGTCAGTTGCTGTCTGACCAGAAAAAGTGTTAAATGTAAATTTCCTAAACTTTTTCTTTCTTCTCTCTAGTGTTTGAGCACTATTTGCCAGGTACTTAAAGGATCTTTTGGCTTCTCCCACTGCTGGAATCTATGATTAGATAAAAGGTGAGCTTTCTCTGTGGCTTCTCTCTGACAGCAGATCAGAGATGACGCTACTGGGACCTGCTCTCTGGCCCTGGTCACACCGGTGCTGAACGTGTACGAGTGTGGCTGCACTTAAATGAGATTTTAGCAGTAGGTCTACAGCAGGTTCCTGATCTCTCTAGGATTCTGAGAGATTTTCATGTTTAGAAATTATTAAAAAAAAAAAAAAAGAAATGCTGTTCAGTGAAACTGCTCTGTCTCTTAGTGGCTGTAAAACAAGTTTATAATATACAATTATGTTCCTGATTCAATGTCTTGTGCAGATACAGTGGTTGTTGCATGTGTGCTGGCCTTCTACTTCCACAGAGGGTTTGTTTGGTTTTTTTTTTAAATATGTGGCATCTGGAGGTGGCCACAAGTGTCTGAAAGGATATTATATAGAGTCTGTATGAAAGCTTTCTTTAGTTGAAAGAGCTATTTTAAAGCTTTTGCTTGTCAGACTGAAGAAGGTTGTGTGGTTCTGTCTGGGATAAAGTTAGTAGAACCATCCCAAGCTGCTTTAGGATGGGCAGCTCTGTGCTGCATTCCTTATAATGCAGTCCCTCCTTCCCGAAAGGGGAATAATGTGAATGTCTTTCCCCGGGGAGTTCTCTTTGTGCTTTGGTTGGGTGTGTGGCAGTGGCCTTGCAGTGAACTGTCCCTCTGCTGACACCTGCCCTGCTTGGGCTGGCTGTGTAAACGTGAGGTTTGGTACAGCTGAGGGTCTAACCCAGAGCTACTGATTCCAGACATGCCCCGGGTTCTGCCTGGAGTGGCCCTTTTATGCCTTAATACTGGAACTAAGTTTTAAAGAATTGCACCTACGCTATGGAGTTGCAGAAAAGAGCGTTTTACAAAAGATATTTAGAGCAAGTAGCCCACTCAAATCCCAGACAGGAATATTGCTTTACCTTCTTAGCTGCACGTTGGGTTAACGTGGGTGGGGCAGGTTTCATTACTTGGGTCAGTAAGTAATAATTCATTAGGCATTTGCAAAAGATGCACAAAAGAGAAATCTGTCACCTTCCATAGGCACTCCCATTGCTGCAGTGGGATGTCTTTACAGTAGATTTTACCAGAACTCATTCCAGGGAACCTCCTGGATGCACCTGCTGAGCCACCTGCAAGAACCAGACGTGACATTTATTGTGGTGGAAAAGTTGCTTATCCAAAAGCTTGGATACTTTTAGAAGATTGAGACTATTGAACATGGGCTCATGGAAGAAAATCTGCTCCTCTTTGAAACTTGATGATATTTTTGACTGTTTAATGTTGTTAAATAATGGTGTTAAAGAAATGCTATTTTCCTTTTCTTTTCTTTTATGTGTGGCATGTCCCTCCTCTTTCTATTTCCCACTGCATCCTTTAATCAGTTGGTTTCTATATTACAGGTCATACCATTCCGAATGCACTCAAAATTTTGGGGGCCTACTTTTGGATATGTCATTCTTTGCAGTATAGAATTTGTGATATAATTGTATCACATATCTCAAAATCAGTATTTCAAATTAATTTCAAATGAAAATTTGACATTTCATATTGTGACAGAAGATTTTGGCAAAGAATAAATTAAGAGAGCTAATTCCCATTATTTCTCTTCCAGTAAGTAGAGGAAGAACACCTTTTTAAAGGAATCTGCACATCCATTTTAGGCTCATCTCTCTTCCACCTTATCTCCTCTCTGGCAAGGACTGTTCAGATTATTAAAAATTCTTCTTTTATCCTTTTAAATTATCCTTATGTCCTTTTTAAAATCACTTTTCATAAATTCAGGACCTCCCTGGAAGAACACATAGTAATTTTATATTTTATAAATAATTGCAGTCTTAAGAAAATAGATATAAAGTAATTTCTCCCTTATAGAACTTAGCCAAGAACTTAGAGTTTTGAAGGCTCTGCATTTTCTGTTCTTTTTGTTTTCATATTTAGTTTATTCTGGGCTTCTATCAGATTTTCAGATTTAATTATTTTTTCTCTCCTTGTAAGGGGACTGATTTCATGGAGAGAAAATAAAATACAGCATGAAAAATACCATTTTAGTTTTGTTTGCAATATGAGCAGGGTGCAGACGCCTAATGAGACCTCACACTGGCTCTTGGCTGCTCCCTTCCCAGGGAGAGCTTCTCCACTGTAATTCTTACCTTAGGTTTATACTGAAGAATTAGGTGTGATATATCTTTTTATCTTGTCTGGCATGGATGAAAAGAATGAAGGAAAAAGGATATTTTGCTCAGGAAAACTGTAAGAGAATAGAAAAGCAAGTAGATATCTGTACTGTTATCAAGGACATGTGAAGCCTTCTTTAATAGCTTGTAATTTTTAAAGCTCTGAAAGAAATCAGGATCTTCAGTCAGTGATGCAGAGACCCGTTTGTCTGTCCCTGCACACAACCAAGTGTGTTGCTATTTCCCACTCCTGGCTGTCTGCCACGGTATGGTTAAATCTGGAAGTCTGCCCAGCCCCGCTGAATGCACTTGATTAGCAGATTTTATTGGAACAGCACCACCCGCATCTTACCCTGGGCTTGTGCTCCAAGATCCTGCTCAGCTCCAGCCCCCTGTGCCATGGGAGCCCTCAGCAGAGCCCACCCTCGGTGTGGCAGGGCAGAGTGCAGTGCTCTGTGTGCTGAGGCAGAAGGAAGCACAGGGGGTGGGATGAGCAGGGAGATGTGCTTTACTCTCCACATGAGCCTGGCAGCTGTGGCTGAAGCCCGCTTTCTCTCCTACTGCGGAGGGGAAGGTAAACCCCCCTGTAACATCCCTGATACCATAAGCTGGAGAAAAACCCCAAGTATTAGCAAATGACAAGCAGTAAACCAGATTATAACTGCCTGCAGCTACATGCTGCCAGGCAGTTACATAATGGCACAAAACTCTTCAGCCTCCACTGCAGCACTGAGACTGAAATACAGCAAAAAGGGCTCCCATGAGTCCAGTTCTCCGAGGTTTCACTGAAAGCACAACTCCAGGTTCCCAATCTCTGCTCTGAAGAGTTGGCTAAGAAATCAAGAGAAAAAGAGAAATAATAGTAATAGGCAAGAAAATGAGTCACAGTGCTTACATAAAAACATAGAAAATCATAATTCCATGTTTGTTTATATAACTCCTGGTATTAGTCTCACAAAACAGAAGTTTAAAAGGCATTCTTTGGATCATGGTAATCTCCCTTAAATACAGCATGTCATGGATTTTGGTGGTGTCATAACTTTGCACCTGCTCTTTCCTATTTGTGTCTGTGACTGGCTGCACATCCATTAAAACCCAGATAAAATGAATGACTAGTTGGATAATTAATAACTGTATATTTCATTAAAAGACATGTTTTGAATAACAGGGAGGGTCCTATATTCTGAGGGTGCCTCGTGCAGCTGGTTCTGTGGAAGGACAGATAAGCTGAAGTGGTTTGCAAGTATCTTTTCAAAATGTCTGATCAGTCTTTCAGTAGAACAGGAAGATTGGTGAACACTTCCAGTGACACTCTGCTTCCTCAGAAATGTAATACTGCAAGTTTTACTTATGGAAAACATTAATTTAACAACATGGCATAACTTTCTGTTTGAAACTTGCTGTATTTACGTTATTTTGATAAGAGTTCATTTTGAAGTGACTGTAAAGCAGTCCCATAAACATGACTTAAGTTACTGTTGAGTTGGATTTGGATGTGGCTTGTGGGCTTTGGACAGCGTGTCAGGTATTTGTGTGGTTTCTTTCCATTGTCTGGCTGTGGTGCTCCTTGAGACCCTAAAGTCAGGACCTGAGCTTATTGCATGTGCAAGGGCAGCTTTCCTCAAACCTCTACCAAGTTTGTTGCCTTAAATAACACGAAATAGAAGTTCTGAACAATTTCCCTTCATGTTTTTCCCCAACTATCCATTTTGTAGCCAGCACAGAAGGGAAGTTATCTGATTCAGAGAACTTGCTAAATTCCCAGACTCTGTCTTCACTTTTTTGCTATTTCTCTTCCCTTTCTGTGGAGTTACCACAGACATAATTTGCTTTTCAGCCATGGTGATGGCTCTGTGGGCACTGCCTTATGTGTGAACATATGAATTGCTCTGTTACACAGATGGATCATTTTAAAAGCTTGGAAGTAAATTAATCTTCCATGTCTAAAATTTCCAGAAAATACTTGAATTTCCAGGGCTTGGTTGTGTGCTTTGATGGGAACCAGGATATGGATCTTTAGCTTTCCGGAGTCTGGTGGACACACAAGTGTGACTAGGCATGTGAGGAAATCTTAGATCTGCATGGGAGATGGGTGACAGCTATTTATTTTTGTAAATGCCTATTTTAAGAATATTGTAAATCTGAACAGAGAATCTTGTTCTCTGACAGCTGGCCTTATGTGAGATAAAACATAATTTTCCTGTAAGGGAGCTGAGAAAGCAGCATGCATTTGTCTGAGCAAGGAATATTTTGGCACTTGTGTCTATATCAGTATAACTTCACAATTGTATTTTGGTTAACTGTTAGACCTGGTGAAGGGTCACAAGATAATTTAAATTAGGAATAACCATGTATTTTGTGTTTCCATAGAGGACAGACTAAACAAAGTATGAATACACTGCCATTAAATAAGTCGGGTCTTCAGAATGCCCTGTTTCTTGCTGTATTAAATAGTTGTTTGATGGAATATTCTGAACGTGTATTGCATTTCACATTTTCCCCATGGTATCTGTTATTTTTCATTTTCAATCTGTGGGACTCCCCACTGCCTAGGGGTAAATGTTCTTTTACCTTGTCATTTAGTTTGGTAGGAGTTACTTTATACATGATGACAGTTTAGTGAACTGCGCACATTTTTTTTCTGCTTTCTTCCTCCCTATCAGATACAACAATTTTATCAGCCTGAGCCCCTCAAAACTGAACATCTGCTGCAGCTGTCACGGGCTGCTATCAACAGAGCTGGAGTTTCTGTGATCCACCTCAGCCATTGTCAGGATTGTGTTCTGGGTTTTTAAACATATATACACACACAAGTATATATATATATATATATATATAGTGTGTATATATATACACATACACAATATTATTATATAATTATACAGTATTATATAATGCATAAATACAAAAAATTGATATATTTGGCTTTCAAATAAATTGTTGACTGAATGTCATCACGCGATTACCCCTTCCACTTCTCTCTTTTCTGTGCTGGAGGAAGCAGTGGGGAGTGATGGTGTCCCTTCATTCCATTTATGAATGCACTGCACTTAAACCTGGAATTGCTGAGCATTTGCACTATGTAGAGATGTTCAGTATTGGCAAATCTAAGCTTTTTCTGAGTGGTGGTAGAATTTAGGCTCCTAGAAAATGTTTCCAGTAAAAACAAATCTCTTGCATTGTGACAGGAGGGGTTTTTTCCTCTAGTATGTGATAGAAATTTAAAAAATAAAAAAAAAAAGGTGACAGTTGCCAAAACAAAGCAATTGCCACAGCCATAGTTTGTTCTTTGGGGCTTGGGCTGTGGCTTTAGGACAACATGCCCAAATATGTTAAAACAGAAGAGCTTCACTGTATGTCAGCATGAATTTAAGGCATAAGACGTTGCATTCTGCTCAGGAGGTCCTGGGGATTTTTAGCTCTTCATTTCTCTCTTCTGAAGACAGACCGTGGCGTTTCAGATGTCATCTCCAGTTATGTCCCGCGCTGGTTGTTCCTGTAGGAATGTTAGCATACTGTTTGTAACACGTTGGATTTCAGTTTTTCTCCTGGCTCCCTTGAGTCAGTGAGGTAGGACTGCTTTACTGGTACCTCTGGCATCCACCTCCCCAAATGGGAAAATCCCAATGGAATGACAACTAGAGTAGGTTGGTCTCCTGTTTCATTCTTGGATTGCTTATGGATGTGGGGCTTCCCAGACTTGGTTGTTCATACAGCATGCCAACACATTTCACCTGTCTTATGTTGAAAATGTTAGCATGTGTCTTTGATCAGCTGTTTCAGAAACCAGCAAAAAACCCTGAGGAACTGGTTCATAGACAAATCTGGCAGCATGTCATATATTTTGAACATAATCTTTATTTTTCTTAATTAGAATCCTCATTTATATTTTAGAGTATGCTTTGATTGATTGAATATTTTTTCCTTTTTTCTCAAATTTATTTTATTTATATTTCTTAATGTCTTGTAAGTAGAAGGCGCAGCTGACAGAGTGAATAAAGATGAGTGCTTCTCACCAGCCTTCAGGGAGATGACTTCAGAGTTATCAATTAAACTCCCACTCAGCTGCTGGAATCTGCTCTGCATCATGACCCCACAGTCACCCCCCCTAAAGGCTGCCTCAGTCTCTAACTCCAAGACATTCTTGGACTAATGTGGGAAGTTTCCTTGATGTCTTATTTCCTCTTCATTCTGTTCTTGCATCCTTTTTTTGTTTGCTTGCTTGTTCCATTCTCACTCTTCTTCGTAAAAATCCGTATTTATGTTGTGGCTCCTCCCCTGAGTGGTTGAGGGCAATGAAATTCATCAGTAGAGGTGTTTGTTCTGAAGAAGGGTCTGGATTGTTCCCAAAACACTCACCTAAAACCTGAGACCAACTTTCTATGGAACAAGCTATTTCCATCTGCCTGGGAGGAGCTGTGACTCAAATGTGTGTATTACCTGTAAAGAGATTAAATGAAAACCTACAAAGGCTCCTCTTCCTAAACCTACATCTCGATGTGAAGGTGCTTTTAAAACGAGTAATTGTTGGAAAAATAGATTGCAGTCCTCAGGGTTTATGGAGGGGTTTTTTGAACTGCACCTGGAGGTTTTAAGACACTGATAAGGGGTGATATACTGTTGGACCTGGTTTGGATAGTTTAAAAACAGTTAAAAACTCCATCTAGTGAGCCCTATTTTCAGTCAAATAAGATAACTTGAATGTTATTAAACTGAAGTGCAATCAGTTCAGTCGTTTTCTAATTAAATAAAAAAACCTATTATTATCTAATACCATGTTAAACAAAACAATTTTTTTAAGGTGGATTCCAGTCAAGTTATGAAGCTCATTTCCAAAGTAAAAATGCAAACATTTCTAGATCTATGTATGGCTTCGTTATAAGATCATGAAAGCCGAAGTATATCATTTTACTATTTTAATATTTAAATAATAAATATGGAATAAAGCTTTTGCTTTCAATTTTTTTTTCTAATTCTGAGATGATTACAGATCTTTTTTTACTTATTCCAGCTGCCTGCAGAATACAAAAATAGAAGCAAATGTATGCAAAATGCATTGCTCAAATTAACATGCATTAAAATTCTGGTTGTTTCTCAACTTGTCTGGTATTTTTGCAAGAGAGAGCAGAATGTGGATAGTGTGTCACACATCAGTCATCTCTATTAATCTTTTGCTTTCAGAAATACAAACCTGATCAGAAAATACTGACAGCTGTATTTTCAGCTGAGCTGCAAGTGTATCAGTACTGCAGTCTGTAATATAGATATTTTAAACCAACAAACTTAGGTACGCTGGCATGGAACTCTCCTCAGTTTTATTCTTCCTTCTATGGCAAATCTGGGAATTCCTCCAGTGCACCATTACCTAAATTAAGTCTGCCTCCCATTTGATCTGTTTGCCTGTATTGGGAGCACAACAAAAGATCTGAATCCCCAAATCAGCTCAGAAGCTGGTTTGCAGTACAAAATTCTAATAACAATACCCTGAGGTACGTCCCACAGACCCTGGGGAGACAGTAACTTGAATTAGGTGAATTTATTGTGTTCAAATCCTACATTTTAATATGCACTTCAAACATCATGATTGTGGGAACGACTCTTGGGAAAACAGCATTTTGATTTATTTCACTTCAGTAGTTGTAGCAGAGACGGGATGTCTGATGCACTTGGCATGTTGGTATTAACTCCTGGTTTTTGGACTCTCTAGAGTAAGATTTTCTATTGTAGAAGTCTAAGAAGTAATTAGATTTTCTAGTCCTGATGAATTACAGCTTCTCATCTGAAAGCACTGCTCATACCCACATGAGTCTGGAAAAATACAGTTTTAGAGCTTGCCCAGCCTTTGTGAGATTCCAGAAGGCAAAGGAATATTTTACTTTGGCTTTTGTAATTATTATTAATGTTTACATTTGAAGCTGCTTCTTTCTTTTACTTCTTTAGACAGTGGATTGATGGAATAATAAAATGAACTTTCTAACTCCTCAGGCAGCCTGCTTTTGTATGGCCCTCCAGCCTGGGGTCAATTTGATTTTCTAAGTCACTAATGAAGCCATTCCCTTCTTTTCTCCTTAGTTTAATTTTTTTTTTAATAAAAGCAGATAAAATACTTACATAACATGGCAGTACATGAATTAGAGGAAATATTCAATAACATCACAGGAAAATACTATGGATTAAAAAGAAATTAAAAATGGAACAACTAAAACATTTTTAAGTGACTATACAAAGTTGATTTGACTATTAAACATAATAGAATTATTATTTTACACATAAAAATTATCAATAAACCAAGAAACACACAAAAAAGTTAAACTTTTTTCCTGATTATCATTTCTATATACAGTTAACTTCTAAAAATGACCAAAGTGGATTTCTGGCTTTCAGTAGATACAGGTGCAACTTGTTTAATTCACAGATTTTTTGGGTTTTACACAAAGGGTAGCAGTTTCCTACTATTTTAGTAATTTCTGTAAAGATAAACTCAACAATATTTGTATGTGCTGAGTGCAGGAAGATGTGTCTTGTGAATTGAGACACGTGAATTGAGCATATTTAGATGTATTTTCACAAGTGGAGCAAAATACACACCATCCTTCAGTGTGAGCAGCTGAGTTTTGGACACATTTCAAATATCTGCAGGCAGTCCATGAGCCGGACTCCCATTAAAATTGTGTCCTTTGCTTACTTGTGACTAAGAAAGATTTTATTTCAGTATAAATCTTCAAAATGAGCTTCCTTTCTCTAGACATTTAGAAACCTCCACTCAGCCAAGCAAACACCTCAGACCCATGAGATGTTTAGTGTAACATCCCTGTCTTAGACATCAGAGATTCCACTAAGAAAAAGACCTTGGCTCGAGAGTGAATTTTGTGGTATCAAATTAACGTGGATTTGAGTCTTAGCTTTTGTTCTGATAAAAAGCAGCTCTGTCCTCTGAGGACTTTCTGTTGTCTGCCACTTGTTAAGCACAGATTGTTCTCAGGTGAGCATTTCACCTGAATTTAATCTGCAGAATTTGGAAGTAACAGAACTAACCAAGCAATGAGCAATCAAAGTCCCTGCACCTGGAGTTGCCAGGCCCTCATTTGTAGCAAACATGGGTCAGCGGGAAGGGGGTGGGAGTAGGAGGTTATATAAAGGGTTCAGTTACAATTGCCCTCTTAGAAGCTGCTCTGACGCTTTGGTAAGTGCTTCTTTTACCTATTTATGCTTTTTAAAACAACCAAACAACCAAAAAAACCAAACACCCAAAGCATGGGGTAGAAAGGAGAGAAGGCTAAAAGGGAAGCAGTGGAAAATTCTAATCAGCATTAATTTCTGAGTGTGTTGCTTTGGTGTTTTCCTGCTTATCCTTGTGGATTCTATGTGCACAGTATTGGTATGCTGTTGGTAAATCATTTGTTGGTTTTACCGTGGTGCTGCATAATTCTGTCATCAGCAGGACAGCAGGGTACGGTGAAGTCAAGGTGTTGGTTTTAATCTTTAGTTGTTCTGTGTGTTGGCTTTAAAAGCAATGGTACTTAGCTGCTTTTTGTTAAATACTAGGCTATAGCTGGGTAAGGTCTTTTGCAGCTAAAATAGGCTCTGGGAAACCAGGTAAATTCTGTTATCTGAGAAGTTTAACAGGGATTTTGTTTAATCTGTCCCACACAAAAGAGACACTTGATACTTAGAATCTTTAGGCTGTGTCAGACATTGTAAAGCAAGATAAAAACAGTCACACTTATTTTAGTAAGTGCACTTCTCAAAAAAATAAAATTGTTTTGTGGGTAACTGTATAGAAACCCTTCTTGTCTGAATTGTTAGAAAAAAGGAAAATGGATTTATAATAAGTATTTGTTATAAACAGTGTGTTTGAATTTTTGGGAGTAGTGTTTGTATTTGTGTTCTGTACAATTAACTGGTGAAGCAGGATTTCAGAAGCCTGGCAAGAGTGCTCGTAGAACTGATAACTCATGACTTTGCTGCTGATCCGTTGTGACTGGAAGATGAGAGAACAGACCCATTCTGATGTTACATATGGTTCCTATTTGCTCTGCAGTGGTTTCTGCCCCAGTTGATGTTTGTTGTTATTCACTTCAGCATGGCCAAACAGGGAGCAGGATTTCCACGTGGTCGTATAAGAACTTTCTATTTCTTTGCTGTTTCTGCTGATTTTCAACCTCTGAAATAGAGAGAAAGATATTTTCCTTGAGAACAATTGTTGGTCTTGGCTTTACATTCCTGTGAGATGAGAGAAAGCGTTCTTAGTAGCACTGAAAACTCCCCCTACCCTGAGGGGTCTAAAAATGAACGTTTTTTACTAGCCACATCTAATATTGCCACATTTATCATTTCTGTAGACATTCAGTGTACAAGGAATCATCTGCTTCTGACCCATGAAATGCAGCTCAGTGTGTGTTGGTTTGATATATTATGGAATTAAATCCTTCCTCTTCTCTTCTTCTTGCCATTAAAGTGCCTAAACTTTAAATGTTGTAGGGCAGGGTAGCCAGGAGAAGGCGGCCCAAATAGGAGGCAGCTGTGTCTTTGTTGCACTTGAAGTAAGAACACTTTCTCTAGGCTTAAAATCCTTATTTCTGATAATCAGATGAGGGCAAACCTATGCAAACAGTTTTATTATCCCAGTGTGAATTTTTAACAACAGTCTGTGAGTTTTGTCAGCCACACAATTTGTCATAGATGTGAATATACCTGGGGATTTTCAACAGGATGAGATGAAATCTCTTAAACTAAAAATGAAAGTGGGAGTGATCTGGGAAAGTTGTGACAATGGCTGGGTTTTTTTCCTTGTTCTCTGCAGTATTTCCCATTTCTCCTTGGCTGTTCTCTGGGCTTTTTGGTTATTTTTATCACATCTTCTGTATTGTATTCATTTTGCCGCTCCCCCATGATTCCTCTTTTTGTCAGCTCTATCTTTTGTCTGTCCTGTTTCCAAAATTTTCTTCCCATTTTCCCTCTCCTCTTTCTCAGCTGTTCCTGCAAATGTTTTGATTCAGACTGTGATCTGCAGCGTTATACTCATATTCAGTGCTGACTGTTGGCTATACAAAAAGCAGAGTAGATCCAGGAAATGCCAAAGCAGTTGTGCCTGAGTCAGCCTCTGGAGAGAACAGGAGAATCCCCCTGGGAATGCCTCCTGCTGCGCTGCCAAGCACGGGGGGGTGGGGGGGAGGGGGGAGAGCGCATCTGCACCCATCACCATGCTTCGGGCAGTTAATTAATTAGTGCCTGTGGGCAATTAATTAGTGCTCAGATTTGCTGTTCACTGTGACCACCCGTTGTAGAGCTGTCTGCTTAATCTGCCTGAATGGTCATCACATGTCTGCCTTTGGGGGAAAGGCACAGCTACATTCAGTTACTTCAGCCCTGGAGTGTGGTGACATGAGAAAAATTAAGGGTTCGATTCCCAGCAGCGGGGCATGGTTTGTGTGTCTGGTTTGGGTTGCATTTGGTTCTGGTGTTTCCACAGTCAGGCTGGAATAAGGTGAACACAGGAAATAAGGAGGCTCCAACATGTGACACTGATTTCCTTACTTCCAGACTTTATCTGATGTATGAATTTTGTATTTTTGATCACAGTGTTCAGACTGGCCTTCAAATTCCTTATACCAGATGAACATGAAAGTTTTGCTGCTTCCTGGTGAGCAGTACTAGATTTTCAGCAGTGTTTCATTGGCTTTCCATGTATTGAGAAATCACCGATAGCATTTAAGTTGCTGTTTTTATCTCAGCATCATAGATCAATATCTACTTGCTGGTTTATTGTGTATTTTATTACAGAATGTGTTACATTGTCCATAAAAGTATCATAAGCATAGAACAGGGCAGGGGCAAATACAATGCTGAACTAAGTACAGTTCTTGCTCTTTCCCAACCCTCTCTTTCTGGTCCCCAAATCTAGCAGGTTTTTCTTTACAACTGATAGTTTCAGGTCCATTTTACTGAATGCATCAAATCGCAATGCTTTTATCAAGGAGGGTATCATGTGTATCTGTCTTGGGTATTTATTTACAACTGCTTTGGCCATCAAAATGAGTGTTTGGTTCATCGTCATGAATGCAAATATCATTAGACTCAAATGGAAACTCTGAGCGTGCATGGGAAAACTGGAATATGGTGGTTGAATTTCAGAGTTACACAGTGGGGTCTCTTTGGGGTACTGTGGCTCAAAAGAAATACTGGATGTTTTCTCCTGATCACTTGTTGCTCAAAATCCACAATTGGTGAGGACATGTTGTTGCTTAGTTTTCAGTGTCATAAAGTGGGCTTTGGATAAAATCTCCTAGGATTACTTTTCACTGGGAGAAGCTCAGAGTTGCAAAATATCCATGAGTTATCCATGAAATAACATGTATGAGGAAATACATCATTAGAGAATTGCAGCTACGTGTGAAAAGGAGCCCCAGTGCTTCAGGACTGTGCTGCAGTGCTGTTCCCTTTTTATTTGGGAATCTGCCCAATATTTCTGTGTGTACAGATGCATGAGTGTAAATCCGAGCTGGTCTTAATTAAAGTGCAGAATGCTTTTGCTCAAAGCATTACATTTTAAGAGGTTTTTTTTCCTCTTGCTTCTTTCACCTTCTTTTATTAGGGAAATTTTAATCACTTGTTCAAAAGCCATTTATTTTTTAAATATGGCCTGACTCTGGTCCCTCTGTAGTTCCATGGTGCCATGAGAAATTCCGTGTTCTGCCATGCTCAGGCCTTTTGGACGTGATCTGTCAAGAGTTCTAATAAGCCCTGGGCAGCTGCACAAACCTTATTGAAATGTGGTGGAATAACTCCATGGGCTTGAATTAGAAACACTGGCACGAGGAGCAGGTCAGCAGGAATTTTCCCAGGATAAAGAGTGGCAGGAGTGATTATAACTTTGCGTGCTTCTGTCAGCATTCTTCCTCAGGTGAATTCTGGAAAATAGTCAGAAATAAAACCCTTGTCAAGATGCCCCTTGGATTCCCAGGGCACTCGAAGAGTGCTCGAGCTGAACAGCAAGCTGTTAATGTGTGTGTTTCCAGGACCTTTATTAGGTGTGAGCTGCACATCCACTTCATAAATGATTCAGTTTGGGCTCGGTTTGTGGCCCAGCCGAACCGGTGATTCCAGTCACGGTCTGCTCTGACTTCATTTGGATCTGGGGGTGTTTGCTTCCTTGGAGGAGCAGATGGGAGCTGTCTGCGACAGGTCACTGAATTCCAGAATTGCAGTGCAGAGTCAGCCTGGCTTCTTGGAAGTAGGAAGCTGGTGCAGAGTGATGAGTAAATGCTAGAACCTGTGGCTGCATCGTTCTTCTTCCTACACAGGGAGCATGGAGGGGAAAACCAGCAGTGGAACAGCTAGTAAGAGCTTGGAACTAAAACATGCCTAAGTGATCTTAATGAAAGCCCATCACTCTGTACGCATATCCTGTTCTCTTTTACATATAAACAAGATATTGCCATGTAGAAATCAAGCCAGTAAATTAAAATGTTGCCATTGCAGTATTTCCATCAACATTTATTTTTATTTTGTCAGGATAAATATGCTCTGTACTTGAGTTGTTTGCAAGAAGCATGTGGCAATATTTAGTAGATTTAAAAGTATTATTAGACCTATATGTTCAGATGTGTAAAAAAAGCAATTCGCTTGTATGAGTGTGTGCATTAACTGTATTATATGTGCACACAGAGAGTCTCTGTGTCTCAGGGCTAGCAGATCTGTTCTCTCTGTTCTCTCATTTGTTCCACGTGCTTGCAGTGCCCTCCCAAAGCCTCCATCACCTGCCCTATGGTACATGCCAAATAAAATTGGCTATTGTGATGTGTGATCTGCCTGCCAGCTCTGTGCTGCTCTGCGGGTCTTGGGCTTGTGCTGGAGGAGCCAAAGGTTGGGAGCTGTGATTGTGCACGAGCAACAATCTCCTATGTTATTAAGAGCTGGATTTTCCTCAGAAGATGGTTGTGGTGTTGGTGTTTCAAAAGTTATTTGGGGGGAGATTAGATGTAGCATTAGGCTGTCAGATTGCTGCAGTTTTCTTCTCAATGCTCTGTCCATTTTTACAGAGCTGGTGAGGTTTGTGCGGGTTGTTTTGTTGTTACCTTGTTACTCTTCCCTTTTTCTGGCTCCTCTCCCTTTTCCGGTGTTCCCTTGCTCCTGAGGCCCCTGCATTTGCTTCCATTTAACTGCTGGTCTTTGTTCCATTATTCCTTTCAATGGGACTTGGTGATGTTTTGTGTTGTATTCAGAAACAGGGATCAGGCTGCATCCTGCCTTATTTTGCTGCTGAAATAGCTCTGTCTGTACAGTGAGTTCCCTTTTGACCCCACAACTGGGGAAAAAAACTCATTTTGCTCTGTGAAATGGGGAATTGCTGAGTGAGTGTTTGTGTTCTTTGCTGCCATGTGAGGACAGCTCTGTCCTTAGCACTGTGTCAGCAGTAAAATGCAGAAGCTCCCTGATGTTCCCATGTGCTGCTGGCCTGCCAGGAGCCTGGAAGTGTCCTGCTAGGAGCAAGAGAAGGCAACAAAGGAGAAAATACCTGCTGGCACATAGTGGGTATTTTGGGACAGGCTTGGAGCTTCTTGGAAATATTGTTTCTTCAGAGATATTTTTGCTACAGAGAAAAAGTCCTCAGAAAAATCATTGTTGTCTAATATGTCCATTGTTCAAGCGTGGCAGAGTCAGTGCCCTGAGTACTTCACAAGTTTGACCTAAATTCTGAGGAAAGACCTGCTGTGTTCTCTGTTCCACTAAACTGTGGGGTTTGTAGCTGGTTTTCAACAAGAACCATCAATTCTTTCACTGTGAAAAGAGACTTCCTGAGGAGAATTGATAGAATACAGGCAGTATCTGCCTCTCCCCAAGTCTCCATTAACATGATCCAGTGCTGTTGCAGAAAACTGCAGAATTCTGTAAAGGTTTGTCTAAACAGGAAAGGTTATTCCAAATTTAAAACTGGATGGATTTGGAATGGAGAATAATTGATCAGTGTCTAACTAGCTCAAGTTAGTTTAGATTAACATCAAATTTACACGCTGCTTTAAAGTGCAAAAAATCTCAGCATTGAGGATGAATTATATTGTCAAGAGCAGGTGACAGTCCACCTGAGAGTGATTTCAACCAGTCTGTAGTGATTTCATTCAGAACTGCAGGTGTTTGTTTCCTTTTCAAAAAACAATTTTTTTTTCGTCAGGTGGGGTGTTCTGGAAACCAGCTTTGGTTTGTATGGACAATGAATCATTGATAGGATGGTTATAAAAAGATTCAAATTAATATGGCATTTGAAATAGAAAACATAGCTTAAAAAATTATGCACACCAAAACTACAAAAGCAAATGTTTTGTTTTTGGCTGCTGCAGTGAAAAAGTGTTTTGCCTATCTGATAAATAGGACAGTGCAGTGATAGATTTAAAAGACCAGAGTAGTGAGATTTAAACCTCTGTCTCTCATCTGGTACACCCATTTCAAGGTCTCCATCAATTCCCTATGCCTGTATTAAAGATAACAGAAGTGCTTGCTTTTTGCAGCATCAGGGAGCAATTATCTAATGCAAGTTAACTGCTGTGAGCCAAAATGCATTTTTACTTTGATTACTTTAGGCTTTCTTGACGTGTTTCAGTATTTGGAGCCATAGAAAAGTCTAGTTTGGAAGGGGCCTCCAGACATAATCCAATCCAACTTTCTCTGGAGAGCACAGCCTTAGATTTGGTTGTTTGGGGTCCTATCAAGCCAATTAAGTCCTGAACCATTTCTAGTGAGGGGAATTCTACCACTTCTCTAGGCAACTATCCTGATCTTTAGTTTTTCTAGTGAAGAATGTTTTCCTTGTATCCAGACAATGTTTCCCACAAAGCAGCTCATGTCTCTTTCCTTTGTCCTCTCTCTGTGCATCCATATGAAAAGAGCATCTCCACCTTCTATGTAACTGCTTTTGAGGCTTGAGCCACATCTAAACTTTTCTACTTAATTCTATCTTGGAACTTCAGGTTTGTACTCTGTTTGCAAGTGTATGGAACCTGTTAGAGAAAACCAATATAGACAGAAATACAGTGTAGACAAGAAGCAAATACTTTTAGTCCGTTGGAATTCTAATGTATTATTAAAAAAATAATCTTGGAGCAGGATATTATTGCAACAGAAATTGCGGAGGTAGTATGAATTTCCCATCTGGCAAGGCCCCCAGACCAGATGGATCCACTAATGACTTTTATAGAGCATTTCATCAGACCCTGCTGGAACGCATGTGCGGCATCTTTAATTATCCTAAATTAACACGGTTCCAGCCTTGGATGCTTCGATTCAGGCTTGTTGATCTTGGAAGGGAAGGAAAAGGAAATGTTCCCTGGAAGATCATCTTCCTAACAGATGTTTTTATTAATGAGGTGTAATGTTAAAGTATTACCTGAGCTTTATTGGTTCATCCTGAATGGATCATTTGTGTAAAAGAAGTGCCTGTGGATGCACTTAAAGAGCTTTTTTGCAGACACATCGAGTGCTTTTGGAATTTACACAGGCACATTCAGCCAGGAATCCCATTGCTTTCTTTGCGTTCCCTGGAAGGAAGGGAATGGGCACTCCCAAAGAGTTGATCTCTGCCTCTTTCCCTGTGTGTGCACCTGCTCCTGTTGCTGTTCCCACAGAAAGAAGTTCTTGTCGTTTGGGGAAGTGGCTGCCAGGGACAGTGAGCACCACCAGCAGCAACTGCTGCTGCTTTGATCTCTTGTTTCCATCCCAGCTCCTTAGCAAGAACGAGTTTGTGTCCTTTTCCCTCAAACCTGGAAAACAGAGAAATTTTCTTGGGAAATTGCTTCTCTCCCCCCCACCCCCCTGCTTAGATCTTGTCCTCCCTGTAGAAGGAATAGGAATTAATCCTGTAATAATGTGTTTTCTATACCATAAATTGCTGTTGTTTAAATGCCTTGTCTCTTCTAATCATATTTTAATATCAATATAACAGTATTTCAGTGTTTTCCAGTGGTGCAAATAGTGATGTGGCTTCATTACAAATGATCTAGTTATGGGGTGTTTGCTTAGAAAAGTTGAATAAATGCACCTTAACAGTTCAAAACATGGGCGATGAAGTTGACACCCATTTAAGGAGGCAGAGAAGGGCATGGAAATCTTACAGCCTGAAGACAGCATGGGATCTCTGCAACAGAGATACTGTGTAGGTGCACTTACAATTTTTATGGTTGAACACACATCAAACATGTAAGTCATATACAGGTATCAAACAGTCACCAAGAGTTGTTCTTGAAATTTGGCTTCATTTCCTTCCTCTAACTCACAGTTCTGTCTGCCAAAAATAAGCCCTTGATTATCTAACAGCCAGACTGAACGTGGGCAGGGGGTGTGCATCGGAAAGGCTGGTGGCGGGAGAGGATGTCCTCAGCAGGGCTGGGAAATCAGACTGCTAATTTAGGTGCCAAAAATTGATATTATTCCCTAATTTTAGTTCCCCCACTGGCTGACTTCATGCATCAAAAAGGATAAAACAAATACCAGAGACATTCAGTACAGACGTGCTGATGTTTAGGAAATGTGTTCCTGCTCTTAACCCAAGAGGAGGCTCTGGTGTGGGAGAACTGCTCTGTGCTAAATGGTGGCACATGTGATTGAGTTCTGCTCTAGCAGTGAGACGAGATCAGCCCAATTAATCTTTTCCTACTGGTTCTTGAAGAAAAGTATCCTAACTTAATTACAGCTATCACACCTTAAGTTTGTAGTGTCACCTTTTATTGCCTGTATAGGTTTAGAACCGAGGTAAACTGGCACACAGTATAATGTACAACCCAAGCCTGGGGAGGAAAGGAGGAATGGGCAGGGGAGATAAAACAGTTAAATTGTGCTAAAATTGTTCTTTTTCCATGAAATGCATATGTTTACAAAACTTTCTTAAGCTTTTTGATTAATTCTTCTTAATAATTAGTTTTATCTGCTCCTGGGATAGCAGAAGTATTCAGCTCCCTTCAGTCACCTGTTGAGTGCCAGTTTATTAATAGGATGTTTTTCCTTATTCTGTGTGTAGCTCCCATGCTCAGCCATTGTTCAAATTTGTTTCCTGGGCAACTGTGTAAATCTGCCTTTGTATTCATATGACTTTGCAGAGGGGGGTTATTACTGTTTTCATATCTGAAGGGTTGTGAACAGAAATATGGTTTGATGCTGGTGAAACAATTTATTTGTGTCTCTTCTGAGGTTGCTATGTTTAAACATATAAAGATGAAAGGATTTCTTGTGTGTATTTCTCAGACTGAACAATATTCGTTATTGAGCCGCTAGTCCATATTTCAGAATATTTGAGCTGATGTGCAAAAGAGGAATAAATAGTAGAAAATCATCCATTATAAACCTGTGGAAAGACTTAGATCTTAAGTCTGTGTGTTCAATCAGCTTATCAATCAAAAGTATTTAAAAATTCTCTGGTTATGCTTTTCCTTTTTCTAGTTAAAATATTATTACATGATAAATTGTACTCTGCACTCACCATGTCACTCTCTGCGAAACATTCTAAGTAAATACTGGAAGAGACTGAGTTTTGAAGACAGCTGCTGTGATCATTCCCGAAGTGTGTTATAACTTGAAGTGTGTTGTTTGCAGCCTTGCAGTTCACCCGGATAAAACGCTGGTAGCCACAGGGCAGGTTGGGAAGGACCCCTACATTTGCATCTGGGATTCCTACCGTGTGCAGACCGTGTCTGTCCTGAAGGATGCGCACACGCACGGAGTCGCCTGCCTGGCCTTCGACTCGGACGGCCAGGTCAGTACAGCTCCTTCTCTGGGTTCTGAACTGAGCTGGATTTCTGGTTCTCAGAGAGATGCACGTTCAGTGTTTCGTGTTTCAGTAGCTACAGTGCTGCAGTGCTGGAACTGCTGTTCCGATTTAATTGTGGTTGCAGTTCAAGGCCTAGGTTTGTATCGTAATTGCAGTAGGAGGACTGCAAATGCAGCTCTTGCACAGGGGGTGCTTTTGGGATGAAATCACAGCTTGGCATCTGAGTGGAGTGGAGGCATCAGGTGTTGGACAGGTATCTAGAGCAGAAATGCCCCTCTGTGGCTTAACTGCAATGGCTTCACCATGTACTTGTCACCTGCTGTCCGAAGAAATCAGTTGCTGGCAAAGCCCTCACAACCCTGCAGCTTTTCTGGCAGAAGAACTGCACTAATCTCACTGCTGGGAGAGTCTCCTTGGCTGGGGTGCACAGGCAATTTAATTGAATAATGGCATTAGGACACGCAGTGTTGCATTGTACAATGTGATTAGTCTAGATGATATCTTGAGACAAAGTTTAAAATATAACTAAATGGTGGGCTGTTCCAGCTAAACACAAGGATTTTTTTCTCCCTGGAAGTATTAAAAGCTTTCAGTTTTGAATGAAGTAGGAGGCAAATAGACCTAAAATTCACATATACCTGAGAAATACTTCACAGAGCTTTATAAATAAATATCTGGTTGTGCAATTTTGTCATTATTGATGACAATTTTGTCCTGGTGAGTTTCCTGATGTAATACTTGCTGAAGTATTTTTAGGGAATGCTTAGAGTAGCTGATACCAAAAACCTCAGACAAGAAAACTCTCAGATCAACAGAACAAAATTTCTGATAGTGTAATATTTTTTTAAGATATTGTTCTTTCAGAAATAAATGCTTTTCATTTTTCCCCTCATTTTTAACTTCAATAGACTGGTGGTTAAACTTTTTTTTAAAGCTATTTAAGCACCTCATGGGAATGAAGACCCATGAGCCCAGAGGGTGTTTGAGGTGGAGGCCTTCCTGAAGATCCTGCTGGGTGCTTGCTGTAATTAAAACCCAAACTCACTCCCAAGTTGACCTTGCAGAACAGTGACAGTTCCCTTTCTGGAAGTGCTTGGGAAGTTGCAGTTTATTCTGGAAATAAAAATCTGCATTGAACACTTTTATATCTGGGGAACAACCAGTGCTGGAGAGCATGAATGTGGATAATGCGTCTTGGCTTTTTGCTGCTCTTCCTGGCTTTGCACGAGAGGCTGCTGTGCTGAGCCAGAATTAAAGGGCATGGTAGGAACTCTGTGAGTATTTGGAGCTCAGAGCTGCTGGCAGTTCTGGATTGTTGTGCAGCATTCCCATGGGAGCTGGTGTCTGTGACAGGGCCAAACAGGCTGTGCAGACACTGCTTGCACCTCCCAGTGCAAAGCTTTCCTTCTTTTATATCCAGAGGCTGTTAAAAGCTAGGGAAGATTTGCATTTCAGCCTCAAAACACAAATAAATGCAACAATCAGGTACGGTGTAGATGCAATAAGAGCTCTATTCTTTTCACTGCTAACTCTGCCAGCTGTCCACTTCCTAAATAAAAGTAGGCAGAGGCAAAGCCCAGGTGACTCTGCTGCATTCCCAGAGAGGATCTCCATGGATTCAGCTCGGCTCCTTGTGCGTTCCTGTGCGAGTGCCGCTCCATGTGCAGGTCTCAAACAGGGCCACCCTGCCTCTCTCTGAGCCAAGTTAATTGACTCTTATTGAACCAGAAACTCTGGGATATCTGTTCCTTTTCGATGAATTAGTGGGAAGTATTCCTCCTGGCCAGACTTGAGCTAACCTTGCACAGAGAGTGCAGTCGTTCCCGCAGTGCTTCCCTGGCATTGTGTTCCACAGGGTGGGGAATGCAGATCGGTGTGCCCAGGATTTGTTATTGTTTCTAATAAATGGAGATGATCAACACACATGGGAGAGCTTGAATGCTTCCTCTATTTTATGTACCTTCAATACAGCTTTTGGAGACAAGTAGGGTCAGAGTACACTTCTTATTTTGTGTTACCTGTGATTAATACAGTCCTGATGGGAGCTGAATTTCTTGCAGAAGTGTTGCTATTTAAAAATACATATTTTAGTTTGGGCTTTTTCTGTCTGAGCAGGAGCTGCCATTTAGCAGGAGGGAAACTGCACTTTGTTCAAATGTTTAATGAGGAGCTATCATTTTGCCTGTAATTAAAAATGCCTTCAATCAGGAGTTAACTAGAGTTTGTCCTTGAAAGTACTAACATCTTTCCTTCACAGAATTACCTAAAAAGCAGATGCCTCATACTGAAGTATTTTATCAGTACTACACAGTTCAATTTCTGCTCTGAGTTATTTCAGATTAACCCTTTTTATGTGCTTTAAAAAATATTTTTTACTGGAGTGGGAAGGGCACTGCCATAATTCATACACACCTAATGAAAAATTTAGAAATGCAGTGTTAGGGTTCTTTAGCCAGATCTTCCAAATCTGTGTAGATTTTAAAATAATTGTTTAATTATGTGCCTAAACTACTTGGCAGGTATTTTCTTCTGGTAGTTCTGTGAATTCTCTGAATAGAATTCAAATTCCCTTCCAGAAGGAGAACTAAAAGTGTGTTTCAACCAAAAAGGAAATTCAGCATTTATCACTTTTCTGCTGGTGGGAGACCTTCCTCAGCAGGCCTATGTTAAAAGAAAATATAAAATACTTAGTTTGCCATAGCGTTTCCACTGCTGATACCAAAGTCAGCAAGGCAATAAACTTTTTAACACAATTTGAAGTTTTAGAAAGCAGCCATTCCTTATTCCAGCACTGGACACAGTTGGAGGAGTGATTTTTTTCTCTAATCACTCTAATCATGGGCTCTGTGTGTCGTGAAACTTTACAACAGGTCATTTATTCCATCTGGATCAGACATATTACAATGTATTTCCCAGCGAATACGTAAACACCACTTTCCCTTGAACTAATTTCCATGCCTCTGCTCCTTACTG
The DNA here is from genome assembly GCA_014706295.1 of Lycocorax pyrrhopterus obiensis. Lineage (NCBI taxonomy): Eukaryota > Metazoa > Chordata > Aves > Passeriformes > Paradisaeidae > Lycocorax > Lycocorax pyrrhopterus. Next base: position 5,309,906 of record JACSVZ010000004.1, read on the forward strand.
GAGATCCTTTTGTGATCCTAGAGCTTTGTCTAAAGGGGTCTCTGGTGGTTGTACTCACTGAGAGCCCCCAATATTGTAATGACCTTGCCTTGAACTTCTCTTAGGGTGTGCGCTGGTGTTTCTTGTTACATAACTGCCACAAAACCCAGTCAGGTTCCTCATTATCGGTTTATCCACTGGTTCCAGCTACCTTTAGTATCCTGTGTGTGTTTTATAAGCTTTTATCTAATTGGCTAGTTAGTTGTTACGCTCTATTTTGCAATTTCAAGGGAACAGAACATTTCTATTCTCCATGTTGCCTGTCAAGTCCCCTCTTCTCTTGAGACTGTCTCTTTTAGACAAGTCTCAATACTTCATGTTCCAGCACAAAGAGTTGCAACAACTGTAACATTGAATTAAATTGCTTTCCAAAATCAAAGGAGTATAATTGCAGACTGTCCTGCACTCCCTGGATGGAAAATGTTCTCTTGGCCTTAACTCTTCTTCGTGGTTGTTGCCAAAGTACCCTGAGGGGAGGCATTAATGGTGCTTGGAAATAGGAACCTTTAGGAAGCCACTTATAGACATTGTCTCCACATGTAAAATAGGTCCTATTCCCAGTACCGAAGGTCTGATTTCCTATTTCCCACTGTTGGCCTGCTGACAGATGCAGGGCTTCTCTATGTGATTCTTCTGTGTCCTCAGTTCCATTGGGCCAGTGGAGTTTCTCAGTGGCCCTGCAGCTGGGAGTGGTGTGACACTGACCAGCTCCAGCACCCTAAGTTCTATGGACATTTTGAGTAATGTTAAAGCACAAAAATCCTTTCACGTTGTGACTTCTAACTGTAACAGGGTTACGTTTCTTAAGGGGAAATATTATTAAATCCTGCAAAAACTATAATTTTATTTCTTTGTTCCACTGTACAAACTTCTTTAACTCTCCCTTCACAATTCTGTTATGAGTCAGAGCCCACTGACAGAGTTCTCCCCCCCCCCCCCCCACGCCCCGCCACAGGGTGAACCCTCCAAGGGAACATTGTTCCTCCCAACGATATTTGAGAACATATCCAGATTGCCCCATGAAAACATTCTGTTCCTCTAGGAACAGCTCATTTCCTCTCTCCGTATTTTTATTCCAGTGGAAGGAGACTGGACTCAGAGGAATTTGTGGTATAAGTCTAAATAGTTTTTTGTGGTGGTGAGGGTTGTTGAGTTGGGTCTTTTGGAGGGGTTTTGTTTTGTTGTTGTTTTCATTAACACCACATTGCTTAGTGCATTTTCTGGTGGGACAGTGGTTAAGTTCTGCATTATTCACTAGGCAGGTATTGCATTGGGATAATGCCTGTTGTCGGCTCCCGTTAAACCTAAGTCCCAAAACATCTTTTCATTCCTCTAAATCAAGAAACTGTAACTGTTAAGACAGCGGAGGGTGTGTGAACCTACTGCATTTACTGTGGAGGCTGTTGAGGGGCTCTCTCAAGAGGGAAGATGTGCGCTGTGGATTTACATTCAGGAACAGGATGAAAAGGCCTCGAGTACCTGCTCTCTGAATTATTGCTACAGAATGAAAACTGGAGCCTTCTCTTCTGCTCTGAAGAGTTATTTCCTCTCTCTGTTATGCAGTTGTTGAGAGTTTATTGCATTTAATATTTTTTCTAATACAGCATTTTAGAGGAGTCTCTGGTAATGATGCTTGTTTTCTTTGGTGGCTCAGTCCTTTTGTGTTATCACAGACAGCTCCAGATTTTAAACAATTTTAAACAATTACTGAAAATTTGAGCCCATTTTTAATGGGATTCACCTTAAATTGGACGAAATTAGGACAGTCACTGGAAGGGAAAAGACCTACAACTTCCACAGTGATTGCTGATCTTCCGGGTATGTCAGAGACGGATGCACACTGCTTTTTCCCTTCCAGATTCCCCCCTCCATTTTATTCTGTTCTTTGTATTTCTTGCATTATTGAGATTGAAAAGTGTTAAAATTAAGTTCTTTTAATTGATGACCAATAAAACTTGAATTTAGCTTGGTTATTAATGAATTATTGTAGTTATTTTAATTGGTGATTTGATACACTAAGCTATGTAAAAGGTAATTATTAAAAGTACATCCAGTTCTGGTTCTAAAGCTCAACAAAATAAGCATAATGAGCAAAGCAGTAGTTGGAAATAGTGAAAGCTTTTGTTTCCCTTTCACTTTTATTATCAGATTAATAAATCAAAATGGTAGAGAGGTGTGCACCTGAAACAAGCACCTCAGATATTTCAGGATAAGAATTTCACTTGGCACATTGGTAGCCTGAAATCAATAACCTGACCTTTTAGAGATGAGACATTTCAGTGCTCTCTCCAGTGAGTAAATGTTGAGTGTGAATGTCTTTGCCTTTGGAATGTGGTTCAAACCCAGGCCCCGTGTGGGAAAATCCATTTGTGCACGTAATCCTGGGATCTATGGCAAAGTGATTTGGGGTTGATTTCCTGGTAACTGGATTGTTGTTGTTTTTCCTCAGCGTTTGGCTTCCGTGGGACTGGATGCCAAAAACACAGTGTGTATTTGGGACTGGAAGAGGGGAAAGCTCCTGGCGACAGCTACAGGCCATTCTGACAGGGTAATTGTATGGAAGCTTTCCTGGATTTTGTCTGGGAGCTGCACGGGTGTTTTAAAAATAATTTTTTGATTGTATTAGGTTAATGCAAAGGTGATTTTCATCATTCTACCTGGCTTTTAAAATACTGGACAAGATATTTATTCCTTCTCATTGTGCCAGACCCAGCACAAGGCACTGTTAGTAAGCCTAGAGAGGAAATATGTTGTACCTATGCACTGAGTAGGGTCATCTGTAGCTCTTCATATGAGATGTGAAATGGGAGCTCAATGGCCAAAGATCATCTGGTCTCTTCGTATGTCAAAAAGACAATTTATTCTGAGGGAAAATTTAATTATATCCCTTTCAGTTTTCTTTAAGACAGCTGCCTGTAGAAAAAACTTAATTGGGATAAATATTTCTTTTATATCTGTTAGCTTCAGGTAAAGGATCATAACTTAAATAAAGATGAGAACTGACCAGGTTTGAATTTAGAATGTTATTCAGGATGAGGAAATGTTGTACCAGGTTTAGCATAAGCGAAATACCTGCCTGACATATTTAAGCACATGGATGCATACATTAAAATACATTGCCATGTTCCCAACACAAAAAACATCTTAGTCCTTATTCAAATTTCTCTTTCAGAACTGATTCACTTCCCAGTTTTACACGTGTGGAAGTTTTGCTACTGACCTCAGTAGGTACAAGATCAGATTCTGAATTAGCAGAATTCTCCATGACAGGCAAGAATTACTAAAATCTTAGTCCCAGTAGACTTTCCCACCCAGAAAAAGGAGCTTTTGCACAGAAGAGGGAGTGGAAAGAATGCCTGTGTAAATATTGTTTATTCAATAACATCTTGGAGTTGTGGATGGATTGGCGGTGTGGAGTCAGGGATGAAGTGTGTTGACAGAACTATGTGAGGAACCCTCCATGTTTGCCTTGACCTTTGATTACAGAGAGTTCCAAATTTACCTGAAGGGTGTTCTTTCACTTGTAGTAATATGTTTCAACAGAAATTATAGCTAAGCACTGGTAAAAGCAAGCTGAACCTAGATGCCATTACTGTATAGGTTAAAATATCAGCTTAATGTATTTCTTAACAGATATTTGATATTTCCTGGGATCAATATCAGCCAAACAGAATTGTCAGCTGTGGAGTAAAACACATAAAGGTAAAGAGCTTTCATTATTTACTTGGAAAAAGTACTTGCACAAAAAAATCTGTGTTCTTACCTGATGAGCACTTGAAATATAGGACAGTTTATATTTTTCTTTCTTTACGCTATGAACATTTTGCAAAGTGTTTTGTTTGAAGCCGGTTCAGACATTCAGCGGTGCCTGAGCTACAGATTCCCTGAACAAGAAAGTCAGGAAGATCCTTTGGTGTAATTTTCATCATTATATACTACAATTTTGGGTCTACTGCCCTCTCCATTCCACCCTAATGGTCTCAGCCTTAATGGTTTCCCTCATCCAGCATCACAAAGGGTCACTGAGCAGCTGTAGGAGGAACAAAAATACAAAGTGTGAACAGAATGACCTGCTCTTGGGCTTCTCATGGAACACCACTGAGAAGTGTGCAGGGCCTGCAGAGAGAAAACTCTGGTGCCCCACTATTTGCTCCCTCTAAGTCACCCCTTATGGAAGTGTTTTAAATGTAAACCTAATATATATTAGATTATTAGGATAAAACATTCTCATGCCTGTGGAAAGCTTAGAAACAAATCCTTGTTTGCCAATATACCCTTCAGGTTTCTGTTTTTCTCCTGTCTCCTCAAAAACATTCCTAACAGATGGCAATTATTTCACATGACTGGGGTGGGAAGAGCTTTAACTAGAAGTTTAGGAAACCAGTTAATATCTCTAGTTCTGGTTCCTGAGAAGCTCATGCCCTTAAACCACCACTGCTTTCAACTGTGGGTGGTTTTGGCAGCAGTGATACCATCTGTTGTGTTCCACAAGCTGTTTTCCAAAACCTGTCTTTGTTTGGCACCTGTCTTCTGTTTAAAATGGCCATAATCACCCTGAACACAGAGAATACCAGGCACTGTAAATACAGAGATAAAGGAATGCCAAAAAATAGGAAAAATGCAGCATGGAGGGGAAATGACTCCGTGTTCCCCTCCAGTGGTGCTCCAGCAGCAGCCTGAACTTGCTGTTCAGTACAAAGTGGTGGGAATGTGATAATAACAGTTCTAAAGGAATAGTATCACTGTGAGAATTGGGACTAATGCTTGGGAATTGTGCTGTTTATGCCTTTAGCAATTCAATTCTGCTGGCTCATTTGGCTGAGCAGGGATTAGAAGCTGAGGTAAAGCCCAGGAGCTAAGGAATCTCACACTGAGCTCAGGATCCTCCCTCCACCGTTCTAACACTGCTGCCTGCTCTCCCACCCTTCCTCAGCTGCCCAGAAGGGAGGAGAGTTTAGGTTTTCCTCACAGAACGAGAGCTATGGGGGCAGTATTCCCTCCACCTTCTAAATTGGCTGATGTTAAGAGGCAAAGGGAAAATTTAATTGAATTAACAACAGAGAAGGAGCTGAAATAAAAAAACCTTGATTCAAGGATTTTCTGGAATAAAGAATTTTAGAAAAATACCTAAAAATTTGGCTGTAGGCAAATGAAGTGGGAATAGATGGGCGTGATAAATCCATGTCAGACACATCGTTGTTCCTGTCCAGTCTCTGCCTGTGTCTGTCCAGTGTCTATTGGATGGAAGACAGGGGTGGCTCCACTGACAGACTATGCTGTGCTGCACCCCAGAGATTTGCTGTTCTGTGTCTGCACATGTCTAGAACGTCCTGGTGCTGACACGACTGGAGATTTCAGCAGTTCTCTTGCCATCTCTCATTGATATTTTCTTTATTCTGCCTTCCCCAGAAGGTCTAGTCCTTGAGGGGCAACTGAGTACACAAACTGTCCTCTCTGCTTGTTTACTTAAATCAAAAAAAGCTCTCTTATTCAAAAACAAATCATCTGATATTTCTAGCTCTCCTCCAAAGACAACCTTCTGAGACAAACTTTCTGTTTTCTTCACTTTTTTTCTGCTCCCCAGTCAGTCTTAGATTCCTCTTTGCAGAATGTTAATGACTTCTGTGTGGCAGCTGAGCAAGTCCCCGTTCCACACTTGGGAACCTGTTACTCTGGGAGTCAGGGAGTTGTCTCATGTATGAGCGTTTGCCGTCCCTGTGGAACAGATGGTTTCTCAGTAACTGTGACTATATTTGAGGGACAGAACTCTTTCAGTGCACTGGGGAAGGGCAGAAATGTCTGCTCCAGCATGCAGGTGGTGTAAGATAAAGTATTTTATCACTTCAGTGCTGTAGCTGTGTTTTGCAGACAAGAAAAATGGGATTTTCTTGGTTTAAAAAACATGCACTTGTCTGGACAGCGTTTCTGAGCAAAACCTGATAAAGGACAGTGAGAGACTGAGAAGGGGCAGTGTGGCAGTAGTGAGGCAGCGTTGAACCTCACCTCCTTAAGCAGTTTGATCATTTGGTTTGGGTTTAGATGTACTACATTTGCCTGGATCTTTCCTTGGTAAATGGGCAGGCTTTGGAGTAGTGGGTGTTCTGATAGCACTAAAGGAATCGCTTCAGTGCCTGCCCAGACACTGCTCTGTCAGGATGTGTGTCTGAGATCTGCACACTAATGTGAAAAACCAGAAATTCTGCAGAAACTTCTCCTGCTCTGCCATTTACCTTTCACAGTTTTGGACATTGTGTGGAAATGCCCTGACAGCAAAGAGAGGAATATTCGGTAAAACAGGAGATCTCCAAACAATTCTGTGTTTAGCCTGTGCTAAAGAAGACATCACCTACTCTGGGGCTTTAAATGGAGACATCTATGTTTGGAAAGGGCTCAACTTGGTCCGCACAATTCAAGGAGCGCACAGTGTAAGTGGTGTTTTCATGTCTGTTTGATAAGGAACTGTTCATTGAATTGAAAAACTTCCTGAAGGCTTAGCTACAAAGATTTCCTTCCATTTCGGGTCAGAAGGATGTCTGAGGCTGTTCAGCAATTAAGAACTTAGATGCAATGTTGTACATGTTGCCAACAGATGCTGAGCTGATAGTGCCAGAACTGTTGATATTTATAGCCTCCATCTAACCAAATAAACCAAACGTCAAGTGAAGTCTCTGAAGTTTCACAGATTGAGTAGCTTTGGTTATTATCGATTTACTTAAAAATAATTGGTAAACAGATTATCTGGGCTTAAATAGAATTTTACCACTAAAATTCCCAATGCTGGAGTCTGACTCTTCAGAAGAGCTTCAGCGTGGAGCAAACCTGTCGAATCTGTGAGTTTGCATTCCAGCCGTACTCCAGAGACAGTTTACTCCGATTGCCTTCTTAACACACACCCACAAACCACCACCCCCAGTCTGGAGCTCTCATGATTACAGAGTGAAACGGGGATGAACAGTGTTGTGTTAGATTTCTAACCACTCTAATATAATTAATTTGCCTCTGTTGTTGCTGCAATAAAGACACAGTAGGACTTCCTTGTCTTATTTCAGATGTATTTGAGAACTCTCCTATTTGGAATGTGACTATGCGTAATGGCATTCCAGTGTGGGGTTTTTGGAATGAAAGGGAGCAAGACAATTTTCTTTAGGAGAGTGATATGACTTCTAACACTTGTCACTATAGTTTTGTTCTAGGAAGAGCACTGCAAAAATAACATGGTTTTTTCTGACCTCCCCAGACTGGTTATGGTGATGGATCATTAGGATTCAAAGGAGGTCTAGGTGTTTAGCAGAGTGCTGGTTATTTGTAGAAGTAATCCGTAATTTATGAAAGCAAAGAGACTGGAGTCAGTGGGACATCTTACCTGAGGAACTACTGTGAAACTGCAGCTGCAATAACACAGGAATGCCTTTGGCAAGCAATAACCCCCTGTAGTATATTAGCAGAATTCTGTTTGCAGAAATTTATTTTGATTCATTAGAATGATTAAATACACTCACTCTATATACAATGTGATAAATTATGGAGTTTGCTGTGGCTAATATGCAATCTCTTGCCCGATTTCTAATCTCTGTGTAATTAATAATTAGAAATATTAATCTATTAAGGCATCGCACAAGGCCACTTTGAAAATGGAGATCTCTCCGTTGTATTTATCTCCATGCAGTTCAACCTATCTCTTAACCAAGGTTTTCCTGATAAAATACTGACTCAGCAGGCATTCCTTGAGCTATTCCGAGGTAGTTCAGCACAGTCATTAATCATGAGGCATTTTCAAAACAAAGGAGAAATTCAAACTGTAATAAAAACTTGTTTTCAACAAAGAGAATGAATTGGCACTCTTTTCAGTTCCTGTCAGATTCCAAATGATGTCTGAACTGAATTCATGAAAGAATGTCTCAGTCACCTCTGCTCCTGTAAGAATGTTTGTATTCCTTGTTTGCTTGGTTTTGTTTATCCCGGGTAACTCTTTATTTTAAGTGCTCCATTAGTTATTCAATTGTCCTTGTCATGATATTAACAAACCCAGATTTGAAGTTCTGCAGATAGGCTGTATCACTGCTATTGGCACAAAAGTTTCTACATAAACCACTCAAGTGGAGCACTTGAAATAAAAGCTGTGTTTGCTGGTTTGCTTTCTGGATGGGCAACACTTTTGTGCCCAGCAGTTTCTGGCCTTTAACAAGAGTCTGTTTGAAAATGTTTGCTTTGTGTGTTTAAATTTGTTGTAAAGACCTTTAAAACTTGGGATGCTGTTGGTTGACAGGCTGGAATTTTTAGTATGTATGCTTGTGAGGAAGGCTTTGCCACTGGAGGGAGAGATGGCTGCATTCGGTTGTGGGACACCGAGTTCAAACCAATTACTAAAATTGATCTCAGGGAGACTGAACAAGGATACAAAGGTAATGAGTTATTCTTTTAATGGTTTTTCACACGTCTGGATAATGGATTGTGACAGCATTTAATGTGAAGTATAAACGTCTCTGCATACTGCTGATTTTTTTACTTAATGACTGTATTTATTTTTGGATCTGTGTTCCCTTCCCTCTCTGACAATTCTGTAACCTGTGGAGTGTTCCGTGGTTCATGGTATAAACACAGGGATGCAATCCCTGCTCCCCACCATGCAAATGCAAGAAGATAAGTGAGAACTAATTAAACACCTTAAGATGGGAGAATGAAGTTAGCCAGTCCTTAATTAATTAATTACTTGCAATTCATTTAACTAATTGAGATTTCTGGAACCCAATACTCCGAGGTGCTGACCATCTGAACACTCCACTTATGCATTTGGAATGGTAGCACTTGGCAGATTTGTTAGAGAGAATGTTATTAAATTAGTGATAATTACATTTGTTGAATCTAATCCTGCTTCCTGTGAAGCAGGATTTTATTTTATGATTTGAATCACTTACAATCTCATAGATCACAATGCATGCTTTATCAAGGATGTAGTGTTCACTCATGGAATTTGGCCCTCAAGAAGTTGTCCAAGACACTCAAGCAGCAGTCCCTGTGCTCTGCACTCCTGGCTTTATGTAGTTTTTTGCAGCTTGAATCATAATGTTTAACATGAATTTCTAGAAAACAAATTTCTAGCAACAAATAACCAAAAAGCAAGGATCTGGGCAAGTGAAAACTGCCTTGGAAGCTAATCCCAACCTCTGGAAGTGGGATTTCATTTTCAGTTGTCATTGGCACTGATTAATGTAAGCACATCTGTAGCCTTGAGCAGTGGTGGAGCCTTAATGCTTACCTGGGACCTTCTGTCCCTCCTTTCCAGTTCTTTTTCCTTAGCATGCAAAGTCATTGGCTGTCAAACAAACCCTGAGAGCAGATAATCTTTCTTCATGTGCAGTATGTTCACAGAGAACATTGCCTTTCCCACATCCAAAGGTGTGCTTTGTAATCCAAAATGTAACAATGTCCATCTTCCACTGAATTCCAATCGGAATTCCATTCCTTGTGTGGTCATAGGTGTCTATTAAGAAGATGGCAGTCAGAACTTCAGTATGAATTTAGCTAAGTCATAAAATGGCATTATAAAAATTAAAAGCTGCTGGAAGTGGACAAGAAAATAAATGAAGATTAATTTAACCTTCTCAGGAGATGAGAATATTTTATTTATGTGACCAGTAGTTGGTTGCATTATGTATTTGGTTCCAAAAAATATGTGAAAATTATGCTGTGGGTGACCTTGACTACATGACAAATGGATTTTTTTATTCATTCACGTCTCACAGCATCTAGACCCATTATCCGAACTTTTTTTCATGTACTGGAACAGAAAATACAAACCCTGCAAGCAGCTGACCGGAGTGCGCTACCAAATTGCTCAGCCTGCTGAGAGGGTGTTTTTAAGCTCATGATCAGTAAAACTCCATCTCCAAAGCTAGGATCAGATTTGTGGAATATGATCAAGCTCTCTAAAAGTTATACAAAGCAAAATTCTGTTGGTTTGGGTTTTGGGAGGAGGGATGCCTTTTCTTTTTTTATTTTTTGTTTCAATAATCCATTTTGATTTAAGTGGATAAGGGTGATAGCATGGGCACAAACTATTTAAATTCACTGTTAGAATTTTATTTGAATGTGCAGAAAAGTAAAGTACTGAAAAAAGGGATAAACCAGCTTCAGTCACAGCAACCTCTTGGGTAATATAAAGTTTAGATCTTTAAATCCTGTGAAATGGAGCTGGTTTTTAAATTCCCAAGGTATGCAGGAAGCATGTTTTCTCAGGATTGAGCTTTCTCTTTGTGTGTCGAATGGAGAAAATCTGACAGAACTGCTTTGAGCTTTGAATCAGCTGGGATGTTCTGTGTGACCCCGGTGCCAAACACGGCAGCTGGGAATGACCTCTGGAATTCTCAGCGGTGCTGCTGTGCCATCCCCTGGCACGGCTGGCACTAAGGGCAGCTCCCGGTGTGCCCCCCAGGCCTGTCCATCCGCAGCGTGTGCTGGAAAGCCGACAGACTCCTGGCCGGGACGCAGGACAGCGAGATCTTCGAGGTGCTTGTGAGGGAGAGGGACAAGCCCATGCTGATCATGCAGGGCCACTGTGAGGGGGAGCTCTGGGCGCTGGCAGTGCATCCCAAGAAGCCTTTGGCAGTCACCGGCAGCGACGATCGATCCGTGCGGTAAGGCTGGATCTGGTTTGGTGACTTTATTACTTCACGTGCACATTAATTTGTGATGGATTGACTTACTAGCCTTGTGTTAAGGCTCTGTTAAGACAACATTTCCCCCCCGTGTTTTTCTTAGCAGCTTTGCTTTTTCTCTTCAGTTTTCACATTTGGGGGCCACACATCGTGTAAAAGTAATCAGAATTTATGTTCAAAACATGCTGGATTTATATGTTCTGCTTGAAGTACTGATTTATTCCTGTTGTGTACAAGTGATCTAAATGGAGAGTGGCCACCTTGTACTTCTCTTCTGGTAATAACAAGCAACAGGCCTAAAGCCTAAATACCTTTGTCCAGTGTTTTACTCAGAAGGTGTCTGCCTCAGCCTTGAGTGTTTAGGAAATCTGATCTAAAACCAATTCCGTTAAAATGCCAGAAAATGAGTTTAATGAAAATGCACTGGTGTCACAAGGGGCAGCAGAGGGGCAGACACTGATCACTTCTCTCTGTGACCGGTGACAAGACCCAAGGGAACGGCTGGAGCTCAGGGAAGGTTTGGGATGGAGATCAGGGGAAGGCTCTTCCCCCAGAGGGTGGTGGGGCACTGAACAGGCTCCCCAGGGAATGGTCACGGCCTTGAGGCTGCCAGAGTTCCAGGAGTGTTTGGACAACTCTCCCAGGGATGCACAGAGTGGGGTTGTTGGGGTTTTTGTGCAGGGCCAGGAGCTGGACTCGATCCTGATGGGTCCCTTCCAACTCAGCATATTCTGTGATTCTGTGTTTAGTTGTAGCACTTGTGCTTTGAGGCTTTGTAGCAGAGATTTTAAATTTTGTCCACGTATTTGTGGACGTTGTCACAAAGTGAAAGATGTTCCTTTTTCTTGTCCCTATTAAAATTTGGCAAATTGATAAGCTTCTGGGGGGAAAAAAGGCATTTTATTGTGCTTAGTCAGACTTGGCTGTAGAGTTTGGAGGTCCAGCTCACATTCTCCCTGAGTCCACACCCACAGAGCTGCTGTGTGTTCTCACCTAAGCATGAGCTCTGCCCAGTGGAACTCATTATTTACCTGTGATTAAAGAGGTGGAGATTTTCCTGAGTGCCAAAGCTACTGGAGAGATTTTGGGGAGACCTGGCTTTATTTTGGCAGTCTCACAAGTCCTACCTTCAGTGGTGGTTCCACCCTTGCAGCACAGCACAGGCCTGGGTTGGTTTTCCCCTGATGTCCTGCTTGGTGGTTTCTCCTAACTCTGCTATCCTGATTTCTAGCTCCTCCATCAGTTTTTTTTCCAAACCCATTTCACTGCTTTTTGTCTTATACAGATGATTTGATTGCATATTTATAAATCTACCCCAGGCAGTTACCAAAGAGATTTGCAGTTTTTAGGGACTACTAGACAACTTATTTTGGAAACATAGATGTGGATGTTACCCTTTGGCCCTATTTCAATGGGAAAAATCCATCTCCTACCATGCACCCATCTTCTGATTAATGCTCCTTCAGATTGCACATTATGATTCACCTCTGCCTTGAGGCTTGCTGCTCAGCTGGAATTTCTTTTTTTCTTCCCTTTCAATCTTTTCACTTGTACTGGTTTCCTATCCCTACCATCCCTCATCTCTTTCTAACCCCAATTAAAATCCAAGTGTGAAACCAACAGAACTGCCAGTTGTTCTCTACAGTCCTGTTTTCTCCCTGCTTCCTACAGGAGGATTATTTCTTTCTGTTTATGCAGTGCATGAATGGTCTCTTCTGCTGGGGTTTGCCTGCCCAGTGTTACAGGTGGGCACAAGTGTCCTGTCAGGATGCAGGTCAGTTCTGGAGAAGGGCTGCAAAGCTGGGATTAGCATTGCACTGCCCTCAAGCCAATAAGCCCCACTAAGATGGGATTTCTTGTCTTGGGCTCATCTCTTGGTGAGCAGAGTAATTCAGCTCCTGGAGCTGGGGAGGGTGCTGCTGACTCAGAGCCTGACGCAGCTCGTGCCCCTCCAGGAAGCACTGCAGGATCTGTGTGCACATCAAACCTTGATCAGTGCTGCTCTTATCATTCTTATCACTGTTGGAGCAGTTATGATATCCCTGATGCCTTTGGACGTGCCATTCTCTAAAGTGTGCAGGAATTTTACTGCTCTACATCGCACATCTTTGAGCTGTTTGGGCACTGGAGAGTGTGGGATTTGAATCCTAGTGGGATTTTTTTATAGATTATGGCTTTGTGTGAGGAATTCCAGTGAAATGTAGAAATACTTCTATTAAGATAAAAAAGTATGCAAAAGGATTTTCCTACAATTTTTCTGTGACACTACAATTGCATCAACAGGGATGTTTCTGTATTGCCCTTCACTGGGTAATCTTTCTTAGTATTTGATTATCACACTATTTTGCAAAGAGTGGGTATATAATATAAATCTAAATTGGTTTAGAAATGAAAGTATTTAGTGAGTCAGATGATATTCTTGTGTCTGCGATGTCTAAATGAAAAGAGGAGTTACTGTATTTTTCCCTAGCCCAGCTGAGAGAAGGCTCTAGCCAAATATAGGTTTCCTACATTTTAAATTTCCAAAGCAAAGCATCTCAGCTAGGAAAGCTGCCTGCTCCCTGTCTTTTACCACAGGAACAGGGTAAAATTACCATTCTCTGAAGGCATAGGGAATTATTTATTGCATTTACTAAACAGACTGTCATGTATTGCAATTAGGCTTCTGGAGTATTGGACAAACTGATTTATGTGGAAGTAACATTTTGGAGCAGCAATTGTATCCTGGTGTTTCCTCCAAAATCTTTCCAAAGCCTTCCTGGTTCACTCCTTGTTGTATTGGGCTCACAGCTTCTGCTTTGTGAGGCCGCAAGATTCTTGATCCTGCTTCTGGTTTGTCTTTGAAACCAGTTTTAACATCCCACATCTGTTTATTTTCCACCTTCTTTTCAGGTTCCATCCAAGTTGTGTTTCTACTGCTTATTCTCCTTTGGAGCCTCCTGTGCTCCCAGTGCCTCCCAGCTCCCTGTGCAGAGCAGAGCTCAGTAGCACCCACGCTCTTTGTGCCAGTGTCTTCAGTGGAAACAGGAATTGTTACTGTTCCAAAGCTTGTGCTGCAACTCTCAGCGGTGTCTCCCATCCAGCCTGAGCATTCCTTTTGTCCAGCTTTGCTCTACAGCTTGGTCCAGTGTCATGTTACAGTTCTTGCACAAATTGTCCTTTTGTCCAGTTTAGCACATAATCTTGTCTGCTGGTTCATAATTCACGTATTTTACTGAAGATTTTACCAATACATTGCATTTATGACTGTCCTCAAAATAAAAATAGACGGGTATTGCTGGCTTAATTTCTCTACCCTGAGAGAGGTCTTTTATGCAATTTTTCCCATTCTTTTAACTGTTCTTTAAATTTCTAAGTTTTGCCAGCTACTGAGATCTGATTAACCAGCCTAGAGTGATCTGGGAAGCTCCCTCCATTCCTTCAGAAAAATATAGGGGCATTATTTGCCTTTATCTCAGGACATAATTTACTGGTTGATTCTTTTTAACTGCACTGCTGTAAATGAGGGAATCAATATGCAGTTTTGTCTCCTAGCTCGTTCAGAGTTAGGACAAGAAGATCTTCCCTATGGTTGGAACGTTGATGTTCCCTGAGTGTTGCTTTCAGTGAAAATTTCACTCAGAGCTGCATTGACCCTTTCTGTCTACAGAAGCTGCATTTTTTCTTATTCCTTTTGGGGAATTCTATCAGATAAGTCTGGAAATGGCACCAAATGATGATGTAATTGAGCTTCACTCTGTTTTCTTCTACCACGTTATGTGTTCAGGTTAAAAGAGACTCAGTCCTTTCCACAACAATATTAATGCAAGGGGTGTGTGCGCAAGTGATTTTACTGAGTTAGACCTTTGGGGTTCCTCTTGATGACACCCAAATCCTGGGCAGTCAGGAAAAGCCCCCTCCTGCTCTCCCTTCCCTTTGGGGCAGGTTGTGGAGCCTTGCTGACCATGCCTTGATCGCTCGCTGCAATATGGAAGAGGCTGTGCGGAGCGTGTCCTTCAGTCCTGACGGATCCCAGCTGGCACTTGGGATGAAGGATGGCTCCTTCATTGTCCTCAGAGTAAGGTAAGGTGAGAAAACCACTGGGTATTTTATCAGAAAAAAGAAATAATAATTGCAGATGCATCCATATAATTTCTAAGAGGTGGTAGTTTGGCAATGAGGAGAAAATCCATGCTTTATTTAATTTCAAAATGTTAGCTCTTAGTAATAATGTTGATAAAACTTAAGGTTTTCAAGTTTGGCTCTTTTCCTGTGGTCTGAAATTATACAGGTCTTTAGTGAGAAGAAATATGCATAACAGAGAGAACAGTTTTGAGAGGGATCTCCTTGACTGCATGATTTATTTCCTGTCATACACATACCAGGCAAAATAATTGGTGATCAAAAGACATTTTTAAGTACTTTCAAGGTGTACCTGAATTCTACTTTTTGTGTTAGAGGAAAGCCTTTTTTTGCATGGCTGCATCTTAGGCATTTTCTGTCTGGAATGCTGTTACGGAGAGCGCACAAAAGCAGGTACAATGTTAAATTTGCCGATGAGTGAAATAGCCAGATCCCCAGTGTGATTTCAAAACACAAAACATGTTTTAATTGACACTTGGAAGAGTTTACCCCCTCCTGGCCATTACTCCATATGTTTGCCAAGCATATACTTAAAATACTTGGAACTCCTAGCTGATAGGAGGGAAAAGCCTAGGAAAACCCCTGTAATGCTCTGCTTTAATGACTTTAACAGAACTTAAGCGAGCTGTTCGTATTAATTTAAAAGTCTTCCCAATGACTGCAATTTTTCTAAAGAAGTTAATCTTCTTTGTCTCCCAGTAATCTCGTCCTTGCTAATTTGTCTGATTCCTCCTAGAAATCTCTGTCTTGGGTTAGGAATGCTTCTCCTTTCAGAACTTTGCTTTTAAAAGTACTGTGCGTCAGGATTTAAAAGATACACTTACAAAATGTATCTAAATAAATTTGGGTTGGATGCTACTAGCAATACTTCATTAGACCAGGTGGAGAGAATGAAGAGTGTTGTGGGCAGGCAGTGTGGTTTCTATGTGTTGCTTTAGAAGATGCTTAGAACCAATGGAAGCAGTAGGAAGTTATCCACCAAAAAAGAAGGAAGCAATGGGAAGTTATTCGCAAAAAAACCCAGTGTTTTTAAAGTGAAATCTGATTTTTATTGTACAAATTATTCAGTGCATTTGTCTTCTTACCTGTGGATTCAAGTTCCTGTTTCCAGTTGCCATTCTCACCTCTGGCTCCTGCAGGGACATGACCGAGGTGGTTCACATCAAGGACCGCAAGGAGGTGATCCATGAGATGAAGTTTTCCCCGGATGGCTCCTACCTGGCCGTGGGCTCCAATGACGGGCCCGTGGACATCTACGCCGTTGCCCAGAGATACAAAAAAATCGGGGAATGCAACAAATCCTCCAGTTTCATCACTCACATCGACTGGTCTGTGGACAGCAAGTTCCTGCAGACCAACGATGGTGCTGGAGAGAGGCTCTTCTACAAGATGCCCTGTAAGTTTACAAGGGGCTTGTGTTATGAACAATTAAATTTTGGTTTTGTCTTGAAGAAAACACCACAAATAAGATATAAATATTACAGCTGCAAGTGGAGTTTCCTGGCTGGAACTTAGAGAAATACCCACTGCTTGTTTTTAAATCAGTATTCACTGAATATCCTCAGCTTTAAGGAAAAGCTGTCTCTACCGTGTAAATTATGTATTTTTTTCATAGCAACTTTTACAGGTTGACTCACTCTCAGGTACCTACCAAAGCCCCTCTGACCCTCTTGTGCTTGCTTCAAATGATGAATGATTCCTGTTAGTGATCAGAATGTTTTTAAGAATGTAACTAAAAATAGGAGAACTATTTGGGTCAGCTCAAATTGCTGAGGTTCTCAATGTTAAAGCTTGTTAGTAGAAACAACACTGGTTGACTTATTCTCACTCTTATTTGAGAATGCTCTCTAATATTTAGAGGAAACTGTTGCAGAAGAGAGCTTTAGAAATAAAATTTTGAGTTCTTTTGAGCTAGTTTGGTAGCCTTCAATCAACTCTAAAACAGCCCTGTAAGTAAAAAGTACCACAGAATGGCTGACTGACCAAGTACTCACATTTCAGGGACTTGAAATAATGTGGACGAAAAACTCCTACTAGCACATGAGCATGATTTAAAAATTTGTATTATTAACCTAGTACTTGAAAGTGTTCTAGGAACTCATGCTATTCACAGTACTTTCTACTGAAGGCATTTCTTTGGTAGAAGTGATTTGGAATTATGAAGTTTTTCCACTTTTGTATGTTTTTAGCATGCTAATTCTAATTAGCATGCTAATTGTCATTAGTATTCTAATTATTTCTAATGCAGCTGCTTTAGAACTCATCAGATGTGTGATGTCCTCAAACACCACAAATAAGAGATTATAGTAAATTAAAGAAGATTGTGACTCTTCTTAATTGAGGTTAAAAATTAATCACAACTAGAATACAGATAAACATGATGAAAAGAAACAGTTTCTTAAAAGCAAATTATGAAATTGGTTATTCACCTGCACATTTTCAGCTGGGAAGCATCTAACGAGCAAAGATGAGATCAAAGGAATTCACTGGGCCTCGTGGACTTGTGTGATAGGATCTGAAGTGAGTGGAATTTGGCCAAAATACACAAACATTACAGATGTCAACTCTGTGGATGGGAATTACAACAGCTCCGTGCTGGTGACTGGCGATGACTTTGGGCTGGTGAAATTATTCAGGTTTCCATGCCTAAAGAAAGGTAAGATGGAATTTTGTATGGCTGAAAAATGCAATATTTACCTCACCACTGTATCAGTGTATTTTCTAATGGTGGCTTTTCATTCTGGTGTATAATTCAAATTAGTGTGCCTAGTTCCTGTGAGTATTAATGGATATAGAGACCAGACTTTAACCCTCTCTGTGAAGTTGTTTTCAGAAGTGCAGAGCATGTGTGGCTGCCTCCTCAGGATTTGAGCTCCACCAAGCATAAAGCCAACAATCCAAATCAAACAACTTTTTGCCTTTCTGTGAGCTTCAGTGTTTAATTTGATATCACATCTCAGTGTATTCTCAAAATCGGTGTTCTTAGGAAATATGTAATGCATGGGTCGAGTTCACACTGGCACTCATGGCCAGAAAGGTGAAAATTAAACCTTGTGTGTGTCTGGTACTTCTTGCCAAGATTGAAGTACTTTTCTGACAACTGAAGATACTGTCCATATTATTTTATGACACTTATCTTTATATTATAATTGCTTTTGTATTAGAATATCAAAGGAGGCATTTGAGTATTTTTTGGTTTTCAGATTTCACAAGTGTGTGTTTCTATTAGGAGCCTAACTTCATAAGTTACAAGGTTATTTTTTTTTTCCCCTTACATACCAACAGTTCTCTTCTTGTTTTCAGGAGCTAAATTCAGGAAATATATTGGCCACTCAGCCCATGTCACCAATGTGCGCTGGTCCCATGATTTCCAGTGGGTTTTGAGCACAGGAGGTGCTGATCACTCTGTTTTTCAGTGGAGATTTGTTCCAGAAGGGATAACCAATGGCATCCTGGGAGCCTCTCCTCAAGGTAAACATCATCTCTACTCTAGTATTTATTAAATATCAACAGAGAGTGCAGCACTGCTGGAAGAGCTTTTATTGAATTAACAGGAAAAAAATTTTATAGTTCTTTGGAATTACATATGCTCAGCATTTTGGGGACATTGGAGTTCTCAAAGATGAGCCTTGGTTTAGGGCACATTAAAAGCTGCTGCAGCCTGCAATATTTGTGTTTGGGAATAAGCAGCATTCCTCAAAGTGTGTGAAAGAAGACATTTAGAGGGACTGGACAATTAAATTTTCAACCTTAGCCGTCTAACTTGCGTTCAGAAGTCACACTACACGTGTTTAATTGCTTAATTTTATTTTTCAATGCAATCTTATATATCTCACAACAAATATCTCATATTTATGCAATAGCTGTACTTCAGATATTCTTCTTGTTCTATTTGTGATCCTTGTAATACCCTGCCAAAGCCATATGAACTGTATCATGGTGGTTGCTAAAACCTGGATTCCCTGCAGCAAAAGGGCAAAATTTCACTCTGTACATGCACAATTTGGGAAGATATCTACATTACAGCAAATATTTTAAGCACAAAGAGTGATCAGTGGAAGCTTTCATTTGCCATTTCTGTGTGTCTGCACTCCAGAGCCTGTTAAGAAAGCAGAATTCTCTGATGCTGGAACTGTACCAGTAACTCTTCAGTGATTTTGCTTCTTTCTGCCACCTTCCTGCTCCGGGCAGGGAAACAGGAGAGACAGAAATGAAGCCTGACACATTCAGTCAGCCCCCGTGACTTTTACAAGCTGCTTGAGCTTCGAAAGTTCTTGAATACTGCTTTGCCCATAGTCTAAATGATATAAAAAAGTCACAATTTTCTTGTGATTCCACGTGTTCAATATATTGATTTTTTTTTTTTTTTTTTAAGCAGAGGGTGGTGTTGATTCCTACAGTGAGGAATCGGATTCAGATTTATCTGATGTGCCAGAGTTGGATTCTGACATTGAGCAGGAAGCTCAAATCAACTATGATCGCCAGGTGAGTGTGAAATAACACACACTGCCAATTACCTGGCAAGTTCCCATCACCATTCGGCAAAGAGAAGAAGTTTACTGCTGACTCATAGACTGCTCTCAGTTACTGTGGTGGTATTCAACTGATTATGCAACCAATATACATAAACCCTTGACCTGGAGATGAGAATTTGAAACAGTTTGGAGAAAATAATTTAAAAGTGGTTTTTGGGGAGTTGGAACTAGGTGATCTTTAAGGTCCCTTCCAACCCAAACCACTCTGTGATCTTGGTTCTATTTACAAGTCACTTGAACCTGATTCCAGGAGTGTTGTCATTGTGAATTGAGTGTTGCTTGGCCCCTTGTCCAATGACCTCTAGCTGCAATGGGGAAAGGTCAGAAATTCCTTAGAGCAGGACTGGGGTCTTGTACTAAGGGGGAAAATCACAGAATAAGTTGGTTCATGTTGATTTAAGGGATTTAATGGCTGACATGGGGCTGCTTTCTGGAATGTGGGAAGTTCACCTCTAACAATCCAGGCTTTAGCCAAGGGCATCCTTTTTCTTTTCACCTCACTTTCTAGACAACAATAAATTGCGTAGGTCCTTCTGCCAACAGCTTCTTTCACCTGTTTATGACAGAGATCAATCATGATTGGCGAATGAAACAGAGATTTTGTCAAATTCTCTCTCTCCCCTCTCTTTTACTCCCGAGTTTCACCAGAATGCTGGTCCCATCTCCTCCTCCTCTCCTCCTCCTCCTGATTTTCCATCTGTATTCAAATCAGTCATCATCCTCCTCCACACTGCCTGTGTGTCAAAAAGGACGTCTGGGTTTAAAAACTACGAGCAACAATATCGTTGTAGGCAGTTAAACAGCAATATTCCAGGCAGGTTAATGCATGGAAAACCAGAAGCAACTTTAAATAGCATCTCATATAGGAAGTGTGAGACAGCCCCAAGCAGAAGCTGCACTTGGCATTTTGTTAAAGGAAATAATTGACAAAGGCACAGGGAAATAAAACCATTAATCTTATTTTGAGGATTGGGGTTTGTTTTTTTTTTTCTTTTTTATGTTATGTCTGAAGCAGCAGAGAAGATTCTACATTTTGAGATGCACCAAAAAGTGATGCCGCAGTATTCTGTTTCACCAAGTTTGTTTGTTTCTTTTCCTTTCTTCCAAAAATCCAGTGTTGCGTCTTGGAAGTCAGGTAGACTTCTGTGGGAGTGGCAATTTCATTGTCCATTTGTCCAAGAAATGTAGGCACAGAAAACAAACACTAAAGCTGCGTTTCAGCATAGTAATGGATTTTATTTGGGGCCACAGCTCTGAGGATGCTTGAAACACCTTTAGTGGCTCCACAGAGTTGTAGCACTCCTGTAATGTTTAAATGGAAAGTATTTTGTGTGTTTATAGAGCTGTAATTGTACTTTGGGATGCTGGACATGTTGGCAGATCACTGAAGTGGTTTTGATTCCTGTGTATGTCACCATAATCCCTAGACAGAATCAGCTCTTCATGCTCAGCTTTGAGCATGAACACTGAAGCACATATAAAGTTAAAAAACACCTAGAGACTTCCAGTCAACATTTACATTCCTTTTCACTAAGTGACACTGGAATCTTCTAGAAAAAACAGACCCTGCTGCTGCTATTCCAGATTGCTGTTCTGGGCCACTCAGGTCAGGGAATTCGTTGTCCAGAAAACGTTTATTGTCGTCTGAAGGCTGGGAACAATAGTGCCTGACTCTGCATTGGAACCACTGAACATCACATTAGCATATATTTAATTTCATGCTTAAGGTCACTTTCACTCACATATACAAATATTTAGAAAACCAGAGACGTGCAGTTAACTGTAACACTTCTTCTTTAGGTTTACAAAGAAGACCTACCTCAGCTGAAACAGCAAAGTAAAGAGAAAAACCATTCTGTGCCCTTCCTTAAGAGAGAGCGAGCGCCCGAGGACAGCTTAAAGTTGCAGTTTATACATGGGTAGAGTAATAGCAGATAAGATTCGCTTTTTCTGATTGATTAATGTTGCTGGGGTGTTCTAACAATTCATATCAGAGCATAAGCAAAGGAGTTTTTGGTGCTTACCCACAACGGATTTGTTTGTCATTATTACTGTGGTAATTCTTAGAGTATCAGATGCAGCTTTTCTGTTTTCAGTTGTATTTCAGGCTGGATGGAGCTCTGAGCAACCACATCCAGTGAAAGATGTCTCTGCCTTTTACAGGGGGTGGAACTGGATGATCCATAAGGTCCCTTCCAGCCCAGACCGTTCCACGATTCTCTTTGTTAAGGAACAAAGGAAGCTTATAACACTGATAAATAATACATCAGTGTTGAGTTTTATGCAGTTTCGTTTTGTACTTGTTGCTCACTACCCCTGATGTTTCCTGGAGCAAAGATTCTCTGTTAATTGCTTGTGATAGTTGTCATTTGTTAAAATGCCTGATAGATTTCTGCTCCAATCCAATTCCCTGTGAAGCTTACCTGGACACAGTTCTGTGTAAATGATACAGCCTTTTTGTGAAATCAGTGCTGATTTAAGAATTGAGTGCAAAGTAACCCTTGAGAAGATTCCTGAATTCCTGCTTTTGGTGGGAGCAGTCTCTGTGATACTTCTGAGCTCAAGCTGTCACCACAGGACTCGTTTCCTCTAATGCACAAATGACGTGTAACCCAGATTTCCCGAGCAGTTGTGGGGCGGCCACGAGGTGTTTGGTGTTTGCTGCAGGTACAGGGGCTATGACTGCAGGAACAACCTGTTCTACACGCAGGCAGGAGAGGTGGTTTATCACATCGCCGCCGTGGCCGTCGTCTACAACCGGCAGCAGCACTCACAGCGGCTCTACCTCGGCCATGACGACGACATCCTCAGCCTCAGCATCCACCCCGTCAAGGACTATGTGGCTACTGGGCAGGTGGGGAGTTCACAGTGATAGCAAAAATAATTATATATAGAATCAGGAAAAACGCCATTCTCTTTTTCCTTAAATGTAGTGTTTCCTCCTAAACCCAGGCAAGCTGAGTGTTGTTTCCTATTTCCCTGCCAAAACTGTTGGAGGTGATGATGAAACCATTCCTATATAGCATAAACACTGCCAGTCTTGTGCTGTGGCCTTCAGAAATCTTATATTCGCTTTGAACCCCTGCTGTGAAATGCAGGAGCTGTATTTTATCTACTTCCTTGAAGGTTTTGGACTTTCATTACTCAGTTGCAGTATTTTTGTACTGTAGGAGCTTTCAACAGCCTTGCTCAGATAAAAGCTGTTGGGCTCTTTCCTGATGTCTGGTACCGAATATGGTGTATTCAGTGTATGCATATACATTCAGACATCAGGATAAATGATACCATGAATATTCTGCTGAATAGTGATAGTTTTAGAGACTATCTGCTGATATTTCTCTGAAAGAGAAAATAAATCCTGAAAAAGATAAAACAGGGTACATGACAAAGTAGTTACATCTGTAGTGTTTTAAAGATATGTTGCTGCTAATTACTGTTATTGTGTGCTTTGAACTTCTGTGGGCAGAGATCCCAATTAACCTTCTGATTTAGGTTGGAAGAGATGCTGCTATCCATGTTTGGGACACCCAGACCCTGAAATGTTTGTCATTGCTCAAAGGCCAGCACCAGAGAGGAGTGTGTGCACTGGATTTTTCAGGTCAGCCACAGCCTATGTTTATCTAAATGATTAATTAAAAGGCAGTCCTTGTGATGAAATGTTAATTCAAAGAGATGTAAAATTACAACTCGTACCAGTTTTACGTGGAAGGCTGCTGACTGTTGGGATAAAAATAGTGTGTGTAGTAAAGTCAGTCGTGGGCCTTTGGTCACTCAGTCAATGATTGATTTTGGTGGTGTCTGATAGATAATGCCAAGTGTGCAGCTGGAATTCTGGTCACTGTCTACACGGTGCTGTGAGAATTTTAAAGCAGGCAGGATGGTGACTCAAAGCATATAAATGAGTGGGAAATGTCACCTCTGGGCTCATCCGGTTCTTCACATTTGCTAACAATTGCCACATTTTTCAGTGAGTTTACGGAAGAAGTAAATATGACAAACAGTTGTCTGCTGTCTCTCCCACTTGTCTTTCCAAGCTGGCTGCCCTAAGCTGTCTCAGCTTTTAAGGGATAATTCCTGTGTGCAGCACTGAAGAATATCATCCATATGGTGGGGACTTAAATACTTGTGCATCTTTATAAAAGGGATTGAAAATTCGTTCTTCCTTCTTCTATTTAAAAAAAAAAAGATTACTTTATCTGAACTATCCTCTATTTGATCTGATTTTTTTTTTCAATTAAACATAACTTATAATTTCATATTGTGCTCTCCAGAACTGTGGTAAGAATTCATTAGGATGTAGATCACATTTATAAGACGACTACATGAAAGACTAGATAAATCTGTGGAACCCAGTCATGTTCTGTTATCAGGAGAGGAGCCCTGGTGTTCATCCAGGAGCTGGAATTCAAATATGAAATTGCTGACCCACTGTGGTATGTAAGCTCACTCTCTTCAAGATAAAGTGCCAGAAGGAGGGAAAATAGATAAGGATGATTTAACTGACATTGTGTGCATAGATGTCAAAAAACTTCTGGTTAAGATCCTTAATTGAACAAACGTTCCTATATTTGAAAATACTTTGTGGTTTGCATTTTTAAAGTGTAATCCAAGTAAATTCCTGTCCAAGGAGGAATATTTTGGGTATTGGAACTCATGTACCTGTAAAGAATAAGCTGGACAAATATTTTGTGGGCATAAACGCGTAAAAAAAAATTGAATGTCTTTTAAAAAGTAGCAACCACTCAACATTATGGTGTTGCTTTAGGACCTGATCCCGAGAACAATGCACACACTGCATTCCTAACTGGCTTTGGTTGGGATTCTTGGCACAGACAGGGACAGAGAGCTGAGCAAATGTGCACGTCCGTGCCGGATCAGAGGCTGCCCTATGTAGGGGGTTTGCATTGTCTTAAAAACAGAGATTTCAGAATTAGGTTCATGTCACGCTATTTGGAGCTTAAAGAAAGAAACCCAAAGCTTCCAGACGTTTTTGGCTGTAGTTGATGCAGCAGCTGACTCTATTCCCCCATTTCTCTCTGCCCTTACTCCGTCTCTAAAACATCTGTTGCTGCCCATTTCTGGAAGCTGGATCCCTCTGGTACGACCCTTCTCATGACGCTGTGATTCCAAGATGATAATTTTATTCCTGCAATGTTTGGTTGTGCCCTCTGGTGGCTAACTTAACATCTGTACCTTGGGATATTGTTTGGAGGGTATAGTCCGTATTAGTGCATAAAACTTCCTCTTTCAAGTGAATAAAGCTTAAATTGTGGTGTTGTTTGGGGTTTGGTGTTTTTTTAATAAACTCAGTTTTGGTTTCCTGTCCTCTATTTTAACTTCATTCCTTCCTGCCTAGTTCTGCTTCTTCTATCTGGTCGTATTTCATTCAGCCGTGAATTCTTTTCCTCGTTCTGAAATTCCCCTTCTCCTTCTCGACTTGCTTCTAACAGAACTCAGTCATTGAAGTCTCTGAGAACTTATTCAGCCCTATGAACTCTGGAGTAGTTCTGATGGAATAATTTATAGCAGTTACTCTCTTTTTCTTCTTCAAGTCAAATATGCCCAAGCCCAGAGTCCTTCACATCATTCACTTCTGCAAGAAGCACATTCCCACGTCAGTGCTCCTGTTCAGTCTCTGCCCAGCTCTGCTTCTTCCAGCTTTAACTTTCCTTCACTTAAAAAAAACAAGCAGGTGATCAGCTCCTCCTACACCCTATAAAGTTCAATTGTCTTATCATAAACTGCAATAGTTATGGCTCAGTTTTATAAACTTTTTAGAATTTCAGGACAGAAGTTTGTCTCTAAAAGTTTGTTAGACATGGTTGTGTTTATCATTATTTCATACACGTGGCAAGAGTGCCTGGGTACTGTTGAATTATGGATGATATTCTGTTCTGGCTTTCCTTCCTCTCATTATCAGTACTGCTGTGTCTTTCCTGCAGTGAAAAGAGAAGATAGCCAGCAGTTATTTTTAGCCTTAAAATTTCATATCATATTTGTAGTTTCATCACCCTGCCTATGAATGTTTCATACACTAATAATTCTCTGTTCTGTTTCAAGCAAAAGAAAAGAAGCATCATCTGATCAGAAATATTTCAAATAAAATGCAATGTGAATTTAGAGTGCTTGGGCTTTATGAAGTTGACTTTCATTGCCTTGTTTGATCCTCTGTATTTTCCTTGTACTTACACATAAGAATGTTTTTTGTCTGCCTTTGGGAAAGATCTGAACTCCAATCTCTCAAACTATTAGTTTGGGGGTTTTTTTTTGCTTCATTTATAATACATCATTAGAAATTCAGTTTGCAATGTAATTGTTGTGTTCATTGCCTGTTACATTTTCAGCTAAAGCCTTAGCACCTTTAACACTCAGTATTGCTTCTGTACAGCTGATGGGAAATGTTTGGCATCTGTTGGGCTGGATGATAATCATGCCATTGTGTTCTGGGACTGGAAAAAGGGAGAAAAGCTGGCAACAACCAGGTAAGAATACCCACAGTTTAAAATGTCCCCTCTGGTTACTTTTTTCTGACTAGCATCATCCACATTTTTCCTTTGAATAAGGAAATAAAGCAGAACTCCCCTCTGAAAACAGGATGGTGTTTCAGAGCAGTATACCTGGATTAAAAACCTGGGGATGCACAGCCCAGTGTTTGGAAATCCTGTGAACTATTTCTGTCCAGGAGTTCCTTAGTCTTTCTGTTGGGAGAGCCACATGGGCACTGTAGCTTGTTTCGGGCTTTTCAAGCGAAGTTTAATATTTTCTCCCAGTTTCATGTCCTGGCTCAGAGCAGAAGTCATCAGAGGTGTCACTTCCTTTATGCATTCAATGACGTGCTGGGTTCCATCACTTTCTAAAAAGAAAAAAGAGTTCCCTCTAATCTATATATATATATTTTTCAAGCACTGCTGATCCTGCCTTTCTTCTGAGCCTGCTTTTTCTGAGCTGTTTGCTTTTTCAATTGCCAACTGACAGCTCAGCCAATAACCCGACAGTGAAGAGTCCTTTGCTTGAAGGGGCCAGTGCTGGGAAGAGAATTGGATTAAAGTTACATGTTTGCTATTTTATACTCAAGTGCTGATTGCAGCAATAGTTGTTCAGTGTAGGAGAATCAAACTGAGAACCTGGTTTTTGTCTCAGCCTTGGACAAAGCAAATGTGCCCCTGGTCACTGGGATTGAGCAGAACTCCTGTGAGTGTGGATGCATGTACCAGAAGGGCAAGGAGAGAATTCCGTATTCTGCAACCATGTAACGTAGCACTGCTCGGTAGAAATTGTTAGTATGGCTGAAAAAGTGCCTGTGAAAGGTAATTTCCTTTAATTACTCTATGGTGACGTGTTGCAGAAGGAATGAGAGTTTCTGGTGGCAGCACTCTCTGTTAGCAGTGTACCATTACTGAAGAAGTCAGTGTTTTACTCCGTGTGTGTGTGTATACCACAATCTGTTAGCTACACGGTTTCGTCTCAGATATCCAGTTTATTGGGCAGTGAGGTTTTAAATCCTGTTTAAAATCTGTGCTGGAGGCTTTGCGTAGCAACAGCCCTGTCTGCTGTAGCACGTGACAGTTTCCTGGGCTTTGCAGTCCCGGTTCTGCTGTCCCCAGACAGATTGTGCTTGACCTGCAAGCAAAGAAATACTTTATATATTCCCATGCTGACCTTTAAGCTTTTAAAAACAAGATAACGATGAGCTGTGCCACTACCTGGCTGCTGGTGCTCCCAGGATAGATAAAACATGGAGCACTCGGGTTCTTTTCACCATGTAATGCTGCATGTACCCAGTGGATCTATTATTGCTAATCTGTTTTCTTGAAAATATGCAGGGTCCTCACAGAGAGCAGAAAAAAAAAATCTTCTAAAATGTTGCAGTTTAATCTATTGTTTAGATTTTAGCAGCACCTAAAGGCAAGTCCCCTGTTCTGGTGAGCACAGGAGGACAGAGAGAGAGACAAAAGCCCTCATGTGGCCTTTGCACACAAGAGTAAAAGGGCATCTCCTTGCAATCACATGGACCCATAGAAACCTGAAAAATGAGGTGTCCATTCACCATGTACAGACACTCACTATCTTTATTCTGCAGTGAGATTTATTTTTTGTGAATGTTCTTTTTGCTTAATCTTTCTAGGCTGATTTATCTCAGCATGACTTCTCAGGTTTTTGTTGCAACATTCAGAACACAGTTATTTACTTGCTTTAATTATTTCAGAGCTAAATTATACAGCGTGTTTCCCTGTCCTGGCTCTCCAGCCTCCTGTCTAGTCTCATTAAAATCCTTGTTGAGTAAGTTGGAATCAAACACCTCTGCACTGCAGGATGATGTGCTGCAGATGTCAAAAGTGGCCAGGACTGGTTTGCATCCGGACTGATCCACTAAAAGGAAATCCTGAGAAGGGTTCCAGAACCACGTGATTTTCCAGATCTGCTGAGCCTGTCAGGAAAAAGTGACTTAATCCTACCACAAAACCTGCAGATGCATATTGAGAAGCTCGTGGTTCCTGCTTTGGGGGGTTTATAAAACACTGACGTGGATGTAATTAATGCTTTACACCTGGGAATATTTTTTGCTATGATAAAACTCAAACTTGTAAATTCCCATAAACACATCAACAAGCATAACTTTAATTACCCAAGAACGAAACCTGGAGGTGCATGTGCTGCTGAGTGAACTGCTTCCTACACTATAATTTTATAATTTGAGATTTTATTTTCCATCTTGAAGCACACAGATTAAGCACTTCCTCATATCTTTTAATAGTATCTGTTAATATTTATTGAGTTCTCATCCATTTAAATACTTATGTTGACCTTTATGTCTTCTCTGAATTGCCTTGACCTTTGTTGCCTGCTGCTTTGTTATGACTTAAATGACCTGAGATTCAGTGGGAGAGAACTTTTATTCCCCACATTTCTGTGTTCCCCACATGGTGTATGCTCAAATTTCTCTTGCCAGCTCCATGGGGCAAACTCCCAGGACTAAACTCTTGCAGATTAGAAATACAGCTCTCTAATTTTTGTCAGATGGGGAAATGATTTATATCGATGATTTAATTAGTTTGAAATGTTAAGTCATCTCTTGCCAAGCTTTTAAAATTTCTACCTTTATTGCAGGGGCCATAAAGATAAAATATTTGTAGTGAAGTGTAATCCACATCATGTGGACAGACTAGTCACAGTTGGGATGAAGCACATCAAATTTTGGCAGCAAACAGGTACTGTATTGAATATTTTATATTTAATTTACATGAGAATTTGTGAATATTTTTAATAGAGGAACATCATGTTCTCAGTTTAAGAATTTGTTTTTTGTGTTAAGCACTTTTCCAGTTACCAAAATATTAAAGGAGTGAAAACCCACCTCTGAATCAGCAAATGTCACAATATTCCTTCCTCCTTGGAAAGAATTTCCAGCTAATTGTGTTTAAACTCTAGTCACGCTATCAAGGAATTCTCCTGAGTAAGCGTCCTTGGTTCCCAGAAAATCAGGTTCTGATTGAGGATATTTTTTATTCAGGACTGGATTTCTTGCTCTTCATGACTTTTTAGTTGTGTACACGTGACACAAGTACTCTAGACAACTCAAAATTGGGTAATTTTAAGAGCTTCCTACACTTCATACCGTATTTTAAGCGTTCGAGTGGTTCAGGTGCTCTCAGATTAAAAATTATTTTTTCTGCTTTTTATTTTAATCTTTAGGTTATTTTTGCAGTGATTAAATAGACTTGCATTGCTATTTGCCAAATTCCGTGATGGGCATGTGCATTAAGCAGCATCTTACTCCACGAATAGTCTCTTTGCAAGAAAAATGGTGAATTTTGAATTCACATTTGCTCAGCAGAGTGGGGACTCAGTGTGGTGTTGGCTGAGACGCCCACAGTGCCTTGACACAAGGCCACCACTGCAGATGATATTTCGTAATTGTGTATTTTTGTCTCTAAGCATTGGTTCATGGGCCTTATGGCTCCTTCTGCTTTCTGAACCAAAGCAAGGCTGTGGTGGTTTGGTTCTCTGACAAGCAGAGGAGGAGCAAACCCTGCCATTTATTCTGCCAAACTGCTGCCCAATGCTCAGGGTGCCACTGAACAACTAAACCAATCCTCTAGTTGTGGTCACCTCTACAGAGAAGCAGCATGGCAGAAGCTGTTGTGGGCAAAAAACGTTCTGCCAGCCATTGCAGTAGTTCTTTCTGCACAACTCCTCACTGAATTTATCACTTGCTTGGAAAGACAGTCTGAAAATCTGAGTCTGAGCTGCTCCAGAGCTGTCATTGCTGGGTTCACTTTCTTTGTGTGCTGATTTCTGGATTTCCATTATCTACTGCGCCTTAGGCAGCCACAGGAGATCTTGGGGTCAAACGTTTGTCCTTTACAGCGCTGTGGCTGCAATCCCACATGGAAAAAGCCTTGTGCTGATGTTGCAGGTGGAGGCTTCACCTCCAAACGGGGCACGTTTGGGAGTGCAGGGAAGCTGGAGACGATGATGAGCGTCTCGTACGGGCGCGTGGAAGAGCTGGTGTTCTCTGGGGCTGCCACTGGGGACATCTACATCTGGAAGGAGACCCTGCTGCTGAGGACAGTGAAGGCCCATGATGGACCTGTGTTTGCCATGCATGCACTGGACAAGGTATTTACCACCTTCCTTCATGTTGGGTTTTGTTACAGTAATGGATTTTTGAGGGGTTTGTGGTTGAAATCACAAAGACAATAGGAATGAGTTCTGTTATTTGACAGACCTGGATTTGTAAACACCCTGTTCCATGTGCTGGTACCTGACCCACAGCTTTCTGACCTCTAAAAATGGAGGTCACTCCATTCTTATTTCTCACTCTGCTCAGGAGTGTCATTTTCATGTTTGTGTAAATTGCAGAAGAGTAACAGGTAACATTCATTGCCTCTTCAACCTGATCCCAAAAATAGTTGTGCATTAGCAGTTTCCAAAATATGATCTTTTAATAATTTTATCACTGTGTCTTAGTCAAGACTTTAGATATCCAAAGGTTTTGGGTTTTGAGTTAACTATTCCAGATATCAAAAGAATTCTCCTTCAGTTGCATCAATACATCTGTAAAAGAAATTATGGCAAAATATATTATTTGCATCACGTTAACGAGCTGAGGACAAAGTTTTGCCCTTGGCAGTTTGAAGATAATGTTGATAATGGAATATCTCTTTTGAGGTTATGGTTTCAACTGTAGAAGTAAAGGATGAGAAGAATGTTAGCTATTAACATTTTTATATATCAAGGTCAATTAAGATCCCTGTTGCTCAATCCTTTCTAGCCCTAATTGATTGTTCCCAGCTTTCCCATCAATTTTTCTATTTGATCTTGGCACTGAACGTCCTCTTCACTTAGATTTTTGTTGGTTAGTTATTTATGCTCTTTTGCATTCACTTGGCCCAGATAATCTACCCAGGGAATTAATGAGAGAATCGGTCCCTGATGCATTATTAGAACTCGGGTTGAAGCATCTGTTAAGTCAACTGAATTTGGAATAACTTGAGAAGCTGTTATTGCCAATTACTGCCTCTTCTAAGGGTAAAACACATTTTTGCATAGCTTATTTCCACATGCAAGCAAATGTCCTGGTCCAGCATTCCTGTTTACAACAGTGTGTGCTCCATATGGTTGTAAATCTTTATAACCCTAGAAAAGCAACTCTAAATCTTGTCCACTTGAATTTTTCCCTCATAGGTACAGGCTCCAGTGTTTTTAGTTTGACACATGAATAAAGTGCAGGGGAGACTTTATTGTGCTTTTGGACATGTCCTTTTGAATCTCCCCCTATGAGTGCTGACATCTGCGTGTGTTTTCCTGCTGTGATTGTGCAGGGCTTTGTAACAGGTGGAAAAGATGGAATTGTGGCCCTTTGGGATGACATGTTTGAGAGATGTCTGAAGACATATGCTATTAAAAGAGCAGCACTCTCTGCTAGTTCTAAAGGTACTGTTTTTCAGTGCGTTTTAATAAGGACTGTGTGCATGGAGGGCGGTACAATGGTAGGAAAAGGGTAGTGCTGGGTGTCAAATCTTACCAGAACACAAAGGGAACTTCAGTACACCACTTACTCTGTGCTGGGATTTTCTGGTTTGATCCATGTAAGATGTATTTCTTGTATTCCTTGTCATTTATAGTTTGTTCTGCTATTCCCTCCTCTATTTCATGACGTTGAGCTTTGTTTTCTTTGGTAAAATGATTTTAAGGAGAAATGTTCCCAGCCTTGAGTTTGGCAGTTCCAAAGTCAATCCAGTTTCCTTGACTGGCCACGTTCCCTGTGGTGAGAGCAGGGGCCCTGTGATTTGGAAAGTCCTGTTAAATTCCCCAGACCTGAGTGTGGAAGTCTGGGAGGGATATTCACTTGTAATTACAGAATTAGTCCAAGGTGGTGGGACTCCTGAGCCCCTCAGACCCTGTCGTTGTTAAAGCAATAAAATATTAGTCTTTATGTTGCCACTAGTACAGACAAACTCCCCTCCCTGAATTAGTAAGGAGTCCGTGGATTATCTGGCAGTTTGATCAGGCAATTGTATCTCATGTTCATGATTTTAAACAGATTTGGATTATATATAAACTGCAAGTGATAGGAAATTTTTAAAAAAAATTAATATCTTGTATTTTTCAGGTTTACTTTTAGAAGACAACCCCTCCATCCGAGCCATCAGCCTGGGACATGGGCACATCCTGGTAGGAACTAAAAATGGAGAAATACTTGAAATTGATAAAAGTGGGCCTATGACTCTGCTTGTTCAGGTACTGTGTGGATCTTCCATAGCAAACTATTTCCTGTATTTTTTAAAGAATGCTGGTTCTTTGATATTCTTTTTTCAGTAAATTTTGATCACATGAACTAATCCTTCAAATTTGTCTTGCCTGCATGACTGCCTTACTAACCAAGATGTGTGAGGCTGTGTTTTATAAAATATTGAACTCATTCACTAATGCAGATTGAGAGCAGTAAGAAATTATTTAACCTTGATATGCAGTGCCAACAAACTGTATGCAAGCTGAAGGAAAGCTGGAAAAAAGCAGGAAGAGTGATTAACAAGTTGGAAAACTGAGAATCTGAGGCAAGAATAAAACGAAGTAGTGTATGTTGTGCAAACAAGGATCTAAAAAAGGACAAAACTTTGAGGATTAGCCAATATTAGGACTTCTGGATAAAGTCCTGTTTGGGGTGTAACTGTTCCCTATTCGTCTCAAGTTTGGAAAAGAGAGTGTTGGAAGAACAGGAATTACAGCCAGTAATAGTGGAGGGGACTACAGAAGAATATTTTAGACAGTTGTCAGGGGAGACAGGGATGGTGTTCAGGTCTTTTGGATGTGGAAAGCTTTGGAGAGAGGAGATGGTGAAGGCTTTATTGCCTGGGACTTGCGAAATGAGGCAGGGCGAGGTTAGAACACATTACACAGCCCCAAATGCATTATTTTCTCTCGTGTGGAATGCTCTCTTCCAGGGCCATATGGAAGGAGAAGTGTGGGGCTTGGCAGCTCATCCCCTCCTGCCCGTGTGTGCCACCGTGAGCGACGACAAAACGCTGCGCATCTGGGAGCTCTCGTCGCAGCACCGCATGCTGGCAGTGAGGAAGCTCAAAAAAGGTAATTCTGCCTTGGCCAGGCCCTGGGGCAGCCGTGGGTCCCTCTGTTCCTGTGACAGCTCCCTCTTTGCTTTCAGTGCACATCACAGGCATTAACTGGGGAGGCAAAGGACACAGTCATTAAGAAATTGGGAGCACAGGAAATAAATTATCTTTGGCATGTGTCAAGTCAGGGCAAAGGGAAGGAAGAAAAGGGACTGTAATCTATTGTAATGAATAATAATAAAATGAATTTCCCCCAATTTCAAGGGGAGTGAACTGACCTCAGAATCACTTTCCTTCCTAGGAATACTTAAGGGCCAGTATGTTTGTTGCTGACATAAAAGATTTTCCTTATGAAGACAAGTGTACGATTTCCTGCATGTTGAGCACTATCAACCTTCAGCACCAATATGAGCTTTACCTGTTAAACCAATTTCACTAAAATAAACACTTTTCCTGCCCTCTCCTCTGTATAAAATTAGATGAGCTATGTTGAAATGTTGCCTTCTCAAAATTACTCTTATTTCGTTAACTTATTGATATCCGTCAGGAAATTTTGCATTGTTTATTTTCAGTGACAGATCTGGGAGCACAGGAGCCCTTAACTGGCTGGGGTAAAACAGAGTTAAATGTTTCGGAGAGGTGAATTTGGGGAGGGATGAGGATAGCTGTAGGAGAGAGTATGGTCAGGAGTAATGCTGAGGCAGAGTTACACTGCCCTCAATGAGTCTTTGAATTTTCCATCTGGATTTCCTTTCTGTACGTGTTTTGAGGTTTATTTTGTTTTATTTCTGTGAGTGTTTAGAATGTAGCTGGAAGGTGGTATTTTCACATAAACCTGTTTCAAGAGGGATCAGATCAGCGTTGTCAACTCCAGAGCACCCTGTACAGAGGGAACATTCCCATGTAACAAAGCATTGATCATAGCCCTCTGTAACACATAGGTTTTAATAAATAACAAATCTATTTTAAAACCATGCACTTGATGTAAAAACCTTTCAGTTGCAGTTCATCGATGGTTTTCTCAGTCCCGGTTTTTAAACCTCGAGGAACTCATTTCCATGTTCCTCCATAGGCGGGCGCTGCTGTGCCTTTTCTCCCGACGGGAAAGCCCTGGCGGTCGGATTGAACGACGGCAGTTTTCTGGTGGTGAATGCTGACACTGTGGAGGACATGGTCTCTTTTCACCACAGGAAGGAGATGATCTCAGATATAAAGTTTTCACGAGGTACGACCAGATGTTAAGGTGGGAGTGTTTATCTTGGAGTTTGTTTCTCTTGTCTAGACAAGGTTGAATGTTCTGAAGGAAGGCTGGCTTTGTGTGTGCTCTGTGCATTGAATACTTTACAATTCCATGTGGCTGTGTGCTGCACTACAACAGGCCCACCCCTGACTGGTGAACTCACTACAGTGGTGAAAATCACACCAGTATTGATTAGAAATATCATTAAAGGGTACTTTGTGTACCCTTTAATAACCTTGGTGTCTCCTCTTTACAGAATCAGGAAAGTACCTGGCTGTGGCTTCCCACGATAACTTTGTAGATATTTACAATGTCCTTACCAGCAAAAGAGTCGGCATTTGCAAAGGCGCCTCCAGCTACATCACCCACATCGACTGGGACTCCAGAGGTAAGGTGTTGGCCAGAGGTACAGACTGGAAATGCCCATAAAATGGAATATGAAGAAACTGTTCCCCTCCAGTTACTGAGATCAACCACTGATGCAAATGCTTTTTCCCCATGGAGCACTGTATGGATCCAGTGCAATTACGTTTGTTGGTATCCAATTTCCTTTCCTTGCTGAGCTCTGCATGGCAACCCCTGCAAGAAGCTAGAGCCTGATTGTCACAGCTAATTAAGTCCAGCAGGATCCATAATGAGCTCATGCCAGGGAGCCTTCCCAGAGCGGATGTGATTCTGTGTGGGACCAGCTGTGTGCCTGAGCCCTGTCCCTGCTGTGTGCCAGTCCCAAAATATGGTGTGACCCACTGGCAGCAACACCCCAGCATCTCCATGGGCACAGCAAACTTCCCATCCCACGACAGCTTGGAGTGGAGCTGACTCTGCCAGAGGGGCAGTGCAGAAGGGATAGGAGCTGGCAAAGGTTCCACTTTTGGCAAAGCTGCCTTGTAAAATTGTTAGGAAAATCAGTAGCACACGCATTTATTTTTGGCTTCCATTAGTGTGATGGTGAAACACAAGCAAAATATTCCCTATCAGCAGAAACTGATATGCTGCGAGACAGCAACTTCTTAAGGATATTGAATGGTATTTAAAATATTACTTATTCATTGAGCCAGAGTGTAGGACTCTTACAAGTGATTCTAAGCATCTATGTTCTTTTGCTATGAATAACTTTCTGGAGGATAATTTCTTAATTTACCCCCAGAAATCTCTTCACTCAATCAAAAGAAAGTCTTTAATAGTCATAATAATTAATAAGATTCATAATAAACTCCCCTTTTGTATCCAGGAAAGTTATTGCAAGTCAATTCTGGTGCCAAAGAACAACTATTTTTTGAAGCACCGAGGGGGAAAAGGCATATTATAAGAATTGC
Source organism: Lycocorax pyrrhopterus obiensis (assembly GCA_014706295.1). Lineage (NCBI taxonomy): Eukaryota > Metazoa > Chordata > Aves > Passeriformes > Paradisaeidae > Lycocorax > Lycocorax pyrrhopterus. The sequence goes on from JACSVZ010000004.1 coordinate 5,345,387, forward strand.
TGAGGTATGAATTATGTTTACTGGATTATTTTCACTATGAAAGTTATTTTTAAGAATTATCTTCAAATGGTGTATTTTTTCCTTTTATAATGCTGTATTTGCAGTGGTTAGAATTAGAATTATTTAATCATTCCACAGTGCCTTTCCTAGAATTTGTAAATGGTGGAATGTGCAGGTTTCTGCTTGTATCTCTAAATTTATTATTGTTTCTTTATTAGCAGCCATTTGCCGTAATCCCCTTTCCCAAAGTCACCTGTTTTGTGTGTAACCAGTCACATACAGGTTATAAGCCACCTTCAAACAGTGGGACCTGGCTTTTCGTCAAGCTGATTATTTGTGACCTGTACATCTGCTACAAAATTGCCAATGTTTAGCACCTCAGAAAATCTTTAGGGAGATTTGTATCCAAATCATGCTCTGCCTTGGAAAACAGGAATGTTTAAAGTGTTGAGCCTTTGGATGAAGCTACACAGTTTGTGTTAACAAGCTGGAACGAGCACAGTTTCTTAAGAACTAAAAAAATTAAAATAAAAATTAATGTCAAACATAGGAAACTATGCATATGAAACTAGTGTGTATTTGGTATGTTCAAAGTAAGAAGCCTTCTTTTGGGGGAATTCTGCTTGCAGATAGAGAAGATTGAATGGGACACCTGGACATGTGTGCTTGGTCCCACCTGTGAGGGAATCTGGCCCATGCACAGCGATGTCACCGTTGTCAACGCAGCCAGTCTCACAAAGGACAGAACCCTCCTGGCCACGGGAGACGATTTTGGGTTTGTGAAGCTCTTTTCCTACCCAGTGAAGGTAAGAAGTGTATTTATTTCAGTGACTGGAAGGAAAAGTAAGGAAGACGCTGTTCCTGGGGTGTCAAGCTGCCATCTGGGGGATTCTCTGTGCTGCAGGGCCAACATGCCAAGTTCAAGAAGTATGTGGGGCACAGTGCCCAGGTGACCAACGTGCAGTGGCTGCACAACGACTCCGTGCTCCTCACCGTCGGCGGCGCCGACACCGCGCTCATGATCTGGACCAGGGAGTTCCTGGGCATCCAGGAGAGCAAGCTGGTGGACAGTGAAGAGTCAGACACAGATGCAGAAGAAGATGGAGGTAAAGAGGATTTATTTCAGTCTTCCTTGCCTGAATCAGAGATTCACACAGGCATTTAACTTGAAGCTTTGCTGGGCTAAATTTCAGTGCAAGGAGAGCTTGGTAGGATTTGTTTCCTTCCTTTTGTTGGTGCAGATCTTCTTGTTCTCTGCTCTCCCACTAGGAAACAAGGATAGTTTGTTTTATTCTATGTTTTATTTTTCTAAGGTTATGATAGTGATGTTGCAAGAGAAAAAGCAATTGACTACACCACTAAGATCTATGCAGTGAGCATCCGAGAAATGGAAGGCACAAAACCCCACCAGCAGCTGAAGGAGGTGTCAGTGGAAGAGAGGTATGTCCCACAACGGCCTTTGCTTCCAAGTGTCCATTGTGCCATTTTGCATCTCTTTTCATTCAACTAAAATTAGTCCTTAGAAATAAGACAGGAATTTTAAAATTCACCAGGTAACATTTAAAATGGTGTTCACAGAGTACAAAACGATAATACCATGGAGAAAAACACGTGTATGTAACACATCTGTGAGTGTTGTGTTCTTTTCTGCTGTTCACATGAGCATTTATATTCTCTCCTAATCAGTGTGTGTCTGCAGCAGAGCACTTGTGATAGTGGTAAGCTTGTAAATATTTTGTAGTTAAGGCTTTGGGTGGTGCTTTTATTGAAAGGTTTTCAGGCACTTGTGTTGGGTTGTCACTGTTAAAGCTGGAATTTCCCAGGGCACACGCTGGCCTTAGGCTGAAATATTCTAAAAAAAAATTAGCTGGAAGGGGAACAGTGTTGGAAAGGGCAGCAAAGAAAAGAGCTAAGAACAGAGGATGAGTCCAGTGAAACACAGACCTAAAGGAGGGGGTGGTAAAATCTGATGGGACAGAACAGGAGCGTCTGTAACCAGTAAAGTACATTCCTCCTCAAAATCCGGAGCAGTAAATCCCTACCTGTGAATCCAGCTGGTGACTCAGCTGTGAATCTGTTCTGTCTCTTTTGATAGAATACTTTCTTAGAAGTGATCATTCTTTTGTCAGGAGTTTCCTTGCTCTTGCCCCCACACTGGGCACTGGCACAAAGAACTGCTGTGGGTCAGCCCACAGAAAGAATTGCAGCTTAGTTGTTCTGTTATTGCAAGAAACAAAATGCAGTTAATAATACTTCCTGATCTCATGCAAGCCTTGGAAAAATAAGTTTCTGTCTTTAAAGCTCTCAAAGAATGCAGTGCTGAACCTCTCGGACGGAAAGCAATTAATCATTTTGCTCAGTAAGTGCACAGAATAGGAGAATTGGGTGTGAATGTGGGGTATGAACAATAGGAAGAAAAATGTTGCACCCATTTTTTTTTTATCACAATGTCTTAATACCATGCAGGAGGAGGATCAGTGATTTTTACAATAAAATGTTGGATCATAACCTTTTCCTTTCCGTTTCTTTTAAGAATATCTCTTTTCCTCAAATAAAGAATTTATTCCTCCATTTTTCTATAAAAAGGCATCATGTATCATCCGGTAAACATAAATGTTTGCAAATTGAGTTAAAAAAAGGAAAATTATTATTTTATTTTGGATGAATTGCTAAATTGTTATAGGAATAATAAGTGCCAGTGGTACACAATGCGCAGATGCTTCACACCAGAAACCCTTGTACCCTCCAGCTGTTTTATTCTGCTTTGATGATGCAAAAGCAACTGTAGAGTGAGTTTAATTGTCAGATTAAGGTAGTCTTAAAAATGTCTTGTACTCATGAATTACCAACAATTTGAGCATCAGTGTCTTGTGCAGCTTTTCAGCACCATTTCCAGTCCAGGAGTGAAAAATCACCCTTCGGGTCCCTGGGAAACCTCCCTTCTCTGCATCCATGGCTGTGCTGTGTGATGCCGCAGGCCCTGGAGCCTGTCCCCATCCTCAGCCCCTCTCAGGGAGAGCAGGCCGTGTTTATCCAGCACCACAAAGCCCTGTGGAAGCTGGAAGCTGCTCCGGTGTTTCCACACCTCCCACTCTACTGGTGGCTGGTGAAATGGGGAGGCACCTCCTCTGCAGTGAGGTTGCCCCTGACTTCCAGAATAGTCCCTTCACAATGGCTGCACATTAAAATAGCATTCCAAGGGAACAGCCTATCCCATGTTATATCCCCAGGTTCTGGACTGAGGAGAGTAAAAAGCAAGGTCTTAAAATTTTCCCCATCTTTATTCTTCTTGCTGTCTCTGTGTTATCAACAGTTCTGTGCTTCATTCTAAACTAGGTTAAAAATAAACCTTTATCACTGTCCTTGCCATCTTTCCTGCTTGAGAGGCACAGCTCTTGTGCACATTTTTATGTTCTTCTTAAATTACAGCTGCTTCAGTACAATCACACCTTTGGTATTTGGAATTTGCTGTTTTGATTAATCTGACAACAAATCCCATAATTTTCACATGTCACTCGTTAGGCAAAGATAAATTGACTTCCCTTTCTTCTGGGGATAAATATAAATAGTGAAACTTTATAGGGAAATAATCAGAAGCAGCAACTTTATGGTGAGGTGCCAACAAAACTGCATTCTGAGGGTGTTGTGCTTGGATAGGGCCTTAAGCTGTGAAAGGTGCTGTGTTTTGGGTGCAGTGAGATGGGATTGATGTGTTGGCTACTGCAAGACTTTGTTTCCTGGTCACAGTGGTACGATGTGTGCACAACCTCCTGCAGAATCTTGGCACTGCCAGTTGTGAGTGCCTCAGGCTAAAGTTGACTTCTCTCAGAAGACGTCTGAGATATGAGGGAAGCTTCATACCTGTGCCAGATTCCATCTCTTCTGAGAACACAAAAGAACGGAGCAGCTGGAAAAGGGTTTATCTGCCCATGACAGACTTCTGAAATCCTTGGGCTGGCTTTTCTTTGCACCTCCGAGGGTCCGAAGTGATAGTCGATCAAGCCAGGTGAAATGCAAAGTCTGCGAGTACTCAACTGTTGATGTTCAGGGAAATCCTAAACGTTCAGGGAAATCAAGTCCCAAGTCAGCAGGTCTTGATGCTGTGGAGTCTTGAAATCTCTGTGCACAGGGCTGAGTGAAGTGGCAACAAGGAATCTTGAGGGCAGCTCCCAAAGCTTTAAATTTTCTGCCAAAGGCACAGCTGAAGTAGCTCTCCCAGTCCCTCCAGGTTTGAAGAAGGGAACCCAGAGGATGTGTTCCATTCTCTTTCAGGCAGGCATGTGGGGAAACCTGTTAGGCTTTTGAGGAGGAAGATTTTCTGGAGGAAATATTCCAAATCTTTCCCTTTGTGATCGTGCCATATGTCTGAAGACCCCAGTGACTGTGCACTTAATGGCTTTTGTGCACTGAATACTCTGGTGTTGGTAACTTACTGTAACTTACTGTCCATGTGCTGAAAACTGTGGGACAAGCTGGCAGGCCACTCAGGACAGAAACTGTGGGTTAATCCCAAGGCCTGGAAAACTGCTGGCCCACTTCACTGCAACATGCAATGAGGATCTTGGAAGTGTCCCTCTTGCTGTATTTTCATTGTGGGTCTGAGAAAGGAAAAATTGTGAAGGTGTAGTGAGAAGAAACTCGGAATTAAGCAAGTTTAAATTAAGGAAAAGAAAAAAAGAGGAAAAGCAAGTTTTTGGTTTAAGCAAGAAGTAGGACTAGCTGGAGCTGCTGCTCTGAGCTGCTCCGTGGGGGCAACGGCTTGGAGCTCGCTGAGGTTTTTTCTTTTAATAGTAATGCTTAGAGGGTAAACTGTTGCTGAAGTTATTTTCCAGCTTACATAATCAAACACGCTTCAAAGGTGCCATGTGGCACCTATGAGACAGGTCCATCTGTTTAATTTTCTGTTTGCTGGAATAAGCTTGCAGGACTCTGTGCTTCTCTAATAGAGAGTGGTGAATCTGAAAAACTCCAGGTACATTATTTCTCTAGAAAGAACAAATCATTGTTCGATTCAGGAGGAGTTTGGTCTCGGGAACTGTGATGGGACTCCTGAGAAGATTGCAAGTGTAGGGTTGGGAGCTGAACTGTGTACAATAATTTATACAAACTAAGGAGTAATAATAAGGTTTTCCCTTAGAAAAGAAAATCAGAGCCCTTTATGAAATTTATTTTTCCTATCTAACTTGAACATAATTAAAGTAATCATGATTCTGCAAGTATCTTGGAGGAGTGTAGAAGTTATATGATAGATTTTACTTGCAGGATTTGAATCCAATCATGGCCTGGTATTTTTGGGGGAATCCAGCACTTCCTGTCTCCATCAGCAGCTACAGCTTTAGGATGGCAAAGTGACAGGAGACTTGAGGCTGAGGGACAGTTCTAAAATGTCTTGCAGTTGTATTGGTGCGTGTGGTTCAGATCGTTAATCGATTGTTGTTTCTCTCTCCTCTCCCCTCCCCAACCTTGTTGTTTTTCTTCTTCTCCCTTTCCGTGTCTTCCCTCCTCTGCTCCCCACCCACCCGTACCCTTCTCTCCCTCTCTGCCTCTTTGGCTGGCACCCCTTGCCGTGCCCGTGGTGCAGGAGCGGGGTGCCCTCGAGAGGGGCTGCAGGACCAGTCTCGCGGGGTGGGAGCTCCCAGCGCGGCGCTCCCACTCCTCGGGACCCCCTGGCCACTGGTGGGACTGTCCCAGACAATCCAGGACAATTGTAAGCTCTGCTGTGTGTCACAGAGGCATTGTGCTATTTTGGAAAAGGGCCAGTTTTTGAATTGGGACCATTTTAACCAAGGGTTGATCTGATGAGAAGTAACATGAGCTTGCTGATGATTGTATTTATGTTACTAATCCCAAAGGCAAAGACCTGTTTGCATTTGGCCTCCTACTAACCCCTAACACACCCCCTGCATCTGCAGCTCTCCTTTAGCTCAATTTGCACGACTCCACATGAACCCGGGTGCTGGGAACTCCTTCAAAGCAGGTGGAATGTGTAGAAAACAAAAAGCGGCATTAGCGTGTTTGTCTGGTTTTCTGTTTTCTCAGCATCCTGGCTTGTCTCACTCTCCATGAATTACCCACCTCAGAGCCTGGTCTCCATCGTGGTGTTTGCCTCATCTGTAATCATGTGTCCTGATAAAGACGAAAAGTTAAATATCTTGGATTTTTCTCTTCAAATGTTACTCTTTAGATTATTGATTTCTCTAAAACAACATGAACTGACTTATATAAGTTTTCAAAATAGCCCCCACAAGCCTTTGCACCATAAAGTGAATGATGAGACATATGGTTACAGCCTTGGTTCCTGCACCTTTACACACACATGTCTGTGGGTGCAGTGCAAAAGCTTTGAGTGCGAATCTGTGTTGTATTTATGTGTAGGTGGGGATTCTTCAAAATGTATCTGGAAAAACGCATCCTTGGGGTGGAGAAAATAACTTTGGGCTTATTCCGGCAGAAAGCCACTCTTTGAGAATGAGGCACATCCTTTGGAATATTCACTTTTACTTTCTCAACAGCATTGTGTCAAGTTAATGCACCCTAAATGCATTTGACAGCCTGCTGCTTTCATCCCAGTTGTCCCTAAGGCTTGTGCACATTGTGACTGGTATTTGTCAGTCTCTGCCAAGCAGCTGAACTCAGAGTCAATCTCACTGCTCCCACAGGTCAGCACAGAGCTGGCCCAAAGGTCTTCTCTGTTTGTGTGACACTCGGGGGTGGAACTGAGGGATGCCAGCATTGCCATGTGTTTCCAACATTTCTGTCTCCGAACCTGAGTGCTCTCTGCACTGAGGGTGATGTGAAATATTCAGCTTTTCTGAGGGCTGTTGTTTGAGAGGTAGTCCAGGGCTGATGGAAAAAGCCATGTTTCTCGTGTTCTGTCATGCAGAGGGAGGATCTGCCATAAATGATTGGTTCAATGTTTTTATTTGCACAATACAGCTGCAAAACGTACTAGAGCTTATGCAGGGAATAACAAAACAACTAGAAAAGACTGTTCCTCCAGTGTGTGAGGGACAACATGAGAGTCCAGAGGGTGAGGGAAAGCAGGTCCTGGTGCAGCAGGGCCAGTCTGTGGTACAAGAGTTGTTTAGGGAACAGCTTCCCAGGGTGTTCAGAACAAAGGCCCTCAGGTTTCATTCCAAAGTGATTGCCCTCGTTCCTAATTGCTGTAGTGCTCCTTTCACTGGACACTGAGCTGGAATGACCTGGGAATGCAGTGACCAGCTGCCCTGACAGGCTGTGACAATGGCTGGCCCCACCATACGTCCTGCAGTACCTTTTCAGGTTTTTTTTATTATTCTTTTTTTAAAGAGTGCATCAGCATACACGTGAAGTTATAAGTATTGTAACCATGTAAGGCTTTTTCAGTGCTTCAAAAAAAATGATTAAGTTTGCCACTGATGTTTCTCTCTAGCTCTTTTTGAGCTTTGCTTTGATCTGCTGTGTTTGAGAGTGGGATATTTTCATGTTGAATCCTATTCTTTTTGTTGTCTTATGATAGCTACAAAGTGTTAAGAAAAACTAAAAGCAGGAAAAGTTGTATGTAAAACTCCTATGTATGTTGGAATGGGAAAATCCAAGGGTTTAGAATTTACAAAATCTTTTAATCCCTTCTCTAGGAAGGGATTAAAAAAAAGCTTAAGGAATTTTGCAGCAGTTTGGGGGCACTTGGGAGTCCCCTCCTGTCACTGGTGAAGGGCACTTTTTAAAGTTGCTTTTGCATTTTTTCTGAAATGAGCAGTATATTTTTAAATCTTGGATTTTTGTTCTATTGCCCAACCCGACCCTACCACCCTCCCTCTCCTTGAACCTTGCTTTCTCTTCTCAGGAGCAGTCCTGCTCATGTTTGTGTAGATCCAAGTGTGTTCCCTCTCCAGTTTGCAGCCATGTAAATCCGTGTCAGTCTCCCTTTTGTGCTCTAAGCTTTTCCCTACCCATTCCTGCTGCCTCAGCCTGTCACCTTCTGGGTGGCAGGACACTCCTGTCCATCTGTCCCTGCTCCTGTTGGCACCTTTCACGTGCTGTTGCTTTGGAGTTCCCTTGCTGTTCCCATTGGCCTTGGAGCAGAATGTTTGTGTTCTCCCCAGTTTATTCCCACTGCAGACAGCATCTCCAACCAGACAGCAATGATGGGCTGTGCCCTGGAAACAGGAGTTGGCTGTATCCCCCCTCTCACAGAATTTATCATAACAGTTTTTGATCTGCTTTTTCTCTCCTTTATTTTCCATTTAAACAAATCTAGCTTTCCCCTCCCTGCCATGGTTTGGCCCTGTTCTCTAAGATCCCATCTCTTTCCTCCCTCAAGGTGCCTCACTCTTCCAAAACCCCATTCCCTCTTCCCCTCAGCCCAGCTCTTGTTGTGTCCACCTGTTGTTCTCCATCCTGGTGCTCCCTGTCCATCCCACCCCTGATGCGGGCTCCTCTCCTTCTGTGGCTGGAGGGAATGGTCACTCTCACCTTTTCACGTTTCTGCATGAAGGTGGTGCTGAGGTTTTGTCAGTGTGGGTCTGGAGTTCTGTCCCTGTCTGACACCTGTGTGTACTCGTGTGAGAACATCCTCGAGATTGCCATGAGTAACAGAAACCTTCTCTGCTGTATTCACAGTACCCAAAGAACTGAAACCCTCTAATGTCTGGCTGTGTCTTATCTTTCCCGGAGCTCCTCCGTCCCATAACGTAATCTAAGCACTTTTGTTTGAAATTGCTGCAAAGAAACCGTTAATGCTTGTGTTATGTTTTAACTTGCTGTCCTTTGGAGGCAGGGAATTGTCAAGTAAGTACTGATGGGGAGCCCAGCAAAGGCCTGGATTGCTGGGAATGTGCCATGCAGGTCGCACAGGTCCAACAGGGCAAAGGGATGTTGTTTGCTGCAGTGCAAATTTCTTGTCTTGGCAGTGTCATCTTCTATATCAAAACAAATTAGGTGCAGTCACAGGCTCGTTAAAAGTGAAATGACTTCTTAAAATGTAAAAAATGTGCTGCTTTGTTTGTTTTATTAAGGTAGTGATGAGGCAGTGAATGCACATGTGTGTATATATACATGGCTATGTATATATCAATGCACACAACATCTGTGCTTGTGTGTGCTGTGAGTAGGTATCTATAAAAGTATCTTTGTGTGTGTTAAGCCTCCTGCTTACAATCTAGTGACTATCAAGCATGTCACAGTGGTAGTGCTCTCTTGCTTTCATGAAGTATTTTGTCTTGCTCTTGTCATAAACTTTGATATTCCTAGGTAAAGAAATGTGGAAATGATCCAGTTTGAAATGATACTAAAACAGAAAAAAGCATACAAGAAAACAATTATTTTCCTAAGTGCCAATTCAGAGGCCCTCATAAATCTGCTCTGAAATGAAATAATGAATTTATTTTGTAAGACAATTAAGTTTTGTAATAACTTCCCCTGTCCCTTCCCTGCCGGTGACAGCACTGCTGCTCAGTCCTGCTCCACCCAGGGCCACCCCAGGGGACTCAAGTGACCACTTTCCAAGGAAATAAAGGTACTTGTTCCTGTGGACAAGGCAGGACAGGCTGTCCTGGGAGTGACTTGGCCTCCCCACAGCAATTGTGGGCTAAATTGCATCTGAAGTGGGATAGAGAACAATCATCCATTGTGTGCAATCTCAGCAGTGCTTAGGAGACTGTCAACTTCCTACCAGTTCCCCCTCTGTCAGGCTCCTGAAAATAAACCAACCGTGGAATCCTGTTCTGCTCTGGTGCAAAGTGTACAGGAAGCTTGGATGTAGCTTCCCTTCCCCCTCCATCCCGTAGGATCTTTAGCTCCGAGTCTGCCCAGGGATGCCGCGTGCGATGTTTCCGGCTCTGTGGACTGGTGCACTCTTTGGTTTCTGTTTTAGTTCTTGCTGGCATGCTTGGATAGCATGTGTTGTGCCCAAGGAATGACTGCTGCGCTCTGAAAGTGCTTGTGCATGAGTCTTGTGCTCAGAAGTGACACCTAAACTCTATTAAGTTTCTTGCTTGGCTTTATTTGCTGCTTACAAGGGGATCAAGGTAACTCTTTCACTCTCTTCCTGTCACGGGTCACCTGCTGATGTGCTTGTTGGTCCTTGGTGTGCCTGAGAAGTGGGTTAGGTTGGTTACCTCCAGCTGGGCTCTGTCTCAGAGCTCAGGTTTTCCTGCTGCTCATTCCCACAGTGCTCAGTCCCCAGTGTGCCTTTAATACCTTCCATGAAAAATCCAGCTCCAGAAAAAGCGGCTCCGTATACACAAAAGGGATTTCATTCTTCTCCAATTAATTTTTTGCAAAATGGGAATTACTGGTAGTTACAGTCTCAGAACAGGAACAACTTTCACAGTGTATGGAATGTAATAGCAAGGTCACATTTTTCCGGAATCAAAAGCTCTGGGAATGCTTTCCAAGTGCTCCCCTTAGCTCTGTCCCTCTTTTCCCAGCAGAATCAATAGCAGCAGCAGAGGTTATCTGGCCTTACAGACCATTTGCACGCATCAGATTTTGTCTCAGCCTGTGTTCTGCATTTGTCTCTTTAGCTACTTTTAGCAACTGTAATTAACTAAAAAAGCTTTGCCGGCCTTAGTCTCCTAAATTCCCTTGGATGAATGACTTGTGCATTTAAATGCAACCATTTTATTTTTAATATGATTTTGAGAAGATTTTATTGAAGCCATGTCAAGGTTTTGGGATGGGGTTTCTCAGAAGAAGCAAGGCTGGGCAGAGGTCAACTGCCAGCTGCAGAAATTACTGTAGATCATTTCTGAAAGCACCAATTTACCATTATTTCGTAGTCAAGGATTTTTCCATGGATTTAAATCATTGTGTTTTGGGGTCTTTTGAGTGGTGTATGGTTGTTTGTTCTGCCACTCATCCGCAAAGTCTACATCAGTGTTTCTGCTCTTTCTATCAAAAAGTGCAGGATTTTAATCAGTTTATTTTACAACTCTGAAAAAAGCTCATACGGGGCTACTGTCCATTTGCTGCTCACACGTGCTGTGGTTTTGAAGGTTATATTTTACTTTCAAACATATTGATTGTCTCTTTTTTTTAAATGTTCTTTTCAGGCCACCAGTGAGCAGAGCTGCTCCTCAGCCTGAGAAACTGCAAAAGAACAACGTCAACAAAAAAAAGAAACTGGTTGAGGTCAGGATTAATATCTTTTTAATTTCTCTAGAAGTAACGTGGCTGGGTGAAATCTCTCCCTGTCTTGTGGCTCAGTGAAGGGCAGGTACAATCAAAGAGTGTGTTCATTCCCATGCTCACTGCTCAATCCCAAGGGAAGTACAGCCCGGGCCAGCACTTTGGCCCGGGAAAAATCCTGTGGGGGATTTTGAATGATGGAATTTGCTCATTGACTTTGGAACTTCCCTTTCTCCCCAGACCACTTGTTTGAATTCCTACATAATAAGCAGAACAAGGAGTATTCTGTGACCTGTGTGGACAGTTTGCAACACTTGGTCTGTGGCTAATTGGGATTGTTCCCAGTGAGCTGTGATTGTGTTTGGGACAGTCGTTAAGTCTGGCTTCAGGGCTCCAAGGCAGTAACAAGGATCCATTAACCATCCTGGGTTCCTGGAGGAAGCTTCCTTGGCAATTGCTTGTTGTAAGCTGCAATTACACCTCTGATTAATGTCTTAATTACAGAGTTACTTACAGCTTGCCCTGGCTTCCTTTAAGGACTTTAAGATCAGAATTTGTTCTGTGGAAATTTGGTAGTTTATGAGAATGATTTTTGAAAACTCTGCAAGTATGTCCTTTAAAATATCTGATACCCTATATAAGTATTAAACTGTGATGGGAAGAGTAATAAAACCAAACCTGTTCTGTGAGTTGTATCTGTTTGGAATGGAAATTTACAGAACCAGAGCGCATTTACAGCCCCCTGAGTTATTAAAAAAAATAAAAATATGAGTGCAGTGCTTTAGTTGCCCAATTAAAGGTTGTTGATAGCCTATGATAATGTAATGCCTCAATAAATGAGCAGAATGGGGATAACTAATTATTGTTTTATTATTCTGTTGCCTCTACAAGATATTTGTAGTTGTGTAATTTAGAATTGTTCTTAAGCGGTCCAGACTCTGAAATCTCCTTGTTTCTTCTTTCATTTCATTCTTAATCTTTTTGTATTCCTGGAGCAGGAGCTGGCTTTAGACCATGTGTTTGGATACAGAGGATTTGATTGTCGCAACAACCTCCATTACCTGAACGATGGTGCTGACATTATTTTCCACACAGCTGCAGCAGGCATTGTCCAAAACCTCTCTACTGGTAATTCCACTTGATACACTACTTGGAGATAAAAAAATGCTTTACAAGGGAAATATTTTTAATTGGAAGTCTGAACTTTTTAATATTCCCATGACTTTCCCACATTTTGCATCTTGATAAATAGCACAAACCCACTGTAGGTGGCTGGTGTGTCACTGACAGGTTCTCATCCTGTGGCTGAAGGCATGGGAATGGCTTTCTCTCCCAGCAGGAGAGAGCCTGGCTGGTGAAGTGACCAGTACCCCCAAAAATGTGAGGAGCTGTAACATCCATCATTTCATTTTGAGTTGTTTTAGCAAAGCCATGATCCAGGGAAGGGCACATTCTGGTGCAATCCAGCCTGAACAAGTTGCTCTTTGGAAGGGGCAGAAATATTCCCTGCCTTTTGGGTAATGTGAAGGAGAAAAAGCACCAAAAATGTATCTGGCCCTAAGCTGTGGCACCAACATCTCTGTATCCTTCGTGTCTCTCAGGAAAAGAGAGCAGTTAAAGGAATTTTGACTTCATTTTTTCCCATATGGTCCCAGCTGTGCACTCAGCAGCTCTGCTGCCAAGGTGGGGCACAGGGGGAAAAGCTGTCAGATCTGGTGACCTTTGGGGACTCCAGTCCTAGTGAAGCCTCTGACCTGTGGGCTGGGAAACAAGGATGGCCCCATCTGTCCTTTCTGGGTTTTGCCACCACTTGGCTTCCCACTCACTGCCTCAGTTCACTGGGATTTCACTGGGAAACCTGGGCTTTGCATTGGCAGTTTTGGTGTTTCTTGCAGTTGTGGTGGCTACGGGCTGTTCTTGGGCTGATTCCCTGGATATACAGATATCCCACATATTGCTTTTGTATCCACCTCTGTGTGTTGATGCTTGTGTCCATGGTGCATTTGGGAAGAGTGCCTGGGAACAAGAGCAGAGCGGCCATGGGCAGCATTAGTGCCCCCCATGCCCCCTGGAGAGCAGTAACAAGCTGCCCAATAGTCTGTGCTCCTGTGGTGGCTCCTGCCTTGCTCCCGTGGTGACTGAAGTCCTGTTTGGATGTCATTAGGCAGCCAGAGTTTCTACCTGGAGCACACTGACGACATCCTGTGCCTGACAGTGAACCAGCACCCCAAGTACAAGAACGTGGTGGCCACCAGCCAGATCGGTATGTGACCCCCACAGCACAGCTTTACTCACAGTTATCAGGGCACTGATTTATTTGGGGCTTTTCTGTGGAGGAATTTTACTTTTTGTTTGATTTTGAATAAGTAATCAAGCTCCAGGGTTTTCTTATGATTTCAATTCCATCTCTGATTGTGAGTGGTTGGATTTCAGAGTTCATTGTAGTGTAATTGTATTTCAGAAGTCAAGATTTGATAAACTGCCTAATTGTGTCAATAATCTGATTTATAGAATTCCTTCTTTCCTTCCTGTGTCCAAGGCACTGTTTAGCAGTGAGAATACAGTGAGAATCATTTTCTCTGCAGGAATACAGGAGCTGTACAGAAAAGGCCAGAAACAGTGAGATCTCAGCAGAAGTTAGGACACGTATCAGGGGACAGTTGGGAATCCATATGTATTTGTGTGTTTATCATTTACATGGAGAGTCCTGTTAGATTCCCTGGGACCTTCTGCAGGAGTAAACATTGCATGGGGAATACAGGATGAGTTGTCCCAAGCCTTGAGAAGGATCTGCTGCCCTTCAGCTTAGTGCTGGAATAATTAACTTTGTGGAGGAGAATGGGGTCAGAACGTCTCCTCAGACCACTCCAGAAGGAGAATGGAATCCATAACTTGAGGACAGGAGTGACTTAACAGGGGGCAGGGAATGGTAGTGATGAACACAGTGACAAACACAAACCCTCTGCTGCCTGTACTGAGCACGGTCACTTCAGCTGGAATGGGGAGGGAACACCCAAACCCACTCGTGGTGCCAGAGCTGTGCAAAGTGCTGATTTCTGTGACATGGAAAATGCTGAAAGCCCTTTTCCTGGGCCCCAGGAGATCGGTGCTTCTGAGTTTGGTTGATACTTTGTGTAACTACAGATTCACTTCACTTTTGAATTTAATAATTTTTAAAACCTGCATGTCTTTAGCATTTCTTTTAGATACCATTTTTAAAACTTAGAAGTACTAAATATTGTTGCAATATTTGTGTATAAAAGCCAATATACCCAAAAAACTTCAACAATATTCCTGCTTATTTGTTTTGTTGATTTAATCCATATCCATTTCCAAGTTTTTAATTTTGTTTTCCTTCTGGTGCTGATGCTGGCACTTCAGCACGAGACACATGACTTATTTCACCTATTGTTTTCCCTTGGTGCTTCCTCATTTGCCATTGCTCTCACAATGCAGGTGACATGACAGAATTCCCAGGTAAGGCTGATTTGTTTGTGAATTTAGCAGTCCTGTACGAGTTCCATGTTGCCTCGTTGTATCTGTGTGAACCATGGATACAAGTGAAACATCTGCAGGCAATTTCTTTTGCATGAGGCTCTTCATGAATGTTATGTTGTTCTTTTAGAACTTGTCTGACTCCATGGACTACAATGATTCCCCTCCTGTGTTTTGCAAGCTATTTTGATTTCTCTTTGTTTTCCAGTAGTGCTAATCTTCAAACAAATCCAACCCCCCAACTAATGTCTGTTCAGGTTAAATGTTCTTGAAAAATGCCTGGTTTGCACTGAAGCTTTCCAGAATTAATTCTCTTTTAATGCCTCTCTCTTGCCCGCAGGTACAACCCCCACAATTCATATATGGGATGCCATGAGCAAGCAAACCCTGTCCATGCTGCGCTGCTTCCACACCAAAGGGGTCAATTACGTGAACTTCAGTGCCACTGGCAAACTGCTGGTGTCAGTGGGAGTCGACCCAGAACACACCATCACCGTGTGGAGGTGGCAAGAAGGTAAAAACCGGGGGGAAATCGTGTTCCTTCAGCCTAGCAGAGCTGTGCACAATGATTTGCTTTGCGTTTCAAGTCTTTGGACTTCTGTGTCCTCACTCTGAATATCCCAGCTGATCAGGTAAAGATGGCAAAGGGCTAGAAAATATGAACAAGAAGGTAAGTTTTAAACATTTATTGTAAGTGGAAATTAAGGAAAGAATGATGCTTAACATAAAATTACATGAAATTAAGGAAAATTATTCCTTTTCTTTCCTAAAACACTTGAAATACTGTGATGGAGATAGGCCTTTGGGAAGTAATTTCCAGAAAAGAATTATCTTTGGAAATGGTAGAGGGAGAGAAAAAGTGCCTCGTTAGTGTGTCCCTGTGCATTTTTCACCAGATGATATCCAACGTTTCTCTGTGTTTTCACTGACCCAGGAGACAAATTGTGCTATGAAGGCCTTAAATCTGCATTTCCTGAATCTGTGGGATACAATGGAATAACCAGGGACCTTGGGGGTTGCATTAAGATGTTTGATACTCTAAACAGTGTTGGGATTTGCAGCTTTCGGCATCTGAGACCCAGATCTCTAATCCAATACCAGCTCGACTTATTTGATAAAATCATATCAGAGTTTAATTTCTCAGGTAAACTCAGCTTTATTTTTATCCTTTCCTAATTAAACCAGGGGCTAAAGTTGCCAGCAGGGGTGGACACCTGGAGAGGATCTTCGTTGTGGAGTTCCGCCCAGACTCCGACACTCAGTTTGTGTCCGTGGGGGTCAAACACATGAAGTTCTGGACCTTGGCTGGCAGTGCTTTGCTCTACAAGAAAGGAGTCATTGGTTCCATGGAAGATGCCAAAATGCAAACCATGCTTTCCGTTGCCTTTGGAGCAGTGAGTTCAAATTACCTCCTACGGGATTTTAGGTTACCTTTGTATTAAACCTGCAAGGGTCAGTTTTCTTTGCCGAAACCCAGCCCAGTACCTGTTAGTGAAATGTGGATTTAAAACCTGTGCACCTTGAGATCCTTTCCTAAATTTCCCGAGCGCAACTGGGTGAATGTCTTCTGTTAAGTTCTGTGCACACCCACTGCCCTGGCTTTTATTTTTTTTACTTTGCTGGTTATTTAGGTGTTTAACTTAAGCCATGATCTGTTATTTATGTATCATTTTTTCTGCTAATAGTATTTGGTGTGACGCATGCCAGTGGTACCACCAATGGTGACAGTCCAGTGTGGTCGTTAAGGACTTCTAAATTTAATTTAAAGAATTTTACTTGAAGCTGAACAAAAACACTGAGGTGTCTGTTGTACCAGAGATTGCTGCTGTCTGTTGCAGAATAACCTCACGTTCACTGGTGCCATAAATGGAGATGTCTACGTGTGGAAGGATCATTTCCTGGTCAGGCTGGTGGCCAAAGCTCACACAGGACCAGTGTTCACCATGTACACGACTCTGCGGGACGGGCTCATTGTCACCGGAGGGAAGGAGAGGCCGTAAGACACAGAATCCTCCTATAGTGCCCGACTTCTGTCTCTCTTGTGTGGTTTTTGTTTTCATTATTTATCCAGTGCCCCGGAGATAAATGGTCTCTGTGCTGTAGCAGTTTCACTCTCAATTTTGCACAACCTGCCCAGGTGGCTCAGTAAGTGAGGGACTAAAGGAGGACACTTGAGGGTTCCAGAC
The DNA here is from genome assembly GCA_014706295.1 of Lycocorax pyrrhopterus obiensis. NCBI lineage: Eukaryota > Metazoa > Chordata > Aves > Passeriformes > Paradisaeidae > Lycocorax > Lycocorax pyrrhopterus. The sequence goes on from JACSVZ010000004.1 coordinate 5,362,177, forward strand.
ATGCACGTTCCATGCCAAGGACACTCTGAACCTCTTAGGGATTGGTCCAAACACTTGGATAAGTTCCTTGTTGCCTGAGCTCCTGCCATAAGTGGAGTTTTCTTCATTTGTTAGTTCTGTCAAACTACAGACAGCCTCTCCCAGTGGAGATGCTGCACGTCTTGGGGTTACCATAAGTAACATGTTTGCCAAGAAACAGAGATTTGAGATAAGTGACACGAGAACAGTTTGGTTTGTACAAATTATGGTGCTGTTTAAAACATGAAGTATGAAAGCATTTAATTTTTTATTTTTTACTTCCCATTGCATCATAGAGAGGTGTCCTTATATAGAGTGGAGGGCGGGTCAATGTATGTTTTGTGATTTAAGCAGAAAAATACTGGTGGGATTGGTGGGATTTCCATGTGTAAAGGAGCCATCCAGGTGACACCAGGCCTCCTTTGCAGCACGAAGGAGGGGGGAGCAGTGAAGCTGTGGGACCAGGAGATGAAGCGGTGCCGAGCCTTCCAGCTGGAGACCGGGCAGCTCATCGAGTGCGTGCGCTCCGTGTGCCGGGGCAAGGTGAGGAGCGGCCGTTGCTGCGGGGCAGCCTCGGGGCAGAGGGCACAGCTCAGCTGCTTCCCCAGGCACAGCGCAGCACAGCTTCCGTGTGTTCTTTAAAGTCACAAAGCCCCCGCTGGGAGTTACTGAGAGACCCTGAGCTTTGGTAAAGTGGAACACAGTAGGAATAATGGAGTAATTTGACTTGCTGCAGTCACTCTTGCACGTGTTTAAATTGGAAATGAGAAAGGAGCACGTGATGCTGCACAGGATGGACCCGTCCAGCTGACCGCTCCCGGGATGGTCTCTGTTTCACTTTGCCTGGGAATCTGACACATTCCTTGGTAACAACACCACTGAAGAATGTTGTTTTGTATTTCCAATCAAGTAGCCATTAACCGATTCCAAACTTCATCTGTTTATGCTTTTTCCAAGTATTTGCTAAGGAAGCCCTGGCAGTTTAAACCATGGCAGTTACTGTTGCACTGACCGTCTGTCTCCACTCTTTTTCTTTGGCTACCAACAGGGGAAAATCTTAGTGGGAACGAAAGATGGAGAAATCCTTGAGGTAGGAGAAAAAAACGCTGCCTCAAACTTGTTAATTGACTGTCACATGGAAGGGGAAATCTGGGGCTTGGCAACTCACCCCTCCAAAGACATATTTATCTCTGCAAGCAATGACGGAACAGCCAGGATCTGGGACCTGTCGGACAAAGTGAGTACCGTGAATGTAAAGGTGTGTGATTAAAAATGAACATTTTATCCAAGCATCCGTTTTTCCAGCTGTGCCTTTGAGCAGCCCTGGAATGAGAGCAGGGTTTTGCCTCTGTCCTCAGCAAGGTTTGGTCCTGTTTTGCCCCAATTCTTTCCTTGCTGTGAGTGCAAAGGCGAATCCTTGGTGTGGGAGAGGTGCCGGGCTGTCCCACAGCCAGCTCTCCCAGAGGAATGCAGGGATTCACCAGCACACCTGCCCTTGGAGTGCCTCTTGTTGGGCATTGCTTATTTTGATCTAAATCTGGAGGCTGGGGGATGAAGGAAGCATTTTAATTCCATGTTGCCAGTCTGGGTGACACAGATTGTGCTGTCACACACACACAGCCCCTGCCCATCATTCCACCTTCCTGGCAGGCACGGCTCCCTCCTCTTCAGAGCCTTCCTTTGGAACTCAGCATGTTGCCTCAGGGGTTTTTCCAAGTCAAATTGACTTACAACAGCCATTTTTAAAAATAACAAATAAAACATTAAAAAAAGCCCCCCAGAAAGGTTTCTGTTCATTTTAGCCAGCATAAACCTTTTCAAAACCTGAGCTGACAGGGATAATTTTTAATGAGGAAAATTAATATATTATAAATACGACCATCTAGGTGAAAATACAAGAGCTTTCTAGGACGTTTTCACATATCCAGTGAAATGGGAAAGCTCTGTGCCAGTCAGCAGTTGTTGCAGCTGTCAAAGTCACCTTTGAAACAAATTAGGAAATTGGTTTTTCAGCTCTTTCTGCTAAATTGACCTTTTTCTAGTGTGAAACTGGATGTCACCCTACAAAATAATGCAAACATGAACCCCCCATCTGAGTCACATCTCGATTTTGAAGTCTGCTTAGCGACATATGCCTGGTGGGATGCGAGTCTCGGTGTGACATTTCAGGTTTATGTTTAGAGGGAAACAGAGATGATTTGTTTTTAATTAAGCGAGTTTTATACTTTGTGTTTGGAAGCTTTCCGTGTGCTGGGGAGGTGTGAGCCTGTTGCGTGTGTCCCCGCAGAAGCTGGTGAACAAGGTGAGCCTGGGGCACCCCGCGCGCTGCGCCGCCTACAGCCCCGACGGCGAGATGGTGGCCATCGGCATGAGGAACGGAGAGTTCGTCGTCCTGCTGGTCAACAGCCTCAAGGTCTGGGGCAAGAAGCGGGACAGGAAGTCTGCAATTCAGGACATCAGGTAGGAAGTGCTCAAATACACAGCCCTGCCTCAAGGAAACGGCCATCGAGCCCCAGGTGGATTTGCAGAGGTTTTGTTAGTCCGTGTTTGTGGAAACCTGTGTGAGCTGGTGAAGGGCACTGTAGTGGTGCATTAATTCAGTTACATCCACACTGCACAGCTGTGATTATGGGAATTAATTTTCCAAATTGCAGTTCCTGTCACTGACTCCCAGAGGATTAGTGTCACTCTGCACACTGTGCTGTGGCTTTATGTGAGTGCAATATTAACATCACTTAACTACAAACAATATAGAATAGAGTAATGGAATGGTCTGGGTTGGAAGGGGCCTTAAAGCTCAGCACCACCCCCTGCCATGGACAGGGACACCTTCCACTATCCCAGGCTGCACCAAGCACTGTTCAACCTGGCCTTGGACACTTCCAGTGGTGGGGCAGCCACAGCTTCTCTGGGAAACCTGTGCCAGGGCCTCACCACCCTCACAGGGAACAATTCCTCCCCAATATCCCATCTAACCCTGCACGCTGTCAGAGGTATCTTTAGTCTTCCTCTGCTGTTAAGCAACAAGGTTTCATTTGAGTTCTGTGTTGCTGTCAATAGGTTTTTCGTGTTTTCCGGTAAACAAAGTTACCGTTAACATGAGAAACAAAATCAAATCTTGCACCAAAACAGGCAGTGACATCCCCTCTCCATGTTTTATTGTCTAGAATCAGCCCAGATAACAGGTTTTTGGCAGTGGGCTCACAAGAACATACTGTGGATTTTTACGATCTCACTCAAGGCACAACCCTAAACCGAATTGGCTACTGCAAGGACATTGCCAGTTTTGTCATACAGATGGACTTCTCTGCAGACAGCAGGTACATCCAGGTATGTCTGGGATAGCCCCCAGAGTGCTCGGATTTATGGTGCCACCATAAGGAGATGGAGGCACGAGCTGTGCTAAGGGCAAAGCGTTATCGCAGGTCAATGGAACAGGTACAACACTGAAAAGGAAATCGTGGATTATAACCATGCGAAAGCAGTTCTCTTCCTCCCTGAGCCTGGGATGTGTGTGAGAGCTGGGTTAATTTGGGGGGTTTCCTTCAGAAATGTTTCCAATTTAGTAAAATTGGGTTGAGAGAAAGTAAATTATAGAAGTGAAAGAAAATCTGTCAGCTCTGCATGTGAGCACCTCCTTCCATCATCATCCTGTGACATTGTTATTCCTTCATATGGCATGTGATGAATTCCAGCTAATGAGGAAAAAAGAGAAATGTTACCCTAGATGTTTAATTCCTGATAAAACCTGGTGAGACTGCTGGAAATCTTAAAGAAAATGATGTATTTATAGCAGAGTTTCCAGGTTTTTCCTTTCCCACTTTCAGGTATCCACAGGTGCCTACAAGCGTCAAGTTCATGAGGTGCCACTGGGAAAGCAAATCACAGACCCTGCAGTCATAGAGAAAATCACCTGGGCCACGTGGACCAGGTAACACCCAATGAGAGCCAGAACTGGGATCAGGTCACAGGTTTGAGTGTGTAAATGCTGACATGGCCCCAGGGCCTGGCAAACCTGCGAGTGCACCTGGGCTCTGCTTCCTCAGAGCTCCACCTGACACCCTTGGGATTTTACACACAGCTGTGGCTGTTTGGTGTCTGTAGTAATTAGTGCTGTGCTAATTACACCAAGGGCTGTCACAGAGCCACAGTGGCTCGTTGCCACTTGTCCCAGGCCCCTCCCACACCTCTGGGCCACTCCAGGCTGCCTTGTCGCACACCAGCAAACACCAGCAGCAAGGAAGGCCTGGAAACGTGCACTGATTGTGTTAAGGAGTTGTGAGTGTCATTAGAATACATTTCCTGATGTGGATGAACACAGGAATCTCTCCCCAGCATTGCAGAACTGTGGCTGTGCTCTCCTGCGAGAAGTGGGACAGGCCAAAGGCAGAGCTGACAGTGGGTGAGAACCAGGCAGGGCGAGGAGAAGGTAAATGAGAATCCTCCTACTCTGACTGCTCTGCTGGCATAAAAATCTGCCCCAAATTCCCTACTTCTGAGGACTCCTGACAGCTGGTGGGAGGGGGCAGATGCCTCTGTCAGTGACTCTGGGTAAATGATTACAGAGAACTGAAGCCAGGGGCGGAACACCTATTTCTAAGAAAGAGTTGACATCCAGACAAGCATTCCCTCATTCAGGAACTCATGGGTAAGGGAACACTGCAGTCAGAAATCCTGTGGGGAGGCTCATAGACACCAGAGCTGCACAAGATGCTGGTGTAGAATGATGCCAGTGGTTTCATGGGAAATAAACCTCAGCATTTATGGATAGAGATTGCCTTAAGAATCACACAAAAATGATGTATTAGTGTGACGGTCTCCACGATGAGCTCAGGGCAATCATTTAGAGGGGACAATTTTATTTTAAATGCAGCGATTTTTTTATTCCCGAGCTGTGTTGGCTCAGCACCCTGTGGAAGAGCAGCAGCAAGTTAACTCTTATGGTCTAATGCATTTTATTTACCTTGATTTTGGAACAGCATTCTTGGAGATGAAGTCATTGGGATCTGGCCACGAAATGCAGATAAAGCAGATGTCAACTGCGCCTGTGTGACCCATGCTGGCCTGAATATAGTCACGGGAGACGACTTCGGGCTGGTGAAGCTGTTTGACTTCCCGTGCACGGAGAAATTTGTAAGTGCCTGTTTTATTTCCACCTGAGCAGCTTTTGCTTTTCCCAAACCCCTCAGCACTCAGTGTTAGAGCACCCAACCAGCATGGTCCATCCCCCGGAAACTCCTACAGCATCCAAACAGTGCAGTCCATCCACAGGCAGCTCCCAGGGAGTGAAAAGGCCTCGGGGTCAGGATGGCTGTGGGCACAGAGCTTTGCCTGGGGCCATCCTTGAACTGCTGTCCTGTCCCACAGGCCAAACACAAGCGGTACTTCGGGCACTCAGCGCACGTCACCAACATCCGCTTCTCGCACGATGACAAGTTCGTGGTGAGCACCGGAGGGGACGACTGCAGGTAACCGGGGCTGGGACCGGAGTGGGGCACGGGCCACAGCAGGGACAACGCACACAGAGACAGGGACAGTGCCAGACAGATGGAGACCGAGACACACGAGCACAGGGACACACCCACACAGAGCCACACAGACAGGGCCACACACACACACAGACCGGAGTCACACACACAGCCACACTAACGTGACACACAGACACCCCCCGCACACACACAGTGTGCACACACGTGGCCATGGACTGTGCCCACACAGCAGGCATGGATACACACAGTGCACACACACACAGTACACACACTGCAGCTACACAGGGCACACGGAGACGCACGGACAAAGATAACACTGGCACGCGCAGTGCACACACAGCACACACACACACTGCACATACACACAGTCACAGAGTGCACACATAGGCAGTGCACACGTGGGCCCCAGTGCAAATACCCTGCACACACATGCACAGGGCACACTAAGTGCACAGTGCACATTAAGTGCAGACACACAACCAGTGCACACACAAACACACAGCCACAGAAAGACACGTTCAGATGCAGTGCACACACACCGCACATACACACTGCTCACATTGCACAGACTGCAGACCTGCACACACACTGCATATGCACACACAGCAACAGTGTGCACGGAGTGAAATTCACACACACACACACACACAGAGTGTGTGTACTTCACACACCCAATGTGTTTATTTTCCGCTCCTGTCTCACTGGGCTGTGCTGAAGGGCGATCCCTGCTCTCCCTCCTGTCTCCACAGTGTGTTCGTGTGGCGCTGCCTCTGAGGAGCCTCTGGCTGCTGCTGTCCGGCCCTGGCGAGGGCTGCGCTGGCTGGGACAGCCGAGAATGCTCCTCTGGCTGCAGGAATCCCAGCCCTGCTGCAGGCTGACATTTCCAGATCACTCATCCCAACGTACCAAGAGGGAATGGGAGCTGGCGTTGGAAAGTCCGACGCCCTTGCGAAGGAAGCTGAGGTTTGAAGGGTAACCTGGGGATCCCAAAGGGATGAACAGTTCACTCACAAAGCTGCTTTTGCCTAATACTGTGTTGTTCAAACCATGTCTGAAAAGGGAGAAAACACTGACAAAATGCTGGGCCCTTTAATTTCCAAATTTGTGGCTTGAACGAAGTTCAAAAAGTGGGTGGGTTTTAACCACACCTGCTTAAAACTCCAATCTGGTGCACTCAGTAAAGCTGGGAGCATTTAACGAGCAGGCTGGGGAGGGGGGAGGTCACCCTTCACCTTTCATTAATTGGAGGAGCAAAGTATCCTTTTTTTTTTTTAAGTCCATTTTGTTTTTAAATATATATATACTTGGCAGAATTTTCTATCCATGAAGTGCCTTGGAATAATTTTCTAGTAGTTTGGGCTGCAGCCTTGCCTCCCCCCACCTGCTTTCCACACACGGTGCTATGACTCTCACCCAGAGGAGGGCTAAACCATTCTCACCTTTTCCAGCTGGGTACTGACATTATCCCTGTTTTCTGCTTTGGGTTTTTAATCCCTTCACAAGTGAATTCCCCACTGGTTCGGACAGCGAGCGGCTCTGTGCTGTCAGAAGGCCAAAGTTGACGGCATTCCAGCTCCTGGGTAGCTGCTCCTGCAGCCAGCAGTGCAAGCTGAACTCCAAGAGTGAGTGAGAGGAGAGGGTTTGGACAGTCTTGGTTCGAGACATTTTAACACCAAGATTGAGGGAGCCATTCCCCAAGCGTTCCTGCATGCTCCCCCTTTCTGGGAAAATGTGCTTTACACTCCTACAGGCAGTGGCCAGCCAGAATCTCGGCCTGGTGGGAAAGCCTCCATCAACCCCTAGTTCCTCTTCTGGAGAGGCGTCCTAAGCCTCCAAAGGAATCCCTGGAATGTCCCTATAGCAGGGCTGTGTGTGTTCTCCAGCCCCAGTCTGTGCTGCTTGTAAGCAGAACATAAAATCCCTGGTACCAGGAACTGCAGCTTTTTTTTTGGGAAAAGTTCATCCTGGCTCGCTCTGGCCTCCTCTCCCCAATCCCCACTTCTCCCTCACCCCACAGAGCCCCTTGGCCTGGGGGACAGCTGAGATCAAAGGAGAGCTGCCACTGTGGGGAAGTGGAACCACAGACAGATATTCCCAAAAGGCAACTCAAGCCCTTCACTATTTGTTAGAACATTTTGTCAAAACCAAAAACTCAAGGGACAGTGGAATTGGAGAAAGTTTAGACAGGAAGAGCAAATATGGGCAATGTCAAAATATGTATTTAAAATATTTAAGATTCTGGGCATGGAACAACATCCATAGTTTGGAAATACTTAATTAAATTACTTAATTACTTTCTTACTTAAAAGAAATTAAGGCCAAAATAAACCATTTAGACTTACATTTAGTCTCTGAAAAGCAATAGTGCTTTAGTCCCAGTTCAGGACAATAGGATTTTGAACTCTGGAACCTTCCTGCCAGTCCATTTCTGCTGCCCACTGCATAGAAAAGTAGCAAAAACATCCCATTAAAGGAGTGGATTCCTGCCTGTTTAACACACAAAGTGCTTCAGCAACTTCAAAGAATCACCTTTTTTTTTACAACTGAATTTATTAATGCCTTATATGACTATACAGCAGAGCAGTTTGTCAGATACACAGTACAAGTCCCTATGCAGTCTTTTTTTTAAAGAAACCTTCGGGATCAAATCCTGTTCTGTCAGGTGCTGCCATCAGTGGGCACCTCTGCTTATGTTGTAACCACTCATGTTTGCCTTCCTTCCGCGTTGATTGTATCCCAAATAAAACCAGTTGTGTGGCAGAATGAATTAATCAACAGTGATGTGAGAAATATCTTCAAGCAATAGTGTCTGTCAGGAAAACACTTACGGTTTCTATGTTCCTATGGTCTGGCTTCCTGTATAAAATGCTCAGAAGTAATGCTGTATTCTACTGTAAACTGAAATATTAATGCATGAATTTGTATTTTTCAATGGTCAAGAAGCCATTAATTTAAAATCTGCATCTCAAATAAATTTGTACACAAGTTTTCAATATCCAGCTCTTAAATCAGAATCAACATGTTGACCTGGAAAAAGATTATTGGGACTTATTTCCTTCAAACCTGAAAATGGCATTGACCATTCCTGTCTCAAAAGTCCAAGAACCCGACATCCTCCAGAGCTCCCTGGGATGCTGGAGGTGGCCCTGAGCAACTCCTTCACACTGCAGAGAGAGAAAAGGGACCGTGACAAACCCACCCTGCACCGCGCTCTACTTGGACACTACTGCCACCACCATGGACAATGGATATTTATCACAATGAACTTCAAATAAACACAAATATCTTAAACTTGCCTCAAGAAAGCCAAATACCGGTATTATTTTATGTCTATAAGCTTTATTGATACTTGGGGTTTTCAGGTTGGTTGGGTTTTTTTTTGCTTTTTTGTTGGGTTTTTTTTTTACATTTCACAATGCATTCCACAGACTTAGTTCAGTACAGCTCAAACTGCAAGTGTATAAATTTTCACTTATCATTTCTTGCATAACAGGACAGGGCTTTTAAATTTCCAAACAACATTTGCAGCATTAGATACTCGGTCCACAGATTATCAGAGTCTGAGAGCTGGAGAATTATTTGCTCAAGATCAACTACTGTACGTTTGTGCAACAAAGTGTATGCTGTAATTTTCTTTTACTCAATGTGGAGGTTCTTTGTTCATTTCTCTTTTGTTGTTTCCAACAGATGCCAGTGTTTACAGAGACTTTTTAGTTTCTCAAGCTTGTGTGCTCTGGAGCTCATCCAGGCCTCAGTCAGTTCTCTGAAGTACAAAGCACTGTGGAGCAGCTGAAAGATCTAAGCTTTGTGAAACACATATATATATATATTGGCAATTGATAAAACAATAAAATCACAATACAGCTATACTCATACCAAAAAGGCAAGATTTTTCAAAACTTGCTAAACTGGTATATTCTTCTAAAACATCTCATTTTAGAAAATCTGCATCAATCTACACAGACCATACACAGTGCACAAACTGGGAAGTGTTCTCCTCTGCCCCACCTGCTCTACACCTCCGGCACGCAGCAGGAACTACCTCTGATGAAGCAAATGTACAGCTGTCTCAGTCGTTTGTATTAGCCAGTGCTGCACACAGGATAAGGAAAGATGATTAGTTTTAGATCCATACATAGCAGCTTACAATACTTAAGATGATGAAACACATGGCAGTCAAAACAGTTATTTTTCCTCAAACACTGCGTTGCTAAAAAATAAAGATCTGTGAAATTGCACTGCAATGTCAAGGGGTTTGCTATTCCCTGACCCTCCCCGTGTAAATCCAATGAGTATTTTTCCCCCTTAAAAGATGAACTTCCTATTGATAAGTTGCTTCAGGCTTCTTTTATTCAGTTTTGCGCTTCAACCCAGGGATCTTTGCTTGGATCCTGAAAGAGGAAGAAGGAAACAGACCAAAGTAAATTTGAGTAACAGACAAAAAAGAGAAGGTTAAACACAGTTCTTAAAAACAGCAACACCTGAAAAGAACCCTCACCCCACACAGCTTTATACTCAGAGCCCAATGCAATGCTGAGCTCGTCACTGCCCCCCACCCCCCAGCTGCACCTGCTGAGGGGCTCAGGTGTCACTAATGGGTTGAAATACACAGATTTCTATTAGAAATAATCTAGGCTCATTTCTATACAGCATCAGCAATAAAGGAGCTCATTTCCTAACCAGTCCAGCATTACAGACCTTTTAGACTCCATGGCCTGGCACATGGAGAGCACGTTAGTCCTAGACAGGAGTGCCACATGTACCAGGCACTGTCATCAGTCCAAAGGGAAATGAATAAACCCAAACCAACTCACTTTGCCATGGCGTCTTTGACATTCTTGTTCACAAGTCCCAGGTAATGGTCGATTTGGGCCTGGAATGGAAGCAGACACAAGTTACAGCCCAGTTTCCCCTTTGCAGCCTGGCAGAGTCCCACAGAACTCTGGGGCAAGTGGGAGCTCAGCCAGGGGCATTTCCCAGTGTGATGCCAGAACTCCAGGAATGCACCCACCAGAGGGCACAACGGGCAAAGCCCCACAGGAATCAATCCCCAGTTGTGGGTGCAGGGCTGGGCCCCTCTGGGCCCCACAGAGCAGCAAAAGCTGCTTAGCTGGGCCGGGCCAGGTAACCCGCTTAGGCTGCAGCCTGGCCAGAGGATTGAGCAGCTTGGGCTAAGCCCCACACACACTGTCCATGCGCCCACCTTGGGGCTCCAGGGCTCCCCTTCCCTGTGGAGGAGGAGCCTGTTCAGGACCCCATGAGGCTCCGCCATCTGCTCCTGCCTCCCCCCAGTCCCCGCCCGGCCCCTCGGCAGCCTTGTTGTTGAAAGGGGAGACAAACAGCTAAGCCAGAGCTGGCTCCCCCCTCCTGTGCAGTGACCTGCCCAAGATCAGCCCTGGCCATAATTGAATCAAAAGCATTTTACTTTGGCTCCTTCTTCCCTCCTCCTTTTACATGGGAGTCTCTCCCCAAGAGCAGCACTGGACTAGGCCAAGCAGCTCCCACCTCCTGTTTTTGCCAGGGGTACAAATTCCACAGAGCTTTAGGAAACCAATCCTGAATAGCAGCTCCAAAAGGTACAGCAGAATTAACACACCATGCCCCGTGCTGCTCCAGTCCTGACCAAGGCTGGAACCAGCAGAAAAGGCCTCCAGGTTCACCAAGTCTTTTCCAGGACTTTTTGCTGGGGAAACCTCTTCCACTTCCACCAAGCAGGAAAAGGGAAAGCACACACAGTCTGAACTTCAAACTGAACTTGCGTTCCCTGGCCCCAGCTCCTGGGTAAAAGGCTTATTTTTAAAGGCTTTAAATATTTCAGAAGACTGAAATTAATTTTAATTAATTATTTGTTTCTGGTTTTGCTTCAACAGAGCTGATTTTATGAAACATTTAATGAATTCTATTAAACACTCACCTGATGTCTCTCATAAATAACAGGAACACTGAAGAGCGAAATCAAAGCTGGAAAAGAGCACATCACACGTATAAATACTGAGAACAGGGATGGTGTTCAGGCAGAACAAGGACTGGTTTCCACACCTCAACACGTCTTGCAAAAAAGTGCAAAGAACAAGGAATAACTAAGCCCCACACACCAATTGTTGGCCAGTAAATTCAATAATCCCTATTAAGGAGAGCCTGGGCTGTTCTCCAGGTCTCACCAACAGCACAGTAAGTCTGGTCACAGGTCACTTTTTTCACTGTGGGTTATGCAAATTCTTCCCAAAGGCTGCTCAGGCATCAGCTGGTTCTGACACCTGAAGCCAGCCTGCTCTGGGATACAAGAAATTAAATCCTGCAGTGGGACAGGGCCACAGCAGATCCTGCACCTCCTCCAAAGTCCCAGCACAGCAAGGAAATTCAGGGCAGGCTACCCTGAAATGGACAAGCACGACAAACCTGCCTATAAACAATGTAATGTCTGGAAATCAGCAATCCCAAGGAATTCAACAACACAACTTAAAAGCACCTGTTCTGTTGTGTTATCAAAAAAAAAAAAAAAAAAAAGGACTTAAAAGTGCAACATCCTAAGGCTACAGGATCAGCCTCCCAGTGTGGACCAGACCCCACTGCTTTCCCAGGGTTACTTTGTGTGCCCGGTGTGTAACACAACACAAACACTTACCCAGGATCAGTAATGTCAGACCATTGAACAAGGCACCAACGTAAGTGAAAACCCACATCAACACTGCGAACTGCAAGGGAAAAAGAGCCCGTCAGCACCCAGTCTGTGCCCAGGACACCCCCCCCAGTTTGCTGTAAACACAAATAACAAACTAAACTGCCCCAAAGTGCACTTCACCCCCGTACACCTCCTGTAACCAGAGCTGGGTGATGAGATGGCTGAAGGATTCAGTAATAGGATACGTGGCCTCCTGCGTCCAGGTCACAGGGCTGAATTCAGCCCGAGTCAGCAGTGACCAAACACTGCCCTGTGCCTTCACAGGGCACTGCCAATTCCATGGTGAGGAATGATGGGCAAACACAGTTCCTACCTCCCATCCTCCAGAGAGAGGGGACAGGCCAGGCTAGGAGAGGCCAAAGAGCTGGTGCATGACAGAGCCAGAGAGAAAGGGGGTCACTTGTGTGTGTTCTGCCACTCGAGTGCCCATCCACCTGCCCAGCCATGCTCTGACCAGACCAGGCAGAGGCTCCGTCTCATCAGGAAAAGCCTGTCTGGAAGGTAATTGAGTAGGGTGGGCTTAAAAAAACCCAAAGGCACTTCGGATATTAAAAAAATTTAAGGAAGAGAGGAGTCAACAGTGCCCTAACATGGAAGCCAGCTCCAGGTCAGAGCCAAGCTCAGAGGCAAAGACATCCCTAAAGCCCCACACTGCCATCACTGCTGGCTCCCTATCCCAGCCCCTTTCCCCCTCCCTGCTGACAGCACTTGTCCCGCTCCCAGGGGGACACAGGCTCTGCTTCCCAGTTCCACACAAAGGTCTGCCCACGTTTGGTGGCAGGTGGAGTGTCCCAGGCACACCTCTGACCTATAGCAGTGGGAGGGGGCCAAGGGCTGCCAGCTCTATTTCAGGGCAGCATTCCTCCCAAGCAAAATCAACCGCTTTCTTCTAGAGCTGCAGGGCCGTGAGGAGCTGAGCAGCAGCCAGGAACAGTGGCTTTCCCAGTGTTTACTTCTTGCTCTGCACAGAGCAGACATCCCCCTTGGTCAGCTCAGCAGATGGGGTTGTTTTCCAGCAGAACCCTGGACACCATGGGAAGGCTGGCACTGGCACTAGGGAGGGCAGACCTGGGCACAGTGAACAACCCAAGGTGGAAACACTCCCAGCAGCAGGAGCTGCACCCAAGGAAAGGATGGGTACAAAGTGCTGGCAAGGAAAACAGTGCATGGTGCAGGACTGTGGGTGTGGGCCAGGATGCTGGTAACTGGCCTGCAGCCAAGGTACTCTGAACTTACGTATCCCAACATCCAACTGTAGCTTATCAAAAGATGTAAAATATCCAAACCAAACAAAATCAACAGCCACCAACAAGATAAGGGCATGACAATCAATACAAGTTTAATTCCATGATCCCTGCAATGAAATCGAGTTGACTTCAAGAGCTTCACTCAAAACTGATCCTGTTCAAAATTCAGGTGCATTAACTGCAAGTGATGCGGCTCTTTATCTGTCAGCACTTTTGAGATGTGACAAAGCAGCACCAGGGAGGGGCACAAAGTTAACCCCTGGAGAGGCTGCACCATTCCCAGCAGCTGCATTCTCACTGAAGGATTCTGGCAGGTTTCTCAAGGAAAATAAAGCAGATTTTGCTGAACTCCCTCATGATTGATTCAAACCCTGGCCTAGCTCTGCCCTGCAATGCCAGGGTGAGCCTGGAGCCAACCTCTTTGCACCAGGCATTTTAATGGAGCAAACACTTCCATGTGGGTGCAGCACGTCACCCAGAGGGAGGAAAGGCACCGGCTTACACTGGGCAAAGAGCCCCTGAGCATGAGACGGTTCACAATGGTTCTCTTGCATCCCAACAGCTATCCATGACCTGCTCCACATGGACACAACTCCTGAAGCTCAGCACCACCCAGCCAGCTCAGCAGCCAGCAACATTGCTGATGACTCTGCCCAGGGCAGAGTATGTGAGTTTGCGTAAGCACAGGGGTAACAAGAGAAATCAATCCCAAAGTCCAACAATTATCAGAACTATCCTATTGAGTGAGCACTAAATTTATGGTTCAAGAAAGAGCAAAATCCACGAGTTCACATTTGACCACACAAGCTTTTCTCCACCCTGAGTCTGTCCAGAGCAGGGTCAGGGTAGAACCATGAACTGCTGCATGCGCAGGTTTTAATCCCCTTCACTTGCTAGCACTGAGTGGGAGACAGACCCTGATCCTACAACTCCTCTCTCTGCACCCTTCTGACACTTCAGCTCTCCCAGGATTATCCATCCTGGAGTCCATCTCAATCCCACATTTACCTACTGGTCTCTATTTTCTTATAAATGTTGCAAACCCAGACACCCTCACAAACACAACAACGCTTGCCTGAAACACACCTAAGAGACCTTTACAAACACAAAAGCCTTCCCTGAAACACCTCTAAATAAAGCTCTAAGACAAGAAAAATAAGCAGAAGGCAGCCCAGGCTCCACCTCCAGAGCTGATACCGCCCCTCCCATCCGCTCGGGATGAGGGGAAGCTCAGGAGCCAAGCTTGGCCTGACCCTTCCAAGGACTTGTACACCAGCGAACGCCCTGTGTGGCTGACAGACTGAACCCAGTCTTGCCAGCCAAAATGGGCAAATCCAGAACTGCCCCTGCACCCCTTCTCTACTATAGAATACTCGTAATACAGCACAGAGCTCTGTTCCTCAAAGCCTCAGCTGAGCAAGTGCAAGAGCAGCCGTGCCCAGTGCCAGCACAGCCTTTACCAGGACAAAATGCAGCTTCTTCTGGGGCTCTGGCAAGGGCTCCTCTGGAATTACTCCTCAAGAGCTGTGAGGAATTCCTCCTTGTGCTGCATAAATATTTAGAGTCCATTTTAAGACTTCCCTGACTGAAGCATTGTTTAATAAAGAAAAAAAATCTTAACAAGACAGATTTTACAGTCAGAACTATTACACACAATAAACTGACCTGCAGACATTTTCTACATTAGAGCTCTGTAACTTGAATTATACACAAACACGTGGTTTCCTATAGTGAAGATGTTTAAACCACACAAGCCAAGATATTTTTATTTTTTAAACCAGGGCCATAATATTACATAAGACCCTGGAATCCCAATGTTCTCCTCGAGCACAAACTCTTCAAAATCAGTAACTTGTGCTTGTGAACTGTCCTGACATTCACTGGCTTCTGATAAAGGCTTGTTTCCAACTACCATAAATTAGACTAATTAACCTACATAAAACATTTTAAATGTCAGAAGGAGAGAGGGGAAATGAATTAGTTCAGCTGAATAAACACGTCTTTCCTATGGACTGTAGTATTTTAAGTGATTAGAGTGCCTTGAAGACATTCTGGCTGGAATTAATTCTGCTTCTAACATCATTCCTCCAGAAGGCCTCGTTTTTCGACCAGTGTTTACTGGAACAACAGTTGGCTTCTCACTGCTTCCCTCTCCCTCACTGCAATGGGTTGGGATCTCTACACAAACAGTGTGAGAAGTCTCCTAACTCAGAACAAGGCACAGATCACAAAGGGTTTAATCAGAAGCACAAGTGACCTTGTGATTCCAAGTTTTTCTGTGCTGTCAATAATCAGATCCAAACAGGACTTAAGCAGCAGCACTGTTGATCATGTCTCAAAAAACAACCAGAAAAGGAATGCACAAGCAGCTCCTAAAAAGCCTCTTCCTGCAGAGCCCTTTAGGAGCAGGGAGATTATTGTACAGCCCCCAGGCCAATACTCCACCTCCTCTCTCCCTCCTGAGGAAACAGATGCGTCCCAGGAGCAGCAGAGGCCCCTTATACCCCCTCCTGCTGCCAGAGGGAACTGCCTCACTACAGGAGCCTTGCAGGGCATCAGGCGCAGCTTTGCTGGCATAAACTGTGTTTAACTTGGAGCATAATGAGAAACTGGATCTACAAACCCGGGGTAAGATCCTGAGATCTGCCTGCAGACTTCTATTGCACAAATATAACAAAGACTTGGACAGCCTTCCCGGTTTTCCCCCTATTTCACAAGCAACCCCTCCCCCAACTCCACAACAACTCAAAGGACTTTACAAAGCACTAAGTAAGGGGATTTACTGCAGGATAAATGCAAGTTTTTTTCAAGAAGATTAAGCAAAGTGAAACAGAAGCAGACAACACAGTGTACTGGGTAAAGGAAACACCGGTTTCAAAACCAAAGAAAGGCGATTAGAGCTTGAAAGGAGAGAACATAATTCTCCCAGAACAAAACTGAAGGGTTTTCAGCCAATTCTCTTATTTTGAAGGGATTTTTTTGGTGTGGTTTTTTTTTATTTCTTTTTTGGTTACACTTTGTTTAATTCATTAGTATTCTTCACAGTCAGCTGTGCTCTGCCACCCTCAATAAATCCCATTAAATTCTACATGCATGTACTCAAGCTGTCATACAGCACTGCTCACACTGGCTAGAGCAATTTGCAAACCCCATTTCAGTAATTCCCGTCACTAAAAGCAGCAGCTTTCACTCCCAAATCCAGGGGCTGGAACAAGTGTCCACCTGCCCAGTAACACAAGGGCATTGCTCAGCCCCCGCTCTTCCAGCAGAAGTGGAACAAGAACTCCTGTTTGAGACAGGGAGCTGCGCACTAACCACAAACAGAAAACCAACTCCAAACCAGGCTGGGACAATCCAGCCCAGAGCCAGGTTTTCCAGAGGGACACACACATCAGTGACACACCGCCAATGCCCAAGATTGGAGCGTGGCTTGTTTTTTTAGAAGATTCCTGCTGTGAGAGGCACTAGCGAGGAGCTGGAACAGGGAGCTGCAGGCAGCCACAGCTTATTTCTGCTTTCCATTCGTTTTACTGCTCAGTCCAGGTGCAGACCAAGCTATCCTTCACAGTTACCCCTATCACTGCAGGCAGCCCTCGATAGCCAGCCCTGTGCCAAACACTTCCATGAACAAACTACACCTTGGTATTTACTTAACCAGAGCCATTGTTCAATCTGCAAGCACCTGCAGGCTTTGCTAACCTGGGCCAGCAGCAATGTCCTCACAGAGGCAAACTCACCTTCAGAGAATCCACCAGGTCATCGACGAGGAAGAGGCGCCGCAGCTCCCGGACGGTGCCGTTCACGTGGCCCAGCACGACGTTGCTGTACTTCTGGATGAGCTCCTCCGACACGGCTACATCGGAGTCCAGGTAAGCCCTGCAGGAGAGAAACCTCACTGTAACAGTGCTGCAAACACGAGCTGTGTGTTAGATACAGTTATCAATACAACCTCTTTTTTGTGTTACAGAGAAATAAACTTCACAGTGTGAGGAACGCTCGAAGGACAGAACAGAACTAACTTCAGGTATTCTTTGTGAACCATTTTTTTCTCATTGCTATTTACTCAGTCACCTGCACCAGGCAGAAAAGGTGGGCAGGCTAAGACAAGGGAAAAAAAAATCCTACAAAAGCAATACATCCATTTCTGCCTCTGGAAGGTCCTTGTGGAGTTACCATTAAGCTGTAACACACCATGGCACAACAAAATGGGCTAAATTACTCACTTGCTAGAAAAAATTCTTACAGCTAGTGAGAGCAGTTCTTTTACATAAAGATATTAACCCCTATCTGGTTATATGCTCCTTCCACTCCACTGTCACTTTTATCTGCAGCTGCAGTGGCTATGGCCATTCAGAGTCTTTACACAAAGTATACATTATTTATCTAACGTGCATGCTGGAGGCAGAAGGAGCAATGCAGCACATCTGTAACAGGGAGCTCATTTTACAGTTGTTAAACTTTTGCTTAGGGGGATTCTGCTTTGGGGTGATTTTGTTTGGGTTTTTTTAGTAAGAAAATTGCACAATGCTCCCATGTATGTCATTTAAGGCAAAGCTAAACGTGACCTTGTGGCAAGTCCAAGACAAATGAAAATACTTCAAATGGTGACTGCAGCAAGTGGCCACTTCAAGGCTACATTCTGCCATCCACCCTTGGCTTCCATCTGCTCACCCTTCCCTGCTCATCCACAGAACACTCAGTACCTGCACCTAAAATCCAATTGTTCTCACAGGATTTTTCAAGTAAAAATACCCTTCTTGTAGCTAAGCTATGCAGAAAAAAGTAAGTAGCCAGGTATGCTGGGCAAGAAGGTCTGGAAGCTACTTAGGAATATCAGTATTTTTAGAAATAACTGCAGAAAGAGCACAGGTAGAACTAGTTCTGCTTGTTCTTGCTAAGAAAAAACTTGAAATTGTTGTTTGGATAATGAGAAGCAAACAAGATTTCAACTGGGAATATTCACCCTAATGAGGGGATGTTTTTTCCATAGAATTTTGTCCCACAGACTGGCTTCCACTGGAGAAGGTGCCACTGCACATGGTCTGGGAGGAACGGAGGGAAACCTACAGAAACGCTTTGCTTTGCCTTACAGAAGATGGGAAGAAAGGAATACCACAAAATTAGTAACAGGGCTGTAGACAGAGGGGCAAACAGGACTTTCTGAAGGCTGCAAGGGGAGACTGAGCCACTTCACTCATTAATAAAAGGGAGAAGGAAGGCTGGGCAGAGTGGGACAGGGCTGGCAGGGAAACAGGGAACACACCCTCCTAACAAGTCCTCTAACACAGATTAATAAAGTTTTGTTTCTCTTAAGAGGCAGCTTTGCAGCAGTGGGTACCTGGATCCCGTCACTGACAGGGCAGCCTTGCAAGTGGGGAGCACAGCTACACTGCTGCACACCAAACCACACATTTTAAGAGCATTCTTAAAAGTTCCAAAAGATAAAAGTAGCCCCTTGTCACAGTTTAAACCCTGCCACATTTATTCCGATTTTTCCATCCCTTGTACCAAGCCCTCAGTCCTTTTTCTGTATTTATTGTATGACTCCTGAGAAAATCTGAAAGCAGGGAACACATTTTTCAGTGCAAAGTCTTTTTACATTATTATGCAACATCTTCCAGCACGTGTCACCCACCGCTTCTGGCAGCACCAACACTGCTGCTCTCCAAAACAACACACTTTTGCTTAATTAAAAGAAAAATCTCACCTGAAAGGGTGGCCCTCATCAGACTTCTGGATTGCCTGGATAACTCCCTTGTATATCCTAAAGCTGATGGTGACAGAGAGCAGGGCCAGGGCAATGTAGGCTGTGACGCTCACAATGCTGAACACTGTTAATGAGAGCAGCAGGAACAAGCTGGCTCCAAACACCACCCCGGTCTTCTTAATGTCTCGCCAGTAAAGGAGGTCAACAACTACAATTTAAAAGAGGTAAGAAATTAGAACAAGACACCTTTTACAGCCATATGAAGACAGTAAAATTTCATTATTCACTCGACTGCTGAGAGTCACCAAGAGTGGAACTTGCGAACCCCCGTCAAACCAGAGCTGGAATCACAACTAGAAATAGGTTATTTAATACTGGTTCTGCTCTGGACTTCAGATTATTGGGATTACTGCTATTAGGATTACCTCAGATGCAACTGTTAAAATTTTAAAACAATGCTGCCCCTTAAGCAATGTCAGAATTCATCTCTTCAGCTACTGTGCTCTGTTCTGCACCAGAACCACAGCAGTTTGTGCTTCACTTCCCCTCATTGTCAGGCATTTTGTGGAGGTCACTCCCTGGAGAGATTGATTCCAATTCCCCTGTTAGGACAGATGACAAGACACCAGAAGATCTCTAAACCATTATATCTTTCCAAGCCTGGTAGAGGCAAAGGCACTGCTCAAAGACTCATTAACAGTTCATTTTGTTTTCTTTTGATGAAAGCATTCCCATGGGAGTTTATAATGTTGATTATGGGTGACAGACTGAGCCATCAAGAGGGAATACGCTCCCTGGAATGTCAATCCAGGCTAAATCTACTGTGCTCCAATGCAGAAGACTTCATTTGCAAACCACGTTCAGTTTTCCTTAAGTGACCCTCATTAGAGAACACAATATTATGCCATTTTTAGCATCACTGTAGTTCAGAGCAAACTACACCCTTGCACAAGGCGTAGGTAATGGCCTAACACGTTGCAGATCTGTGTTTGTTAACAGCAATAACCTACTAGACACAGAGCTCAAGATGAATTACAGAAACATTATTACTATTGCACTGCACATTTAGTAATCCTGCCTCATCCTAAACATCACCAAAATTAACTGTAAAACAGCGTATCACAGCTTAGAACAGAGTCTTTGTCCGGATGACTGTAAAAACATTTTAAAATAGATTTGTCTTATTATTTCTTGCAGGATGAACACACAGTCATGCACCAACATTCAACACTTGGTAACCTCTGTAGGGCAAAGTCTGTGTAACCCTTTTGTAGGTACAATATGCCAAAGCCCCTGGGGGCTGGGGTGTGTTTTTCCAGGCTTTCAAGAGATGAAACCCTTTCCATTTTTTCCCCACAGAGAAACTGTACTGCATAGGAGGAAAATGAAAACCATGGTCAGAAACTTAAACGCGCCATAATGCAAACTATCTTACCCCAATATTTAATTCACATTTCAGCAGAAGTTTCCTGCAGCCCCACAGACAGAGCCAGGTTGCAGCTGCACCAACACCTCCAAATTATCACAGACCAGAAGTGCTGTGGAAGGAACAGCCTGACCGCTCCACCACTATCCGTCCCACTCCTTTCTTCCAGCCTGGCTGCCTGTGCAGTGCCAAAACCATCCCAGAAAGCCAGGAGCCAGCCAGATCAGGGCCTGGAGCTGCCACCATGTGACTGCACAAACATATGGAGGCAGAGATAGAGCAGCATTGCCCGGAGGTGACGCTCCTGCTCTCCCAGCACCTCCAATCCAAACTCCTCCTCCCACTGCAGCCCAGGCCCCAAGCAATACAACTTTTCCTTAATATTTGTAAAAAATCAAACAAACAAAATCAAGTCATTGTAGATCCCTTTTGTGTGGGTTGCAATCCCAAAATCTAACCTTTTCTTTGGGTTCTTTCTTTGCTTCCAGACACAAAAGTGTCTCTACACACCTTGCATTAAGCATCAACAAAACTGTGAGATTGACCTAAGAATCCTTGTAACCAGTAAACCTAAACTGAGCTCCAAGGAGCCTCAACACCTGGGTGAGATCCTCACAACCACTCTTGCCAAAACCAGTTGATGGATTTTGTGCTCTTAAATCATGTAAGGCATCTTGGAAAAAAAAACCAAACAAAAACCACATTTCTTTCGGAGCATTTGCTGCAAGTACTGAAACTGTGTTTATTTTTAAATGCTGCAATTTGAGCATCCATGCACTCGAATTTGGTGCTGCCCCTGTATCAGGTGACACATTCAGTATGAGCCCTGCTCCTCTCTGCCTGCAGACAGCATTATTTCTGTAAATGAGCTGCTCCCTCCTCTCTGCACAGCTTTAGAGCTGTGGGTTCTTCCTGCTCCATAGGAAATCACTCATTCCATGCATTAATGCATTCTACCAGTTACAGGAAACGTAAAGAGAGTAATTTATCTGTATGACAGCTCCAGAATGCCAGGAACAAAGGTACATTGCTGGAATTAAAGCACACACCAAAAGCCAAATGGCCTTTAGCGACCCATCAAGTCTTTTGTTCTCGGTAATCAATAAGAAAAATCCCCTCTCCAGGAGCTCCCAGGTCAGAGTTAAGCTGCACATAAAACATTTTTCCTCATTCCATCTCCACTCCTTTGGGAGAACGAGCAAACTAGCTCCGGCTTAATGGCATATGGATCTGGTTTCATCGTAAATTCCTCAAAGGAAATTCGGTGTTTAAGTCACTGAAAAACTGCTTTGTAATTCTGCAATCCAAGAAACCACATACCAGTGATTTGTATTCTCCAATTGATCAGAAACAGGTTATTTTCATTTATTTTGAAAGAAAAAGATTGAAAGCATTACTAGAAGCAGCTTTCTGGCTTTAACTTACACACGAGACATTCACAGCAGATTAAAAATAAAACCAGACAAACAAAAACCCCAAACCAATTCTCAGCAACAGCCCCGCAACATCTTTCCTAATGAAAACTGTTCTGAGCTGCATTCTATACAATATGAAGTATAATAAAATAAATAATAATATTAATGCACGTCTTGCAGGCCTATTCTAAAACAAGAACAGCTGCCTACATTTGGTGAGCACGAACTGTCACTTGGCACGTCTAAAAATAGTCCTGTACCATCCGTGCCTTACATGCACAACTCATCCAGTTACATTTTGCTTTTAAAGCAAGTGCTGCGATAGCTTTGGCACCGTATTTTTTAGTCTTTTCCTTTCAGATTTTTAACTTAAAACTGAGCAAGTCATATCGGGTTTTGATGACAAAAACAAGCGGTCTGATATATTTAACCTGATAATCCTCTTTTAAAAAAACCCAGAACCAAGCAACCCTGTCTTTTTCTTTTTTTTTTTAGAAAGAGAAATTAAAAGCGAGACCTCCGAGCGAGTTGAGCTCACGTGTACCAGAGAAAGCCAGGAAAAAGGGACTAACCCATTTTGGCATCCATCTTGAGCGTGCTGCAAGCACCCAGCCCTGGCACGGCTCGCTCCCGGCGCTTTCCACTTCCTGCGAGGGCACTCGGAGGTCGGAGCTACGCAACCTCCGCCCGCTGCCATCCCAAAGCCAGCGGCGGCCGCCAATGGCTGCGTGCGCGCTAAATCCTTGGAATGCAGCTGCGGAGCCACGGGCTCCCTGCACAATGAACAACTCCTCTCTATCCAGCATTTACAGCCCAACAAACGCCGGGCTTCAGCGCCAAAGAAAGGCTGTTTGTGTCAAAGGGGAGGGGAGAGGGGGAAAAACACTGTACGATTTTCAGGCGTTGTTATACTGGAACCTTTCTGTAATGTGAAAGGTAGGCACAGATCCTTTATATTCTCCTAATAACAGTGTGGAGGCACAGGGAAGAGCCTTTTCTGGATCAATTTAGCGTTGTGCCAATAGAGAAATGGGACAGCAGCGCTGAGAACGGGCAGCTTTCAGCACGGCTGGGGCGCAGTGTCCCATCTGTCACCGAGCAGGAAAAGCTGCTGGGGACAAAATCCACAACCACAAATTGCTCTGCATTTCTGCTCAGAGAGGCCTTTTCCACTTACACGTAAAAAACTTCATATTTACACAGGATGCGATCTTCAGGGTTTCTACTGATCTCTGTGCAGAGAATGCAAGTGCTGACCCTGCAGTTCCACTGGAGTGGGGCAGTCCCGGCTGGACACAGCCCAACCTCCAGGAGAAACCATCAACCATGCAGTGGTTGGTGTGCCAAGCACCAGCACCACCACAGACTGGGCTCTGACATTTTCAAGGCTTCCAGCATCAGGATGATTATTCAAAATCCTGGCTGACATCCTAACAGGAGCACAGACAGGGCCGCAAAATTGCAGCCTCCATTTATGCTCATCAGACACATCGGAAGCCAGTTCGGTGCTTGACTGTCTCCTCGCAAGCCAGGAACAACCACCAGCCCCAGGCTGGAGCAACCGGGTGGTGCCAGCAGGACTGCAGGTGGTGCCAAGCACGTGGGACTGCCACCAACAGAGCTGTCCCTGTCCCAGGGACAGGCATCTCCGCGGAGCAGCACGTCCAGCGGGACAGGCGGCTCCAAATGGGTGCCAGAGGGCACAAAACAAGGCTGCACCACGCACAGTTTAGGCTTGGAACATCTGCACCATAACCCCCAGCAAAAAAAGTGATACAGATTTCACAAGCACATGCTAGAACAACAACGAGGCCAACACTACCGGATTCTAAACAAAAAAAAACAAAAAAAAAATCCCAAATACTACCTAATGAGCCAAAACAACATTTTTGTTTTGTTTCTACTTGACCAGATGCTTGTGCATGTGTGCACAATGTACCAACTGGGAAAACCATTCTGAAGCCCCAAATATTCATGATAAAGGTTGCCTATGCAATCTTTGCCATCAGTTAACTAAGTTGAACCAAAATTCAGAGATTAATTAGAAAAGAATCCTGGGATAACCTGGAAGTATAGCTGTGCCGTTCATCATACCAATATTCAGCCATTAAAACCTGACAATTCATTGAAATCATTAAAAATTAAATAAATAAATGTTACATTTTAGTACCAATTACTCCACAGGGCCTGTCTTTAAGAGCATTAAAAATTAAAATCATTCTACCCCCAGGGCAGACCTATTTCATCCTACCTAGATGATCAATACCACAGGTATTAATCAATGCCACAAGTTGCACCACTTGCATTATGCTTGTTCCCCAACTACAACACCTATACCAAATCTAAATTTAAGATTATATTCATTAGGATGTAGTGTTGCAGCTGCAAAGTCCAACTACAAACCATACTTTTTGCTCTTCTCTGGTTTTAGATTTAATTTTTTTTTAAGTCATTTTTTTAACATGGAAAGAAGCAAGAAGCATGTTGCAATATTTGCTTCTATATTTATTTTAGAGCTTGATGAATAGTGCAATCAGTCCCTGAACTTTACCCATCATTTTCCATGCCACTGGAGCCTGACCTAAGAAAGGAAGAACGTGAAACACGGCATCTTCATCTTATTCTAAACAAAAAAACAACACTAAACCAGGCTTCAACAGCAGCTGCAAAAGGAGAGGGAACCAGGGTCTTCTGCTTCCCCGAAAACCTTCATTTCTGCTTCCATTTTCTTTTAGACTGATCTCTGCTCAGAATGGGCAATTCAGGAGTTTTAAACCCAAACAGACTCCATTATTCTCAAGGCCTCAAATTCCAGGGTTGGAAATGTGCTTACAGATCAGCACCACCCCTGCTTGGCTGGTTGTAAAAGAAACCTGAAAATTGGGCCTGAACACAAAAAGGGAACTTGCCTTTCGATTTTTACCAAAACCTTCTGACCTCACCCCTTTCTTTTTTTTTCCCTTTCCTTTCTTCCCCGAGAATTTCAGGCCCAAAGTACGAAACCTTGAACATTTAGATTACTTACACATCAATAACATCTTACTAAACACTGCATAGTATTTTCCCCTAATATTTTACAGCCCTTTAATGAAAGATTAAACTTTGAGAACCTGATTTTGCAGAGGCAAAGTGTTTTCACCTGCAGGGCTTTTTTTGCTATATATTCAGGTTCTGATAAAGCATTCTATGGATTTCAGACAGCTGGCAATTTTGTCCAAGTGGAAAAAATACTAAAAAAACCAGATTTTGAACAATAATTCCCCATAAAAGATGAAAACTTCACAAGCACCAAGCACGATAGGGCCCTTTAAAATATATTTAAGTATCCAGAGATGATTAATTTTTTTTAAAGCTTGTCCTGTTGATAAAGTATGAAGATTACGTATTCAAATGAGGCTTAAACTCTAACACACTGAGCACTAATGTAATGATCCACAGAGATTTACACCGGAGATCTCCCATTGGTGCTTACAGGAACAAAGGTCAGCACCATACTAATTTAAGGTTAGCTACTTATTTACCTAAAACAATTTGCTATTATGGCTGTAAATTCTGAAAAATCAGACACAGTTTTACCTAGAATTCGACAGAATTATGAAAGATCCAAAGCAAACAGGATTAAGGGTGGATTTCAAACAGATTTTTAGAGAAAATACCCCCAACCCTGCTGTAGCCTACATGCAATTTCTCCTCTTAAAAATATTAGAGCATGACCTGCAGACTATGTGGGGTTTTTCAGTTAATGGTTAGTATTGTTAGATTATTAATAATCTCGAAATTTCCAAAGACCAGGGACTAAATTCGGACTATGCCGGTATTTGTGCCGTGCATACCAAACAAGCCCTTCGTTAATATGCTCTGTAGGACTGGAAAAGATCTGCAGTGTCACACGAGCTGTTTCACCTACCTAAATTATTTATCCTTCTACATTGCTTGTATTTACCCATTTTAACCAGCAGCTTTTATAATTCTGCGTGTGGCACAAAGAGACCCCACATCTTCGGCTACGTTTCACAATCAAATAAATACAAGCGACAGACACCATTTGCTGAAAACAACCCGCGACATCTTTAAGGAATAAAATAAGGAAAAAAGGTGAAAGAATAAATACCCTTATCCTTCCAGCTGCTCGGCTGACTGTCCATCTCTCCAGCTGGGATTATCAATTATGCATTCCAAGAGGGGAGAGCTGCGGGAGAAGCGCCCTGCAGCCCAGGGAGGGAACCATGGGCTTCCCCGGGCTCCGCAGTGGTGCTGCACTGGTGCTGCAGGAGCGGGTCAGCTGACGGGGTGTGGAGCTGACGCAGTGCTGGCACCGCACGGCCCCGCTGCGCCCGGCGCAGCCCGGAGCGCCGGCAGGGAGCCGCGGGCACGGCGGGAGCGGCTCCTCCCGGCCCCAGGGAGCGGCTCCTCCCGGCACGGCGGCCCCGCTGCGCGGACGGCAGCGAGGGCTCGCACAGCCCGCCGCGCTAAGCGGCTTTTCGCGGCCCGGCTAAAAGTAGTCACCAGACGAGCTTTAAATAGATTGCTTTTCAAACAGAGGTTCAAAGGCGTTTACAAAGCTCCCAGATGTATGGCTTCCCCTCGGGTTTCTGTAAACTAATGTCTGGCGCTGGAGGACTAACAGAGACATCTTTGTAACACCTCTCCCTTCACAACACGCAGCCTGAAGGGAAACAGAAAAGGACCCTTTCTGTGCCTGGAACAAAAGCAGAGGCTCATGAAGAACACGATTAATCCCTTTGCTGGTATCTTTAGTCCTCAGGAGCTGCTCAGCTGTATTTATTCCTCTTAAGGAAGGCTGCAGAAAAAGTTACTCAGCCCTTTACCTAATTCCTACAAGCAAACAGCTTCCCCTTTTTTACTTTACATCAGCATTCTCTGTCAGCAGCTGCTGACCTGACAATTAACTGTTCCCTTCATTTAAATAAAAACAGGAACCTGACAGTTTACAGTACCAACATATAGAAAGTAACATATGGAAAGTATTGCACAAACAGGAGAGCTGCTGAAAAAACCACAATTTCTTTCCCAGTTTGGAGTCTCTTCTTAAGATCTGGGACTGACAACAAAAAGCTAAAGTCTTCCCAGGACTGCTCCAAAGCCTCTTAAAAATCTAGTACACCATTTTCTAAAGAGCTAGAAAAGGGCATTCCCACATTTCCGCAAAAATACTGTAGAGCAGGAAGACTAGAGATCCCAATTCAGACCTTAAATAGACAGTTTCACTTCTCATTAGAACAATCTTACACTGAGAAAGATTACTACAAAGATACCCAAAAGCCCTGGTTTTTCTTCCAAACTTCAACTGCTACATAAATTTAAGGCCTCCTTTGACAGCAAGACCAGTTACATCTCTTTTTAACTTAGACAAAGACGTGCATTTCAGTTCCAGTTTCAACTGGTAAATCCAAACAAATCCAAACTAGGAGGGAAGTAGGGAGTGTATATTCAAACATCACAGTGCAAGCAAATGTGAAAAGTTGCACTGTACCAAAAAAAAAAAAAAGTGCAAAATCTGCTTCTGTCTTCAAGCTGAACTGGAAATCACCAAAACCTGAGTCTCTCTCCATATTCGCACTGTCACTATATTTGCCAAAAACATCGTGCTTTCAAAGGTCTTTCCACTAATTATCAAATTTCTAAAGATACCCAATTAAAGCCTCTTCATTTCATATTTATATTCTTTATATCTTATACTTAAAATAGTGCATTTATGCAACTTACTCTAACCAGAGTTTGTTGTGGCCACAGCAGAGAGGCTGCACCACCTGTCCTGCTCCTCTCATCTCCAGTGTGGCCTCAGTGCCCACCAGGAGTTCCTCCCTGCCCTCCAGACCCTCCTCTTTACTCTTTGCATACTCAGCGGTCACTCTCACCACTCCATGCAAACACACCCAAAATGAAATCCATCTCCCATTTCCAGCAAGAGGGGACTCTACTCTGCACATGAACCAGGCACCAGCACTGCCAAACCTCTGGAGAAGCTCTGTTTTCAGCAGGGATATTGCATACCTGCCTCTACAGGACATCTGAATACCAAGTGCAGAGGAGGTGGCATTATCAGGTCCCCCAGACAAGTCAGCCACAATCAGTTCTGGACACGTGTCACGGAACGCCCCAGGCTCCAAGGGGCTGCTGCCTGGCAGGGCGAGTGCTTTACTCACTCACTACTCACACCTTAAACCACCCTGAGCAGGGGCACTGAGAACAGCACTTTTGCACTGCACCTCCTTCTGCTCTCCCTCAGTGCTGGTGCCTATCTGTGCTCGTGGCAAAGCTGGGAACTTCGCCCAAAGGCTCCATTTTCCCCTAATTCTGCCACTCTGAAGGAACGTCCCTCAGGCTTTGCTCTTTTAGCAGCCTCAGCTACACAACAAGTCTTTGCCTCTCAACAGGGGTCACAAGAGCTCTAATGAAACACAGCAGATCTGTGTCTTTCCTTCAGAAAAATTTCACTCATTGGGTTTGGTTTTTCCCTCATTCCTCCTACTCCTCTGCAAATTCTCTACCCTCTAGAACTCTCCATTTATTATTATTTACCTGCTAGCATAAAAGAGGACCTGAACAAGCAAAGAATCTAAGAATACAATGAGATGAAATTAAATCAAGATATTTTATGTTGAAATAAATGGCATTTTACCAATCTGCTTCTGAAAGAAACTCCAGAGACATTCCAAGGCATTTTTTCTCCAGTGAAAAACAACAAACAAAACCAAACACCCCCCATCTGCTGAGTGGCTCCATTTAGCTCACTACAAACACAGAAAATAACAGAAATTCCCCAAATGGGTACAGCTGGTATCAGGCAGAACTTCTAATGTCCTTTAAGCTTCACACAACTGCAATGACCTGGTTTGTGTCACAGCATCACAGGAAGTATTTGATTTCTGCCTCCATGTTGCAGGGGGAAAAAGGAAAGATTCAGCATTAGTACCACCCTCTCAAAGCACATTTCCCACCTGGGCTTCACCTTTGTATTTGCCCCCTCAAGAAAATCCAGGAAATGTACAATATTAGTAATTAGCTGCATTTCTGAGTGCCTGTAATGAAAGCAAATAAACCAGTTAGATTTAACCTGAAAGGAATGTCTACAGACCTGGTGACACCAGGAAACAAGGCTGTTCTGGGAAACTGAGTGTCTTGATGGTAAAGATCTCAACATTATTCCCAAATATTATTGTGATGCTCAACATGGACACACAGAGATTTAAACTGCCAATTTCCACTTTAGTTCATAACTTTGTTGTGGTCAGAGGTTTTGAGCCTATAATTCAATAATATAAAAACCTCCACACCCCGTCAATCAAAACCAGGTTCATGGAAAGCATGGGTTTGAGGAGGATTAATGATCTGTATGAGAGAAGAAAGTCTGTGCAACAGAAGGGCTGAGATATGTAATGTGTATATTTAGCTTTCACCTCTCAGACTCATTTCAGGGGTTGGGAATGTCTCCAAACCTGCGATGGATCCCTGCCCGTCCGGCAGGAGCTGAGGTTCCACCTCGGTGACAAACACTAGATGGCATTAAAGCCCTGTCACACAGGCTGGCCCTAATCCATGGCTCCCCAGTGCCTGCTGCGCTGGCCTGGTGCTCACACCTCCTGCAGGAGCTGGGGCAGCAGCCCCTGAGCCCACAGGAGCTGCCCTCTGAGGTCACATCTTACCAGGCAGTGCATTGATGGAGCTCAGGAATGGGGATTTTGAGGCCTGGTGAGGGTGACAGAGAAGCAAGGCTATTTGCTCAAAGCCAAATACAGCAGCTACTGAGAAATACAAATTTGAAAAAAACCAAAAAAACCCCAAAAAAACAACTGCCGTATTCAAGACAGCAGAAATTGCTGCTGTTGCAGGGGGGTGTTTGCCCTTGAAATTGTTCCAATTGTTACAAGGAGAGGGGTTTCTTTGTAATTACCTACAGTTCTGAATTTGTTTGGGTTTGGGGTTTTTTGGTTTTGTGTTTCTTAAATCTGTCCAGGTTACCCAAAGGTGTGCCAAGCACCATTTAACAAACCTCCTTCTACCCAGGAGGCTCTTCAGAGCTTTACATTTGCTTCAGAAGAGTGGGGAAGTTTAAAAAGTATCTGCAGCCTTTTTAGAATCCCTGTTAGCTCCCTGCAGCCCACTGGCGCTGTGGGAAGTTACAACACACTGGCATTTAGGTTAGCTTCCAAAAAATAGCACTGTTAAGTAAGCATTCCACAACCTTGGATTTAAGTGCACCAGTAAGGCAGCTCAGATTAAAGCTTTAACAAGCATCAGTCACACCATCACACCAGCTGAATTCCACAAGTCTTAAGACACAGTAAAATCTATTTCAGTTCCACTGATGGTTAGGAAAAAAGCCCCAAAGAACAAAGGTAGACTCAGAAGGCCAAACACATGCACAAATGCACTTGGCCTTGTGATGAACAATCCCTCCTTGTTAGTTCTTCAATGATACTCTGAAATTGTGCCTAAGCAGTGTGGTATTCAAAGCAGACAACTGATGTTGTTTGTGGCTTGTCTCACAAGTCCAGTTCTGTATTTTGCAACACAGCAGAGTGTGGAGAAAAATCCAGAAAAAAGGCCAATTTTTGAGTTGGTATTCTCATCTATTTAGCTTTAAAAGCAAGTGTTCCTCTGGAGTAAAGCAAAAAAATTTTCTTCCCAAACAACACAGCATGTCAAAAATGAAAACTGCAGCTGCTTTCCAGAGTGAACACAACAGTGAGAGGCTGCAGCTCCCCAGCCCAGCTCACTGGACAGATCTGGGCCCTGTCCCTGCACTGGGCCGTGGATGGGAGAGCGATGCCACTGTTCAAGTTCAACTCCCTCCTGCTCTGGCAGCTGGGTCTCTGCAGCTTCTGTGGCAGCTTCCCACGGATGGAAGAGCAGCAGCTGTGTCCTCCTCAGACCAACAGTGAGGGGCTGCCTTCCCCAGGCAGGGACTTGTCACCCCCAGCCTGCTACATCCATGCAAGGATTAAAGACCCTCTGCAAAGGGCTCCCTTTAAAAGAACTAACACAAAAGCTCTTCTGTTAAGTGCGGTGTTTTGCTTTGGTTTTTTTTTTTTTTTTTAAGTAGCCTGAGCTCTAAGCAATTAACCCCTTGACATGAAGTCCAAGATACACAGCAGCTGCTCTCTAGACAGTACTATCTGCTGGAAGCCTGAGCAGCCTTCACAGAACACACACACAGAGTTTCAGCAGTGCAGGCTATCACTGAAATTTTACCCCAAGGGAAAACTCTCTCCTTTCTGCCTTACCTGAACGTGTAGAGGAGGTGAGACAGGAGACATGACAAAGGTAAACATAAAAAATACATCTTCTACCTTGTTTCCCAAACCTATTTCAATTGCACCAACGCTGATGTTCACTTCAACATACACCTGCTATTCCCTTCCAACTCAGGGTATTCTATAATTCTATTTTATGAACTGTAGGCTGCAGCTACTGCATAAATACAGTACTGCTGCTGAGTCAAACTAACTCCTGGTTTTCTATTTAGAGCACTGTGCTTTCTGCAGTAGCTGTCTTTTTTGGTGAGAATGCTTCTAGTCAAAGCTAAAATAGCAGCAGAGTGCTGCGATACCAAAAAGCAAAGAACTCCTCTAGTCTACAAAAAGCTGGAATTTCATGAGGTGTTCAGTTCAGAGAGAAGAATACAACTTCCTGCTACTGTAACTACACATTACTCTAAGAAAAATTAGGGTTACACTGAAGTGCAAGCCCCACCTGAAAAAAGAAACAGAAATGAATACCTGTGCTGTGTGCATAAACCAATTTTAGTGTTTGCAGAACACTCAACATCTCAACGACCACTTTTCTAGTAACCTGCATATTAAGCTCCCTCATGTTCACCACTCGTTTTAAACCACTGGCCTTGATCTAATGCATGCTGGAGACGCACAGGCTCTTCTACAGATTCCAGGCACATATAGGAGCAGCAGGGGTATTTTCCTGAGTTTTACAGTCTGATGTCTGAACTGCTAATGAGAAGGAAGAAATGCCTCTTCAGATCACGTGCACACAGCAAACAGTATCCCACACCCAGAGTTTGGGAGGTCACCCAATGCCCAGCCTGTGGACAACCGTGGGAGGGCCTGCAGTGAGCAGACACTCATTTCTGCGTCGACAGACCACAAGCAGCAGAGCTGGAGGAGAAACCTGGAGATGCTGAGTCCATCCCTGATAAACAGAAAAAAGGTACTAAAGCAATCAGAATATGAAAAAGGTCCAAGTGCAGGCACTGACATTTTCTGTTACCCTCGGCCTCCAGAGAAGTTTACAGAAAGTGATTTAAAAAGAGTAAGTTGTGACATGCTTA
This sequence comes from Lycocorax pyrrhopterus obiensis, assembly GCA_014706295.1. NCBI lineage: Eukaryota > Metazoa > Chordata > Aves > Passeriformes > Paradisaeidae > Lycocorax > Lycocorax pyrrhopterus. The sequence goes on from JACSVZ010000004.1 coordinate 5,394,470, forward strand.
AGTTTAGCTAAAGAATTATGCAGATTAGCAAACTGCAAGACAGCATACACAGATTACCTGAAGACTTATTCAGCTTTGCTGAAAATACAGCAGTAGGTTTTTTCTTTTCTTTAACAGAAGCAGCTTCTTTCTCAGCTTCCTTCTCAGTTTCCTTCTCAAAAGCTCCTGGTTTTACTACACTGACTATCTCTTTTTCAGCAGATAGAGGTGAGGTATCTGTGGCTGGTAAGGACATGGTGGATACTTCAGGCACTTCTTTGTCCACAGCCTCCAAAGACTTTTTCAAGGCATTGGTATCTTCCTTGGCTTTTACTTCTACATTCTTCACAGACAGATCACAGGGCAGCTCTGGGCAAGGCAACTGCCTCTTCTCATCCTGGATCACCTTACTGATGTCTTCACCTTCATCTTTGTGCATTATTTCTCTGTCAGTGGCTTCTGTCACAAATTCAGGAGCAGTTTTAGGATGACCTAACATCACGAAGTCTTCTTCCACTGAGACTGGGGAAGACTCCATGGGTGAGAGAGCTTTGTCATCTCCTGTTTTTGGTTCCATAGCAACAGATTCGTCAGCTGAATAAGCCAAAGCATCCAGCTCCTCCATTTGAAGAGGAATCTTCTCTGCCTTGGCTGTTTTTGCAGGTATTGGCTCAGATGGTAGAGCAGCAACAATTTTGGAAGAGTCCAGCTCGGGCTGGAATGACTCCAGATAAGGCTTGCCCGTGGCAGCTACTGAATCCACCAGTCCTTCCTCACGTTCTTCATCAGTTGGAATACTCTCAGTGGATTTACTTTTTAAGAGGAGAGATGGATCTTCACTCGCTTCCTCAGCAAAGTCAGATATCATCTGGCTATTAAACAGGCCAGCTTTTCCAAACTGTGGAGACATTTTTCCATCTAGTTCCTTGTGTTCAGGCACATCCTGAGAAATGCTTTCTGTTACCGGTGTCTTTGAATACTCTGTGAAGGATGGAGAAGGAGATTCACCAGACACCTTTGTTCCCTTAATTAAGTCACATGCAATAGATATATAAGGAGTCTCCAGATCTTCAGGAGTGGTGCTACCCTCCCCATCAGGCTGTTTAAATGCCAGTGTCTCCTTTGCTTCCTGGGCCTGTGTCAGCGGTACATTCACTGCCTCTTGGTATACAGGAGGTTTTTCAGCCTCTTTTACATTCTCATACTTGGCAGTGGGAATAAATGTTTCTAGTGGGGAAGCTTCCGGCTGCACAGCAGATGCTTCTGCCCCAGCAGTCCCGGTGCTTAGCGGGGCTTCCATAACAATATCCGGCAGTATCGGCGACGGAGCAGCTTCCGAGCCTTCGAAGGAGGGGCAGATTTGCGCCGTGGGTTTCAGAGTCTCCTGCGCTGCCTCGGAGGTTTGCACTAAATCAATCTTGGTTTCATAAGCCAGTTTTGTGCAGGCTGCATCGTGCATCTCGTACGCCTCCTGCACCAGGTCAGGAGTGAGACCCTCGGGCACGTTTGTGCCGCTGTCGGGCAGCACTGGTGGGACCCCCTGTGCTTTAGCGGACTCAGCTCCCTGCCCTTCCTGCCCAACTGCTCCAGTACCAAAATTACCTTGTTCTGGGCCCGTTTGAGCTTTCAGTTCTGCAATTTTTTTCTCATCGTCAGTTCTATTTTCTGAAGTGCCTTCCTCTAGTGGAGAAAGAGATTTGCCTTTGTTACCACCAGGACTTGGAGAGGAGTCAAATTTAGTACAAGTGATGTAAGTCTGCGAAGGTTCTTTTACAGCTTCTGGGGTGCTTGGGAAAGAGGGATCTTCAGCGCTGCCTTCACTCTCTCTTTCGTAATCCTTCTGCACATTCAGCGTACCCACACCATATTTCTCATCCAAACTGCTCTCCAGCTTGGCATCGATCTTACTTCCAACATCCTCTCTCATGCTGCTCAGTCCCTGACTAGTGCCTTTGACTTCCCATATTGGCTCGAATGGTTTGAAGTCTGCATATTCTTCCCTCCTAAGAGGGTCTTCTTTCAGCGCCCCTTTTTCACCATGATCACCACCTCCTCTGTACTTGTCTTTGTTATAGAAGAGATCTTCCTCATTCCTCTCAAATAAATCTTGGGGAGATTCTGGAGACATTTTCAGCTGCTGTGCAGGCATTTTCTCCAGGTTAGGTAATTCTTTAGGGCCCTCTAGCTGTGTTTTTTCTTTAGCTGGAGACAAAATGGCTGCTTCTTCTTTAGCAAATGGGGGTTGTGAGTATTTCATCTCTGAAACGTCTTTGTCATTTCCCTCTGCAAGAAAGGGGTTTCTGGAATTTTTCATAGGTTCTTTATAAACCTCACTGGAGCTCTCTTTGTAAGTGCCTCTTGCAGGAAATCCATCTGAGAGGGTACCAAAGGCTGTGTGCTCTTTAAAGGGATCGGCTGAGAGAGGAGAGAAGGAGGGAAGAGAAGGAGCAGGATCAAGCGGGACTGCAGTAAAATCCTCTTGACCAAGCGACTTAGTGCTACCTGGCTGCTCCTGCAAGTCCATAACTTTTTCTGTGACCGTGGACAGAAAGGAAAGTTAGAGAATGCAAGTGCTCTCAAAGTCAATGCAAACTTTCAACAGGTTCACGTGATTTTAGCTACTAAAAGGCTCTTCCAAGTACTAGCATGGATACTATAAGCCATTAATACACAGTATCACTTAAAGCTATTCTATTTCTCTGCTACAAGAGAAGTGAGCAAGAGGCTCAAGAAGCAGCAACTTTATGCAGTGCAAAGATCTCAGTAAAGCTGAAGATGCCAGACAAGTACAGGGGGCACTATTAACAAAGCCAGAACAGGAGGGTGGCAAGGGGAGACAGAGAGAGGGGGTGTGTGGATGCTTGGGCACAAACATACTGCACAAACATGTGCCAAAGTCTTTTTTTGACACCTTTTTTAAAATGGGAATTTGTGGATGGTGTACCTAATAAAAACCACTAAATCAATACTACAGGTGCAAATTTTACTTCTTCAAAATACTGCAGAAAGTTACTATAGATTAAATCTTTCTGCTCAAACAGCAAAGCAACTATGCTCCAATGTGTTAACCTGTTAACAGTATCAACTTCTCTCCTACATCAAGGGTCCAAGAATTCACAGATGGCTGCATCTTGTTTATGAAACAGTTTGCCATGTAAACAAATGAATGCGTATTAAAATCTGGAATAGATCAACTGAAAAGTCAAAACTGAAAACTGTGACAGAGGCTATTCTTGGACCCATGCTGACTTTTAGTAGAGGCAGACTAATGGGAAAGGGTTAATGAGATCAGAAAGGCAGGAGGTACTCAGACAAAGGGGAGCAGAAAGAACTTGCCTGCAGAGGAGTGCATCAGAGGCGTAGATGTAGCAGGAAGAGCAAAAAGGGTCTCATCTGAAAAACAAACAAATAACCTCAGCAGAAGGAAAGGCCAGGGTGAAGAGGGGAGAAAGCACACAAGGAGTCAGTTCCCAATAAACCCAACAGATCCACAGCCAACACCCAAGAGAACCACGGAACACCATAATCAGAGCCAGGTCATTTGGGGGAGCCAACACCCAAATTTCCCCATTCACAGTGGGATCTTTACTGAGGGATCTCCACCCTCCAAGCCAGTGACCAGCCTTAGGGTGAGGCACACCTTGGCAGCTACTGTTTATTTTCATTCCCTGACCTTGCATGCCACTGAGCAGCTACACCTGCCATTGCCAGTGGCACACAGTCCTTACTCAGCCCTCCCCACACCCCCTCAATGCGTATGAGAGCAGCCCCAGCAAACTCAACCAAACACTGGTGAAAGTTCAAATGGCTAAAGCAAGCTCTGAAACACCCCACAAACACAGCACTCCTCAGGCATGGCCATCCTGGGCCATACTGTCTGCTTTTTGTCTGAACTCTTTTCCTTTTGGTCTGACAGAGACAAGCCCCCAGAGGCAGCCGATAGCTTTAAAGCCTTTTTTGGCATGATCCAAGGACTGTATTTGGCTTTGCTGAGTTTGTTTTAAGCCTAATATCTCCCAAGACAAACCCAGCTCTCCAGTTTCCACTCAAAGCAGCAGTAGCAGCCATCATGAGGAACCAGGCAAAGCAAAAGCAGTTCTTCTCTGGATTTCTGTGTCAGCAGCAGTGTTTTTCCCAGGTCCATCATGGTCTGTCTGCTTTACATTGATGTAAGAATACTAACATTCCAGAATGAAATAAATTTACCTGAAAGTGCATCAAGTTTTCAAATTGAGGCTGTTAAAGGATATTTGCAATTTACATCAATTGTATTAGCAGACACTAAATTATATTAAAGCACTTAAATCAGATTTTTATTCTCAGTACAGACACCAACAATATTTAATTTTGCTATTTGCCTGGACAAAATCAAGTACTGGAAAAGAGGTCGGGGTATTTTTGGCTTGGCTTTTTAAATTATTATTAAAAGCAATGAATAATAGAAACAATTGATTTGAAAAGATGAAAGGCAAGAAGTGAGACATGGTAGATGCAGTAGCACATACATAATAACCCAGTCAGGCAAGGCATTAAGCTAAGCTGTGTTTTGGCACTAAACCATGACTTGTGCAGAAGCAATGCCACTTGCAGACACTCATGACCTGTCTGGCTTATTCAAGTTAATCCCACCAGCAGTTTTCCAAAAATCAAGTCTCCTCACAACCTGCATTTCCTGTCACAATACACAGTCAGGTGGGTTTGTTCCATAGAACATTTATCTCTTGCTGTATTTTGTGGATTATAAGTACCACCTGAAGATAACAGAAAACAGAGTAAGAAATAAAGCTGAGTGTAGGACTTGGTATTCAGAAGGTTCCTCAACTCCTGCTGGGCCAAAGGGATTTCTGCTCAGTTTTCTAAAAATTACATTTTTCAATTAAGGACCATATAGGGAGAAACCTCAATTCCAAATTTAGAGCACATTAAAGCAGTGTCACAGTTCAATGGTGACAAAGCTTTTAAGGACAAAAACCACACTGGAGGACAACCGATGGGTACGTGACACAGAGTCACAGGACCGCGACACCACGTACCACTACAGGCCCTTTATTCCAGGAGCTGCTTGATGCCACATCCCCTGGCTCACCAGGATCCTTTCCACAAGCAGAGGCTTCTCCTCAGCCCACACCTTTCCTGAAACCACACACCTGCCCTCCTCCAGATCATCCCAGAGCAGCACAACCCGGATTTCCCGGAAGGGGTCTGCGCTTTCGGGCAGGAGAGAAAGCAGGATGGACCTGATGGGACCACACTGTGAACAGAGACCCTGACAGCCCAACAGAAAAGGGCCTCCCAGGGAAACCAACACCAAGACAGTGGAGAGGAGGTGCTGGAAATGCAGGAGGAAGGGCAAAGAAATACAGCAAGGGGTGTAAGGAGGTGAAGGGAAAAACGCACAAGCCATCCCTGAAAGGTGCAGCTCCCTTCCTGTCCAAAGGCCAACTGCAATCACTAACAAAAATTCCACATTTAAAATCTTTTGAACACTTTCCAATGCCAGAGAAAGATTTCAGTTTCTGGGGAAGGGCACTGGGTTTAAGAGCATGGGCTCTCATTTTTCAGTGCTTCCTTAAGACAGCACAAAGCAACAGCACCTTCTGAGGTCTGGCTTCCATTTACTCAACACAGAACCATAAAATAGCTATGCCAGCCACTGAATTCCCAGGTTGTCTTAATGGACAGATATTATGTCCACACCCAAACTTTATTTTCCACACATAGCTGGAGTGTGAAAAGAGATTACATAAAAGCAGTGTTTCCTAACCAGCCAAGGAGAACCACCCACTTTCCCTCCACCCACATCGAAATGGCATTTTTCCTGCTGAAAGGAAAAAGATACAAGGGCTTTTTCCTGCCCTTGTGGGCCCTGTGTAACACCTCCAGGCAAGCAGGGAAAATGGAGTAGGACAACTCCCCCGTCAGCATCGGTGCTGACTGAACCACCACTCTCTGCAGAGGGGAATTGAAGTGACATGGTGAAAGGGATTTTTTCCAGCAGACACACCGCTGAAGAATCCCCACGTCCCATGTGGAGGTAGAAACCTCTCAGAAACACAGCTCTGTGGGTAAGTAGGACACTTCTAGGATCCATCACCAGGGGTGGCTTCTCCTGTTTGCATCTCAGTGGCAGAAATTAGGTGACAAAAACAAACACAAACAAGCAGTACAACAGAACCAAGTAAAAAAACTTCGGAATACATCAAGCTCTGAGCAAGATTATTGTCAAGCAAAAGTAGATATTCAAAACACCTTAACTGACCTACAAAGTGAGTTTCACTACAGCAAAGCTTCACCCAAATACGTACAGAAAAAATCTCAGTGATCTTCACTTTTTACAAATCATAACTAAAAACTCCTTCAGTAAGAACTGCTCAATTAACACTTCCATCAGCAGACAGATTTTGTTTCATGAAACACAGAAGAATGAGACCTCAAAATGAACACAATCTCCATGAAAAGAGTTCTTACTCCAAATTTTTTCTGCCAAAAATCCATAATGATGCAAGTTAGTAAAGTACTTTCAGCATTGCAGTCAAGATAAAGGCTGACCTCTTCTTTAGGAGCGGTACCACTTTATATGAGTTACTGAGGCACTCCAGTTGATGGCTTTTAAACAGAACTTCAGAGACTCAGCCTGTCTGACTGCATTCCTGTTTTTAAACATTTCGTAAATTTTACCTTGGATTTTTGCAAATTAAATAGTCTCTAAAAAAAAACCCCAAAACCAAAAGAACAAATCACCCCACAAATAGCCCCCTAGCTTCTTTCATTAGCATGAAGTCTCATACTTTAAAACTGCATTATGATTTCAGCTAAAACATAACATCCCCCAACGAGAATCAGATTTCAGTTTTGTTTAAAAATAAAGAACCCTGACACCAGCGTGACAAAGACATGTAATTTTAAACCCTCATTTTAATTTTTGCTGATTTCCCACTAACTGCTGATGCCACAAGATTCTGACATTACCAGCACAGAACTTAACATTTAAATATCAACATTTCAGATAAAAAGTAGAGAAATAAATGGAGAAAGATTTCTTATGCAACTAATGAAATGAAAGTTATCTGCAAAGATTTCCAGAGAAAAAGAGAAAAATATTTAAAATGAAAAAGCAGTGAACTGACAATTCCAAGAAAAAGCAATTTATGAGAAAAGAGCCTTTTTTCTTCCCACAAAACATACTTGCCAAAGGAAAGCAGAGGACTTCAGGCTATTCAGAGAAAATAAGAACTGAGTCAGAACAATTCCTATCCCTCATCACTGGATTTGTGTAAGTGAAGGACCCTTCCATCTGCTCCCATGTGCCTCCTCCCAGTCAGCAGCAGCAGCACTGTGGTAAAGTGGCTTTATTGTTCTGCTGCTCTCCTTATTTTTGTGCACGAGCTCAGCATTAAAACAGAAAAAACCCACAAAAATACTGAGCAGACTTCACCTGATGCCCAGTTTAGCTCTGGCAGGAGACTGCATTAGGCTGCTAGATGGGAGCTTCAGCCTTCAGAATTTACAAACCACTTCCTGGATTAGTTTGCTGCAAAATGCGTGCTGTTCTTAAAACAAAATTAGCAAAAATGGAGTCTTTAAGAATCCACTTCACCTTTGCAAGCTTAGGAAATGAGCAAGATACCAAACTAACGGGCCAGGGACTGCTTTTACCTTACAGACCTCCCACAGTGGGACATTGTGAAAGGCCTCTCCTGTTAACATAAATATTTAACAATAAAGGAAAACAGGGTAAAGTTAATACTACAAGGAAGGGCATCTGTGACATGACTCACATGTCCTGTAAAAGTTCCATTTGCAGCAACCCCTCTAGGGCAGAGATGAAAGAGAAATTGTTCCTTCAATGCATCAAGTTGTTCATGTGCCCACAGCAGAGGCTGCCCCAGCAGCATTTCTATCTCAAGCTGTTTAGCAACACATGTGGCCATTTAAAAGTTAATTATTTCAAGTTCTTGGATGCCTAATTTCCTACTGCAGTACAAAACAAGGGCATATAACTTCACAAGAATTTCCTGAGAAAAGCAGCTGCCTACACAAACTCCATTTAAATTATCTCCTGTTATGATGTGATTGTTCTAAATACGGGATTTCACCAAATACTTAAACCATTTGAGATTAAGAACATTAACTATTAATAGCACCTTTTCACATCATTAGATCAGGCTGCAGAGCCACAGCAAATAATTAGTTTTGCTCATTTGGCTCTTTTTAGTTATAGGTGTAAGTTTTTAAAGAGAAGTTTCCAGTTTAGGAAACTATTTGGAAATCTTGGGAGGAAAGTGTGCAAGCTGCTACAAAAGATGGGGATTGTTGAAGATTTAAGGGGAAAAAGGAGCTCCACTTGGACATCCTGAGGGCATCACAGCTGGGATCACAAAAGGAGCCAAGACCTTTGATCATTAACAAGCCCAGCTGTAGATCATTTCAAGCCTTCATGGCAATTACTGCAAAGTAGAATCATGCATCACCTGCAGGGAGAGTTGTACTGCACTACTTGAAATGCATAAAGAAATCAAGTCCAAACCAAACATTTTAAATAGTCTGTTTCTGCAAGTAGGTCTCCAGCAAGTAACATTTTCTTGTTGTCTAAGCAGAAATCTATAACCAAACTGGTTTAGGCAAGTTTTTTTCAATATCATTTTTACATGGTCCAATTTTGCAGCGTCTCCTCTTTTAAAAAAGCTCCACTTGAGACAAGCTGCCCAGCACCACAGGGGCTATAAAGCACCGGGACAGAGGTGAGCTATGTGCCATTTCTTCTTCTTTTGATCAGCTTTTGAGTGAAAAGAAGACAGTTCCACTCCCCTGCAATACCCGAGTGCCAACCTAAGCACCAACAGAGGGACACAAGGAAGAGACATTAATCCTGGCTCTATCACAATGCTGCTCCCTGTTCCAATTCCCAAGCTGCCAAAGTAAGAACCCACCACGAGGGTGTTTTTAAAAGGCCATTAAATACTTGAGACGCAACTGCCACTCTCACCTCTTGCAACCATTTTGATCAGTAACACCAGGCCAGGATCATTCCGAAAGCATTTCAGAGAGTGGTTCTGTAATGCCACTTTCTGCTAAAAGTCCCTCATCCACTGAGTGTCACCCCATCCCCTCAGAGCAGGGACAGGATTCTATCTGGCATCTTTTGTTAGTAAAACTAAACAAACAAAGAAAAAAAAGTCTCACAGCTCAGCTCCAAAGAAACTTTTCACTACTCCCCCACCACATACACAGAGAATTCCCAGAAACGGGATGCACGTACCTACCCCAGCCCAGCAATCCGCAGCAGCTCACCACGAGGAAATTAAATCCTCTCAGGAACAAAGAGAAAACTGCTCTGCTCCCGAGCACAACTGAAGCTCAGGGAGGAGTAAACGGCACAACACGAGTACCACACACCTTGGCTATACCTTCCCCCCAAGGTTCCCAACTGCCCAATCACAGAAATCCTGCTTTATTACCCAAATTAGCATCAGGTGCTGGGTAAAGCCTCCCTTTATTGAAGTCAGGTGGCCGCAATTAATCCCAACTGTTCACAGCCCATCTCTGATGGCCTCAAATACCCACTTCATAATCACAACTATATTTAATATAGAAATCAAGTGTATTTAATAGCAAAGCAAAAAATTAATTTAGAACAATCGAAGATACGAACATTCCCAGATTCAGCATTTACAGCCACCAATTTATACTGTTTCAATCTATTTGATTAAAAAAGGAGAAAGAAACAATCTAGCCAACTGCAAACACATGTGTCCAGCTAGACATAGCTTTAAAGCCAAGTACTCAGTATTTGGCAACATTTGTAACCAAAAAAATGCTAGATAATTCCTCTAAAAGCTAAGTAACTCTTCCTTAAGACCTAGACTCTTTAACCATACGTTGAAATAACAAAAAGAAATTTGAGTTCTGGCAGTGCCACAAAGCAGAAAAATATAGTAATTACATCAGAACTTATTCAAAGGCAGGAGGTCTAAAGAGCCATGCAAATCCTATCATTATGCAGACATTATCCAATTTAATTTTAGAGATTATACCAATCATAAGATTCCCTTTCACTGATTTGTACAGATGGATTTTTCCCTGCTTTCCCCACAATTAAACAAATTAAGCAGTATTTAGATGAGCAACCTTATAATTGCAGAAGAATGTATTTATTAGCTAAAATAATCTTTAAAGAATGGAGACGAGATGCTACTGATTTCTTTTGGCATCTCTTCCCAACACATTACCTTGCGTGACAAGCCTCTGACACAAGAGCTTACAGTCTGCAAAATAAAAACAAATCGGTGCATAAGATGTCTGACATATAAGATATGAAAAACAGGGAGCAAGAACACGGACTCATTGTAGCCATTAGTATCTGCAGAATATCTTTTAATTAAAGAGAAAAAGCAGTGTGAAGATTCAGTCTTGATGTCCTCCTGACAACCAAGGGGATCAGGTATCAACAGTTCTACAACAGATTTTTGGTCAATAAAGGTTTTGCCCAACCTTTTGATTTTTTTGTCCTTTAAGCCACAATACACAGATGGGGAAAACCCATTTTCTTGTCTAACAGTGTGATCTTTTAAGGAAAACTTGGGTTTAAAGCACTCTAAATCCATCCCTCTAAGCAGGCTGAAGGCACCACCCGCAGACCTGGCTGAAGCCCACGAAAGAAGGAGCCTCTCTGCCACCAGTGACATTTTTCTCCTTGTTTGTTCCTTTCTGTTCTGCAGCTACAACCTGCTTTGCAAGGCCTCACACATGCTCTTTCATCTGTTCTCCTTGGCACTGGTTTCCTTGCCACACACAAGGGATGCAGAAAGACAGGCATTAAGGAATTTTCTCTCGTGTCAGAAAAGAGGGGACAGCAGAGTTCAAGGAAAACTGTCACAAACCAGTGCTGACTGGATAAGCAGGAGGATTTTGACAGACTGAGAACATTTTTAACTGGCAACAGGAAAGTTTATATTTATCTCAGTCTTGTGTCTTATTTGAAGACATCTTAACTAACACATTCTCCCTAGCTGATGAAGTTGATGACATGATTGCCCTGTTCATTAAAAACCTGCCAGTAGCAGCTGAGAGTATTTTCTCAGACACAAAGCAAGTCTCCCGGCAAAACCAGGGAGGGTCACACTGGATTTCCAATACTTCTACATAGAGAGGGGAGATAAAATTAAAAGTACTTTTTCTTTATACATCAGAAAGCAACAAATTGAGACAAACCCATTAAAATCATGGGGAAAATCAGTAATTTAAAACCATAAAATCTAACTTAACTTAAAATCTTCATATTTTGACAGCTACAGTTGGCAGCAGATTGATTATTTCCATTTGAAAGACAAAAAACATTCTACTCAGATAATTTGATTTTCTCAGACTTTGTGAATATTAATAAGGCCATTATTTTATTGCTGTTGTAACAGTTCTTATTGATGGAAAGACCAATTAGAACAGCCATCCACCAAGCATGTGTCATTTGTCTGGAGTGCAGGATCTCAGTGCTGGCTGTCCTGTGCTGCCCTAAAAACTGAGACTGCAGAACAAGCAGATAATGTTATACAGTGTTTCCAAAGCATACACAGGAGCAATTTCTATTTTAAACAAATAAATAAAAAAAACAAACCTGCACCAAAACATTACTTTTCTACTGAGGTCTCACAGTTCACTATTTTTACTTGGCAATAATAGCTCTTTTTTTTCTTTCATTTCTAAAGCAGCTTGATAGTTACACAATTTTCCTCCTACTTCATGCATAAGCATTTCTGAATATCTCGAGATAATTTATCTGTAAGCTCCAAGTTGCTTTCCATTTTCTAGCCAATAAAAGACCAAGAACTATTTCCTTGCCTCCAAACTAGAACCCGAAGGACATTTTCAGATGGAACTATGTTTTCCTAATTTTTCTATCTGAGTTTCATAGTTACTATAGAAACCTGCCAGCACACACAAAAAAAAGACGCTTCTGTCAAAATATTAACAGAAAATAAAGAAATATAACTCCAGCACACCAAGTGCTCCAGTTGAAGGTTAACCACCCTTTGTTCCTTCTCAGCACACAAAGGCCAGGCAGATACGAGGAGAACCATCAAGAAGCTGGGTGTGGCAGAATGGACATAGGAACAGGCAGACAAAGCCCCGAAATTCCCTCCAAACTGTGTGGCAGGCACCAGAGCCCCCCAGAATTCCAGCAGCATGGGAACACTGAGCTCCAGGGTCAAGAAGACTGACGCATAAATGCCTCCTGCTCAGTAGCCAGATTCCTGGACTGAGTGCTCTCCAAAATCCTGGGCACTGGAGGAAGAGGAAGGAAAATGAAAACAACACCCACTTTCTCAGCAACTTTGAGAAAACCTCTGACTGGGAAGCCTGAACACTCCCCTCAACTTCCACAAGTGCAGCTGTTTGTGGTTATCTGTGAGATAAGAAAGAGGTTCTGTGGCCACCAGTGGTGATGCAACAAGGTGGACAAGACATACCAAAGAGGTGGACAAGACAGTGGTCACTCCACAGCCATGCTCCAAGCTTCCTTAAGTACAGGCTGGGAGGACGGGGAAGAGGGCAAACAGACAGTGGCTCTTCACTGTCTCCTAACTTGTGGTTTGTAGGATTTCATCTCCAAGGGGAAAACTCCCAGTGCAATAATTCAAAACTACCCTGAGGGCTACATCATTATAGGGTAGGTGGAAGCTGTGTGGTTTTATCCTGGAAAGCAAGTCAAGGGATACACACACAATGCAAACATACCATCAAACGTGGCAGGACTATCCTTGCACACACTGCTGGTTGACAGAAGACAGAGCTGCTTGCCTTCTGAAACTCTAACACCAGCTCAGTTACAGAAGCAGGCCCCAGTGCTAGACACTGCACATGACAATGAATAAAACTGAATAAAATGATCCTTTGTTGAACTCACCAAGATGGGAACATGAAATATGAAAATGAAGGTTTACTGTACTAGTCAAATCGCTGATTATTCTCCTCTTTACAACAGAAAAAAAAAAATCACATTCTAAGTTAGATAACCCAGGTTATGAACACCTCCCTTAGAGCTTTGCTGACTGTACTTGGGAAGAGAAAGGGTCTTGCGCCTCAGAGAAACACTGAAGATCAGTGGGTACATATTTTAATACATGAAGGGTGCAAATGAAAGTCGCCAGTGGCAGTATTCAAGGACAGCTCTGTTTTTTCCAAGTCATGCTGCATCCTGTCCTTAAAATGCACACAACTCCTCTGGAGGAGTCCATGCAGACACAGCAGCACAACAGAAAGAATCTGAGGAGCAAATATGCTGGTTTAGAATTTGTATAAAATGCAAATGCAGGATGTGCAGGGTAAAAGGTTCACTCGCTGGGGTGAGCAGAAGCAAGTATAGATCTGCATTTATTCAGCACCTCCTGCGGCTGGGCTCAGCCTGGCCAGGGACAGCTCCAGGCAGCTCTGCTGACCTCTGCATGACACTGTCTGGCAAACCTTCCTGAAACCTCTCCTCAACATGGATGAATTAAAGAAAAAATCCTACATAATCAAATGGAAAAGCAAGACTAATTAATAAACTGGCCCTTCACAACGTTTGCGTATGTATTTAACCCAGGTCAGGTGAAGGCAATGGACACACAAGGAAACATCTTTATTCTCTCTGCATGCTGGCCTAGGGCCAGTCTGGTGGATTTTGTATACAGGCTTCTGGTAAGTGCAGTTTAACTTCAAAACACAACAGTCTCTTCCAGGAAAGTGATATATGACCCTCCTTTTGCTGCAGGATATAGGGCTCGAAGAAGGAAAGTGGTATCTACTCATCATAGTACACTGGTTATTCTTACTTTGGGCAGCTAGCCAAAAAAGAAGGGGGTATTACTTTGACCATGTATAACTACCTCAAACTAACTGTTTCTTGCACCCTATGTAAATTCAAGTAATCAAAAGATTTAAGCAGTAATCTCTCTAGAACTGTAGTTTCTGCTACTCACAAAACAGCAAGTACCAAAATCCCAGAAATTGTTCAGGAGAACCCAAGTTTGACTACAGAGCTCCTGCTTGTTTTCTCCTCCTGCAAATATTTATATTAGCTCTTCAGAAGGTAGGCTGCTGTTACCCTGCCAGAGACTTGCATTACATATAATTATGTCACAGTGATACTGGATACTCTTAAGTGTGTAACTAATAGCAATTACAAAGGTTTTCTTTTTAAAAAAAATGCCTCCATGTACACATAAAATACATTTCAACGGGCCATCAAGTAGGCAATACATTTTGCTATTGTTCCACTGACAAAAGGCAGCACCATGGCCAACTGCTGCAGATAAAAGAAGCCCTGCTATTCTCTGCACACTTGCTACAGGCCTTACTCTTCTCCACTTGGAAACAGAATTTCAAAGTTACTTGCCTCAAATCCCCATAAATCAAAGCATTAGATTTCAAATACAAAGAGATTTTTTTTCAAAATTTCTAGACTGTGAACTGTAATTCCTCAGTTATACCTTAAATTCAAACAGCAGAGCTCAAAGCAAGTGAAACCACAAGTCTGCAGAGAGCAAACCACAGGGCCACGTGGCTGTCCCTGCCATGGTCACCCCACCACCAGTTGCAGGCAGCAAATTCATTTTGCCAGTCTCCCAGCATGACTGAGAGTGAACTCATTTGAAGCCAAGCCAATTATCTTGACCCAGACAATTTTAACACCCACTGCTAAATGCAAAACTAACAAATAGTTGATGTTTAAATGGATATTTAACATGATGGAAACTAAGTGCTCCTGCATCTGAGAAGGCCAAAGTACTCATGAGATAACCCGACAATGCTTTTATCAACATTAATTTGCTCTCATCTAAGAGTTTCAAGTACAGAGCTTCTAATATTTCAACTCATCATTAGATGAGCATTGTGTTACAACACTTTGTCTTTGGAAACCAGGCCTCCCCCAGATACCAGTCCTTACTTCAGAGCCCTAAATTAATCATCACTGACAAACTAAAATAACTCTTTGATGCCACTTCTCAGCTATACTACGCAATTCTCACAGTTAGTTCTCTTAACAGAGAACTATTTCAGGAATTACTGTGCTCTTTTTGCCTTATCCTTCAAGGGTCAGAGAGAAAAAAAAAACAAGTCACTTCCAGGAACCACACTTTCATCCCTCCTTTTCAAAGCAACATGATTTGGTAGATCCTATTTCTTCCATTCAGTTCTGTTTAAACCATCCAGAGCTCCACTCAGAGAGCATGCCTAGAAAAAATTGTGTTCATCCATCATATAGAATCCCTCCTCTTCGGTCTGTTGCAAGCTTTTGTCATCATCTGTCTTCCAAATGGTGGAAACAAAAAAAAAATTAATCTCCTTGGCGTATTGCTACACAGAGAGCTTCCAGAGGAACAAAAAGTAGGCTTCATGAAAGACAACAGCACAAGTAACCATAAAGTCCTGTCACACATGCAAATAAAATGCATTGTGAAACTTCCCCTGACAAAACTAAATCCAGGTTTTAACAGGCTTTTTTAAAAAATTATTGTTCCAGATGCTTTTTTTTATTAGATCTGAGTATCAATCCCCCTCATCCTGTTTAGTTATTATCGAAATCCTGCATCTTTACAACATACACAAGAGCAATGAAGATAAGCACACACCATGATGATCTCAAGGCACCTGAATTTGTTCCTTTTCACTGTTTTAGTGGCCTCAAGTCAGCTCTTGTACTTTGAATTAAGGAGAAGTGGAGCCAAAGCACACTCGCAATCCGCATGCAAGGCATTAGTCATGCGGGTCGGCTCCCGGATTAGACCTGAGAAGGGCTCTGGCACTCAGGCAGCACCAGCAATTGTTGGGGGGTGACACGCCCTCCGCTCCACAGCCTGGACTCCGGCGAACCCCCACATCACGGGGCGACGCCTCGGAGAAGCCCCAGGTGACAGCCGTGGCTAAGCCGCGGCCATCCAGGACGCGAGGTTGACATTCTTCTCCAGGACTGCCACACCTAGAGCAGCGAGCAGCCTGGTCGCCCTTTGTGCTACCGCACATTCCTCCCTAGGTCACCGGTGCCCTCTCCGGGGCTCAGCCCCGCAGTCCGCGGTCGGGGCGCGGCGTCCCCACGCAGGCCGCGGGGCTGTGCCGGCCAGGTGGAGGGCCGGCGGCTCCGCAGTCCCTCGCCTCGCCCCTCCCCTCCCTCCAGGCGCTGTGTTAAACATGAGTAAGATTACAAGTATCTTATGTTTCCCTCCTCCCCCGCGCTCCCACGCCCAAACCCGCAGTGCCGGGCTGCCCCGGGGGGAACCGTGCCCGGGACAATGCGGCGAGGGGCGGGCTCTGCGCCGGGGGAGAAGCGGCCGGAGCCGCGGGCACCTCGCGGCCGCTCCCTCGGGGCTCGGCCGGGACCCCGGGCAGGGCCGTCCCCGCGAGGTTCAGCCGGTACCCCGGGCAGTGCCGTCCCCTCGAGGGTCAGCCGGGACCCCGGACACGGCCGGTCCTTCGGGGCTCGGCCGGCAGCCCGGGCTCGCCCCCCGCGACGCGGCCGTTGCCAGGCGGCGGCGGCGGCGGCGGCGGCCTCGCCCCCGGGCGGCCCATGTGCGAGGCGGCGGCCGAGGCGGCGCTTCCCCCTCCCGCCATTAGCATAACACAGAGGGGAGGAGGAGGGAAAAAGAAGAAATTACAATTAAAAAAATTTGGAAAAAAAGAAAGGGGAGGGGGAGCCCTTTCTCCCGCATGAGCTGCGGCGGGGCCGCGGGCAGCGGGGCCGCGCCCGAGAGCGGCTGAGGGGAGGGAAGGATGCCGCAGGAGGCGGTCGAGGGCCGGCAGACAAAGGGAACCTCCCGGCGGGGCAGCGGGGCTCGAGAACCAGAGCGGCTCGGGCGAAGGCTCCGCCGGCCGGCCGCCGCCCTCCCCGGGCCTGGGGCGGGAGCACTCACCAGCTGAGCCGGAGGAGGACCCTCTTCTCCGGGGGGCGACGGCAGGCTCGGCCTTGGGCGGCTGGGGCTGCGCGGGCCGGGCGGGGGCCGGGGGCTGCTCCTGCGCGGGGGACGGCGTGGTGGCGGAAGAGGAGGAAGAGGACACGGCTCCCCGGGGGCTCCAGTCGGGCTGCGGCGGCTCCGGAGCAGCGGGGCGGGGCGGCTCGGCGGGGGCGCCGAGGTCCAGCAGCTGCGGCGGCCGCTCCTGAGGGGCTGCGGCGGGAGCCGCGGCGGGCTTCCTCTCCATCACCTCTAGCTGCTCGTCGAAGTCTTCGTCCTCGTCTTCCTCTTCCTCCTCTTCCTCCTCCTCCTTCTCGTCGTCGAGCACGAACTGGTAGTTAAACTGTGGCTGCTGCGGCCGGGCTGGCCCGGAGGAGGAGGAGACCAGGGGCGACTGGTCCAGCTCGTCCATGGTGCCTGGAGCGGGCGGAACAATGAGCGGTGCGGGTGCGGGGGGAGGCGCGGGCTGCGCTGCCGCCGCCGCTGCGGGACCCGCACTCCACGCCCTGTGAGTCACCGCCCGGGAGGCGCGGGCGCGGCCGCCCCGCCCCGCGCCCGGAGCGGCGGCGGCGCCGGCCAATGGGAGCGGGAGCGGGCAAGGAGCAGCCAATGAGAGGCGGCCTCGGGCGCGGTCCCTCATGAATATGCATCAGAGGGGCGGGCCCGAGGGCTGGCGGAGCGGGGCTGAGAAGTCGGGTAAAGTTCAGCGCGGAGAACGCGGGTGGGGCGGGAAAGGAGATGGGGCACGGCCCGGGGACCCTCCATCCCCCCGTGACAGACAGCCTGAGAGTGCGCGTCGTGATTCACCGCTTTCCTCTGCCAGGAGTAGTATCATTTTCTCTTTTTTGTTTTGTTTTAAACAGCGGCCAGAAACGCTCAGCGCTTTCCAGAAAGGGGAGGGGATGGCTGGGCTCCTGGGTACGGATGGTGCAGGGCACCGATCCGCCCTAGCCAGGCTTCTCTCACCGTGGATGTGACCGAAGGATCCCGAGGCATCCCGGGCGCCGCCGCACTGCGGGGCCGGGGAAGAGTGAGGCGTCGTCCCGATCCCGATCCAGTTCCGTGGGCATCGCGCCGATCACCGCAGGCACATCCCCCTGGGGCGGAAAGCGGAGTCAGCCAGCGCCTTCCTCCGATGGGACTGGAAGTTTTAACCAAAACATGATGCAAAACCCTTCCTGGGTCTGAAAAAAAAAAAAAAACAACAAACCCAGAGAGGAGACATTGTCAGAAGAGACAAACTTGTTTAACCACCCGTGTTAGTGTAAGGCAGCCCTACGAGCAGATCTCATCATCTCTTTAGAGTATGAATTTAAATTGTGCAACTTCTGCGGGAAAGAATGAAAAGGAAAAGAAAAATGAAAGGAGAAAAATGAAAGTAAAAAGGAAAAAACAAAGGAAAGAAGAAAGGGGGAAAAGGGAAGGAAAGGAAAGGGGGGAAAGGGAGGAAGGGGAAGAGGAAACAGAAAAAAGGAAGGAAAGAGGAAAAAAGGAAGGAAAGGAAAGGAAAAAGGAATAAGAGAAAGAAAAGAGGGAAGGAAAAGGGAAGGGCAAATTTAAGGAAAGAGGAAAGGGGAAAAAAAGATGAATGGAAAGAGATAAGGAAAGAGGAGAGGGAGAGCAGAGGAAAACTCGGTGTTAGACACTGGTGTGGTCTCCAGCTTTCTGCTCAGAGATGGAACATTGGCCAAAGCCCTTAGGGTAACACTTAATTTAACTAAAATAGCGTCTATTTGGATGCAATTTCCACCCACACAGCTGCCTCAATAAGACCAAAAGGCCTTATAATTCTATATTTAACACTACTCCAACATTATTATGGGTTTTTTAACCCACAGATTATTTATTCTCCCACATATGCCCATATAAAGAGATTAGTTCATGGAAACACTCAGAGCAAGCAGCCGCCAGTTCAGTGAGACACGAGAAGTGAAGGAAAAGAAGCAGCGCTCCTGTCACTTCCCTCCTGCCGTGGAGGATGCAATGGGTGTTCCGTGAGCTGTCCCATTAAGCAGGGACTGACACCCTGGGGCAGAAGCTCCTGAGTGGGATCAGTTCAGTGTACCTGAGCACACGGAGGGACTGAGGGGCAGCTGCCTCTCACACTGCAGAGGGAAGAGTTTCTGGCTGGAAACCGGGGTTCAATCACCAGCTTCACTTACTGTCTGAAAAACGGGATGGCAACAAGTGATTGGAGGGGCTCCAAGGGGTCCCAGCCCTGAGTCCTCTCTTGCCTCAGGAAAACATACCGTGTTCTTTGCATGAACTGTCTGAACCCAAGTATTTGTTGCTGCTATTTGTATTGGCAAGGCCATTCTACGATATCCCCTTTTCTAAATAACTAGAGACCTTCCAGCTTCCAGTCCTAATTTGCTCAAGGCCAATGTATGTCCTCTTACCACTTTTTCCTTTAATTGTTTTTTTCTCTGAATTTTAATTCCCAACAATACACTTTGCCTAGCCCTTGCCTTCCTAAGCTAACACTGGAAAAGTTGTGCTGTCACCCTTTCCCCTGCTCCTCCAAGCAGCCTTTCCTTGCACCCAATCCAGTCTCAGATCAGGCACAGGAAATTCCAGATGAGATTTTTTTTTTCAAGAATGCACAAAGACATCAATATCAATATTCCCTATCGCTACCAGAAATTACCAGAACAGATGTGCAAAGTATTTTTATAAACAAAGTGATGGCAACATTGTTATCCTGATGGAGATAAATGTTTCCAGCAGGTGAATAAGCCCTTGACAACCTGTGAGGTCTTTATATGCCATTCTTTGCCCGTAAGATTTTGTATGTTCATTAACAAATTATCCATTTCTATTTTCAAGTCAGCCCCTTTTACAGTGATATAAGGGATGTTACAGCAGCAGCAGAATGGATGCACAGCAAATAAAATACTTTGATTGAATAAGGTCTTTATAATTTCACCAGCAAATCTACTTTTTGCCTCTCTTGGTTAAACAAGAAAATGGATTTTAAAAATTCCATTATAATACAACCTAAGGCAACAAAGTACCTTTAAAAATTTGTAAAATTCTGAGTATAGTATAGACATGGTGCTGAAACTAAATTTAACATATTTAACTACCGGGATTTTTGGTCATCTACAAGAAGGAAAAAATCTATATATAATTTGGCTCATTTTATCAGAATACTTGGAAGGACATCTATCATCAATTAAGGACAAATGAAAGGGGTTTTTATATAGAGACAGGAAGTGACTAAAGGTCTTGGAGGGAAACAGGAAGGGAGTTCCAGATTCCCTGAGCAAGTCAAATTAACAAGTGAGAGGAAAACAGAGCTCTGCAGTACTGAAACTATATTGCAAAACACCCCGGATTTTAGCTCTTTAGAAAAGTAATTTACAATTTTGCTAGGAAGATTGTCAACAAGTAGGAGTATTTTGCAGATATTCAGCAATTTAATTGACCAACTTAGTTTTCATGAGCTGTTTTCCTATAGCAAAGTTAGGAAGGAAAGCATTCCATGAGTGAAACCCCAGCAGGGATGTTTCTGAATTTCCACAGTGGTGCTGCCAACGGTTATGTACTGGTGGGATTTTTTCAGTCCACTCCGACCTTCTGCTTGATCTCACACAGAAGTCATATGATAACACAGCATACCATGGAGCAGGATAATAATGGTGATGGCATAAATGCAGTACTGTCACTTCACAACATGATCCAACAGGAAAACCCCCCACATTTCGTCTCAGATAGTGATTTTAAAAGATAGATTAAAAATTGAGAAGGTGGCTGGATTTCTGTCCCTCCTTTTAAGCTCTACAGACAATCTCCCAGGTTTCAGACATAATGTCTTTATCTCTGGAAGGATAAAACTCTGCAATTCTTTGTTTTCAGATTATGCCTACGCTGCAGAGCCTTGGGCGTCGAGCAGATTTGCCTCACAGGTTTGTCTTCCCTTGAACACCTGCTGTACTTCTTTTCAAGATCAGCAGTGGGAAATTGTGACAAAATCACTGTTTAGTTTATTAATACAAATGCAGCATATGGAGGGGGGAAAGTGTGAAAACAATAGAACAAAGGGATTTCCATCTCTTGATGGTAACTGAGCCAGGCTGGGCTTTATCAGAATCTTCTGTGGGGCCTGCCTTGTCCTCTGCTATAAATAACATTTTCTTGATGATAACTTTTTTAACCTGTTACATTCTTTAGTGTTGCAGGCACCTCTTATTCTGGAATTGTTTGATTGGAATCAAGCCCATCCATTTCTACAGTAAATGTCCTAGTAACCATGTCAATATACAGTATTCTGATTCAGACCTGTCACAACACAGCCTTTAGAACTCCCTTCAGCCAGCCAGGTGCTGAGCCCACCCATCTGCATAAATGAGAGCAGCTTCAGGACAGCTCCACAAGACACAAAGTGTCACCAGTGAAAAGTTGCCATTAGCTGTAGCTTTCAATTCCTACATCCAGGTAATTTCTTTTTGGTCTCTGTAAGCTCTCATTCAAAGGGACCGAAGCTGGTGCACGGCATTCAATGATATTCCAACAGTGAACAAGAATACCTCTGTTCATCATTAAAATACGTAACATTTGAAGGGAACCAAAACAATGACAATGCTCTCCAGCAAACGAGACTATGACATGAAAAATTCACCTCACTAAAGCTGCACAGGGATCCACTGTTAATGGGATTTTGGTCTGATTATTCTTTTTCTTGGAAAGAACCATTTAGGTCTTACTTAGAGGACAATACAATTAATTTTATGTCTTATTGACACCCCAAGAATTTTCTAATTCTCAGAATACAGGTAATTTCCCACATTAGGTTTAATGTTACTACTCATCAGCCCCTCACACTTTTAAGAAACACAATTAAATTACTCACTTACCGCTTTGGCCATAATACTTGTCACTCTTAAGGAACACAAGGACTATCAGCTCCATTGGACCTAGACAAAAAAAAAAAATCCATTCTCTATCAACACCTCTTGCAAACGGCTCCAGGTAGTATCACCTACTTTTTCTAATTCATGTTTCCCCCTCCTACTTTTCATTTTAAATCACCTCCACATTCTGACTCCAGGTACTGAGCTAGTGATGCTATTCACTCAGTGACCAGAACTTCCAACAGCAAGAATGAACACTGAAATCATGGCATTTTACCTACATTATTTTAAGAGCTTTTTTAAAACTTAGGGATTTATTACAGTTATAACAAATTGGTATTTAAACTGATTTGCATTGTAAAGGGAAAAGTGCATATAATTTATATCAGAAATCAATTTTTGCTCTTTCTCAGCATTGATATTGACTCACCTAGGCCAGAAACAGCCTGGTAACCAACATTCAGGGTTATTCCCTTGGCTGCCAAATGTGCCCGAGGAGAAAACAGATTGATGGTGGCAACATTTTCACCGTTACTGTAGACAAGGCTGATGGCATCACTACTGGAATTGGGAAACTTAACTATACAGGCAAAGTATGCAGAGGGAGCAGCAGCACTGATCTGAACTCACATTTGAAAGGAAGAGCTGCTGCTTTCCAGAACTTTTCTCACTGTTTAACAACTTGTCCCTTGCAACTTCTTTTAGCAGGCTACAGCAGCTGGAGCCTTCACCTGGGTCATGGTGGTGCTTGGGGCCACAGGGCATTTCTGACTTCCAGGGACAGAATGTAGGGCAGCTTTGGAAAACACCACCAGGACTGGGACTTCTATCTTAGAGTATTTAGGGAGCTCTTCCTTTTATCTGGGTCAGACAAAGATATGACAGCTAAGAAATGTCCAACATGACTTCCCTGCTTTCTCAGCATCACGTCCAGCTGGTTGTACACTGAAGCCCTTTACCTCCCTCACCTTTCCCCAGATAAAATATTCCAGCTTTTGAACACTTTGGACAATTTCAGTTAACTGTGGTAGTGGCAGAAGATTCAAGGATATTAAACTCCTGATAGTTTTGTAGAAACCAGCAGCTGGCTAAATTATAGAGAGCTGATGAGCTCTCCTGTGGAGGGGGAGCCAGGAGAACTTGGTCATTCCCCATTCCACTGGTGTATATATAAGTAGTTTTTACAAGCCTGTCTGTCATTTACCCAGATGGCAAAACCAAAAAAGAGGATGAGAGGTGTGAGAACAACTGAAGATATTCCAGGACAGAGATGCAAACAATGTAAGACCTGGAGCTACAGGAAACCTGAATTTGCTTGTTTTACTGGTTTTGGAACCAGTTTCTGACTGGTGCAGATAAGGGTATATTTTAGGTGAGTCATGCCAGTAGTGAAGACTACCTAAGTGCAACCACAGTGTTGGCAAGGGAAAAAAAGGAAGATAAATCTTGTAGGCCAAATTCTTTCTGATATATCCTGTGAAAAGGAGCAGAAACAAAAGGAAAAGATACTGAGAAAACAGCACATGAAAAAGAAGTGGCACAGGGCTATTTTATTCCCTACAGAAAACCAAAGTTCTTCAGACTGCTGGAGCATGATGTTTGGCAGGTATTCCTTAGTCTAAACTATTTTCAATGCATTTTTTTTCCAGTGCAAATATAGTTTTTACTCTTCTCATTATAACTTGTGAAAAACTAACATGTTTCAGTAAAAACTAACTACTTGAATGACATGTAACATCTGCTCAAATTACTACTTCAGCACAGGCTGTTAGCTAAGATTTACTGGATTTATTCCATCAGGTAGAATCAGGTTGCTAAACAGTGCAAGTTTTAATACATGAGCCTGGACATACCTTGACCATATCCTGGGTAGAAATGCCTGGGTAAATTGAAAAAAACCAGTCAGTTTGGCTTTAGAGGCAGCTAGTTGTATGTTATTTGTTTCTTATCCAATTCTACGCATTAGAAGTTTTTGAAAATAAAATTAGAATTCAGAACTAGCAGTCTTTAAGAGTTACCCAGCTAAACTGATTCAACACAGTTCTTCTAAATGATGGCTGCTTAAAAGAATAAGATCATGGAATCATAAAATGGTTTGGGTTGGAAGGGATCTTCAAGACCATTTCATTCCCCCCATTCCATGGGCAGGGACACCTTTCACTAGAACAAGTTGCTCCAAGATCAGCCTGGCCTTGAACACTCCAGGGAAGTGTAAATCGCATAATCATATAATTCTTCAACTCTGCAGTGGGCTGTAAAGCCAATCTCCCTGAGCAGTTTTTGGACAATACAGCAGCAGCAGTTTTTTACCTAGACTGTAACCTGGAGGAGGAAGGAGGCACACAGATATGTGCTCCCTTTCAGGCTGCCACTGAATTCACATCAGTTGTATTTGTTCTTTCAGCACACTGTATATCTTACAGTGTAGAACTGTTTTGTAGATATCCTAGTAAAAAAGCACAGACTCAAAACAAAGGCCTACTGATTGGCACTTTGAATACATTCTTTGGATGTATTTAGAAGACAACCTCCTTGTTCCTATTAGTTACATCTAAAAATTCCTTCGTTTTGCTCAGTAACTGGTGATCCCAGATTATATATAGGCAGTTTCTTGATACTTCGGGGTGCTCATGTAGCTGATGTGATGGTCAAATGTACCTCTGATCACCCCTGTGGTGTCTTTGCAGTATTTATGGAAGTGTCACGCTTACCTTTTACTCTTGCCTCAGAGAATCCTCAAATTCAGTCCACTTGCAGCCAAATGCCCTCGGCAGACCATCACTGCCCTCACATTCTGCTCATCTGACCTGGTTTAGCCCTTCTTATAGCTTGGAAGTTCATACACATGTTCAATTGTTGCACTGAATTCTTTCTTTGAAGCAAAGTATTCTTTCTTTTTCTTCAAGAACATAAGAAAAAGAACAACTGTAAGGCACCACAAAGTATATGCTTTTTATATTAACTAAGTGTAATATTCCATCCTGGCTTTTCCATGAGATGGGTGATGGTTACTACCTCGGGAGAATCAGCCTCTCTTCCTTCATCTGACTATATTTTTCCCCCCTTAAAATCCATTCTATGGATAAAATCCAATTTCTATGACTGCTCCAGAATGCTGAAATTGTGAAAGTAATTTATGGATCCCACTATGGAATAAGAGGGAAGACAGATGGGAGCACACAAGAAGAGATTCCAAAATGGACTAGACCTCTGGCTGCTGACCCACAGAACAGAAAGATCAGCACTACCAGCTGGCACCATCTCAAACCATTAACTTTAGTTCTCCCAGACTAAAACAGCCCAGGACTGGGTAATTCTTACTTCTCCACATAGCATCCATCTAAGTGCAACTAAATAAAGATAAACTTATTATTCCTAAAAATAGCACAGGATACCATCACTCATATTTTTCAGAAATAGCAAGAGCTATTTAAACTGCTTTGACAATGAAATCAGGTGCCACCATATAAATACACAGTATATGATACATGGGTTCAGTTTTAGATTGTTTTATGGCAACTGAATGATATTTCTTTTTTTTTTTTTTTTGCATTCCCACCAATATGTAATTTTTAACACACTGTGTTAGGGATTTTTTTCCTCTCTGCTTAGAAATTTTAGTACAAATTACAGATTTTCCTTCAGTCTAAGTATTTTTGCATTTATAGTTGTGTGTGGCATATATATGGATGGATGGATAAATACATATCCAAAATGTGAACCAAGAAAGCCAAACGTATCAGACTGGCTGTTGGACATTAGTTAGGTTCAGTTTACCCTCTGGAGTGCTCAGGCTCCCCAGCCAAGTATCAAGGCTTGGTGTGTTACACAATGTTGGCACGTTACAAAGTCAATTCCTCCTACACACAGTTCACAAAGCACAATACAACAGGTGGATGAAAGATGTGTTGCGTAGGGGTGTTTTGGAAAACTGAGGCAACAACAAACCAAAGGGGTCAGTGGAAAAAGAGCAGTCAGCTTTGCCACCTCCCATTCTTGGGTAGTTGTTTTCTCTTGCAGATGTTCGGGATTTGCTTGGATTTGCAAGACAGGTCTCAAACAAGTAAAGAAAGATAAACATGCATTGAGAAAATAGAAGAGAGCTCAGAATAACATCCCATAATACTAGGTTTAGCTTCGTATCCAGGCACTATCTGTTCTCTGGCAGGTAATGGCACACACTCCCGTGAGCCCTCCTCAGCAGTAAGCTCCTAAGGCAAAGCCCCCATAATCTGCGATTTACAGAGCGCAGCACCACGAGCCCTCAATGCCGAAGGCAGCCCCTGACTGTGGCGGGGCTATAAATACCTTCTGCCAGCACGGGCTTTTTCAAAGCTTTTCCAATCAGATTTCTCACCACTTGGCAGCCAGACCAGACACGTCAGCTGGGAGCACTGCCGAACCTGGTAACCCACACTGGCAAACTTCAGAGGAACCGTTCTGCCCATGAAGTTAAGGCATGATACAAAGAACAATTTAATTTTCATTTGTTCTGTCTCATGTCAGCACAGGACTGGTTTGGTCTAAAATGCTCTCTGAGCCTTGGAAACACACAGATATGTGGGATATGTGTGTTTATAGCTGTGTCACCTGGGGCAACATCACATGGGATTGGACAAGATAGGCGGGTTTGGGGTTTGGCAATACCTGGATAAGGAACCCACATGGTTCCTGCATGTATTTGTGTTCTCAGTGCTGCTACACAGAAACTCTGTCCCTGCCATAAGCTGTGTGCTGCTCTTCCAAAAATCCTGGCCATCCAACAGAGCCAGCACAGAGAATGGCTGGCAGTTCCTGCCCATGGGCCTGAATAAAATCAGTTTCTTGGGCAGAGCAACCAACGCTGGAGCCGGGAGTTTTGGGGCTCACCAGCAATGGTTACGTGGGGGACAGGTTGAAATGGCAAACGAGAAAGGTGGGAAGTTGTGAATGGAAGCTGTGGACAGAAGCTGTGCTGGTCGCTGAGCAAGCTTTGGGATGAGAGGACAAGCCAAGCAGAGTCAGTCAGCAGCAGGCAGAGAAAGAAGAAAACAGAACAAAACGGAATTTGTACCCCTGAGGTTTTGGAAAAGTGGCCTGTGGCCAGACATGAGAGGGTTAGGAGAAAAGAGTGAAATGAATCATGAGCCTAATATACAGA
This sequence comes from Lycocorax pyrrhopterus obiensis, assembly GCA_014706295.1. NCBI lineage: Eukaryota > Metazoa > Chordata > Aves > Passeriformes > Paradisaeidae > Lycocorax > Lycocorax pyrrhopterus. The sequence goes on from JACSVZ010000004.1 coordinate 5,421,364, forward strand.
AATTGTAACAGATGAAGACAAAAGGGAAAGGGCAAGAAATCCCCTTTTCTAGCACAAAAATAGATGAGGCAGAGAAACAGTGAAAAGTGTAATTTCAGGTTACCTTGCTGTACTGAATGTATTAACAGTTCGATTCAGTTCTATATGAAAAGAAGACAGAAGAAAGAAAAGGGCATAAAGCCCTTGTTACAAGCAGAAAACCAGATGAGGCAGAAAACAAAAGAAAAAAATTCTAATTTCAGGTTCCCTTGCTGCACTGACTGTATCCACAGTTTGAGTCAGTTCTGTTATTTTAGGTATACAATTAAGTCTGTATTTTCTCTACTCACCTTTTTTATTCAAAACTTATTTCTGAGGACCAGTTCTTCTCTCAGGGATGTGTATCTAAGTGTTACCACAGTAAAATGCAGCCTGTTATGGGTATCGGAAGGCAAGAGAACTAAAATCTGGTGCAAGATAAATCAAAAGGCAGTTGTTACAGCGCTCTCAGTACGACTAGGACTGACTTTACAGCCTGACCTTCCATTCTGCTTGTTCCAGTTGTACAAAGATATCAAAATAGGAAGGTGCTGCCCTGACACAGTTCTCCGAAATAGCCATGCATTCATTTACTGAATAATAACAAATTTGAGTCTCTGCATTTATGAATATCACTCAGATTAAATTTCTTGTAGACTAAGAATCCACCCTCAATTGACTATTAAGCAAAAAATCCCACCCACAAATAAAAGCTGAAAAGACATTTGAATGTATAATAATAGTAATAAGCAAAACCATTAGTATGATTAAACCTTTAATGTGATTAATGCATTTTGGAAGGATTACACGTAAAACCTAGAAAGCACAATGGAGCAGGAGAGAAAAAACAAAAGGTGTTCAGACTTGGAAATGAACAGGTGAAGAGATGCAGCTACTCAGCTCAGCATTTCTCCTTCTGTACGTGTACAGGACTGACAGTTCTGCCACTCAAACCCAGGGACTGCTGGGACCAAGGGAGAAATACAAGTGAGCCAAACTAACAAAGGTCTGGGAAAGCAACATGCAGCCCAGCTAGCAGGGGAAAAAGGACACTTTAAAAGTTACTGTTATCCTAACACAGTTACCACTACTGATATAATCCCCAGCACTCACAAGGGTTTGATGTTCCACTGATGCGAAGCCTTGCTGCAGTGGTTGGAGCTGTGGATTAGGGACCACTTTCTGGGCATGCAGCAGGGCAGAGAAATCCTCTCCTTCTTGACTCTCCAGAGGGAGCTTTTCTGCACAGCTCTGCAGTGGAAGGAGAAAAACCTCCTTCAAAGAACACACAGCACAGCTTTACACGTTAACGACATTGGTAAACTACAGCATATTCAAAAGATAACCCAAGAAATGTGTGAAACCGTGCAAAGGTGTATTTGCTCCTGGGAAAAGGGAAGCGACCTTTAATTTTTACCAGCCTGGGTAAAGATTAGCTCTAGAGAGTTCACGTTATGTGTTTAAGAGAATTGTCGCTAAAATAAGATCCAAGCTTCTTAAGCAGTGAGCTATTGGACAGGACCCTCAGTTTGTATGGATTCAGGCTGCTCCAGTGCAACCCCCTGCTGGGGACTGGTGTGAGCTCAGTCCCTGGCTGGCTGCACTCGGGCTGAAGAACTTCAAGATGAAACATGGACTACATGAAAAGCGCAGTATCAGCAGGTATCTCTGTGCAGAGCACTCCAAGCTAAGGGCTGATCCCAAACTCACCCTGTGTCACAGACTCCCGAAGTCCACCTTCCAGATGTTTAGTGCAGAGCCAAAAACCACCTCCCAATGCCCTACTACATCTTTCAGCCCATAGCAAAGACCAAAAGACCAGAGATTTCTTCTTTTTACTTTCTTTTTTTTCTCTTTTTTTTTTTAAATGAATGAATGTAGGTCTCTTGACAGATAAACTTTAGAAATACTCTACCTTCAAAATTGGTTACATTCTGTTTCCTGTTATTGTCTCTAATCCCCCCCAGCAATCTTCCTCTGTGTATTTGAAAAAAGCAAAACCAAGCTGGGAACACTGCTATTGTTCCAACTTGAGCCCATATTCCAACTCCTTTAGTTTCTATTTGGGATGGTATGCAGCACTGACACCAAAGAGATGGATTTAGTAGGACCATGCTGTGCTCTCAGGCTGAGAGAGGCATAAAAAGGGCTTTTCAAAGTTTAAAAAAAAAATCAAGATAAAGTTTTAAAGCAATTGTTGTTTATAAACTTTTTTTCTAGAACTGTATACCAGGTTTTGTACAACATGCATTTTTAGTGATACCTGGCCTCACTGCTAACTGTGTCTTTGATAATAAGTGAATGTTACCACTCCATGTATTTTTCAGAAATTAATGGAATGGGATGTACTCACAAAACGATCTTTAACTGCATCCATTTTTTTGTGTTTGTAGATTTCATCTAATCTTTGTACTTGGTTCTAAGCTGAAAATACTCCTGGATAAAGTCTACACATTTCTAAGAACAAGCAGTTCAGATATTTCTATTCTAGTTACCACCATACCACAAGAACTGAAATAGCATCAATTAAAATTGTCATTGACCTCTTACAGAGCACTGATATAAGGGCCATTCTCCCCATGTCCCAGCTGCTTTTTATACAACAGGGTATTTGATTTCCTCTGAACAGTTGATAGAAAGATTAAACTGTCCAATGTTTCCAATTAAAACCAGTTTGTGTTCTACAGTGGATTTAACTACTTCATTAAATCACTCATCAAGGATCTCCTCACAGCCCTATTTTCAGCTCTTTCCTTCAGTCTGTAAATTTTTCACTTACAGATCTAATAAACCCATCACAAAGCCTATATTTCATTCATATGCCAAGTATCACAAAGATGTAATTAAAAATCATTACCAGGATTCCATCTGCCACTTCTGTGCACTGTCAGTGCACCTGACGCCTCTGTAAGCAGAGTGTTAAGAAGTCTGCAAATTATTGCAGTATGAGCAGAGAAAATGCCTGTTAGATACCCTTAAACCCTATGTTCCCTTTACAACATCTCATAGTGCTCCTTCTCAACCCTAGGGACCAGCACACAACCAGTGTGCCTTCATGGGAGTGAAATGCTTCTCCTTGCTTTTTGGGAATATTGCCAATCTACTTCCTTGCCACTTTGGGATGCGCCTGCCCTTCCTCATGTCTGTGTTTTGTTCCATTGAGGCCAGCGTGATGTCAGACCCTCTCTGCTGCTGTGTATGCATGCAGAATTAATAGACTTCATCTGCTACAAAAAGATGTTGGCAGGAGTTTTGTTGGCAGCAGGCAGAGTAAGCACATAACTCCTTTAGAGGCTTAGTTACCCTGGTTGCCAGCCACATTCAATATTGGCCTCAAGGTGCTTCCTCTTGACCTTAAGAGCCTTGTGGAGTTGCCACCGAGTGCTTTCTCCATGACAGCGACTCCCTCACCTTCCAAGTGCCAAACTCAGGCTCACCTGAGTCCTCCCTGTCCCACCAGCAGGTACCAGGTGTGCCCAGGCAATGGGCAAGCCAGCAGCACTGACTCTTTCTCCTGCAGACATTTCCAACCTGCTGTGATCACCACAGTTACACAAGAGTTTTTACCCTTTTTTTACCCCAAAATGCAGGTTTGGTGTCCAAAGCTACATGGAAGTCCTTTATTTCTAAGTAAATGCTGTATCTGGTTGCTACAAATTAAAATACAAACTGCAGTTGTCACTCTCAGTCACTCCTCCCTCACCAAAACAATACTGAGCTTTAAGAGGCAAGTGACAGACAATCGGGCACTAACCCTGATGCCAGCTCCTATCACTGGATGAAAAAATTAAAAACAGTGATTTCTCTTTGGAGATTTTCAGCACCAAACTGAAAAGACTGTTTAAGCATTAGGCAGTAAGTATGGTCAGTCAAAAAAGAACATTTTTTTCTTTATTTACTTTGCAGAGGATGTGCACCTCAGCTCTCCCACAAAAATGGTTTCATAGATTAAAATTTTAAGCTTTTTTTAACAGACGCTGTTTGCAGAGAAACATGGTTGTGTTTGAATGGAGGGCATAGCTTGTGTTTTCAAAACTCTGGTTGTATTTAACAAAGTACTGACACAGGCCTGCAATGCAGAGGGCTTATTTCTGAGCTTTAAAAGCCAGCATAAAAGGGGAAAGCTGATACTGGCCTCTTTTTACTGGAAAGCTTGGCTCAACTCCAATCTCCCCTCTGTTTAGAGAGTAGTTAAACTACTTGTCAGCCTAAGAAAACAAAACTACTCAGCCACTTCACCTTTCTGGGATCATTTTCCTTGAGATCTGTTCCCTAGTCCTATTCCATGTGCCTGAATTTCTGTGGCAGTCGCAGGTTAACATAAAGAGAGTGACAAACCCCTCACTGTGCCTTCGCTGCAGGTACCCCGGAATTGCTACAAATCAACCTTTTTATCATAGTAAAAGAAGGTGTGGTTTGGTTTGCGCCTGTCAGAGGGGCTGGGGGAGTTTTCACAACAGAGAATCAACACTGCTTTTATTTTAGCAACAAGAGCTGTTCAAGTGATGGTATTTAAGGAATGAGGTCACATATTCAAGCTGTTTAGATACAACAGTGTTTGGAGATGTCAGTCAGGCTCCAAAGTAGATAAAAAGTGCATCAGCTTATCAGCCAGGCATTTCTAGTGCTGGGCACGCAAAGTGAGCTCCAGCCTGGCGCACAAAGATGCTGCTGAAGCCCTTGGCATTATGCAGCGGTTAGGAAATATAAATTACAAGACCTGAGGCATGTCTCTGAATGCCTACACTTCCATGGTTCAGGAAAAAAATGAGTGCTCTTACCTGAGTCAGTAGATTTTCTCTGTTAGGAAAGGTTTCAGTAAGAGAGGTGTTGCAGCAGGAAATCTTACACAATCTAACACATTTCCTTACTAAATTGGTGAAACTTACTCAGCAGTGTAAAGTACTAACGTGAATTTATAACTTCATCCAGATACAATTAATTAACATGGAAAATTTGGCTCAAAATTTTTGGCAAATAGCAGAATATATTTGAGTGTTCCCACATATCCATACAAAGACCAAAATCTACTCTAAGTATCCCATTATGTAAAAAATGGGTCAATGGCTGACATGGTCTGAAATTAGTCAGAATGACTGTAACCTCAGTAGAAATTTGCTTGATCACAGCAAGACTTATATTTGATCTTTTGTAAAAAGGTCAACAAATGGTTGATAGTCAAGTTCAAATCTGATTTACCATAAGCACTTCAACTGAAATCCACAGGAGTGTAAGCACTGAGACTGGATTTTATTTGGCCCACGCCATTGACAATAAGTTTCTTTTCAAATGTAGTCAGTTAAAAAATTAATCTCCATTTTCCTAAATATCTGTAGCATGACAAGTCAAATGCATGGACACAGACAAGTCTATCTGAAAAATTTGTATTTTGTCTCCCAGCCTACATAAATCCAATGCTTTTTCACTCCCGTAAATTTGAAACCACTGTAACTACTCAGTGGTTAGCAAGGGATATGGCCTTTCTCAAAACACATGATAAAAAGAGTATTTGCTTCCTCAGTTGTTACAAATATATTTCTGATATGTGTTTAAATTATAATTCCTGTTACAACAGAGCCAAAAATTAGGCATAATAATCGCTCCTCTGAAGAATTTACACTGACCAAGGCTCCACATTGAAAGATGCAGAGCTCAGTACAAGTATTCACATAAATAAAATAACTCGTGTATAAAAGTTGCAGACTCCACCAAAAAGATGATGGCACACAGTACAACCCCCCTGCAATTGTCTTTAATACATGCTAGGTAAACCAGGCTGTCAGGCAGTGATCTGCAGTCAATTTTTATGAAACAGTTTATGCCAAATATCCATCCTCTGACTTCAAAAATGCAGAAATATTTCCAGGCCTCATGTATCAGCAGATACTTACATTAGGGTGTAGTAATTTACATCATTACAAAGATATCAAGATTGGGCCTTTCCACTGGTAAATATTTCAACAAATCTTATTGTTAAGTTTCTAGCTTCCCTTAAATTGTATTTTGACGTTTGTGTATTGAAGCAACAAGATTGTAACAGAAACAAAAATATATACAGCACACTTCGATTTACATTGCTTCATGTTTACACTGGAGCCAAAAATACCCAACAAGCCCCACCTGCACATGTGAATTTTACTCAGGGAAATAAGCCCGTGTTGCTTAACAGCAACGCTGAGGTGCATAAAGAATTAGCTCCAAAGAGAGGACCTGAATTTCAGGAAGTATCCCTGAGAACTTGCTGGAGCGCTCGCTCCCATTATTTCTGTACAGCCCCGAGGCACTGCAGAATTAGCCCTGTATGATCCCAGGAATCCAAGAGTACTAAACTATAACTGAAACATATCACAGCTTCAGTCTTTTCCAAATGGGGTCTTACAAAAGATTCGTTGTGGTAAAGAGGAACAGCAGATGGATGTGTAAAACCATTGGTAGAGACTTAATTCATAGCAGTCATGCAAAAGCATGATACAATCCTGCTCAAGCATAACAAAAAATCAAGCAGCAAGTTAAGCAGAGAATTATTTCATTAAATTCTGACCAGAAAAAATAATTCAATAAATGTCCCTTTCCCCCTTATAGCCCAAACAGCAACCAGCTGGACTGTAAGATACTCAGAATTTTTCTCTAGAGAGAAGGCAGAAATGTGGAATGTCCAACTGGAGAAACGATCAGTGAAAGTTCTGCCATTGAAAGTGAAAGTACTGAAAGAAGCAGCCAGTGGGTAAACCGAGACAGTGGAAACTGAGTTCCTGTTTGAAAAAAAACCTTTTCACTGACATGACTACAGTTATTCTTCTTAATTTCCATGCTCTATTGATCATCCTTTTCTTTCTCTCCCTCCACCAACAGTAGACAGATAATTTTTGTCCTTTTCTTGTTCCAAAACGCAATTAAAGCCTGTCTGAAACAGACTGATTTTTTTTTTAGAACTTTGATCTTGCTTTTCTGACTTAGGCTAAAAACTTTTGACCAAAACTCTCTTATCTGTACAGTACAATAAACACTAAACAACCTCTCCAACAAAAGAAACCTATCTCACGTTGCTCATTAAGCAATTTTCAACCAAGGTAATTTACTTCCATTGTAACCAATTAGTAGGGTACTAAGAGCATTTTACCACTTCGTTACTTATGTTATCAAAGTGTGGGTGGTCTACCACATCCAAATGTCTCGTTTCATGGCAGAACAAAAGCTTTCATTTTACATTTCAGAGTCAGAAAATCTGCCACTGCTTCTTCCAGGTGGAGTTCAAACAGGCATGAATGACTGAGTCTGTTTTGGCTATTTACCGGATATACCAGCAATTACAAGTGTTTCTAATTTTTTGTTAATTGAAGGTACGTTACAATTGTGCTACACACTGTACTTATTTTGGCCAGATCCTCAGCTACAATAAACAAGGAGACGCCAATTACATTAATTAACCTGTGTCATTGAGGCCAGCTGAATGTTACTGCCTCCTGGAGGTGTCTGTGTTTTTTAGGCTTGCCCTTGTTTCTCGTGGAGAAGCAGAATTAGTGACTGTAAATGCCAACACAGCAAAGGCCACCAGAGTAAACCTGGAGTAGCCTCTTCTCAAATCATACATCCAAATCCAGCAGCTTTAAAAGCAACTTCTGACCTCACTTCAACACCCTGCCTTCATTCCCTCCCTCTTTTCCTCTATAGTTATTTCCATCTTTCTATGCTTGTTTCCTTCAAACACCTTCTAATCTTTTTATGGTTTTTAAACAAAAACGTATTTTAATTTTTTTGTATTTGGGGAAATAGTGATAAAATTCACTGGTGACTAATAAAGGGGACACAGAGCTGTGAGGTGACAGCAAACCTTGTTCCCCAGCCTGAGTCTCCGGATTACACCAAGTCCTTAGGGAATCTTTCCCCTGAGTTCCACAGACATTAAATCTTCATGGCTTGACTTACCCATCTTACAGACACATAAAAGACACTACTCTAAACTGTGACAGGCTTTACTGTTCTTCCTGGCTTACTCTCAGAGTATTAAACAGCAGAATTTGTTTTCCATCTGCCACTCACCTTCCTTTGTAAATGTAACATTTATCTCCATGTGTTACCTAGTTAAACCAAGTCAATTAATTGTTTAAGACTGGATCTCTTGCTCAGTGCCCAGAGAGGTGATAATGAAAAGTCCTACAGACACCAGGATATCTACTCTAAGGAATGTGCCATGCAAAGTTCTCTGAATTATTTCAGGTGTCCTAAACCAAAATCTGTAGCCTAAATTATCTATACATTTACCCATCTGCAAAATAGGTTTCCCTTTCCGAGCCCCTATTGTGCTTCACACATTTTCACCTGCCAAAAACTAGCACTGGGCAATTTCTTCCCACAAACACCCAAGTGGGAATCTCCATTAAATAACCTCTGCAATCTCTCTTTCACCACAGAGCAGTATGGCATAACCATACTGGGCTTCTGGAAGAAGCTGATGGCTGCATCTGTCTGGGGACTCCATGTACTTTGAAAAAGCTCCAAATATTCTCAGATTATTTGGCTTTGAAAAAAGCTTGCCTCAGTTAAAGGTTTTTCCTTCCCCGCCTTACAGCCTCACCTTAGTAAGACATATCAATACAGACAGCACTTTTTTCTAGTTGGATTACAGATTGATTATCAAGGTTTATTTTTGGTTTTTTCCTATACAGACAGCAGTATTCTCAGTTCATGAATCTCCCTCATTCTATTTCAAGACTGCAAGAGTGAAATACTGATCCAACAAACATACTTCATACAAACGCTGGGACATGGCATGTGCCCAGCTCTCTGCAAGCAGAGCACAAACATGGGGCATCAGGGAATCTACTCCACAGAGTTTTCCTGTAAATTGGAATTACGTGCTAAGCCTGAAGGATAAACATCTACATTTCTTAATCTTATCAACAAAAAGCTGTCTGTTCAACATATACATGAATATCTGGAAATCTGAAGCCTTCCAAAAGGCAGAGGGTGGGCTGAGGCAACGGAGACAATGGAGTCTTTTCTCTCCTCACCTTACACACGTTTACACACAGATGCAGCTCCTAAAGAGGAGCCAGGTAGTCACGATGCTTGCCCAGAGCCTGCTTTAGTCACGAGCCATGAGGTCAGACAGGTCTTGTTACTGCCTTGGGCACGACCAGCATTTAGGCAATTTTTTTCCCCATCAACACCCCAGTAGGCATTCTCACTTGGAAACTTAAAGGCCTCCTTGGTCTCACAGGGATACAGTGCAAGAGCTGAGCACAAACCCTACAGATAATGACTAATCATCTAAAAACACACCCTGCTCATTTTCCCAGTGAAATGTAGCAGCTACAGAAAATCCATTTACAGCCTGTCAAAGATGGGTGAAAGAAAGAAAGGAAAATCACAAAGGAGCTAATTCTTCATCTTTTCCCCTTTTTAGTCATTAGTCAGAGCCCATTAAGCCCAGCTCCGACTTCCCTATTAAGGAGAGAAGACCCCTGCAGATATAATGGGGAACTGGAATGTGAGGAGACCCCTGGCCCAGCCTGTGCACTGCCATCTGCTACCACCAGCTTCCTGGCGACAAGGCTTCATTACCAGAAGTGTCTTCCCTTAGGGATCTTGAATGCAGCCAGGCCATTGCTCTCAGGCTGTCTGGCTCAGCAGCTTTTGCCTGAGAAAATGTTCAGTTGTTTCACCACTGGGAACACATTTTTATTTTAGAGTCTCAGCATTCCCTTGTTAGAGCCACACTTCTAAATGTTCAAGGACAGGTTTGGCCCTTAGTGGGTAAATGCTGGTGAACAGCTCAGAAAGGAGTCCACAACTAAACATCTTTTTTCATCCTGAGAGTTGATGCTTATTTCCTTATTTTCCTGAGGATGGCAGGACACAAAAAATGGGCAGAAACCAAACTGTTAAAGATGCTACAGGATCAAACGCTATCATCAATAAAATACAAACTACAGATACTCTGCAAGAATTTACTAAATCTAGTACTAAAACTACCTATCTTTTCAAGGGTATGGAGAAACAGTCACAAACCCTGGGATGGGTGTTCCCAGTGAAAATTACATGCTGCAATTCCACATGCTGTAATTTCAATACAACACTGACCAATGCTTTGGAACATAACGCGTAACTTAATACCAGCTTCATATTTACTACTTAAGAATATGGGAGACAAGTCTTCAGAAAAACTTCCTGACATAAAGTACATTAAGTGCAGAAAGGTCGCCTCTCAGGGTGGTGAATCTGGTGCCAAAAAGTAAGGAACTTCTTGTGTGCACGGAAGCAACGCGGCAAGCTTTTGCAGGCTGCCTACAGACACCTCCCTCTTTACATTCTGCACACACTCTAGCCTGCAGGAGCTGGTTTTGTTTGCAGATGACAGGGTTTCTCAGCAACGTAAGAATGCGAAGCAGAAACAGCATGTGTCAATAAGAACAATGCAGAAAGTCAGTCTTGGTTCCCTTTCACAATCTGGTAGTTTTCTTTTCATGCCTTTCCCCTACTATGCTCTTTGCCTGCAGATTACACAACGATTTTCAGAGCCCATCTCAGGTGTGCCCCTGCTGTGTACACAAAAATGCCCCAAAGGAAAAAAGAAAATAAAGGGCATAAATGTAAGTACAGAGATGAAATGGTTCTGCTTCACATGCAGAAACTATATAAACATGCAACTCCACAATACAACTAAATATTCAAGGTCCTATCTATGTAAGTGGGAAAAATCTCGGACCTGATGCAGTTTTAGGTCTGTTGATAAGCAGGATTGCGGATCTGTAGCTTAGCACTCATATTCAACCCACCTGGGTATTATGAGTGCAGCTGAATAACCATACTGGTTTTACCTGATCCATGAGTGGGTAAGTTAAAACAGGCTCTCATGATCAGTTTAGCATTCAGGAAATAAGCATACTAGAAAGCCATTTAAAGTTTTTTCTTAATGGTTACATCTTGGAGTAGAACCATTGGTCTCTTTGGCACTTTCGAAACCACAAGTAACATTCCTCAGTACTGATGTCACCATATTAACCCGATTTTAAATGCAGCCCCTTAACTATCACTGAGAGCTGCTTCTTCACCATTACAGAAATTCATTACCTTTTGCATCAAGTCTCAAACTCACAGGCAATGAGGTGAACTACAGAAATAAAATGGCTCCATGTAGCCAACACCAAAGTGCTCTGTCATTCACACAGCCCCTCTTTAACTGAGGAGAAGCAAGAACAGCCTTGAGACTCAGCACTTTTGGGAAGGTCCAGCCAGCCAGGCTAAACAATATTCACTTACCAGCTCTAGCTTTGTTTGCAGAACTTGAAACCAAGTGGAAAACAATACCAACAACTCCTCGCTGCTCAGCTCCATTTGTCCTCTTAACAGCTTATTTTGGGGAAGGAAAGAAATTTGTGGCTGGACACCCTCCATGGCTTCACAAAGGAGCAGAAAAGAAGAAAAGAAGTCATGTCTCAATTTCACCGTTCCCAGCAGGCTTATGTCCTGCATACTGTCAATCCAGCCCTGAATATTTATATCACTGCCAGTCAACAGACTGTGTTCTCTCCCAGACTGCCAGCCAAAGTGACTGCTCAGAGCCAAGCTGCTGCTTTTCTTCCCTGTCCTTTCCAAGGGCTCAACTTCACATCACCAGATAGAGAAAGATCAGCCTGAACAAGGGGAAAATTCACACATTTTTAAGTCTCAAAACAAGAAAGATTCATCCACTGTCTTAAGAACCAAGGGCAGAAGGAGCAATCAGTTTGTTTGGTCCAAGATCTTTTGGGAGCGGTGTCGCTTTAGGAGACTGTAAGAATAATACGAACATTTTGGTAGCGAAGCCTGTGAAGAGGGTGGTTGGAGCATCGCAGCAGAGGTGACATTTAGCTGGCCACGTGCCTCCCAGCTTGAAGGGATCAATCACTGCCTGATAGAGGAGGTGATGGATTTCAGAACAGAGCAGGAACTATAACTCAGCGCTTCCAACATGCTGGACGTCACCCTGACTGTTCATCCAACACGTCCACCACATGACTAAAGGAACTGGGATAGAAATTCTTTTTGTCAGTGTCATTCCTCTGTTTTGTCATCCCCTAGATTACCATCTGACCAGATGGGATAAGTGTCAAAGTTAAATCTGCAGCATCTGTCCCACTCATTCTTAGCAGGATGTGGGGAACATATTATTTTACTAGTGATACTTGAAGAAGTTATCCTCTGGAGAGTCACAGACCTATTCTGTAACTTACTCAACACACGGGCTTATTTGGCCTGCTTGCAAGACAGAGATAGAATCAGCTTCTCAGAATGTTGGTTTTTTCCCTAAACTCCTCTCTAATTAAGACATTTTAATTATCCAGGACGGTTAAGTTTTATTTCAATGAACTGCCTTTTGAAACCGTTACGGAATTTCCTCATGCTCTGCAGAAGCAGGGCTCTCCTCACTAACACCAAACAAATTTTGGGATGTCAGCTTTTATTTCCTTCCCAGGCTGCCCACAGTTTTTGACAGTGGGCCAAACTCAAGGACACAATCACTCAAAGAAAATAAATTTCCAGCTAAGGACATTCATTCCTCTATTCATTAGCATGGTTCACAGCCTCATGGCAGTGGCATTTGCACAGTAATGTGGTTCCAAGGTGAAGATAGGATCATCTTTGAAATGTGATCTTTGAAGAAATAGAGATCATTATATATACACTCTTCATTGTTTCCCAGATACTGAAAAACACATCATTTTGCTAAAACTGAATTACTAATATGAAGACTTTGAAATGCTTGTGCCACATAGTTCAGAGGAGGCTTCCTGAGTTCCACTAAAACTAAAAGAAAAGGATAAAAAATACAACTCCTAGTATTTTTGTCTCTATTTAGCTTTTTGGCTGTCATCTTCTGATACGAGGCCCAGTATTTGCTAAATTTCATCCCCAGTCCAGGCCTGTGATGGACTACTTTGACAGCACCTGTATACACTGCACATGAGCCACACCACTCTGTTATCTCAGCTCTCTATTTGCCTAGTGCAATAAACAGAAAAAAACGTTGAAGAAAATATAAAAGTATTTTCCCTTTTTTTTCAAAAAACCAGTAGTAAATTACCTGTGTTAGAACAGGTCTGAGAACCAAGTTTAGATCAAACAGTTATGACAAAAATTAGGACAAGGTAATAGCTACTAACCATAAAGCAAATTGTGACCCCTGTTTAAAAGTGGCAAACAGAAAAGTCTAGACTATAAGCCTTAATTTTTTTCCTGCTTCTGAAGCACAAGACAGAATGGGAATGAGTTCAACCTACTCCAGTTACTGCTAGATGATGGATGACTTCATTCATTCAACTTGCAGCATTCCCTGAGGTTGCCAAGACTCGGAGAAGACAAAAACTTCTCCAAATTCCAGCACAGGTCTGAAGGCTTTGCACCTCCAGCACAAGCTGCAAAGCTTGGTGTTCCTTTGGGAAGCACTCTGGAGCGTGGGACGCAGGCACTACAGACACTCTGAAATGCCCATGTGGGCCTTATCAGTATAGAAAAACGTCCACTCAAAAAAGTATTGAAGTTTTACCAAATTTGGCCACTTAACTTCAGACTTGGCAGTTAAAGCCCCAAGCAAACAACAATATTCCAACAATATTGTTTTTCCAGTGCCTGCAGGGCAGTTTTAGGCTTCTGGTTCTGGCAAGGGAAACCTCTGTTCTTCTGGTACTCCTGAAATGGAGAATAGTTCCTGCAAGCAAAGAGGAAGAAAGCTGCAGTCACATGCAGTGTCACACAGATGAAGTCATGCACTGGCATAACAGCGAGTGTTGTCAGTTGTCAAAGGCCATCTGTAGCCAGCAGACTTAAACTGTCATCCTGGAAAAAGATGCAAACAAGCCTAATGGGAGATTGCATTATCCTCTTCTTGGCATTCAATCAATGAAGCTTGTTCCCTGAACAGATACAGAAAACAAAGGGCCACATTCTTTCATTTTCTTTTTTTTCTTCTTTAAAAAGAAAATCATTATTTTTTGGCAGTTGCTATATTTTCAAAATGACAGGAAAAATAGGAAGAACCCAAGAACTCCAGAACTGAAGAGTCACTTGTCAAATGTGGCTTGTGTGTACTCGTTTGCTCCTACAGGAAGCGAGGGATTGCTCCGCTGTTTGCAGAATTGACTCAGAGTTTTGATTGGAATCATTTAGGGGTGTTCTATGTAAGCAATTTGACACGCTGTTTGTGTGCTTTCTCTGGCCTTGGGGTTGTGGGGAGTTATTTTACAGTGTCGAACACGCTGTGGGAACTGTTGGAAAAAGATACTAAATAGGAGATCCATTCCTTGGAGCAGGAAATGGAGACACACTTAGAGATGATGCATTAAGCGTTCCCGAGGGAAAGTAGTGATCGCTCCCAGTACATTTTCTGTCGCTCCAGCTGGTGTCAGATTTCCAAATCAACCTGCAACAGAAGCCAGATGTGCTGGGGAGAGGTCCCATCCCACCACGTGTAGGCCCCTGGGATGAACGAAGGGAAATATTCTCTGTGTTCCAGGAGGCAAAGATAAATGCGCTTGTTTGGTTGGTCCTAGTGCAGGCGGGGGCCAAAGAAGAGGAGCACTGAAAAGTGAAAAATAAGCCTTGGGATCTGTGCCTGGTACTGATGCAAATGAAGGTGAAACTATACATACAGCAACACAATCAGGCCATTCATCAGTCCTTCATTAGCAGCTTTTCTTTGCAACTCCATCAGGAAAGAAAAAACCTTCCCTCTTTTTATGAAGGACCAAGAGGGTTGAGAAGAAAGCCTAATTGGTGAGTGCAGGGCATGCACACTGTAAGGGCATTTGTAATGCAAATGGGCTAGCCCCGAATCCATAGGTGGTGTTAGTGTAATTCAATTTATACAGCCTTTGTACTGCGGAATCTCACTGAGCATGTGATAGGGAACCTCAGCTTGTGGCTAAACAGTGTCTGCCACAACCAGAAAAGCTTCCAGCCACCGTGTTAAGACACAAATCTACACTTCGGCTGAAACCAAAGGCATGTCATCTCACCTAGATTTACAGGAAAGGTTTCCATAATACTTGCAAATCTAATGTGCTGGCCTTGCTTACCCACAGGAACTCAAACACTAGCAGTGAAAAACGATTGTTTTAAAATCTTTTGCATTCCTTTACCAGAATAAAAGTTTTTCCTCTTCTGTTCCCCTGGATGATCTAACATTACAGTTCTGTTTACATATGTATGGATTATACTCTGGGCTCCCAGAATCCCATACTGTGAACATTCCTGCCACTCCCCATTAAAACAATCTGATCTGAGCTTTTTACAAACCTTTGTGTCAAAATTTTCCATGCCATTGGCTGCAAATTTTGGAGAGCTTTTGAGCAAGAAATGATTCAGCTGTTTCCAGGAAATAAGTCAGAGGGAAAAACACACTGTCATGGTGATAGTAATAAACAAATTTTTAGAGCTTTTAGAGGGTTGGGTTTGGGTTGTTTTTTTTTATCTGTAAGAGCATGTAACTGGTAAGGTGCATCTTGTTGTCCCTGAAATAAATGTATAAATATAAGAATTACAGAGAATCATAGAATGGTTTGGGTTGGAAGGGATCTTAGAGATCGCCTTATTCTACCCCCTGCCATGGGCAGGGACACCTTCCACTGTCCCAGGTTGCTCCAAGCCCTGGCCAACCCGGCCTTGGACACTTCCAGGGATGGGGCAGCCACAGCTTCTCTGGGCACCCTGTGCCAGGGCCTCCCCACCCTCACAGGGAAGAATTCCTTCTGTATATCTAGCCTAAATTTCCCCTTTTTCAGTTTGAAGCCATTCCCCCTTCTCCTGTCACTCCAGATCCTGATGAAGAGTCCCACTCTATCATCCTTGTAGACCCCTGCAGATTCTGGAAGGTGCTGGGAGGTCTCCACAGATGAGGTGCTCCAGCCCCCTTACCAACTTCCTGGCCTCCTTTGGACTTTCTCTAGCAATTCCATGTCCTTCTCATGTTGGGGGCCCCAGAACTGTATACAATATTCCAGGTGAGGTCTCACAAGAACAGAGCAGAGGGGGGGAGAATCGCCTCGCTCAGAAGAATTCTAACTCAGACGTACCTTGTAGAGTTTCTTGAATTTGAAGCCCCTAAATTTCTAGAGATCGCAACGTCTTTTACAATTCTGTATGTAATCAGACAGTGCAAGCACTACCCACTTGCAGGACTTTGATCTGTAATTGCTGAAACCAGGTGCCAGAAGACAAAGGCACTGAAAATGATGTCAGGAACCTGGTTAGCCCTGTCCTGCCCATGGTAACCTCCTCCCCAGTGCAGAAGGCAGCTGTTCTCTCCAGATTGACACAAGGATGTTATGCAGGAAGTGAGCAAAAAGGGATAAAAATATCTTGTCTCCACAGCCACAGAGAGCTGATTCTACCTAGTAAAGATTTCACCTATTAAAATAAAATAAAATATTGCCAGGTTACCTAGAAGGATCACAGATGGGGACTTGGGGCAGCACAGCTTGTTGCTTGTTTCTTACTTCTCCGTCTTTGTTTCCATCATAACATTTGTAACACAATGCATCACGCTCACTGAACTGCTGATCTGTGGTGTGACAGGGCTGGATTTTAACCATAGGGAGACAGGGAGAAAAGCAGAGGCTGAGTGTTCAGCTCAGGCTCTTTGGAGGAGTGCCTTGTACCACACTGGGTCCTGCCTCTGGACTCACACGGCAGCCCTGATGCAATTCCAAGTGTGCTTGCATGTCAGCTGCAGAAGTAGGACTAAGGGAAATTAATACTTCAAAAAGAACGTGCAAAAATACCAATAATCCATAAGTAATTGGAAGGACTTCTTCAGGAAAACTAACACAGCCATAGAAATACCATTAAACTCTGTGGAGACACAAGGAGGAACAAAAGAAATTCAAGACCAAAAGGGATTAAGCCTTTGGAAACAGACCAACAGCCAAGGATTCTTTGGATTTAAGGTCAGCCTTAGCCACTGGCTGCATTGCAGAAATCGTATCTGAACAGATTAGAATAAATGCAGATTTCAGCACTGTGGTGCCTGAGCCTGAACACTTGCCAGCCCTGTCCTTGATTTGACTTCTGCTTAACTCTGTGCCAAGTCTGAGCAGCACTTCTTCAAACCATGGCTGATCAATAAGGATCTTTAATGCATGAGCTGCCCTATTATGAAATATATAATACAGGTAACTGACAATAGGAGACAGAGGAATTCAGAGAAGGCTGAACTTGAACACATGATGCACTATTAATTTGTGCAGTATGTGCTTGTGTACCTGGCTGCTACAGATGGTTGGTAGTATGGATAAGTAGATGTGATTCCCAGAATCAAATCCTAGTGAAATCAAAGGGTAGGTGGAAGTTTGGTTATAGCTGGGAGTTATCTCAAACATCTGTGCCAAAGTAGTTAATTAAGGATGGCCAGGTCCAGACATTCACACGTTGTTCTTGCCAGTTTGGAAGGGACTAATTCCTTTCAATCAAAAGGTGGGCATACAAAACAAAAGGAATCAAAACTGGAGAAACAACTGTCCATGGTGTTCCCAAACCACCCACAGGCTCAAATGCAAATCTTTAATTCTAGCTAAAATAAGCACAGCTGGTACTTATCAACCTGGATTTATTCCAGACTCTGCCTTTACATCTCCCTTTACATGAAAATAACATGCCTTTAGAACAATTTAACATGCACAGCTGCTGAACGTGTCTAAGCACGACTCAGAGCGAAACATGAACTGCACAGCAGGAAAAGATGGCCCTTGCGCTGGGATTTCACAGGCTTAGATCCCAACTCATCATTATTCACATTTGACCTCAAAGAGAAGCTGAGGCAACGACCAATACGCAAGTGACCCTAGTGGGGCCTAAAAGAACACAAACTGGGATCAGGAACAGTGCAGGGTGCTGAACATTGGACAGTTTAGTTCACTCTCTACAATTTAAATCCTTACAAATTGGAATTATATGCAAGGTGCAACATTTCTTCAGTAAAGTAAGAAGGCAGGCGAGACCTCCTCTGAGACCTCCCTGAGGTTCAGGTTCTGAGAAAAAGGAAGGAATAGTCAGTTTGGCTGACTCAAGTTTGCCTGTTTTTCTGGTTTTTTAAGTGAAGCTGACTCACATTTTGTAAATTGTTAGTAAACAAATTTTCAGAGGTAAAATAAAGAAGGTCCCAAAGAAAACTAATGAATATTTCTGATGGGCATTTCAACCTTACGGGCCATTTGCAGGGCAGTCTGTGAGAGAATAACATGGTCACGTGGCCTCTTGAATTAAGAGGCAGTGCTAAAGCCACATGCAAACCTAACTGGATTTAAAACTGGATACCTAATTAAACTTCACAGATTACATCAAAAGAATTAAACCCACCCTTTTTTCTCATCATTCTCAGGAATTCATTTTAGTAGTATCAAAAGAGTTATTGCTGTCTGGATGCAGTTTCAACACCCCTTTTAGATGGAGAACGGACCCAAGGCATGAACTCCTTCCACTTTAGCATCCTTTCTTGCCTAGTTGCTCATGCTTGTGCAGCCCTTAAAAACATTCTACAAAAATCACTGGCCTCGCCTAACTTTTGTTATTCACAACTGATAAAGCTTTTCCTATAGCCCACAGAATTATTTTCCCTAGATTGAAGTGGGAAAACCAGAACTGGATGGATCCTTACTGAAGCCTGAGATACAATTCATAGAAACCAAAACCAGTTTTAAACAAGCCCAGCTTGTTTGACTGAGGCCTGGAAGTTCCATGGCTACAGCAATCCTGAGGAGAGTCTGCCACGGGCTAATTTTCCCTATTTCTGGGCAGCCTAGTTCAGGGTCAGGTTGGATTCCTGGAAGCCACACTGCAATTTGCAGTGCAGACATGGCCTGAGGGGGAAAGTAAGCACTTGCATTCAGTCTGCAGTCATCAGGACTATCCTGTTGGGATTACATCACCCTGGATTTACTTTTCCTTTTTAAAAACAGTCCTTTCAGATGCTACAGCTTAAAAATAAAGCAAAAGAACAGCAACAGAAGTACACTGGTTTCTTTAGTCCGGGGACACTAACAGTGGTGGGGCATCAACAGTTCTTATCAACAACTCTTATTTCTATATCCTTAAAAGAGAAGATATTCTTGAAAAGCCCTTGTGAGGAAACTAATAATGAGTGCTGCTGGGTAATTTTGATCACTAATATACGCTTGGGAATCTCCTAGGCAGTAGCCAAGATGATCTGTGTGCAAAGAGGTCCTTTTGGCTGGATGCTGGTCTGCAGGAAGAGACCTGTTTGAAAGCACAGGCACAAAACAACAGATGCTCTGATGCACCGGAAAGGAAGGGAAAAATAGCGTTTACCACAAAGCTTGCCAGGTGTGTTAGCATGGAAGCCTCCTAACGCATGTGCAGCAAGAGATAGTTCTGGAAACCAAAATACTTCCATGTAGTGCAGTCTCCATTTCCCAGGATAAGGAATAATTTATCATACACAGTTCAAGAACAAAATTATAAGGCACAGTCTATGTTCATGAGAAAAGTTTTTCTCACACAGGGTAAATGAAGATTCCCTTAATGGACAAAATGAAAGGTTTTCTGTTCTGTCAATTCTGCCAAGAGTGATGTCAAAGACACAACATATACCTGACATCCAGATGGAAAAAAATCCTCCTTATTTCTAGCCCAGGGAAAATTCAGAACTTGGTCTGAACTTTAGAAATTCAGCTTTTAATGGGATTCTCATAGACCTTCAAACAGCCCATAGATGCGAGGGAAGTTAAGATCCAAATTAAAGCTTCTCTTTTAGGTCCCCCTCTATGCCTGAAAACATCTTTCATACATGGAATTATCCTGTCCTGAAGTGTGGTAGCTCAAGAAGAAACATGAACATCTCCCAGGACCCTGCTCAAAGCAATTGGGAGCGGGTTTTCTGGTTTGGGGAAGTGAATTCAATGCCTGCCAACACCAATATCTCAGGTAGAAGTGCAGCAGCTGTTGAAACTATCATGCCTGTGTTCCTTATATTCAACTTTTACCTCAAAAACTACTAATAGTAATAACAGTTATATTACTTGTGACTAAAAATGAGAGGGAGCCAAATGAGTAAAAAGCAGCAAATTTGAAGCAAATTTCCAATTACGAGTAAACTCTTTTAGAAACTTCAGGTTAAATGACGCAATTTGCTTATGGCCATATTGTAAATTGTGGGAAGACTGGAACAGTCCAGTGTCTCTCAGTTTATTCAGAATGAACAGAGTTTGCCAAAAGAAGAGGATGTCTCTGTCAGTGAATGTGCAATCTCAAGGACAGCAGTGCCTGGCATGTTAGCTTGCTACTCTTATTCTATCATAAGAAAGATTAAGACTTATTTCTATCAGATCAACACTGTCTCAGCACTAGGAAAATATTTAACCTTCCAGTTTCTTCTAAGATAGGTTCAATTATGATTGTAATTTTATACAGGGCAGAATGGTAACAGAGACTAATCAGGTCCCTTAATTACCACCCACTGAAAACTTGACAGTGTTGTTCGAGGTTACACTTTGTTCTGCAAGCAAATATATTTATTTAGCATTTCTCTCTGTCCCAGGAGCCATGAGCAGCTCAACAGGTATGTTTGGAAATTGCTGCTTCTCTGTGTTTGGGGCTTCAGCAACAGCCAACTGATGCACCCACCCAGGCCATGTAGAGGGATGGCAGCCAGAGCTTCCATGCTGTGCAGAGGGCTGAGACAAGGACATTTGCAGTCATGAATAATCCCCTCAAGCCCACAGACAGTCCAAGTAACGTCTATATCCACTGACTTTAGGGGGAGACACTCTCAAAGGCTCCGGGTCTCATGCCTGGAACTAAGTTTCATTTTCCCTAGCAGCAAAGCAGGTAAAGACTGGTATTTACTGCAGAGAGCTGTAAAGGGTTGCATAATGTTGGCAGAGTGCTGGGAGCATGAAATATGCCTCATATCATTAAATATGTGACAGATGTACCTGCAGAGAACTCATTAATTCTAATTTCTATTCCTGTTAGTCTAGAAATATTAGCATCTAATTGTTAGTTTCTAAAATATTCTGACAAACTTTTTTTAACTGAAAAACTGTGTCAGCATTTATTTTGGAATATCAGATGAAGTCTGTTCTCTTGTATGCCCCTCAGGTAATGTGTTACAATAACCTCAATTACCTAACAGAAAACGGTGGGGCCTCAGCAGGAAGGCTTTCTGCAAGGCTTTAAGGAGGAGCTGGGAGATCTCTGCTCAGTAAACCTAAATGAAGAAACCTTCAGTGGCACCAGAAAACTCTGAAAATGAAAGCCAAACCCACTGCATGTGTGAGGCACAACCACTATGGCAGCACTGTAAGTATTCTGAGGTTTTATTGCAGTGCCCATCAAGGAGCAAAGGGCTGAGTGGAGACCCAGCCAGCAGCTGCGTGCTGTAACTGCAGTCTGGTATAAAGAAATCGAAGGAATTTGCATACCTTCTTTCCTTAAAGAACATCTAGTGGAAGAAACGCTGAATTTCTCTCTTCTGCTTTTTGCCCCCTGGAAGTCTCAAATCAGTTCATTCTGCACAGAAACCGGGGCCTGGAAGTAATACCAATAGCTGTGTACAAAACCCTGCTGAAATGAATCCATCCATCTTAGTGCCAGACAGAGCTCACCCTCCCAAACACTGCTTCCCCGGAAAGGACAGCAGGACACCACATGTTGTTCCGTACAACAGCATATGGGGACCAGGAATTTACTGTAGGTTTCCCCAGACTGCAGCTTTGGGGACAAAATCTTCTATCAGCTTAGACCTCTCAGCCTGCCTCGCTAGCATCTGGTGACTTGAAAGCCTGACAGAGGAAAATTTCATTTAACCAGAAAGATACCAAAAAATGGGTATTCACAGCACAGCAGCTGTACCTTTGTAAACACTGAGTAAGAAAACCAACTGTGTGTGAGAAAAAACTAGACCATGAAATAGAAACACTGCTTTAACACCACAATTTGCAGCAATTACAACCCTGGTCAATAGCAAAGTTGGAAATAAACTTACTGGCCAACAGATCTTTGCAGGAAATAAGCTGTTAAATTATTTAATTATTTGAGGACGGAGCTAAAGAGAAGGGAAATGCAGAGAATAAACATGTGGGAACGTAAACATTTGCATAGCGTGGCAGCACAAGTGTGGACAGGGGAAATCCTGGTGTGGGTTTGCTGAGCTGTTTCCCACAGTACACGTACACAGCAGGGAGGAGCTGCATTTGCATAGGCAAATCGGGGCAGTTTTCCCTCTCTGCTCACCTCACTGCCAATTACTTATTTTTTATTTGATGGTTCTGTTAACCTAGAACACAGGTCTGTCTTGCTGAGGCTCAGGGTTGTCTTTGTTCATGGAATAACATGCTCAAACACTCTGCAGCACGAGGCCTCTGCCAGTGACTCCAAAAGTCTTAGAAGCTTCTTCTTCCAAGTGTGCTCAGTGAGTAGCAACATTTCCATAGGATCAGAGGGATTTTATGCCACAATTTTATTTTTAATTCTGACTAAATATTCACAGGCTACATTTCTACCTTTGACTTCCTTTTGTTTGATTAGGTTTTTGAATCAGCAGAGTGTGGTATCTCACCATGCACAAGAGTTCAGCCTCTGCCCATTTCTTCAGTACCTTGCACACTGCAATCTCACAGAACTCAGAGTCCCAGATGAGTGCAATGAAAGTCTGAGATCTGTTTCTAAGCAGTACCACAACTCTTAAACCTCTAATAATATTTGCACTTTGGGAAACCAAACCAAATTTGGGTTCTTAACTAGCATCACTGCAAAAAAATAGCTTTTTCTGTGAAACAAATCATGGCGCAAAAGCAAATGGCACATTGAATTTCTGAACTACTGCTAAGTAAGGAAGCAAACCTTAGGAAAGGATAACATTGTTGCTTTGAAGTGCAGCAAGGCTGAGAAAATGTTTTTGACAGGTCTTAGGAACGGACTTCTGCTCAGCTTGACACATTTTCTTTGTGCCACCCTGAACTATACTGAGAATTACAAAGAGGACACATGGAAGAAAAGAGACAAAGGGGCTTGTGAAGGGTCAAATAGTTCAACAGAAGCCAGAGAATAAATGGAAATTATAGACACCAGTTCCATACTTTCAATCCAATGTAGAACTCCAGGGACATGCCATTTAGGCTTTATGTTAAACATACTTAGGTAGGTAATACATTATATGCTACAATACACTGAAAACAACATATTTTAAGCAACTTCTGTTCCATGTACTCTGTGGGATTTTATCTGTAGGACTATTGAAGGGTATTCCTGCTATTCTCTCAGTAAAGCTATTAGTATAAATGGGACCAACTCCTACTGTCACAGACAGCGTAATGCTAAAACGTTTAATAGGCTGTTTGGCAGGAGAGACAGAATAGATTCAGCTGCTAAAATGGTGACACTGACACTTTGCCCTTTGTTACCCGTGTTCTTATCTTTCCCCACAGAAAAATCAGTGTTGGATGGTGCAAGCTGTCAGTCTGTGGGTTTGTAGTTAGGCTGCACTACAAAGGCCCTGCTTCACAAAGAGGAACTTATTTCCCAGGAATATTTGTAATCTGTTGCTATTAAAGGTTTAATTAAATATAGCTTTAGGGTACTAATTAACACGTAATAATTACATGCTCTGACTCTCCTCCACACCCATCATCTAGCAAATACACAAGATTAAATCAAAATAGGCGCACGAAGTATATTCATGGCATGGCCTCACTTCCTTCCCATTGAATTCAACAATAAAGTTCTGAAATAATCAGGCAGAGAATTCTGTAGAGAATAAATTGCCTAAAAGTAAATTTTTGTAACTTGACAAGTTGGCATTACACGACAGTTTTAGTATTCATTTATGGGTCACAGTGTTATTTCCAGTCCTGCCGACATGTTAAGGCACATGGCACACACCAGGGAGAGGACACCTGAATAGAATTGTGCAGACATATTGGGTACCCTGAAACAGCTAAAAAGAAAGATATGTGAGGGAAAAATTAATCATCCAATCCAACAAAACCAAACCAAGCTGTACATCAGATAAAAACCAATATAAATATTGTGCTTTTCCAACCAGAAAAGGGCCAGGCAGTTTTTTGCATCCTTCACAATTAATAGGCCAGAGCACTGTTCCCAGAGTTCTCTACTCCCTCAAGAATGCTTATCTAATCCATCTTTAATCCCTCTGTGTTTTCACCTGAGTGCTGAGAGGAAGAGAAGAAAGCTCCAACATCTAGGCTCCCATCTTATTCTCTCCAATATTTATGAGAGCAAAGAAATACTTGAACACATGTTGCAAAGTATGACTAAGCAAAAAAAAATCATTCCTGACATGCCATCCCTGTTACACCCACCCAAGGAATTATTTATTTGCAATGACCCAGCCTTCTGCAAGGCTTTACAAGGGGTTTCTCTGCCATATGAATTTGTTTCACACAAGTCACTACTTAATGAAACCACATCTGGAACGAGGGATTTTTTCCTCCTGCCATGGGCATTACCCTCTGAATCCTGCAGTGCTTGTCTGTCCCTGTCACTAGCACTGCAACCAGCCTCCACACAGCTTCGGTTCTTACACGGAGCAATGGGTGGGTGTCGCTTTGGTGCATTACTTGTTGCCGTAGGATTTAACTCCTGGAGGCACCCCAAGTGGAGGTCATTCGGAGCTGCACCAGGTGACACCGAGCCAAGACCCGGGGCGGCACTCGGTGTTCTCGGGCTCCACCTGCCGGCAACTCATTGATTTCGGCCACCTCTGCGCTTCCAAGAGGAATTTTGCCTTCCAGAGATGGAAGTGTGCTACCCACAACGTCCAGCAAAGCTCCTAAACCATACCCTGTTCTGTTTATGCTGCTGCTGGTACCCCACCGTGTCTCAACAGTTGATACCAATCCCCAAAATGTAGGTCTCGACTACGTGACTAAGCCTTGTGGTCATTCTGACCAGCAGTGAGGCTGATTCACCTTTTGATAAAAGTGTGTTTTGTGCCAAGATCTGGACTCAAACTCATGAATCCCTCAAGACCACGAATCCCTATTTTCCTGAAGCTCACAAACACACGGATGTAAGACTCCAGTTCATGCCTATTCCTAGTCCAGACTTATTCTCTCTCTGCAGACAAAGGCCTCACACACTGTTCTGGAAAGAACAAACTGTTGATGGTACGGATTTCTGTCATTCCAAACCCAGAAGAATAAATACCTCCAAGAGTCACATATTCCCATGAGGCACAAGAGAATTTGGCATTTTTTGTGTGTGACAAACAGAATCTAA
Organism: Lycocorax pyrrhopterus obiensis; assembly: GCA_014706295.1. Lineage (NCBI taxonomy): Eukaryota > Metazoa > Chordata > Aves > Passeriformes > Paradisaeidae > Lycocorax > Lycocorax pyrrhopterus. The sequence goes on from JACSVZ010000004.1 coordinate 5,446,615, forward strand.
ATTTACAAGTGTATGAATCAAACGGGGAATTTCCAGAAGCATTTTAGAATGAGAAGACCATTGAGCTGTCCCTCTTCAAAAAAACCCTCCTGCCACATGTAGGCTGTAGAATGAGGAAGAAATTGAGCTCTAAAAAATTCTCTGCTGATGACACAAAACTCAATTTGGAAGCACTAGCTAAAGAAAAATACAAACCTGTTCCTAAAACCACAGCTATGAAGACAAATTGCATATACTCACCAAATGGAAATTAGAAGTATATTTAATAGCAGGGCTTAGCAGAAGCAAGTGTACAACTATTAAACCCTGTAATACATTTTTTTGCCAAAGGATCAACCCTAAGAATAACTCAACCCACCCTATAAGTATCTCAGTGCAAAGAGGATTTAGACATGTGCAACTAATGAGGGATGTATTAATCCTGATGCATACGAATATTTATACCCATACTCAGTGCTGAAGGAAAATCCTGAATATAACCTTGCATTCAAATATTCCATGAACAGCTGCCAGTTCCTGTTTGCACTTCAAACCCCAGCCTGGAATGCAACTGTTGGGATGCAAATTCATGCAGCATTACTTGTCTGTGAGTCTAATTAAAGATACAGACCTGCTGCAAATGGCAAAGCAATGCCGGTTCAGCTGCACAAGGCACTGATCCTGCATCGCTCCTGTGCTCACACAGAACGTTCAGGAACCCACCAGTCACGAGTCTTCTCTCCAATCCAGTTTCAAATATCCCAACGGAGAAAACTACACACAACAAGTGAACAACACTTCCATAATACCCACACTGTAAAGAAATACCCCCTCCTAACCAGAACAATTTCACTTTTCAGAGTTTTCAGTTCAATACTGATATGACTGTAAACAATTCCATTCATTCTTTGGGCTTCTATGTCTCCTTCTACTGAAGAGTTCAGTGAAAAGGAGGTTTTTGTATACAAAAAAAAAAAATTTCCAAAAAACCAAGACAGACTCCCCTAGAGGAATTAAAAAGGAAAGGCGTACAAGCTATACACCCACCAGCTGAAGGGCCATAGATGACAATCTTTTCTACCCGAAAAACAAAGATATACCTGTCTTCTGACATTCCTTCAGTCTTTTTTTATGAATTCATGGTTGCTTTCTTGAGCATTGTCTGCTGTTTACCCAGAAACATTTGCATTATTTGATTTTCACAGCTCAAGGAGTGCCTATGCTCCCTTAAATTTCTGTATCCTCTCCTACAGTTTTCTCCTGTTTTGTTTTTCTACCATCTGAGAGCTCAGAAACAATACTAAACTTTCCTCTTCTCTTTCCTCCTTCATCACTTGCATCCAGGTCTCCTTTTTCAGCTTTCCTTTCTGTGCAGCAATACACTGTCCCTCTCTGCTCTTCCTGTTCTTGAGCCACTCATTCATCTGTGAAAGCACTGATGAAAAGGCTAACAAAGCAAAACCTATTTATGTACCTGATGATGTGACACATACAATTTTACGGAATAATATCACACATTCATGGTACAAAGTCACAGCTTTCTACCAAATGTGAGATCCTGGATGCTCTGCCCCAAAACATTAAATACCAGTTAAGTGCCTCAGATTCCAGCACAGAATCACCATCCCTTTTGCCAGCTCTTATCTCCTGTTCTTTCCATAGCACTCATTATCTTGCAGATGACTCTCAACTAACTTTTCTTCCCCTTCTGACACCTTTCCACTTACCTTATCACTCCCTACCCTGATCTAATAAATTCTATTTATTCCTCTTACTGGTTCTAAATTCTACATCTCAGTCCAAAGAATTCCCTCTATGGGTACTGATACAAACGTAGCCAACTGTTCTTCTGAAGAGATGAACTTCAAACTTGGAGGCAAAGTGCGAAAACTTGAACGAATACTTGTTCTGCAGCAAAACCACTTCCACCAGACCCCTGCAGCCTTTGGGAGCACTCCCCAGCCCAAACAGCATGAACAAGTCTGTCAACATCATTGTTCTGCTGCTGCCTTCACTACCCATTTTAATGGAAAAATACACAGGAGGAAGTTATGATTTCTATTACCATGCTGCACAAGAGCCCTGCTCACAAACAAGACTTCATTTGCAGGACAACTATATATAGAACAAAAGACAATCAGGGCTCCAAGGAACTTACCCTCTGAGATGAGACACAACACATGTAAATTTTCTACAAGGGAATTAATGAGATAATAGTATTGGCCAACATGAGAAGTGCTAATCATACAATTATGACCGAGACTTTTGTCAGCATCGCTGTAAGAATTCATTTCAGAACTTTCAAAAAATGATCATGAAAACAAACAGTTCGATCCAAACAATGTAATTCTTTGCAATTAAGGAGAAAAATCTTGTTGTTGATGATAACTTTGACTGCAGTGCAACTTGTAAAGATTAAGATGCTTTTTTTTAGTGTAACTGACATAATGTAAAGCTTTTTTGCACAAAACAGCTAACAGAGAACAACAGTAAAATTTATGTGAAGGAAAACCTGGATCCTTCATAAGATGTGATAGATATAAATGTCACTTCAGCCAATCAATTTTAATTAACTGGAAATCAAAATTGCAAAGACAGACTGCAGTAAAGCCTACAGAATGTTCATGTTCTGTTACTGATGAAATAAAAATAATAGCTATTAAATCAAATTATAATGAAGACGTAATGTTAAGAACTAAGAAACATTTAATTTTCATCAGTGCTAAGTTTAAAGAAATTTCAGTAACAAGTTCTCACTTTGACCAGCTTTGATAATGGATCAATACCACAAATGCATTTGTAGAAATGCTAATGGAAAGTGGGGGGGGTTGTGCTTTTTTTCCTTTTAATATTTTCTTTCTTAAGAGAGGATCATCATAGACACCATCTTCCCTACTTGGCAAACCAGCTACCAGAAACTTTCTGATTCTGATTCTTGGGGAAAGAGCCCCCGAGACACAGACCATGGTCTCCTGAGAGCCAAGGGGAGGAGAAGCCCTGAGCGCTGGCAATGGCTCCTCGAGGTCCCAGTGCTCATCTGTGTGCCAGAAGAGCTTTGCCACTGGCCCAACACAGATCAGATGAGATGCCTCATCCCAAGTTTACCAGGTAAAGTCACTTGCATGAACCCTCAAGCACGCCATTCCAGGAGGATATTAACACTATCCAGAACCTGGTACCTCATTCCATCTGCTCACCTCTTGCAAAAGCCAAGACAGGGAAAGAAGCTGCTCCAAATGGGAAACTTAGAAAGCAGCGTAACTGCAGTGCTTTGGAGGAGCCTCTGGCACCATTGTCCGTACAACAAGGGCAAATATCTCCTCTCAAACATGTACTAATATTCACCCTCCTCTTTCCTCCACCCGTTCTATAGCCCTTGGGAAATCTCTCTCCTCCCACTCCTTACAGTTTCCTTCTGTGTTCCTCTGCTGCTGAATGATCCCGTTGCCTGAGCAACGGCAGCTGAGGAGGGGAGCAGGGAGAGGGGCCCGGCCCAGTTGTGTGCTCTGGCAGCAGCTCTGCGCTCTGACCCCGCAGCAGCAGCCTCAGGAAATGAGCAGTTCAGCTGAGTGAGGTGCAACCTCCTTATTAGGTGCTGGGGATTTTGCAACCACCCTACATTTTTGTGCAATCATTATTTTGTGCAATAAAATAACCTAACACTCAAGGCTCTCAAGCAAGTAGTTGTTTAGCTTATCTACACACCCAGATTATATTCATAATGCAACCACATTTGTTACTCTTTAATTTTGGTCCTGGTAAAACTCAGATGTACAAATTAACCAGCAATTAATCTCTAGAATCAGAAACTGCTCTAAAAAAATCAAATCATTATGCAGTGTCTCTCTCCCCCTCTGCTCTTTTCATTGTGTATTTTGGAATTCAGAAAAGTAACCAGAACAAAAGTGTCTATCAATGACCTTTCCAGATCTACTTCAATATTTGTAGTGTGCTTTCTTTTCATCTTTGCTGCCTGTCTCTTGGTATTTGAGCAATATCTGGTGAAATGAGAATGTAGTCTCGGTGCTATAGCTGTGCAAGAAATAATAATCTCTGCAAGATATCCAGCAGAGATTTCTTTTCTAATATTGTTTTATTGGAAGAATTTTTTTTTCTTTTTTAATGGCATTCTTCTTACACGGTTTTGTGTTCCTACAGTTTCATAAACCCCATGGGCTGCCTCCCCCTCCCTTGATGGTTTATGATCAAAAAGCTTGTAATTGGCTACTTGCTGCTCTGATGATTACAGGAGAGAGGGTTATGCAGGTTTTCCTGCTTTTGAGCAACTATCACTTGGAACATCAAGCACGGAATATCTGTGCTGATACGTCTTAAATGTGTAGCTACTATGACACTTCACTCTCTTTTTATTATAATTTAATTTCTACTCCTGAAGTAGAAGCACAGTTAGTTAGATGTTCCAGTTGCACCAGGCACTAATGTTGAGTTATTGGGAAATGACTTGACCTTTAAAATTTCATATCAATGTGAGCTTCATTCAAAATTAATTTACTCCATCTTATCCAACAGCCTTCAGCAGCTGCATGCTTGCTAATCCTGTCCCTTGCACTGTATTTATAGAACTTTTAAAAACAATTCTTTTAGACTATGCTTATTTTTATTGAGCACAAAATAGAGAACAACTGGGGTTTAAGCCCAACAGACCCAACCACAAAAAGCTCAGAAGCTAATCCTTCATTTTTTGCTCTGCTTTCTTCAGAGATAACCTACTTCCATTTTCAGCTATCCAGCAGAATAGTCAGACTGAGTATCACTGGAGCAAAACACAGTCCAGAATTTATGGCTTACTAAATTCAGGGAGAAGCTTTAATTAATGAAGTCTGGAGCGCTGCGACTAGACAGCAGATTCCATCAATTAATTTGGAATAAAACTACCAGGATTTCTCAGCGTATCTGGAAGTTTCAAAACCATCTGTCCAAAGTGTTACTGTCTCTAGGCCATAGGTAACTGCGCTTGGGAGAGCCTGGATCACTGGCCAGAGGTGCCTTTTCCACGGCTCTGACTAATGGCTTCAACAAATCAGGTGGCCGTATCCAGCTTTGAGAGCAGAAAAAGAGTCATGGAGCTCAGGGAAGGAAAGGGACTAAGGCCAAACATCCTTAGTATGACTCATGGATTTTGATGGGATTACAGAGGGATGGAAATAGACCACATTTACCGTATTAGGTCACCATACTAATATCATTAATCTTCTGCCAGGGAAAGATTGCTCCTCCCATGCTGAGACTTCAAGTATAAGGATAATTGGCCCATGGGGGTACAAGGAAGGTAGAAGAAAAAAAGTGAAATAACAGTAAGAGCTTTAAGAAACAACATAAAAAAATGTGAATATCCTGCTTTCCCTTAAAAGGTCCTATTGAATATCACTTACCTAGACTCCTATGGATATAAACCCTCATCAATACATCTATCATTTATCTGTTTATCAACATGAATTCTTTTATACAGATAACCTTCTACCTGTGATTTTCATTTGGTAAAACAATCACAAAATTTTATTTGGCTTTGGATAACTTCAGAAAACCTAACTCACACATCACATAAGAGATTTGTGATTAAAGCATGCAAAAAGCTTAGTTATGCCCATCTCCACCCCATAAAACTTGTCAGAATAATATTTAAAAAAAATCTCACAAAGACAAGACTTCAATAAAAATAATATTATCACTTCCTCAAGCTCTAATGAAACTTCTTAGCAAGGGGGTGGAGCAAAACCATCTTATATCTGGTAAGGGCACTCAGCAGGAAGTGGATCTTGGATGGGCTTTGCACTTTTTCCAGTGAATAATGAATTAAAGACAGAAGATGGATAATGAATTACTTTTAAATCAGAAGAATTCCATGAAGCAGGAAGAACAGCTTATGACTTCCTCCTTCAGATAAGCGTCCTGGGCATTATGCTATGTAAGCAACCTCCCATTTCCTCTCATTCCCATATCTTTAATCTCCCATTCAGTAAGATCTTGTGACAGCCTAATTTCTTCATAAATCAAGGTATAAAGCTGTGGCTGACCTTTGGGAGTGACTGCAGCACACCAGACAAGTACAGACAGGAATAAATTCAGCTTCTCAGAGCTTGGCAATAATAAATTGCATAGGACCACAACGACATATTTTGACCAGAGAGTTTCATCCAAAAGTCAGTCAGACGCTGAGAAAATGATAAATTCTGAGTCTGATTAATAAATAAGAAAAAAGAAATATGAGTACTGCCAGTATCCAAAACATTTCAGTGTCTCTCTTATCAGTGAGGTGACAGGACAGCACTCATGCTTCTCCTTTTGTGAAACCACCTACCTTTTCTTCAAAATAATATCTGAGACTGGAGACAGAGGTTTCTTTTTTTTTCAAGATAAGTGACTGGAAATTCTTGAGGTTGCTGAATAATACATCTAAACTGGTTTAAATCCCAAAGGATGGTTAGCAACTGAGTCTTGGATTGGGAGACACCAAGTTCTTCTGAAGGAAACAGAGACATAGAAGGCCACACCAGTACAAGCCTTCCCAGTTTGCTCTAGATAGTATTCATTTGACACTTCACCTGCACTTTCTTACGTAGCTTGATTTCTAAAACTTCCAGAGGATGCTGAATACAAAACAACTAACAAGTAAATATGTCGACAACAGAAGCACCTAACTCAGGCCTGCCATTTGATCATGCATCCCTGCTAGAAATCCCTGTTGCACAGTAAAAATGGCTACCAAGGAAAAAAAAAAAGAATAAAACATTGTGGTTTGGTCCATCACTGTCTTGTTTGATTTAACAAGCACTTTCATTTCTCAGCTGCTGCAAACGTTAAACAAGAACCACGAAATCACTCTGAGGAGTGTGGCAGTTACATCTGCACCGCTTTCTTGCATGATGTCAGTTTCTGTGCAGTAACAATGTCACTGAGTGACCTTTTCATCCACTGTTTTCACTTTTTTGGTCAAAATCTGATCTATATTACACTGTAAATTGAGTTACACTCTTAAGGCTTATATACTTCAGGGCATATCACTCTACATGTTGAAAAGTGAACTTGCATACCTTCCTCTGTTACTCATCCACACAATACTTCCAATATCTGTAGACTTGTAATTCTTCTTTTAACTACAGTTCTCTTGCGAATCCTAACTCTGCAGATTTATCCATATAATAAATACGCTTTTAAAGAGTGCCAAAATGTATTAAAACTGAAACAAACCAGCAGTAGCTACATGTAGCTTAATTACTGAGATAAATGTTATTCGGGAACATGTTGCAACAGCAAATGACGTTCGGTATTCTTCCTGTTGATACTGGCTGTGGGCTGAGAGCTAAAAAGAGGCTCTGCCAACAGGCACCCAGGGAATCTGCAGCTGGGCCTCTTCTCTTCCTTAAGGCTGAATTATCCATTTCTTAAGGATCAGCCTGGGCCAAGCTCTCATGTTGGCTCTTACAGTTTAATATGGTCCACAACCCAGACAATTCCCACAGCAGCCCAAGGAGCAGGTGGATGCACTAACCAAAGCCTACATTTGTTCTAGGCAGGCATTTGTTGTTTTGGCAAGATTTGTTAGATTATCTTGATAATCTAATTTGTATTTATGACTCCAGCAATGACCTAGCAGGGAACAAACCAAAAAGAGCAAGCACTGGGACATGCCTACACTGCATCCCCTTTGTCCAGCCCCCAAATGAGGGGCCACTCAGAGCAGTTCCCTCCCACTGACTCTAAACCCTGTGCAGACCACAGCAAGGCCAGACCTGATGAACTGAAGCTGAGAACATAGGTGCATATACCAATTCCATACCATTCCAGAGCTTTCTTCTACACGGAGAATACACTTCCAGTTAAAATACAAACATGCACACATTCTCACACAGACACAGTGAATGGGCAAATAACCGACATTTGTTGGTAAAAGCATTCTCAGCACCGTTTGTGACGCTCAGCGTTTCCTACAGTTCACCCAGAGCTAGAAGGAGTCTTCACTTGCCTGCTGTAAGCGCTCCCTCTGTTGTTGTGCAGAGGAACTACCAGCAAACATGTTCCATCAGCCTGGCATCTTTCTGACCTTCAAGTACTCCATCCTGAGATAATTCTTCTTGCTTGTTTTCTCCCCAAGCAACTTCTGTCTTGTCCCAGTCTTCCAAAGTACCGGTGGTATCATTTAGAATAACAATGCACCTAAGAAAAAGTAAAAAACACATTTAAATATCTTGCATTTGCCCTAAAAAGCTTTTTACTATTCATAATAAGCATATTGCAGAACTCACTCACTAATTTCAATGTGGATTAGAAATCCAAAGACTGAGTTGAAAAAAATAAAGGTGATGAAATTAATGACACATAAGAGAAATAGTGTTTATTTTAATTTAAAAGATTTAAAGGCCTAAATCCCTGCTTGCACTCAAAATCATTTCTGAAACCCATAACAGCCACAGAATGACACAGGAGCTGCAGCCGCAGAAGTCAAGAGCAGTTTATTGAAGCAAGACACAAACAGCACAACAGATGCAAATAACCATGTGTGGATGCAGAAAACTTAATTTTCAGAAATTTTGTCTTTAAATTCAAGCACTTCTCTTAGCAAAGTCTAGGCAGATATATGTTAGCTTGTCTGCAGAGTGGTTTCCTGGCACTTGCTGCCCATGTGATTTGCTGCAGCTGTCTGCCCTTGGCTTGGGTTCCTGCTGCCTGGAGAGCTTCTGCCCTTGGGTCTGGCAGCGCGAGAAAAAGCCTCTCTGAAAACTTACAGAGCTTGGAACCAAGCAGGACTCTGTTTATTTTTGTGTGTCCTGAGCACTAAGTGCTGAGGTTGCAGGTTGCCCAAGAGTCAGCTCATAGAGGCTCCACTAAAAGCCAAGTGCCTGCAGAGTTCTCTCCATGGAAAGCTGCCCAAAGGAGCACTGAATCCAAAGAAATTTGTAGGCCGGAATGGGAGCTAAGTTAAAATTTCAAGTTTCAAAGTTTGTTATTAAAATTTTGTTCTGTTTTCTTTTCTTGCTTAATTCTTCCAATAGCCCAAACCCATCCTTTTTATGATGGGCTGAGGTAAAAAACAGCCCTCATAAATGAAAATCGTAGTTTTCTAATCCACTGTTGACTGAGACAGTGAATTAATGCAATGTTAGGACAGCTTTCCAACAGAAAGAAGCAATCATCTGAAAAATCAACTAGCAAGATAATGCTGTATTTGTGTATGGTTACCTCTCCCTTTCCCTGCCATAAAGCCCCACAATGATCTTGACCGATTTCCCTGCAGAAAAGCTGGTGGTGAAATTAAAATCTAACCTTTTACTTGAAAACATAGATATAAAGAATATTTTTTCCTGTAAATAGAAATGTCCTAGAATGACAAAATCAAGAAACATCCGAAGACATGGTAACCTGAAAATCATCCCATAAAATGGTCTGAAATATGGCCAGGAAATAAAATAAGAATTAAAAATGGTATCTTAACTAAGCAACAACTGTCTAAGGAAGAAAACATAGAAGAAAGAAAAGGACACATTTTACCATTGGCAGGTAATGAGTAAATCTCAGGGGGCTGGAGGTCCTTAAAACATACAGTCTTTTCCAGTGAAATTACAGAAAATATAACACCTGTGAATTGGGGAGAACTAATCTAATTAATCAATGACCAGAAACAGGAGAGAGCTATTTTTGAGTAGCAGTTACTCAGCAGGCTATAGGAGATGAGTTAATGAACTAATTTGTGTGTTTGATACCCAGGGATTACATTAGCAATGAGATCTAAGCACCCGGAAATAGAATGTTGCATTACTGAGGTTTTCAACAGCATCTAATGTCCAATTCCTTCCAGGACTCTGGATTCTTTTGGAAAAACCTCAAGTTGTACATTTTCATCTGTACACATAGAGATATATTTAAGATTAGCTTGTCAGTTTTCACAACACACAGAACAGCTGAGCTCTGCAATTTCAGTTCCTTTAGGGAAGGGGCCAAGGAAAGACCTCAAAAATGGACAAAAACGGACTTAATGCGCATGGCTGCCACACCAGCACTTTCATAAACACCAAAGGGTCACCAAAAGAACGTGTCCTGGAAGGGCTGCATTCAGTGAGACGTGTGAACTGTGATATTTCAAATTGCTACAGCACAGCACACAAACTTTTCTTCTTTCCTTTCCAAATATCCAAGCAGCTCTTCAGCTGCTTTACCAGGGACATGAACAGCTGAAATACAAAACACGGCAGGGCAGGATATCCCTAGTACCGTCTCATCAATTCAGATATCAGAGCCAAATTCAGAGTCAAAACTGTTAAAGCCTTTAAAAAATAGTAATAAAAAAACCCAACCCAAACAATTACAAACTTTATAAGCTAATACATTGAAAATATATTTTCAAAATCTGAGAATTTTTTTTAGGAACTGAAAAAATCCCCTCAGGCAGATGATTTTTTATGAAACACCTTTTGCAGCATCAGTTAAATTTAGGTTTTCACATTAGTGAGGTTTTACACAATCATTAGCAGTTGCCATATAAAAATAAAACAAGAATGGAAACATTAAAAAATATAAATGAAAGAAGGCAGAGATAACTAGATTATTAATGTCTTAATTAAAGCAACATATTTTGCATGTATTTTAAACATTCTTAATTTAGTTCAAGCTCCATTGCTCTTTTCCTATAGTGTAACAGAGCTATGGGCTCAGGTTCCAGAGCTTTTAATCTCCTGTGAAGAAAAAACTGCATTCCTTTAACCCTTCTTGATTGTGGCAATAAACACCTCACATTCCCATTTGGCTGAAGGGAGGATGTCCTTGCACACAGTAACATACTCCATTATCCTTGGATGTATTTTTGGATATGATGTTTATATAGAGAGAACGAACAGGAAAACAACTTTCTGGGACATTCTAATCTAATAAGTACGCATGGTAGAATGAAAATAAACTGAATAGAGAAAATAATAGAGCAAGCTCCACGGTGCTGCTCTAAGATAACAAAAAACAGCCCCAAAAGCAAAGCAACATTGTGCAAGATGATGAAAATGCAGAAAAACTTTTCATTATGAGGCACCCTCTAAATTCACCTGAGATTAAATAATCACCAATATTATTTAAAACTAAGGTAACCAGCACCTATTTGGGCAGCTGCAGCACCAAATATATTGTATATATAGTATATTTTCTCTAGGTGGGCACTAAATGTCCTTTGCACTTACAGCTGTGGAAAACCAAGGGAGCAGGGGCTGTGCATTTTAGTGTCTTAAAGTACCAATGCAACTCAAGATTTAAAAGCAGAGCCAGTATCCCTTATTCCTATCTGTCTCAGAAACTAGGAATTTTGGTTTGTTCTAGGCCTTTCCCATTCAGTGTCTGAAAAAGGCAGACACAGGCAGGCAGGAGTCCCTCAGGACCTTCAGCAATAACCTTTGCACAGAAGGGCTGGTAATGCTAACACAGGGCATGTGGGATAAATGTCACAGGTCTTTTTAGTTATGCTGATTTTCTCCTGGTTTAGGACAGCTTTGGCATTTCAAAACTCCGATAAAGTTACAAAAAGTGGTTTTCAAGCATGAATCCTGCTGTTATTCCTTGGATAATGAATTCATTGTAGTGCCCCTGACTCTGCTGCGGTGTTTACAGAGGCACAAAAAACAGCTGAAATGTATCGATCCTTGATTGCTGTAACAACACAGAGGTCACAACCGGTCTGCTTATACCGACCAGAGAAAAAAACCCCAGCAAACCACTTTTTACATACTGTCAAGTGCTCATTTACCCGAAAAATATTTATTATCTTGTGAAATGCATTATTGTATACAATGTAACACTCCTCAGATAGTCCTTACCCAACTCAATCTACTCTCTCAGTTTCTGATCAAAACACAGAAGGGTTGAAATTGTTAAAAAGGTCCCAGCTGTTTTATTCAAGCAGGTCCTGATCCTGCTTTAGCCTTTCCCATATTAGACTCATAACCATAAAACCAGCTAAAAAGTAATTTCCAAATATTGACTCAGGGCTCCTTTATTTCCAACTTACCTACGGCTTTTCTAGTTTAAAAAATCTTTGCCGAAATATAAACCTGGAATTGATCTCGAGGAGCCTGCAGGTGGCAAAGTGGCTGTGAGGCGTGTTTAAACTGCCTCCTCAGGAACCAGGACATCGAATTCTGGGATTACACGCCGCAGGAAAATCATAGAATCCCAGAATGGCTTGGGTGGGAAAGGACCTTAAAGCCCATCCAGTTCCAACCCCCTGCTATGGGCAGGGACACCTCCCACTAGACAAGGCTGCTCCAAGTCGTGTCCAACCTAGCCTTGACACAGACTCAGGTACGCGAAAAACCGACGGCCACAACAATGCACAGAGGAACCGAGTCAGGCGGCTGAAAAACCCGACTCTCCCACCGGCCCCGCCTTATACCCTCACGGCAGCCCCGCCTCATCCCCTCATGGCGGCCCCGCCTCACTCGTCACGGCGGCCCCCCCTCATCCCCTCGTGGCGGCCCCGCCTCACCCGTCATGGCGGCTCCTCCTCCCCTCACGCCGGCCCCCGTGGTGCACTGTGGGAGCCGCAGTTCCCGCCCACCCCTCGCGTAGCGGGACTACACCTCCCAGCAGGCGCGGGCGCGGCCGCCAACGGCGGGGCATGCCGGGAGCCGTAGTCCCGGCGCGCCGCACGCCCGCCCCGCGGCGCGCACGGAAACCCCGTGCGTGCGGGCGCGGCGCTCTCTCGGGCCGCTGCCGCCATTCCGCGAGCAGCGCGGGCAGCCCGCGCTCCGGCCCAGCCGCTCCGCGCCGCCCCGCGCCGCCCCTGCCCGCCCCGCCATGCAGATCTTCGTGAAGACCCTCACGGGGAAAACCATCACCCTCGAGGTGAGCCGCCGCCGCCGGACCGCGCCGCCCGTGGCTGCCGGTGCTCCGAAACGCGGGGATGCGCCGGGAGAGCCCGGGATGTGTGGGGAAACGCGGCCCTGCGTTGCCTGGGGCGGTTCGGGCCACGCGGTGGAGGCCGGAATGGCCGTGGCAGCACCGGGCCTGTGCCGGGAGCTCCTCGTGGTTTTTCGGCCTATCTGCGCTAATCGAAATGTGCAGCGCGTTTTGATTCTGTTGTTCTGTTTCATAACAGGTTGAGCCTTCTGATACTATAGAAAATGTAAAAGCGAAGATCCAGGATAAGGAGGGTAGGTTCAATCGGCACTTATTGACTATTATATATTGATATCAATCAGTATATGTTGTATATATTATTGTCAGTCCACTCTTGTGGATTGATGTGTGCCTTACACAGATGTAATTTTCTGCAGCAATCTTGATTTTATTGCAGCCTGTTGTAGCTCACGCCCCTCATTTACTCCTGATTTATGTCGCCATTAGGCATCCCTCCGGATCAGCAGCGGCTGATCTTTGCTGGGAAGCAGCTGGAAGATGGACGCACGCTGTCCGACTACAACATTCAAAAAGTGAGTAGGAAAGGGTGGACACAGCAGTGCAGTAGCCAGGAACTGGCACGGGCAGAGCTGACTGACCTTTTCTTAGCTGACTAAGAAATGTTTCTAATAGATTTAGCCAAATCAAGGGATTGGGGCAGTGTTGATGCTGGGAGCTTGAGATGCCACCTTAATAGCAAATAATCCTTTTAGAGCTTTCCTAAGTGCCTGGCACTTGAGATGTACTTTAGGTAAAAGCAAGAAGCCTGCTTAAACGCTGCACTTGCCTCGAGAAAGCATTTTGAGTCTATTTCATGTGCTTTACAAACAGGAATCAACCCTTCACCTGGTGCTGAGACTTCGTGGTGGTGCTAAGAAAAGGAAGAAGAAGTCTTACACAACTCCCAAGAAGAACAAGCATAAGAGAAAGAAGGTTAAGCTTGCAGTGCTCAAGTACTACAAGGTAGGCAGAACTAACTCGAGAAACTTGATGGAAACTCAGCTCTCACCAGGGAGGATGTGGAGCCTGTAACTGGTCTGCACAGAGCCTGGTGTATTTAATATTTAAACTCCTATTTGCAAATAGCCCACGTGTTAAATAAAAGACACACGATCTGTTGCAACTGGGCCCTTCTGACTTTTATCTCCAAACGTTTGATGTAGTTACTGTTACAAAAACTATTATGCTGGGGGGAAGTACTCAAAATTATTTTTGTTGCTGAAAGGTGGAGAGTGTATGTGAGCCATTGCCTGTTTGTCCTTCCCAGGTGGATGAGAACGGCAAGATCAGCCGCCTGCGCCGGGAGTGCCCCTCGGAGGAGTGTGGGGCCGGAGTCTTCATGGCCAGCCACTTCGACAGACACTACTGTGGCAAGTGCTGTCTGACGTACTGCTTCAATAAGCCAGAAGACAAGTAAATGTACCAGACAATAAAAATCTGAGCTTCTGTACGGTTTAAGGATTTATTTCTGTGGCGCTGTGTTTCCTCTCTGCTGATCAGTGAGAAAAATCTGTGGACCTTTGGGTGCTGCCTGCCAGCTAGGGTGAAATATTTGGTATAAAACTGAAGCAGCAACTTGATTTAAAGAATACTGGGTACCAGTTGTAAAAGGAAAAAAACCAACACCTGAGCTAACCTTAGATGTGGTCTCCTTAACATGAGACAGTTCTGATCTGGAAGAATAGGAAATCCAGAGGTCCAGAGTCAGGTCTGCAAGTGGGTCAGTGCTAGAGAATGGGGTATGGGAGTCCTGGTGACAAAATGCAGACAACACACTGAAATACTGCACAGCAGCACTGGGAGGGGAGGGTGGAGATGGCTCAGCTGGTTTGGATCCAAGAGATTGTCATCAGAAATATTTTACCATGATAGTTTTACACACTTGAAGTGCTTGTAGTTACTCTGGTGGTTTTATCCCATGTTCCACTGAGGGAAGCTGGTTGCTTGACATGATAGAAAAGCAGAACATTTCGGATATAAAATATATCTGAAGTGCTCTGATGTAAAGAACAGCTCCTGTGCATCTCTGGAAGTTCATTTAATGTTAAGAGTTAAAAGGCCAGCCAGGAATATAATATATGTCCTTTAGTGTTCATGTGTTAAAATGTCTTTAAAATCCCGGGTCCCAGGAAGTTGTCTGTTGAACTTCTTTTTCTTCGTAACAGATAATTTCATCTCCAATACTGAATTCCAGATTTTTGTCCAAACTCAATCCACAGTCCATTCCTGTTTTTATTACCTGAACATCATCTTTATGGTGCTTCAGTGATGATAAACATCCTACAAAGAGGAAATGCATGAAAGAGAGGCCACCAGCAGCAGAGCAGAGAAGTGGTTTGGTTTGCCCTTCCTGCAGAATTAATGTTTCACTTTGTGACTACACAAGGAAAGCAGGAAAATGTAGGGATTGTGGGTTTGGGGGTTAGTGGAAGTCAGACACCAGCTCTTTTTGGCAGGTAAATCCTGTGATGCTCCTACTTTCCTACCAGAGTGGGTGGTTGGAAAAGATCTGGGAACAGTACACCAGCATTTGGTGGCTTTCCTCTCCATCCTGGACAGAATTCAGGATTGCTCTAGGATCCTTTGTCCTAACTTCCCAGTGAACTAGCAATGTCTAAAAATACTAAACACAAACCCATGTTTGGCAATGCCACTCACCTTTCCAAATAACATCCCTGTTACGGATTAGCTTAAACTTCATTTTTCTGTCCAGCAGCCCCTTGTGCACTCTGCATCCAGCCACTGGAATTTTGTTTTTTCCTACTGTGACAGAGAAGGTGTCAAGAACAGAAGCTTCCCCTAAAAGAAAAAAAATAAAGTTGAAGTCCATAGGAATAACAAACTGGCATGAGGTAGAAGCAGGCTGCATTTTTTTACTTGCCATGCTTTTTAACAAAATAGATAAGCAGTTACAGGGTAGTATAAAATAGTTGATACAAGAGGAACGCTTCTCTGGGGAATAAACTTCAGGCCACATTCTGAGGCAAAAATGTATCAGTCAATGAAAACTCACCTACTGTAGTCTCCACCAAAGTTGGGGGCAGCCTGCTGTTCAGCTCATCCTTTAAGTCTTCTATGAGTTTGTAGATGATGTTGTGAAGTTTAATTTTTATTCCCTTTTTATCAGCCAGCTTTTTGATACTTTCATTGGCTTTCACACTGAATCCAAATATTACACCTGATAAATGAAACAACTGTCAAGTGATGACTACAAGAGATGAGTCTGAACAGTTAAAGTGAAATTTTGCAGCACAGGGTACATTTTATTCCTGCTTCTCTTTTAAGGGGGGATCATTTGTCTCACCCACTAGGGCACACGGACTGCTACAAACCTTCTACCCAAAAAAGCCCACAGAAGGTCCCTGAAGACAGAGCTGGAGGTATCAAAGCAGAAAATAACACACACAGCTCATGTAAAGGACACAGAGATCTCTTTTTTGGGCTGGAAAACCAACTTGGCTGTCCAAATAACGCTAGAAGTGAATTCTAAATGATTCTTGCCCACCTGTGGGCTATGGCAGGTGCAGTGACCTCACCCTCTGCAGCAGGTGAGAATTACGGGGTATGAACAGCAACAACTGACTCAGTCCTAGATCCAGTTGCCTCCCTGAGTAAAAGGAAATGATTTTCTAACCTGCTTTTCTAGCTTTGCCCTGTGTTGAACATCATAAAGCAACCTGAGTGAAAGAGTTTAGCCTTAACAACTGAATTTCTGGCAACAACTTTTCCAAAGTCCTCCCATTTCCATGAGACTTCCAGGCTCCCCTCCTGCACCAGCCTGAGGTTCAAGGAAACATTTTTAAGATTCACATAAATTTACCTTACTGATGCTGCTAATTTTTATTGAGAAAAGAAAACCTGACTGAGGCCTACCCATTTCAGTAAGTCAGTAATTCCAAAATTGTTAAATGATTTTTAAACACGCACCATTAAATGCTTCAGCAAGACTGATATCATTTTCACTGATATCTCCCATTCCAAAGTAGACAATATCCAGTTTACATTCATCCTCACAATCGTAGCTGTCCAGAACGTTCAGAATAGCTTCAACAGATCCATCCACATCACCTGCATGGATAAATGGAAGTACTGCTGACTTTGTCTAAGTCAAAGACACAGAAACACAACTACTGTCAACTCCATACTGTGCAACAGAAAGTCTTTTGACATCTGTCACTATGTTTTGAGTAATATGTTAAAATTCATCCAAAAAGTCTGTTAATTCCAAAAATAAACTGGATAAATACAGTAGGGCCAGAGGCTCTACATCTGCTGTCACTGTCAGGTCAAGTTTGCAGGTTTTCAACTACAGTCACTGCTTGAGTATCACTAAATGAGGTTAAACCAAGTTCCTCCTGTCCCACTTTAATATATAATTGTTATTTTCCTCTATTTTGCTGATGCAAAATGCTTACAGCTTGTATTTTTTATTATTTATATATATAGGGTTTTATGTATGTGTATATATACATTTATATAGGGGTTTATATGTATGGATTTTACTCAGGAGTTCCTGGATAAGTGGGTTGGGCATGTTAAGTTTTCCTGTTGCTTTTGCCCTGCTGCAAGCACGTCCTTCTGCCCACTGGATGTTTTCTGATGCCCCTGCTCTTAGCAGAGCAGTTCAATAATCAGTTTTAAACTGATTAAACTTTTGGTAACAGAAACTGTGTTTAATTTAGAGCTCTGTTTCAGACTGAGCATTTGAGAAGCACAGAACCAAAGGAGCAGCACACAGACAGGGACAGCACCTTTAACTATTAATGACAGTGTGTTTTCATCCATCTCTGTTCTCTCCTTAGGCCTTGAGGACATCACATGCTTATTGGCCTTGTACAGCATTGCCTTCCTCTGTCTCCAGGTCAGGTGGGCCAGCTTCTGCTGCTTCTTCTCATATTCCAACCTGTGTTCCTTTTGCTTTGCTTCAGTAACTTCCAGATCCTTCTTCATCTTCTCCTGTTGTTCAACATAGGTCCTCCAAGCCACAACTTCCTGTGCCCTTTGCTGGGCAGGAAGACAGAAACGTTACCTTTAAAGCACTGCATCAGAACTCTCTGCAGTAATGCAAGTCTCATCCTTTTGCATCTTCTCTACAGGCTCACTCACTTTCCTTCACTTTTAACTATAGGTTTTGCTGCACAGATGGCACAGAATGAGACAAGAGCTTTTCCTCCCTAAGCTACCACGTGACTCAAGGCCTATTTTTACAGTATCTCTGCATTGCAGAAGAGAATTTATTGTTCATTCTTTCATGTGGTGTTTTTCCAGCTCTCACAACACCTATTTCAAGCTGTATTTTATGCATTTTCTTTCTGTCAGACAAGAGTTATCTCTTTCTCAAATTAAAACACTGATCTCCTGAAGTACTGGATTGTTCCAATGGAGATGAGGACACTCCAGCAGGGGAAAGGTGGAAAAGAAAGAGGCAAAATGCAAACCCTCATTCCTCTTCTAGAGCATCTAGCTCAGGTCCCTTAATCCCCATGCTCGACCTTTCGTGAGATTATCCAGGTGATTTAAAGCTCTCACTTATTTTGTCACTCAGCTCCTTCCCATCCACCCTCCTACAGTGGGAGCTTTCCATTGAACAGTTCTTTCTGTACCTCAGACTCTACTTCCAGGATTTCATCTCCTGCTGAAGGGGATTCCTTCCAGCCCATGATTTCCACGGGGATGCCTGGTGAGGCTGCATCCACAGCTTTGCCATTCTCATCGAACAGGAAACGCACTTTTGCCCAGGTCTTCCCTGCAACCAGAACACAGCCTTTCCTCAGAGTTCCTCTCTGGATGATGGCTGTGGTGAGTGGACTAGTGAAGAGCAGAGGAGAAAAATAACAGACAAAATGCAAGTGATGTTTCTCCCTGTCTTCATGGTCAGTGTAGGCACAACACAACCAGAATGGATCTGTGATCCGTCACAGGCAGAATATTCCTGGGATGATTTACTAGAGCACTCACCAAATTTTTAAGTGAATAAAAAAATGCCAAAATCTGTACTGTACTCTTAATTTCTGCAGATCAATCAAAAATCTGACATTTGTGAACCCAGGAACAGGATGATTTTACACATTAAGTGAACCCCCACCAAAAAAAAACCCAAAACCAACCCCAAACAACAAATCCCAACAACTTCCTAGAATTCAGTTCATTTTTGAAGAGGGCAGAACACACCTCGTTCACACAGAACCTGCAAATGGACTAAGATATTTAAAGGTAGAATGTCACATTACACAAAACTTGTCAAGAATTTTGTATGTATTGATTGTTAACTTCATCATTCCTACTTTTTTAATGACATTTAAAAAAAAAAACACATTCTACCATTTTAAGCTATTTCCTGTTACAGGATTTCATTTCAGGGGTATGATGAATTTTGCCCCATCGGTTTATAACCTCTTGTGTTGCAGAGTAGTATTTCAAGGCTTTAGTTAGAAACACTGCAAAGAAAGCGTTGCAGCTTTATTTACTGAGGCACAGGTGCCCTGACCAGCGTGTCTGTGTTGTTACAAAGTGCTTCAGTGGAGCTGCAGAGGTGGCAGCTGACTCACCCTCTCCCTTTGTCTTTCCGAGACTCAATGACAGTTCCCTCCACCAGCCCCGTGGCATCTGCCTTCAGTTCCAACATCTCTGCCAGAGCAACAGTTGCCTCTGCCAAAACCATCAGGTTTTCCCCCTGCAAGAAACCACACAAAACCACACAGAATAAAGGAAGTGCCCAACCAAAGTGAGATCAGAAGTTGGACCCTTAGTGCCAAATTCCCCCGCTGAAATGTGATGACATTTAACACCCAGGCAAGACTTCAGGATAGCAGAGACAAAACTGTTGGACTGAATTACCAGAAGAAAAATGATGTATTATTGCTTGCTGGAAGTCTGAGCCTCAAAGTACATTCCAGTGTGTGTCAAATAATTCTGGCAAGAGCCAGAAGCACTGAGCTCATGGCAAGGTATCAAGTACCAGGAAGAGAAGCATTTTATTTTCCAGCTGCCAAATAAAAATGCATCTCTCTGCACATATTAGACACCCATGAACACCATCATTTTTTCTACCACAATCTTACCTTGAGTGCAGAAATATTTACAGCCTGAACATCACCTCCAAACTCTTCACAGACCACATCATGAGCCAGCAATTCCTTCTTCACTCTTTCAGGATCAGCTTCAGGCTTGTCACATTTATTAATGGCGAGGATAAGAGGAACTAAAAAGAGAACACACAAACTCAGCACCAACCTAACCAAAACCTGCTGCTAGCACCACAGCTGCTAGAAAAGGTTAGAGCAAGTTATGGCCACTTAGAACAGATCATCTCACGTGGTGCCTCTTCCCTGAGCAGCCATTGAGATCTGAGCTACCAGGAGGAAGCTGGAGGAGTTATCCACGTAGGGAAGGAAAAAAACCCTAAACAATGAACCCCTGTCTTGCTAAATATTTGTATTCTAGGATCTTTATGTATTACTGCAACATTCAGTACATTTTCAAACATCTCAGGAGACGAGGAACGGGACTAGGACAGTTACTTCCCAAGTTCTGTGGATTCCAGTCCAAGCAGGTTTATTTGAGAAGTAAAAACAAGGTTCCCAAAGCACCCCACACTGTACCTCCTGCGTTTTTGGCGTGCTGGATGGACTCTATGGTTTGTTGCATCACTCCATCTTCTGCTGCCACCACCAGAATCACGATGTCAGTGACGTTGGTGCCTCTTGCCCGCATGGCTGAAAAGGCTGCGTGGCCAGGAGTGTCAAGGAAAGTTATCTTTTCCCCAGAAGGCATGTGCACTGTGAACAAATGGTACAGCTCAAAATCAGCATTTCACCCAGCTTTATTTGAGGTATTGTAGATCGAGCATCACTCCTTTGAGAGCATAATAATAACAACATGTTTTAGGCAGTCAGGCAATTGTTGGCATGGAGATCATAGGTGCTGTTAAAGCCTGAGGAAGGAGAAAGTGTCTTGGGATCCTCCATAATCCAAAATAGTCTAATTTCAACTGTGCAGACAATTCACTTTGAAGTTCCATCAGCATAGCTACAACAGGTATCAGCAACAGACATTTTACGTTATGGTTTCCTTTCTCACCATTTATGTGGAGACTTTTTTTCCCTATTGAACTGGCAGCAAGTCAGCCTGCTGTGTGAGACGGAGAGGAAATTGTGTTAGACACGAGCACACGGACTTGGATCATACCAAGAAAAGCCCCAATGTGCTGTGTGATGCCTCCTGCTTCCATCGACGCCACCTGGGTTTTCCGCAGGCTGTCCAGTAAGGTTGTTTTCCCATGGTCAACGTGTCCCAGGATGGTGACAACTGGGGGCCGTGGGGTCAGCACTGCTGGGTCTGCAGGAGGTCTGTAATTACAGCAAAAATGGGGGTTGTAAACGCCAAAAAAAATTCACTGAGCCATGCCCACGACAGCTAGGAAGAGGCATCTACCAGCACTTGGTGCTGCGTAGTCGAGACTGCCTCCTCCCCAAACACCTGCAGAAAAGACACAGAACTAAAAGAGCCAAAAAGAACAGCTCATAACTTGCCTCTTCACAGCATCTGTGTTTTTTCTTTCCTTTTCCTCTTTCAGTTTTGCTGATTTATACTTCATTCCTGATTTTTGAACAATCATCTTGATGTGGTGTTCATGTAAGATGGAATCTGGTTCTATTGAATCAAGGTTAATGTCTGTGTACAGCAGCACTTCATAAATATGATCTGTAGAAAACATAAACACATTTAACAATTACGTCCACAAAAACATGCGGGACAAAAAAACCCCAACCCACTTCATCAGACTTTTTCATTATTTTCTTTGTGCTAGTAAGTATTATTCACAAAGGAGTCTTCCTTTAGTTAATCAAAAAGTTGCCATTAATCTACATACTTGCAGAGAAGAACTTTTTGCAGATTTACTGAAAATTACTACTCTGTTAGCTGCTACAATCTTATTTTTCACTCAGATATTCAGAGCTTACTTTTCCACTAACTCCAAAAAAGAAAACAACTGAAACCCATGTAAAGCAAACAGCAAAGGAGTGATTCAAGGAGGAAGGAAATTTGATAAATCTGATCATATGCTCCTCTCTTTGGTTGTGGAAACACAGAACATATTACAGTAGCCAAAACTGCTAGAGGGAGCAATTCCAGACAAGTCTTGCCCACTCCCACTTAATCAAATGACTGTTCTAATGAAACACAAATTGCTCCTGAATCCCAAATTCCTACTGCTACTCTGGATTTTGGGCTGAAGCTCTTCAGCCATGAGTTCTTAACTCACACGGGTCCAGCTCTTACAAAGCAGGGCGCGATGTTTTCCTTCTGGAATAATTTAGCCCCTGGGAGCCACAGCCATAAGGAGCAGCCTGCATGGATCTGAGGCCTCTCTGCTGGAGGTGGCACAGACCTGGCTTCTTCACATCTAAATGTCTGGCCTGGTACTTCGGATGGCCCAACTTCTTTTCTCTTTAGTCTGCACTGTGTCTCCCAACGCTTCCTTTGGGCTGGGTACAACCTCCCTTCCCAAGGGATGGATCAACAACCACTAACGGAGGCCGCTGAAGACATCTTTGCCTTTCCTGCTGGTGGAAGGGGCGTGACAGATGCTGCTGTTTCAGACCCCAGAGCAGGCTCTCACCTATGTCTTTGCCCATAGCTTGTGCCAGTTCCTCCACAGTCATCTTCTGCCTTATCTCCACTTCACCTCTAGTCAGGATAATCTTCTTTTTCTTCTTTTTTGTCTCCTACATGGAATGAGACACATAGATAGGAACACATAAACTAAGAAATAATAAAAACGATATTAAAAAGACAATGCTCTTGAGCCATATGAGGTAAACACCTCTTTTTTACTACAATACCAGTTGCAATAAATTAATGACTTGACACACCATAATGAACATTTTAAATGTATAGCACACTACCCTTAACCTTTCTGCATTTTTAGTTTTTCAGAACAAGGACAAAAATCAATAAAACCATTTCCATTTCTGTTTGTAATCATTTCCTCCAGTGTCAGCAAAAATTCATGATGCTATTGGTCTAAGTCAGTATTTGAGAGGGAATAGCAAAAAAATTATACATTAAGTGCATTTTGTCTTATAGATTTATAACAACTTCTCTATATTCATGAATAAAGCACTTCTTTTTTTTTTTTAAATTAAAACGTTCAAACTGAGCTCTTGTACTTTCCACAGAAACCCAGGGATTAGTGGATGTCCTTAATTACCTCCTTTGTGGCTAGATGCCTGCACTGTGATAAGGCAGCGCTGACTGATCTGTCTTTTTGCCAGAGCTGTGGTTGCAGAAGGAGGGACCCCATGGGATGTGCAGACAACTGCACAGGCTTCCATGGTGCTCCACAAACTTTCCTGGAGGACACGGCACGCAGCTGCTGGCAGGTGCCGCGGAGCTGCACCAGATTTTCAATCCTCAGCAGCAACTCTCGGTTCATTTCCCCACTGGAAACACAAAGCACACACTGAGATCAGCCTTGAGGCTCAAAGATCCTCTTTCTCAGGATAAAATGGACAGGAACACAAGGCTCAAATGTTATGTTTCCAAACAGGCTTTTTAACGCTGACAAAATTAAACTATCTAGGAGCTGGTCCAGTTCTTCCATTTCCTTCCATGCTTCACCTTTCTCCACTACCCTACTGCAGACACACAGATCTACTAAGAGCTTACAGACCTTTCATCTTTCTCCACTGATCTTTGATATAAACTACTAATGCCCCCATTCGAGGTTCTTTGACTTCTCCTAAAAAAACCCCCACATCTGCACTCCTCATGCTATACTGACAGAATTACCCAAGTGCCACCTGCCTCTCTAAGCAGCAAAACACACCTACAAAATGTCCATTACCTGAGCATTTCAAGACAAAAGCACCACTGAAAGACCACAGCATGGCAGTGACACCAGGTGCTGTCATGTGGCCAGAGACACCCTGTGAGGCTGAGCCCTGGCTCAGCAATTAAGCTTCTGTCAGATCATCCCACATCTTGTTTTAACCATCTTAACTTTGGTTTGAGTCATTTTGCCACTTTTCCTGTACAACAGTCTCCTCTCTGAGCTTCTCCTTTAGCTCAGAGCTGCCTATTCTGCACTGACACAGGCTGCCCAGAGAAGCTGTGGCTGCCCCATCCCTGGAAGTGTCCAAGGCCAGGTTGGACAGGGCTTGGAGCACCCTGGGATAGTGGAAGGTGTCCCTTCCCATGGCACGGGGTGGAGCAGGATGGTCTTTAAGGTCCCTTCCAACCCAAACCCTTCAGTGATGCTGTGATTCTGCCCTGCTCAGAGATGGACTCTCTGTACCTTCTATGTCCCTCTCACAGGTGTCCTTGTGTCACCTTCCCAGCAGCTCCAAAGGCAGGGAATGCTCTGGGTTCCTCTCAGAATGGCTGCGGGCCCTTTAAAACCTCCCCTGCACCCGGACACCTGCAGGAAGTGAGCACATGACAAACCAACCAACCAAACCCAGCTATTTCGGTGGTTTTTCTAACCCTGAGGAGAACCTTAAAGGGGCTGAATCGGTAAAACCGAGGGAGCCGCGGAGCTGCCACAAGCCGCTGCACACACACACACACACACACACACACAAACAACACAAGGTCAAGGAGACACTGGACCAGCTCACAGCGGCGAAACCCACGCCAGGCTCTGACTGCGGAAAACCCTTCCCGGCTCCCGGGGCGGGCGAACGTCTCCCGCTCCCGCTGCTCCCCTGCCCATCGTTCTGGCTAATTAATACCTGTCAGCTGCAGCCCGCCCTCCCCGCGGCGGCAGCGCCCTCCTCCGAGCCCCCGGGTCCCGGCCTTGACAGCCCGAGGAATGACGGAGGGAATGAGGGAGGAAAGGAGTGAAGGAAAGGAAGGAAGAAGGGAAGGGAAAAAAAAAAACCTCCGTGTCCCCTCCGTGCCTCACGCCGGGTGCGCCGCTCTCTGCGCACGCGCCGCGAGGGAGCGCGAGGGCACCGCGCAGGCGCAGCTGCGACCCTCGGGCTGCCCGGGCGGGGGCGGGGCCTCGCCTCACGGGAGGCGGGAAATCCCCTCAGGGGAGGCGGGACATGGAGCCCCTCACGGGAGGCGGGAAATGCCCTCAGGGGAGGCGGGACATGGAGCTCCTCACGGGAGGGGGGAACTCTCCTCAGGGGAGGGGGGCCACGGAGCCCGTCACGGGACAGATTTTCTGAGTTTATCCCCATTCTAGGGTTTTGAAACTAATTTTTAAAAATATTTATCTATCTATCTACACAACTTAAATTTGTTTTACTCCTGCCTGCCAGGAGACAGCAGCTTTTTCTTTGCAAAGCCCTCCCGCCCACCTCCAGCCTAAAGCTTTAACGTGGCTGATTTAAGTCCTCTCTAATTTGGCATCTCTAAAATAGCGCCACTTAATGGACTAGGGAAAACAAAAATCTAAGAGGAAGCTCTATAAATGAAAAATCCTTAGTGTTACCTGGTTAGTGCTGGTTGTAAAACCCAGAGATAGTCCCAAGGGTCCGCCTGGGACCGTGCTGCTGCTGCGGCGATCCCTGTCCGGCCACTGCAAATTGTGCGCGACGAGTAATGACCATAATTTCCTTTACATATACTTGAGCTGTGTATTTCACACTGTTTGCCCATAATGTGGGACCTGTGGTAGTTCACACACGTGGTTTTCCACACGCTTACAAGAGCCGTAACTACACGTTTTGTGGCCCTCAGTATCTTTCTTATAAGTATTTGCTCATTTATGATGCTGAGTGTTGGAAAAAAAAAAAAGCGTTCTGAATTTCAAAGGCTGGGTAGTGACACCTTGAAATGCACAGGGCCCTTGAGTGTTTCTCCACGGGTAAAATGGGGAAAATCATCTCAAAAATAGATCACAGAAAAAAAAAAAACCCTTAAATACCAAAAGTTGTGCAAAGCGCATTAAAAGCAGTCCTGTTCTTGCACAGGGAGACACATTGGGAAGGAAGGGCTGGCACAGGGACACTACCAGGGCAACAACACATCCTGGGACTGCCTGGGATTGACCTGAAAAACGTTTTATCGGAAAGATAAATTTAGCGTGAGAAACAGTCATCAGAGTTTACTGCAAATCTGCTTTTTGAGTTGATCTTCCATTGGATGCCGGCTGGAAATCTTTCTGTGCGCTGCTGCAAGGCTGTGGGAATTAGCGTGGGATCATATTTTATCCACGTGTCTCTTAACCACAGAGTCATACTGTTTTAATTTAAAGCTTTATTACAGATCGCCCGTTTTTCTGAAGGGCAAACTGAAAACAAATAATTATTGATGTCACAGGTCAGGGCAATGGTTCGGGTTGTAGAAATACTTTCCAACTGTGTGCCTGTTAATGCTTGGCTTTGCCCCTTAGTTGCAATTCCTGATTATTATTGGTTGCCTTTAAAAAAATGCAAATTATGCAGTTTTTGTTTTTAGGGTGTATCATGCATTTTGATTTTCTTTTAAGCTTTGCATTTTTTCTTAACTTTCTTATCTAGCAGCATTTTCAGCAAAACTGTATGCAAGGAGCAAGCCAGAACCTGAAATTATTGCGAGGACACGCACAAAAAATGTAATAGGTTAATTTTATCTGAGATAAACCCCTGTTGGAAACAACATTTGAGCCAGATATAGTTCACACTGGATGTGTGTCGAAGCAATGTGTTAATGCCACTATTTGAGAAGGAAATTGCTTTAAGGAACATGAAATGTATTGAACTGTGCGGGAGGGGAGACTCAGGTGGGATGGAGACAGATCACACCCACGTCTGAACCGTGGGGGGCTGTTCCTTAGGGAAAACGAGTGCGAATTGAACCCGCTCCCCGTCCCTCGCGGCAGGACGCTGCCCGCGGGCGGGCCCGGCGCGGCGGCGGGGGCGGGGGCGGGGCGGGGCGGGGCGGGACGCGATGGCGGCGGAGCTGCGGGAGGCGCTGGAGCGGCGGCTGCGGGACTTGGGCATCGCCACCGTCACCGCCGAGCACCCCCAGGTACGGCAGCCTCACCCCCAGCCTCCTGACAATCCGGGAATAAAGCCCTGCCTGCCAGCGGGGGGCACGGCGGGATCAGGGCGGGATCAGGCCCTGTGCGTGGGGTTTTAGCAGAACTATCAATGGGGAAGTTCTCGCAGGGCCTGCAGAATGTTTGGGGGTATTTTTTGGTGGCTTTGACTCTGCCTCCAGATTCACCCCGTTTTCCCCGGTAGTCTGAGGAGTGGCCCACCCACTTCTTTTCCCTGAAGTCGGCGGCATCCAAGATGCTTTCCAGACTTACTCGCTCCCAGTTACAAGCCACGTCGTTCCGGTGTGTGGAGTCGCAAACGGGAGCGCTCCCAGCGCTGCCTTTAAAGCGAGACAGTGCTGTACACACGCGACAGAAATGATTCTAAAAGTGTCCCGGAGCAGTTCGTCACAATTTATTTGTGTTATGTTAAAATTCCTTCATAAAAGGGTACAGCTTTTAGGCCGAGTAGAACATTCAGTATTTTCTAAATTTTTAACAAAAGATACCTGCCGGTACACCGCTGGGAGTCTAATGGGATATAGAGAGTGACACCGCACTGGTGCTGTTTTCCAGGTGTTCACTGTTGAAGAAATGATGCCCCATGTCCAACACATGAAAGGAGGTCACAGTAAAAACCTGTTTCTTAAAGACAAAAAGAAGAAAGCGTTCTGGCTGGTGACTGTCCTGCACAACAGGCAGGTCAATTTAAACGAACTTGGTAAAAAACTGGGCGTAGGAAGTGGAAACCTAAGATTTGCTGATGAAAATGCCATGCTGGAAAAGCTCAAAGTGGGCCAGGGCTGTGCCACGCCGCTCGCCCTCTTCTGCGACCAGGGAGACGTGAGGCTGGTGCTGGACGCTGCCTTGCTCGAAGGGGGCCACGAAAAGGTGTATTTTCATCCAATGACAAATTCTGCAACCATGGGCCTAAGCCCCGACGACTTCCTGAAGTTTGTGAGATCAACAGGCCACGAACCCATCATCGTACACTTTGATGAAGACATTAAGTAGAGGAAGTTCACTTTTCTACTACTACTACTCATAGATTTTGTAGAGCAAAACTGGTGGGAAATCGCGGTACAAATAAAACTTGAAAAAAAATGGCTTACTCCTTTTTCGTTTGTTTCAATTATGTAAGTTTATATCGTATCATCTGGTGAGAAAAAATACTGCCTTTGAGTTATTAGAAGTTTAACAGCGTTCTTAAAAAGACATTTTACAATCTAGCACTAAGTAGCTAGTAAGTAGAAAAGGCATTATTTAAATACTGTTATAATATTTATCAATAAATGGATAAAACTGGAATTTCCCGGGAGTGGGACTGGCCTTGAAGGTTTAAACTTGACATCACCAGGAAAGAACAAATTCAAAGCTGTAGAACACCAGTCAATACCCCCAGGACAGAGCTGTCCCCACGGTGTCCCTGCACCCATTTATGCCCTACTACACATTGCTTTTATTCTTTTTACCTAAAAAAACAACTCACCTACACTACAGAAAATGCATTTGATTGTCACTTTTCAACCACGGTGTGCTGAAGGCAGAAGCAGCAGAAACTCCCATCAAGTCCAGTAAACATCCCATGGCACCCCCCAAAACCCAAAGCCAGGGGAGCAGCGAGTGAGGGATGGAATGTGAAGGTGATGGGAGTAAGGGCTTTTGGATGCAGCCTAAGGAAAATGTCACATTCAAACGGTGCCTCCAGGGCAAGAGCATCAGGGCAGGCTGGGATGAACTGAAACCAAAACTACAGGAGCAGGAATTACAAACACGTAAAAGGATTTGTGATCTTGGGTAAATGAACAATTACTATTAACAGAGTATGAAAAAACATCATCTAGGACAAGTTCCTTCACCCCCAGCCTTACCACAGCGTCCATCATTTTGGAAGGATTTGGCACCTGTTCTCAGAGCTCTTAGTGACAGAACACTTCACCACCCAGCAGTTTAGGTTCTCCCCCTCTGACAGACACAAACCAACCCCATCTATCCCAGGAGTCATGTCCAGTGGGAAAGAAGTGACCAAAACTGCGGAAGCTGCACGAAGAGGCACTAGAGAGATGTCCAGATACGTGTGAATTTACAGATTGAAAGGAACATCTGGCATTTAGGAATACTGGGTTGATGAATTAGGTCTGGATTGACAAATGCACCCCTAAATTAGCTCAGTGTTAGGATACATTAAGATGTGTCTTTAAAAGTAAAATTTATCTTGCTCTCTCTCTGCCATTCACTCTCGCTCCTGCTTCAGGTTTTTTTCTTTGTGGTATCCCAAAATCCCTTATCACTTAAAAAAAAGAATATTAGATTTGACTTGCCAAGGTTTTTAAATGCAGAATGTTTTAAATGTGACAAACTGTTTGAAGGATGTGCACAATCCTGGAATCTGCACTGCCTAAAACCGTCATCCTCAGAAGGCATCCTGAGACTTGTCTCAGCAAAAGTAACTACCAGGCTTCAAATACTACATTTGGCAAATCTAGAATGACTTCTTTTTGTATTTACTTATGAAATCAGTCTCTCTCTCTTTTTTTTTAAATAATAGTATCAAAATAGTGTACAGTTAAAAGCTAGCCAGCTCTGCACAAATCACACAGAACAAACTACACACGGTCCAGAAAAATTCTGCTACAGTTTTATCAGTTTCCTTCCAGAAGAAATACTCACTGCACACATCACCACGACACCAATACCCTTCCAGTAACATCAGTTTCCAGAAAAAGTGTGTATAAATATACACACACAAAATAAGAATAAAAATTATTTGGTTTGGCATTTTAATAACATCATTAATAAATGTATACAATGGCAAACATTAAAAAAATCAATATGTAAAGGAAATTACAGTTTTAAATAAGAGCTTTTTAAGTTCTGTTTCACACCTAGGTACATTCCTTTAAGGCAGTTTTATTAATATCAAAGCATTATTTACATATACATCATCAGCTACCCCTAAAAATCACACATGAGCTCCTTTGTTAGGCTGCATCATGTCCTGGACAAGGTTCAGAAATCATAATAATAATAATAATAATCATAATCATACGTGTTGGGAATGTTACTAAATCCTCAGAGACTACCAGAAAAGTAAATAAAACGTACACATTGTATGGCATGAGAACCTCCTTTGTAACCTGGAACTGGCAGTGATGGATTTGGGGTTCCTGGGGTACAAAGGGGGTGTGTGTGCTCCCGTGCACACAGTCCCACAGCTGCCACGTGCTTCCCTGGGATTGGGAGTATCAGGAACTGGGAAGCTGCTCCCAAGTTAAATTTGCTTTTTTATTTTACTGTAAGGACACAAACTGGGAAGATTAGGAAAGGAGGAAGAGGGGAATCAGCAGAGCACAGAGGGCCACCTGATGGCTCAAATGGCATGGAACTTCTCTGCAAAGCAAAGTGGCAAAGCTGAGAAGAGCAGAGCTGGCCCGTGGAACAGGAGGGGATCCCCGTGTGATGGAAATGACACATCGAGGTGTGGTGAGGGCAGTCACACGTGCCCAGCAGCGCTCCACACATGGGGGTGTGTGCCAGAGTCGTGACAGTGACAGTGAGAGTGTCCCCAGACACAGCCACCGCTCGGATCCCGGCAGCACAGGCAGCTTTTGGCACTGCAGTTTCAATCTCCTGGGTCAAGCCATGCGTTTTCCTGTAACAGTAACGGGACAGATGGTTCTGCTTGGGGGGTTTGAGCTGCATCAGTCCTCTGTCAGCAAAGAGTGAGGAGAACCCAGGCACAGGCCCTGAAATGAGCTTGAACACGTCATCATTTAGAGTTAAGAGAGATTTTCCTAATCTTTATGGCCTTTGAATTGTCTGTCATACCCGCTATGCCCTTAGTATAGATCTTTTAGCCCATCTTATCACAAAAAATTTTCAGAAGAAACTCATTTTAGAGAAAACAAACAGAAAATTTCCCCTTCTAAAGCTTACTGAGCCTCTTTTTTGCCCTTTTGACAAGATTTTGTGCTTTTGAGTCTGTTGAACTGCCTTCAGCGGTGGGGGGCTCACCTTCACTGGGGAAGCTGCAGGTGACATTATGCACCTGCCTGCTGGACACTCGGAGGTGACACGGAACTCAGCCCTTTACATGAGGAATAGGAATGTGCTTACTGGCTTTAATAAAATAGAACAACTCATTCTGGGTCTCAGTTCCTGTCCACTTCCTCTGAGCTCGCTGCAAATCTTTCCAGACAAATATATGCAACCACCAAATGTACCAATAATGTTTGTTGACTTTAATATAAATCAATAATGAACGAAATGTATCTAGTAAAAGATAACCTTAAAGGGAACTGATTGTAAAATGCATATGATATTATTTACATTTCTTTTTGCCATCAAGAAACCTCCTAAGCCACAATCAGCTCATGTCAAAAGACAAACGGTAAAAAAAAAAAAATTAGTCAATACACAAACATCGTAAGACAGTCTTATCCTGGAAATGGCATTTGGGGAAAACAGCCTTATATTAAAATAAAAGTTATAGAAAAACCATACTCGACAATTTCCTGTCAGAAACATCTGAACATACATATGCAGAGTAACTCGGGAATGTGAAAAACACAAAGGACAAACAATGTCTCTATAATACCATTATCCCATGACTCCCACTTCTGTTAGTTACCAAGCTTCTCCATGGATGTAAACAAATTTTTCTCTTGCAGTATGCAACAAAAATCAGCATAAACTTTCTTAAGAGCAATTTCATGCAGATTATGCTAACCAAATAAGGCAGTGAAGTGCCAGTAGCTGTGAGGTTTTTGTATCTGTATATACAGTCCATTTCAACAAAATTCTACAGCATTTCCTTCAGATTTACAGACGCAAATAGAAACTGCTAGGTATGGGGGTTTTTGGCTAATTATTAGCAGAAGCTTAAGCAAATCAGTGGCTAATTTCAAAAACAGAAGATGAAAGAAGTTTTGTTTTTTTTTTTTTTCCCTGGAGTAATTCTTGAGACCTTAAAATCCTTGGTCCTTAGGGAGATGAGAACTGTCCTTTATTCAGTAGATCTTAACAGTGCAATGTGCAATAATTCCTAAGACCATCTACACATTTTCGGCAGTAGACTCCAGTAGAGCTCCTTGATTCAAGGAAGGAAGGAAGGTAGGTAGGTAGGTTTTTATTTCTTGCCTGCTCTAGTCACGAAGAATGTACAAAATTCCCTTAATTTTTATTAATGATTCCTACAGTCGCTGTCTTGTTACTTCAGATATAAAGGCTTCACACTGAGATACTGAAGGACACTTTTCTCTCTGTGTTCAGTCGAAAGGCAGAAAGAGAAAAGAATGTAAGAAAAAGCTTCAGGTGTAGAGGCACAACACACAGAGTTCAGTCACTAACAGCACTAACAGCATGCACCAAAGGGGCTCAGGGAAGTCAAGAGGAGGACAGAACACCAAAAACAAGCTTTATAAAAAGGCAGATTCTGTGGGGTACTGAATACTCTGAGTTTTGTTCAACAATTCTTTCAGATTTACCTGTCCCTGTCTAAAAACTGACTTCAGTATTATTTCTTAATGAGATTTCTCTGAACTTTCTTCTCCAGGAGATTGGAAAAATAAAAGTCAACGTCATTTTTACAGGCAAAGGGCTAAGCAGGACGAGGTTCCCTGCCTCTGGAAGAAGCTCTGGAGAGCCACCGGCCCCGGCCTAGCGAGTGAGCGCGAGAGAAGCCAGGTAAGCAAGCAGGATCTATATCTGGTTAATGCAGTGTGCTCTGGGGCTGAGATGGAATGCTGTTAGTTTGTTGTAAATGAAATTCATCTCATTTACAGGTTGGGCAGGAAACTCACCACTTGGCCCACAGCTCAGGTAGTGGGTAATAGAATTAGGAGCTTTGTTGCTCCCTAGACCTGCTTTTTGAATTTCTGCTTTCTGGGATAGCTTCCACATCTGCAGAGAAAAGCATTTCAGGTTATTCATTGTGTTTATCAGGACATGAAAAAAACCCTCATGCATTAAAACACATTCTACTCATTAGGAGAGCAAAAGGATATATGAACACTTCCTGGTTGTTTTTAAGAGGAAAGGACAGAGGAGAGGGACAGAAGAAACTCACTGCAAGTGCCTGCTCAGCTACACTCACTGACATTCATCTCAGCATTTAGAACAGCCAGGTGTTACTCCTAAAGCCACAGTCGGATATACGTCACCAACCCTACATTTCTGCATGTATGGAAAGAAAAAGTAGTAATGAGGTGCAATCACAGCTGACTGACCCTAGCAGAGAACTTCCTTCTTTGTATTTTGACCTGCTGCACACCGACAAACGTTCACATTCAGTTCCACAAACCACAAAACTGTCTTTGCATGCAACAGCTTGAACATGCAAAATGCAGCATCTGAATTCACCGGTCACTGAAAGCAAAGCATCAAGCAAACCCTGAGCCAGGCAAACCTCAACTGTGAGCAAATGGCTGAGCCTGAACAACAAAACCTTTCTGGGCAGCAGCCACATATTTAGTGCTTATCAGTACCATGCAAAGTCCTAACTTAGCACTGCCCAAGGCAGCAGGGACCAAGGAATGAGCAAGGGCTCCATGAGTTTCACAGCCTGCCATGCACATGGCTGAGATTGGGATTGAAAGGGGAGCAGCAGGGACTGGGAATGAAAAGAATTCCATGGAACCTTCCACTATTTGAACACAGATAGACATCCATGAACTTCTTGTTAAGGACCAAAAACTGGAGAAAAAAAAAGATCCTTCCGACCAAGACAACATTTTTTTTTCTTTCTTTCACATGTAACAAACAAATGTTGATAAGCCATTATTCAGAGCCATTAAACACTCTCGCAGAACGCTTCTGCTGCTGCCCAACTCAGTGGAGCAAAACAAGTTATTCTCCTCAGAACTGAAATGCAATTCATTGCAAATTTATAAACCAACGCAGAGTGGCTTGAGCTGGACAAGGCTGGTCTCCAACTCCAGCAGACTGGAGACACTAGTGCTCCAGGACACTCATGCTTGGTTATTCCAAAGCCCTTGGGGTTTAAGAGGGAAGTTGGGGACAATACTGGAAGTTTTTGTAGGTGTGACTGTCTAAGGACCTAAGCAAGTCGAGGAGGTAACAGCACACCCGAGAGGTGCTCCGACTTCTGCAACCAGAGTCAATCTAAAGCAGCTACACACCTTGTTCTGACCAGTGTCTCTGCAGAAAGGGAAGAATAGCCAGACCCTGGCAGCACAGGGTGAGTTTGTACTAAGTGCTCTCAGAGGTAGGATTGTAATTCCTTAAATAACTTGAAGAACGCACTGTGCACACTTTGCTTGGGATACTGGCGCTCTTCACCTCCCACCTAATCCCAGCACAGCTACAGATAAACTGAAGTCAAATGGCATGACCCAAGACCAGAACACTGATCTCGCTCTGTGAGAGTAAATGTGTGTGAATTTAAGATTGTATATATCAGATTTCTCATTCTTCTGCTGCTGAGGCAGCTCCAGAGGGAACACAGCCATAACCGACCGCTCGCTGTGCCCAGCACTGGGAGAAGTGAGAGATTTATCAGCCCAATACCAAGGAGTGGTGCAGCCCTGGGGAAGGCCTGTGTCACATCCTGAAACAGTCATTTTACTCTCCACAGACATTCAGTATCCTCCCTTTGTTCCTGAAATGCAGGGCTTCCTATCCCATATAAAACAGAGCCCTTCCAGATTCCCACATGGGATACCTGCTGCTCTTTCTTGGCGAACTATGGATTCACTGCCCCTCCCTAATTAAGCACTAAGGAATTAAAAGTTCAGCCCACACAGTAGTTCTGTGACTGCCACAAAACTGCTGGCAGAATAAATTCAATTGTAAAAATCAGAATGTGACATTTGTTGTTCTCAATATTTATTTTCAATTTTAAATATTTTCCCTGTAGCTATACTGTCATTCAAAATCTTTGTAACGTATTTTAGCTCCCACAACGGGCATAACCAATGCCCTCTCGCAAAGAAATGCTCATGTGTAAAGCCATATGTAATTATAGCTTAGATCTGATACAATTTTAAACTCTGTTTAAATTTACCATTGCGAAGTTTCAAGCACTTGCAGAAACAGTGGCACATTAAGTAATTACTATTCAACATTTGTCTTTAGCAGCTCATCTGGAATTTAAGGAGTTACTTGCTGAAGTATTCATATCCTCCCATACCTTGCAAGCAACTTTGTTCTTTTTCTTTTATTTAACTGTGTTAATTTAACATTTTTTTCTGTTATTTTGTTACACCATTTGTTTTCTATTATATCAGTGTTACTTCCGTTGAGAAGAAAAAATTAATTTCCACCATACTCAAGACATGTTTTTATTGCTAGACATCACAAGGAGTCTGTTACTTGACCCCTGAAAAAACCAAACACTTCACCACAGTCGTACCCACAATGTGGAAAGACAAAGCAGCACAAAGGGAAAAGGTGGAAAAGGTAATTTTTTCATGACAAGTGCTGCGTATCATGTGACTATTTATCACCTCTTTGTAAGAATGATCATTTCTGTTTAGGATTATGAATGGTCTGTGTGTTTATTGCTCAGTATGGACAGTAATTAGTATTTACTGTGCAAACCAGAGGCACTGAATTATGGGGATTACTGGGCACTTGTTCCTCGTGGATTTATGCCACAACACGGCATAAATGAAAAGGGTAAGAAGACACTGAGATCTCTCCAAATGCTTCTTTCCATTAGTACCTCATATTTGAAAGAAGGGGAAAAAAGGGTTTTTTTCCCTGCAAGTAGATACTCAGTTGTGTTGCTGATAGCTCTGAGAGCTCGAGCACCAGTGCCAGTGCTGTCCTTGTCCCAGGAATGCTGTTCCCTGCGCCGTTCCGGGCATGCGCTTGGTTTAACATGCAGCAGTAACCAACAGGAAAACACCAAAATATTTGCAATGCGTGACAAATAAAAGTATAGCTTGTATTATAAAGGCATGCAAAATATACACAGTGCAATTAATGTTTCATGCAGGCTTTGGTGGGGTTACAATTCCACATTCCAACATGCCACAGTCCACGGCCGCCATCCGCAGGGAACCACCACCCATGGATCAACCAGGAATGATTCCTTCATTGTAGGCAAGTTTTCTCTGTCATCCAGTGGGCATGGAGAACACCTCTATGGCATGTTAGGCTTATGTAGATTTAATAACACGGCTTTCTTTCATACACAGCCATACTCATACCACAGGGTCTGGTTATCTTCCGACACCAGCAGCGGGGACTGGGCCTCGCCAGCGCCGGAGGCAGGGACAGGGTCCCTGGCCAGAGCTGCCCGCGGGTCACCCTGAGCCTTCTGAGCAGCACAAGGCTGTTCCTGGCTCCTCGGCACTGACCTAGACGCCGACACGTTTGCCTGATCAGCTGCTTTGGAGGTGGATCTTGGGGGCAATCCACTGATATTGCTGACTAACTCGGTGTTGAGGGATAAAAAGGGCTGGGGCGCAGTGAAGGAGCCTGCGCTGCCGTTCCCAGATCCGCTGGCTTTATCCCAGAACACACTCGCGCTCGGCAAAGTCCTCTCACGACAACCTGGCCTTTCCATCCTGGAAGGCTTGGCAAGCTCAGAGTTACCTCCTAAATTACGCGGTGTGATCGAGGGAGCTGCCTCGCCCTGCGGGCCACGCTCCCCCCTGCCAGGCACACAGTGAACACAAGGAGAGGACACCCGGAGTGCCGAGTACTCACTGGAGGCGGGCGGAGCACTCCTGTCAGCCGGGGCCGGGGCTGCATCCACGGACACGGGCGGCCTACTGTCCTTAGACAAAAAATCGTGGATGCTTGTCCTTCGGGTGGTTCCTTCCGCCGTGGAAATCACGCTGCTGGCACGAGGTAAGGTGGCGTAGGGGTTGCAGTCCCTGGATTGTCGCTGGGTCACAGTTGCTTGGATCTTTTCTTTCACGGACCTGGCCTTCCCCTGGGCGCCGGGGGTGAATTTGATTGGAGAGCTACTGAAGTAGAGATCTTCAGTCTTCCGGAGGCTGGGCCTTACCAGCTGTTCTGGCTTAAGGGATCGTCCATCTGAGAAATCAGCTGTGTTTCTGACACTCAGGGACCTCACAATCCCACAGCCAGCTGCCGGCTGCTTTCGGAGCTTCTCCCTCCCTGCCAGCTCCGCAGACTCAGACAAGCTTCTCATCACTTCATCTAAAAGGTTCTCTTCACTTGCAGATTTTATCTGTAAAAACAGAAAATGTAAGTTTATAAATTGCAATTTTTACCTTTTCTTAAGCAATTTTTGTAGACATAAATGAAGAACAATTCTACAAAGATTTGTTGGTTTTTATTTCTCAGCTCTCTAAGCAGTAATAAACATTTATGATACATACTTAGGAGTTTTCTGTACAGTTTACAAAAAAAGAGTTTAGGTGAATAATATTCACACTCAGTGAAGAAAGACTGCAGTAGTTTTCAAAATGGTAGCAGAGACAATTGGGGAAGAATTAAGCTAAAGGCATTAAGGAAATGTGCTGGCAGAAGACTGGAAAGAAGCCCCTTGAATACCCTTCCACCCAGCATGGATCTGTGAGGCTGTGAAAGGGATTCTGGGATTTGTGACCAGCAGCGGACCTGGCTTGATGACTTAGGTGAGGTTTTTTATTTTTTATTGCCAGAAGAGAATTGTCTAGCGCTTAAACCCCCAAAATCCTTGTCAGGGAGACCACGGGCAAGAATCATTTTAAGTATCTACGCAAAAAATGCAGAATCTTCTCCAGATCTGTGTCACTGCCCCAGACAAGTCCGGTTCCTCACTCCTCAGAGGCCTCAGTCACAGCGACTGGCTGGCTTTGTCCTACAGCACTTTCGGAGTTTGGGCAGATCTACTCGAGAACTAGGGATGCAGAAACCTGGAATACCAGCAGAGATGAGGTGATTTGGGGCTTCTAAGAAACTGCCACTGATTTACAGAAACATTCCCTTTATCTTACTCCTCTCAGATTTCATTAAGCTCCAAGGTCACTTTTAGGTTCCCAGTACTGTTAAGAAGATGAAACTGAAGCAGACAAGAGTCTCCTCAGGGAATGAAGTGAACATCTTCCTTCCTATTGATGCACGACAGATGTGACAACAGCTGCTGCTGCACTGGAAGAAGAAGAGTGAACCCACTCCGAGCCCTGGCGTCCCACACACCACACACTTTGTCAGTACAGGTCGACTTTCCTACCCAGCCCTGGGACCACAGAGGGTCAAGCCGCAAAATTCCAGATTTCCTGCTGGTGGAACTGGACAGTGCATCAGGAGACAGTGCCTGTGACCTCTCAATGCAGGTGTGACCAACAGCTCCAACAATCTTTAAGGAATCCACTCCCTGATCCCTGCATTAATTCCGAGCCCACCGACAGGACACTAGGCAGTTAAATACTCTTTAAACTCACCTCGCTGGAGTTACTCTTGCTTTCTTCCAGGAACTGCTGCAGGGTGACAACTTCACTGCCAGGGGAGCCCGTTTTGGTGGGTTTCCCACGACTCTCCGGCATCTCGGGCACCCTGTGCTGGAGCACAGGGCTAGACCTGGTGTGCCCCTTCAGGTACTGGATGGGGCTGCTGCTGCTGCTGGACCAGGCCTCGTGCTCGTGGAGCAGGCTGAACTCCCCACTGCTGTGGCTCTGGGGCCTGCTCTGGCTGTTCACTGCACCTGCTTCGGGGGGAAGGCATTAAGTACTGCCGTTAGAAATACACCAAAAAAGCTGTAAACCTGTGTAACCCCACTCAAATCTGGAATGTTACCAGATTCAGTTAACATTCATTCTATTTAAAAGACTAAAAAAAAGTCCAGTTGTCATTTTTTACTCCATAGAATTGCACTCCCCTGACTTACCTTTTGCAGCTCCTCAAACATGGCATGATTTTTTGTTAATAAAAACTACCTTTCACTTATAATGTGGGCCTCCACCTGCATAATATTATATTCCAAGAGGCTAAAGAGACACCTCCACTCTTGTTCAGCACCACCGAGAGGCACAGGGTAATTAAATGTCAGAGGAAATGCAAAGGATTGAGTGGAAAGAAAATATTTTCTCCAACAAGAACTACTCAGGAATGCTGCTTCTCCAACAATTCCTGCTGTTACTCCTAGTTTGTTACAACTGGGACCTGAAGGAAGCACATGGTATTAGATGCAAAATAAATTCCACAACACCAGCCCATTTTATTTGTAAACAGTCAGTAACTATGAACTGCTTAAAAAATACTGATGGATAATCAAGTATTTCCAACTTCATTTTACTCCTAAGAAATGAAATTAAGTCTGAACAAAGATAAGTTGTTTACAATGGAAATGCCTCATCCTGTAGAGACACCTGGGGCAAGGAGGACCTCAAGGAATCTTTTACAGAAGGGAGTAATCAAACAGATCTAAAATAAACTACTAGAAATATTCGGCTAGCATTCATTCCTAAACTTCCAGACAGACACCATTTAATAGATGCAAGCCATGAATATTAAATGAAGTCTTGAGCTGGCAGTGCTCTAGTCTAGTCTGTACAGCAGTCTGCAGCTAAAAAAGCCATGAGGCACAAAAAATGTATCAGGGTTCTTAATACATAAAATTTAGAGAATACTGATAAATCCAGGGATATTATTAATCTATTAAAACCAAAATATAAAGGTTTCTAGCATGAATCACACGTGCCATTTTGTGCAGTGGTACAGCACACAGCTCACAGCAGCAGTGCAGTGCAGGAGGATGCTTGGAGGAAAAAAAAGAGCAACTTCTCATCTTAAAAAGCTTTTAAAGTAATTTGGGGGGGAATTCTTATTTTGTAACAATGTTATCTGGGTTAGGTTTGGTTTAAAATAGTTGGTAACTTAAAAACTAACACCACCCTTTTAATATTTATTAAAACACAAAATACCTGTGCTCCTAATCTGGGGAATGAAGGCCGTGAAACGCTCGAGGAAGCACATACTGTGCTGTGCTGCGGGAAGTTTTGGGTTGTGGGGGTTTTTGAACCTCTACAGATGATCTTACAGAGAAAAGAATGGAAATGAAGCACGGATGTGAATTCACCCCCAGCATACCTTTGACTTCATGGAGTGAAGCATTGTTATTGCTATTGCTAGTGGATGTCCTGCCACTATCAAGGCTGGCTGGTCTGGAAGCTGAATGGAAAATTAGGAGACACCGTGATGAGCAATATTTTAGCAGAGGACACGGCACCTTCACATTCTGCTCACAGAATGTTCAGAGGATCATGCACGACCTCCCAGGCTGAACATGCCCATGGGAACAAAGTGGTTTCTTACAGATCAGAAAGCGAAGGAATTTCCAGGCGGTCCAAGAGGACACTTTGGAAAAGGGCACTACAGGAATAGCGAGGTACAGAGGAGAGGAAAAGAGAAAGAGTGTAGTTTAGAATTGAAACTGAGTGCTCAGTAGGAAAGCAGGGCTCAGACAGGGGCATGCAGGGGCTGCTGCGGTCAGGTCACTTACAACAGATCTGACAGGGAACCCTGCACAGGGCTGGAATGCCACGGACAGGAGGAGCAAGAGCATCTGCACAGATAAAGTCCTGTACTCCTAAGCCAATACAAGGGAAATGCACTGTTAGTAGCCTCAAAAATGTCTGCTGCATGTTCTCATTGTAAATGTTTATAGTACGGTTAAAACTTCACTTCTATTAATAGCCTATTTTTCACTTCAAAGCTTTGCTTGAAGGAACACGTAATGATTTTATAAACTACAGCACATGGCAAATTTGGGGTTCACTGAACAATAAACATTGAAAACTTGGGCCAGATTTGGACTCGATATTTTAGGATTGAAATGCTAACTTCCTTTATTTACTATTAACTCCCAATGGAGTTAAAACATTTTCCCAGTAAAAGGGAAAATGTTTTGATCCTGTTCAGATGCACTTCACAAATACTTTCTACCAGAGATACAGAACATCTGTCTGATGTAGTAGTTAAAGAGAGAAAGGAGAGTCTGAAGAAATGGTACAATACATTCGAGAGATATGAAAATCAGAGAGAGCATGCTCATTGCAATGATGCCATTCACTGTATTCTCACAAATTCATTAACATTCACATCATATATCCTTAATTCATTGAATTAAAGCTCACATCTTACCATGAACTCTTGATCCTGTACTAGAATCATCACTAATACCTTGTGGACTTACATCTTCAAAGGATGTAGTATCTACACACAGAGACATAAAGGAAGATGTAAAATAAAATAAAATGGAAGGATTATTAAAATACTTATCATTGGTAAAATGGTAAAAATTAAAATATTTTTCAAAGCAATCCATTTTTACTTAGGAAACATTCTGTAGGAAAAACCTTGAAACATTTCATAACTGCAGTTATTAAACCAGTTCATTATCTTAGCACTGCAACTCAGTTATTAAGATTGAAAAACTTAAAACATAAGTAAAACCAATATTTACATAGTCACATCACGGTGCAAAAAGCTTCTACCTATACCTTTATTATTTAGCAACTGCTTGGATCTGAAGCCTGTGGAGGAGTTGACAGTGGCAAAGTTGATAGCTGTAGTAGAGAAGGCCATAGCTCCCAATTCCTTCCTCCTTTTACCCGTGGATATATCATCAGGACCCTCCAGATGCTCAGA
This sequence comes from Lycocorax pyrrhopterus obiensis, assembly GCA_014706295.1. Lineage (NCBI taxonomy): Eukaryota > Metazoa > Chordata > Aves > Passeriformes > Paradisaeidae > Lycocorax > Lycocorax pyrrhopterus. The sequence continues at coordinate 5,488,025 of JACSVZ010000004.1, forward strand.
ACTACCTGTCCATTGTCCTCCTGCCAGGACCATGGACTGCACCAGGTCATTCATGGCTGGGATGCAAATGAAAGCAAATGATCAGCGTGGGCAATGTACCTGCTCCGGTTCTTAATCTGCATTGCAAAGGTCGGACAGTTTTCTAAGCATTAAAGCGCCCGCAGGCAGCCGGCAGGAGCAAACCACACCCCGGGCACCGCATGCAACCGGCTGGGCGGGAGGGAGGGAGGGAGGGGGCTCAGGCTCCTGCAGCCCGGGGAGGTGCTCAGAACAGGTTGGTCAGGGGGTCGCCATGCGCCAGGTGCTGTTAGAGGCTCTGACAGCTGCTTGCCATGAGAAAATGGGATGAGCGGGGACAAAACGGGCTCAGGTGCTCATACAACGGAGTGCCAGCGCTGACACGGGATCCTTGTACAGTGCAGGTTACTGCAGGCACACTGGGGTTACAGAGCAACAGAGAGAGGATCTGAAAAATACCACATCTGATGATATTCACCTTTACTTCCCCAAACTCGAGAAAATTGTCCACCCCTCATCAGAAAATAAAACGAAACAAAAGAAATCAATGCAACATTTTGGCAACGAGAACTGATGAACACTCGCAGAGTGACAGACCACCAGAGAGCCTTGCACAATCCCCTACACTTGCTTTAAACAAAAAAATTACAGTGACTTCTTAACAAAAGGCTTATGAAACGTGTCATTTAAAGCTATTTCCGTTAACACAGTGCACTGTAAATTTATATACACATGGGGCCATGTGTATATAGACATCTATGTATACAAATATATGCAGTCACACTGCACTGAATAGATTATATGCTTGTGCTCGGGAACGTGTGGCTACGTGTGTGTGCACAGCTGCACAGATATAAAGTATTCAGTGCCAAAGTTTTTAAAAAAAAAGGGGGGAGGGGGGGAGAAAAAGTAAAAAGAAAAAGCTCCAGCTCCTTGTACCGTAGCAGGACTTGCACATTGCAAAAGAGGAGGAAAAATAGAGCGCAGTCCAGGGAGAGGTTAGTGAAAAATTAGTAACGGAAGCCAGTGTAGCCATTGAGAAGAAGCTGAACTGTCATAAAGTCTTACACATGGAGCGACGGTAGAAGGCCTTCATTTTGTCTTTTTCCTTCGGTCTGTTCCTCAAAAAGGGCAGTCTTTTCAGTGCACCCACTTTTATGTCATAGCATGAGGAAAAACGGAAACAGGGAAATGAAAGAAAAAAAGGGAGAAGAACAGATGGAAGTTAAATGTTGAAACTAAGGACAGAAATGAATGTCTGAGTTTAAGCTAGGTATGCTATGCTAGAAGCTATCATTCTCCTGCTTCTGGGTGATAATGAAATATGAAAGCTACACTGAAACAGGAAAACTGCACTAGGAAAACCTCCACAACTCAGAAATGCACTGAAAATTACAGTGCAGAGGCTAACACAGTTTGAAGCTCTTGAAAAAATAAATGTAACTTCTTTGCAGGTGATTACAGGAATTGACCACTATGTAGTTTTTACTGTGAAAAATAACTTTTTTTGAACATTAAGAAAAATGTGAAGCAAAAAAAGCTGAAAATGAAAGCAACTCTAAGTATAATTTCTATGTTAAAATATGTTCACATCATTATTTTGGGGGGTTAATAACTTCTGTAACGCTTTGCCTGCACATCTAAGAGGACACAGTCTATTATCAGTCTTCAGTTCTTCCATTTTGTGCTCAGTAACAACTTTGGTCATCTGCTGTCTCACAGGAAACCTGCATAGGCCTTTTGATCAATGTAGTTTGTGGGCAGTATTTTGGTAAAAATCGATCTAAACTCAAATCAATCTGCTTCAAATGTGCAAATTTTTTAGCTGAAAAATACCAAAGGAAAAAAAAAAAAACCAGCAAAAGAAAATTCAAATGTGAGTGTTGCTGTAATGTTTTGGGAGGGCCCAAGGAAAACCGAGTTAAATTCTACCAGGAGAATTACAGAGTTAAAATTACAAATAGTATTAAAAGAGGGAGGAGGGGGAAGTCACGAGTTAATCTTGTCCTTGGAGTCAGGAACTCTGCATTAGGAACTGCTGACCTGCCTTGGGTAAGTTTGGGGGCTGATGCCAGGCACAGGAGCCACCACGTAAAGATCCAAAAGGGGACACAGGATGGAATTCCCCAAAGTGGTGATTTCTGCAGAGACAGCAGCAGCTCTGGTTTATGCAGAGGTCTGTCAGACCATGCTCTGCCTGCCTTGTCTCTGCAGCCCCTTTCGGGAGGTGTGCCCTGCTCCCCCAGCCTGGCACACAGCAGTTCTCTTTACAGAGCAGTGCATATATATCAGATATACCATTTACAAGTGCACATGAGCTACCCTGGCAGTGAAATATTCCATATTCCTCCCTCTCCATCAGCTCTTCCCATGTCTGCACCCACAGGAACAGGGTCACAAACCAATCTAACCAAAGAGGTCATTCTGTTCTATTTCTACTTTCTGTCATCAAGACAACACAGAAAAAAATTCTTCTGTAACTTCTATAATCCTCTACAGACAAAATAACTCATCCCTCTGTAATCCTTTATATGGCAGATAACAGATCCCTCCTAACCAAAAACGCCTTTATCTTAATGAAAAAGTAACCAGAGGATGCTCAAGAACCATCTGAGTCATGTGTCCTTCCTGCCCATTAACACAGATCACCTCCAAAAGGGCTGATGTATGGCTCTCTGCAATTGTGCCCACCAGGAAACTCCCCTGCAACCACTGATGTCCTGGGAATCCTGCATCAAAAAGGCAAAATGCTTGGAGGGGAAACCGTGCCAGTAATGTCTGCACAGAATTCACCTCAAGAAATGTCCTGGAATAGTAATAATAGTAATTAATAATGGGGTGGCAGAGCTACAGAAGCAATTAACCGTTCTTTCTCTTTTCAGTATTCCATGAACACATTCTTGCTTTCTGAGCTGAGAATGAATGATGACTATTGCAGAATTCCTCAACTGAGCAGGAAATGTTCCCTTTTTTAACTCTCCTGCTTGCCTGAAATCCTCTGGGGAATTCTGTATTAAAATCCTGACACTGTTTTGTTCATGCACAGAAGAAAAAATGAGGCAGAAATCTTTAAAATGCCTTAGTATTGGAAAATGGAGCCCAGAACACTTCTTTTATTCCCTCTGTGACACGGCGTGCCTGCTACTGGTGCTCCTAGTAGAGGTGACAGTTCACTAACAGCCCTAATTCCTTGGGAAGTTGTTAATCCCCTGAAATGGCTGAAGTGGAAGTCAGCAAAGAATATCTGTATTTTTCCACAGAAAACAAAAATCCCCTCTGCCTGCCGTGGGTTTTCTCTGGAAAAGCTCTGCACGTAGCAGGTGTCAGATCCATGGCACCCACCTGATCATTAGGGGTGATCAGGAATAATTTGTGGGCAGTACCTGGGAAGAAGGAGGCTTTACTGCCAGCAGGTATGAAAAGCCAAGGTGAAACCCTGCAGTCAGGAACACACACTTCCTGCAGGATTAGCCCCTGCTGGGACAGCAACAGCCCTCCAGGCACCCCCTCCTTCCCACAGGGATTAGACACGGGCTCTGGCCACACTCTGAGACCTCAGGTGGTGTTCTCTGAGAACAGGGTAACCTGATTTTTCTGCCAAGATCACCTTTCCCAGGGAGATAACAGCTCTCCTGGAAACATTTGCATGAGAAAGTGGCCTGTGTTGGGAAAACACAGTCTCCATCACCACCCACAAAAGAGGAAAAACTACAGATGTCACACACAGCAGATACTTTTGGAATCAGTATCTCTGACAGGGAATGTGAGGAGTGAGCCCTGTATATCCTGGAGATCTCTATGTCAGACACTCACTCCTCCAGCTCAGAACATCGCTGCTTTGTGCCAGGCAGGGTGAGCCGCCTCCTCCTGCCTCCTCAAGGACACACAGGACATTTCACCTCGGCAGTTCCCGTTGGAACCAGCTCCTTTCCCAGATGCTGGAGATCAGGGTGGCACAGAACTCTTCCGGAGCCAGAGCTGCCTTCGGCCAGCACGGAGAGCTCCAACACCTGAGCGCCGGCACAGACAGGGGGCACTCACACGTTTGCTCCCTCCTGTAGCTCCTTCAGTGGAAGCTGCTACTGCCAAACTGCTTCCCATGGAAAAGAAAGGACCCCAGATCCCGGGATTTAGGATTTATGGTCACTCTAGGAGCAGAAGAAATAGACTGCAAAATGTGCACCATCACCAGCACTCATCACACTGAGATACTCTCTTTGCTTTGTGAGGCACAAACTGTCTCAGATCGCTGTCTCAGAGACTGTCAGAGCTGAGTTGGCACAAAATGCATCCGAATTCTCTCCAAAACTGTGGTTTCCATGGCGACATGTGTACTGGAGGAAGGTTAGGATCCGGAATTAGATCAGCCCTTCCAGTTTGTGGATAAATACACTGGGATTAAGGGGAACATGAACAAGGTCCATGGAGTAGAAAATTAATGAGGTCTGAACAGCTTCAAACCTCTTTTGAGGCTCAGCCACCGTAACTGCAGCCGTGGCTCCCCAGGAGGGTAACTGCACACTACAAGGTCCCAAGGATCATGCACAGAAAACTGTCACAGAAAAGCCCTTCCAGAACATGACATTGCTGACACAGATGCAGATGGGCTGAACCACAGCGTGCACACTCTCAGTTCCCACTGACACACATCCAGGACAGCTTCAGTCACTCCCCAATTCCACACCACTCACGGTTTGGATGTAAAAGCAACAGCTGCTTTTTAAAAAAGTTTAAAAGTACCTGTTTTGAAGCTTACACGGAAAAAGGCTGAGCTCCCCAAAGGGAAAAGTTAGTAACAAAAGTGCTAAAATGTACCCTTGAACTATTTTCTTCAGTTATTAAAAAAATACAGATCTGATTTTAACTTTTCCTGAAACAGCATTTTTGGATGTTTTTAACTTTGACTAAGCTTCTGCAAGAAGCACAGAAGAAAAAAAACCCACATCATAATGGCTGTAATAATTCACAGCTGGCACAAACCCCAGACCTGCTGTCTTTTAAACCCCATACATTAAATTTAGAAGTAGTAGTGCAAAGATTGGAAGTGACTGTTAATGCACATGGATTCTGATGCTTTTACATGCACAGCCAAAATGCTTTTGGTGCACAGTTACTAAATAGAACCATGACATCCTGATAACTTGGCTGAAATTCTCTCTCAAGTTGTGAGAAACTGGGCAGTTTATGATTCATGCCAAGAGTGGAGAACAAAAAACATAGGTAATAAATAATAATAAACAGAATCTGGCCTTACATATCATGGGCACCCTAATGGGATGGCTATCAGATCTTTCAAGGTCAGCAAATTGTGCCTGGAATATTCCATCTAATCACACTTCTGTAAGTCCTCATTCTCCCTCTCAGCTACTTCACTCCAATTTCAGTATCAGTAGCAATTCCCATCTTTTTAACAGGTTGTGTCTCTACATTAACACTTCTTGCTGCATATCCAAATTTCATCGCTGGTTTTGTGAGATGCTGGGGGAGCACCTTCAGACAGAAGGTGTTTTTAGCAACTCAAGGATGTTAGCACAGCCACAGCTTGGAAAACACTTCCAAGACAAGGGGAAAGAGTCATGCTGGGACAAGAGGGAGAAACAAAAAGGGTCCTAGTGGTGACATCTGACATTCTATCCCAAATCCTGCTCATCTGACCCAGTACCAGCGCCTGCTTCATCTTACGCAGGCAGCGGGAGTGTATTTTAACATTTATATTTTGAGATACAGCAATGCTCAAAACTAGCTCTGCCCAAACACTTCAGGGAGTTTGCAAGAAGTTCTGTCCTTAATAAATCAGTTCAGGCTTCATTCCTACAGACTTAAAAATAAGATCTTTACAAATCCTCCAGAACACGGAGTCTTTTCCAACATTTAGCCAAGGTTTATTCACGGAATGAAGTGGTTTGCAGTACTCACTACTACTCTTTTTGGTGCCCAGGGTCTGCCCGTCCTCCAGGGAGTTGGAGCCCACGGAGGAGCTGTCCTGGCTGTCCTGGTGGGGCAGCTGCAGGAATCCCTCGCTGGACTCGGAGCGCGTGGGCGTCAGCGTCACCGACTTGAGGCGCTCGCGGTTCCCGTCCTTCTTGGACTTGATCAGCTTCCTCATCTTCAAGGTGATCCAGTTGCCCCTTCTGTCACCAATAACACAGCACATTCACTGCATTTATAACACATTGTTAGGCCTGCAGATTCTCCTAATTCTTATGCAAGACACAGCCGTGATTCTGATCCCATGAATGCAATGGAATCTCGATGTTCCGTGGGAACAGAACAGAACAGAACAGGTCTGTCACGCTTTACAGCTGTGTTTTATTCTTACATCATGTTCATCAGTACCTTCGTGGTGGAGACGGCTCATAAAATTTATACTGATCCATTATCTTCTCCTCCAGCTTCTCCTTCTGGCGCCTCAATTCATTTAGTTTGTCACTGCAAACAGAAATTAATGATAATTTATGCCTCAAAAACATACAAAGGATGCGTGGGCAGCACGTTCCTCTGGGAATCTTTTATCTGAAAACTGTCACCTTTTGTGAGGAATTCTTACATAGCACTTGTTACTTATTGAAAAAGCAAGAGATACAGCAAACAATCTACCAGCCTTAGGCCTAACTTCATGATATAAAATTGAAAAAAATTCCATTTGCCTTTATTACACATTTCTCCTTTTTAAATAAAGTGCTCTATCATTTAGACAAGCACATTTTTTCTTCTCTCAAGTCCACTAAAGAAATTCAGATTACAAATCTACAAATTAATCTTCAACTGATGTAGATTCATGTATGAATGTATGAATCTACAAATACAGTGATTACAAATCTAAACTTTGCCAGTAGTAGAATGAGGAATAAATATTGGTTTTATTCCTTATTTGCCTCATCAGTAATGAACACAGTTGTACTGATCCTTTAGAACTACAAATATAATGTTGACATTTTGAGTTATCTGCTTTACATTTGTTACTGGAATCCTTATTTTAAAAAGAAACATTTCAGAAGCAGCACGTGTTAAATTCTATATATAACACCTTTTTTAAAAATACAGGTATTGGTGCCCTAATCACAGTGATTTCACTGTTTTCACAACTCACATGTACTGCCTTTGCTCCACATGGAACAGATCCTTGCTTTCCATGTTCTGCTCCAGTAATGTTCTGTTCTGCAGCATTAAAGTTTGGATTTGATCCAGCAGGTGTCTGTTCTCCTCCTCCAGGTTTCCTTTAAGTTGGCTGAGCAGCTGTTAAAACAGATTAAATTGCCCATGCATTTATATGTGAGTGTATTTTACACACAGATAATGAGATTATCAAGAAAATTTAGGTCTACAGAGGGATTCTGAGAATCAAATCAAACCCAAAGTTAAATCACGAATCAATTGACAGAAGCCTCTGATGCTTTAAATAATTTAAACCAGTTTCCCTAATATGAGCCTGAAATTTTGTATTGCCTGTAGAGCAGGCAAATTAATTAGCCTTTGGATCCACTTCATTATCTATAAACTGATTCTCCAGCTCTTCATATGATTTTATAAACCTATAAATACAGTGATATAAATATTCCAATGATGCTGCCATGACAAACAGCAGAATCCTCACATACCTCACACTGATTATTCAGTTTTGTTGATGTAATATCCAGTTGCTGGTACTGTTCTTTGAGTTTGGAAAACTCGGCTTCCAACCGTGTTTGTTCCAGTTTGGAATTGTTCAATAATGTTTTCAGATTCTTGTGGTCAGTCTGGAGCACTTCATTCTCCCTCAGGAGCTGACTGTACGTGTGAGTGAGTCTGGGATGCAAAGACACCATCAAAGAGTGCTGGAAATGAGTTTGTTACCCACACTCCCTCTGAAACATGGCATTTCCAACTACTCCATAAAATACATACACAAGTCCCTTACTATCACACACTGTAAGTTATCCCAGCCTAATTTTCCTTTGAGAAGGAAACTGGCCTTTGAGACAAGCACTTTTCTCTGGATATTTAAATACAGAGCAGCATCTCTACATCACAATTAGTTTTAAGATGCCACTTTTCAGAATAAAAGAATCTTACAAAACAGCCAGGATTTCTTGCCAACACAAAATAAGAATGGCCCAAACTTTGGCAATCATGGAGGCTACAAATATCCATTCCCTGTTTGTCCCTCCTGGGCCCTGCCACGGCCCTTTGTCCCACATGTCCCCTCAGGATATCATGATTATTTTGTGGGATCACGGGTATTTGGAATAGGAGCACTGGGTGTTAAGAAATGTGAAGGAACACAACATTTGGTCAGGCTGCACTGGCAGGTGCTCAGGTGCTTTACCTTTCATTTTCATCCCGAAGTTTTTTATATTCTGCTGCCACAGTTTCATGTTTCTCACTTTGCTGCAGCATTTTGTCCTGCTCTGTCTTGAGAACCTTCTCCAGTTCTTCCAGCTGCACTTTCTGTTTCAGCAGTTGATTGTACCTGCAGACAAAGACAGTGTTTACACTTCTTTTTGTGGAATGACAGAAAAATTAAGGAATTTTGATGAAATGGCCTCTATCAAAGTTTTAAATCTTAGCGATTAAGCGATACTGTTTTTATTCATTCTATCATTTAATTAGAGAGCGGTTTTTGCCGAACGGCAGACCTGTTTCCCTGAGTATTTACCTGTCCTCCAAGTCCTTGTGCTCCACCTCCAGGTTTTTGTGAGCAGACTTGAGGCTGCCGTGCTTGGCGATGAGGGACTCGTACTCGGCCGCCTGGCGCTCGTGCAGCTGCTCCAGGCGCTCGTGGTCCTTGAGCAGGGCCTCGTAGAGCCCCTTGAGGTCCTCGCGCTCCTTCAGCACGCACTCGTTCTCGTTCTCCAGGGCCGACTGCTGGATCAGCAGCTGCGCGTTCTGGTTCATCAGGGAGGTGCTCTGGGAATTCAGCGTGGAATTCTCGACCTGCAGCCAGGAACATTGCACAGGCTGGGTTAGTTTATCTCCCATTTAAAGATTTCTTGGGTTGAACCCTTCACGACCTTCTGGTTGTTCCATTGACAACTTTTTCTTATATCCCAGGAGACAGCTCCAACTCAAAACGTTCCACGGGCATTTTTTAGCAGAAAACATTGAAGCGTGTGATTAAGTTGACAGGGATGGATCAAACTATTATTTACCTTTCAACATCTGTTAAAGTGTTATCTTGCTGACAGGGCCATTGTCCTCTAGCATCAAGATACCTCGGAGAAATGGATCACCAGTGATGCTAATAAAAGCCAAATCTGTGACAGGACTAAAATAAAAGGAACTTTCACACTGGCATGGAGATTTATCTTTTTAAAAATTCTGTGTTGTCACCATAAAATCTTCATGGTATCCACACATTCCTTCACAATGAGAGTTCCAACAGGAGCATCCATTTAACACAGAGAGGGAGATAAATAATAGCACCTGGAAGGAACTAGCCATGTTCTGTTCTGTGCTCTTTGTGGAACAGCACCAGCTCTCCAACAACTATCTCAGAACAGTATTAAAGTGTATTAATACACTAAAGCCTTCACCACTAGACAATTAAAAAAAGCCCCAACCAACCAACAACTTCACTTTTTGTGCCTCTGGAGAGATTACCAAATGGAATCCTTGGGTATCTTAAAGAATTGGTGCTTGTCACCTGACCTGTACCAGTTTCCTTCTCTTTCCTGTTCAAGAGATGAAAACCACAAACTACTAAGGCTTCTAATACCCTCGGGATATCTATTAAGGAAAGAAAATTCCATCTCTCACTCCAGTTCCTGCTGTTACCAGGGAACAAATCCCTTCCTGCTGGAACTGCAGCGTTCTTTGTTACACATGAGAAAGCTGAACCTTTCACTGGAAATGAAGTCATGTCTGACGGCATGGGTGTGCTGGGAAACTTCCCAGGCTGAATCCCGAGTTTGGTTAGGTCAGAATTCCCAGTTATCCTTTCAGACATCCTTTCCCCTGGCTGCTCCTTATGGGTATCAGGAGGAAGAGAAGAATTAGTTGCCCAGGAACAGTTTTGGCACAGTCCAGGTAGAGCAGCTTAGTCTGCACTTCAGATTTAGCCAACAGTTCATCACTCCTGATTCTCCTGAACATATTTCAACTTCCACTTGGATCTGCAGTTCATGGAGAATTGTCTTGCCAGAGAGGAAAGGCCTGTACTGCTGGGCATTAGGCAAAACCAGAGATATTCCTCTGTTTTTTAATGAATGGAATTATAGAGTACTCAGAGAGCTCTGAATCCCAGCAATCCACTCGCATCTGGTTAAACAGGATATTTCCATGTCATAGCCACTGGTCTGTAACGACCAGAGGAGGCACAGGGTGTGCACCAATGTCCTGTTTGATTGGAGTGCTGGGCACTAATGACATTTCAGCTTGGCAGCAGAAAGTGCACCCGTGGAACAACAATGCTCTGCTTTTCAGGAAGAGCCAGGAGGAGACTCCCGGCATCCACCAAATGCATTATTTGTTTCATTTAAACAGCCCTTGACACTCTGATTTCCATCAACCCTCCACCCTTTCTGACACTCTTTACTATTTCTGCTGCATTGTGAGGTTTTTATTCCCTCTTGAAGGAGTTTTGATTCTTGGAACTCCAAAAAGCTTTAAATCCATTGACAAGAATATTTCATTTTTAAAGAAAAAAGATATGTATTTAATAACCTTGTAAAATATAAGGACAGCATCTGAATTTTGGCCAGAAGAGCTGCAAGACTCTGGGGACAACCATTTTTATAATTTCCACGGTCACACATTACCTTTTCACTGCCTCTCAATTATCTAAATTCAGGTCTTCACATACTTATGTAGCTTTCCACTTTCTTTTTTAAAAATCTTCTGTATTTAAGTATCTTGATTTTCCTTTTAGGTATGGCTTAACTTTTATTTTTAGATATTTATAAAAACAGATAAAATTCACTAGAATATGGCTGCACACACTACTTCCTTGACCTAATTTGCATGTATAAATACAATAAAAGACCCAAGCAATCTTGGAATGCTGGATAAGAGAATCTACTCTACTTTTAAGTATAAAGTCAAGATTTTACATTGGACAAAGGATTAAAACCAATTTCTAAAAATGTAATTTTCCATCAGCAAACAAACTACTACTTGACTGCTGAATGCAGATTATTTTCACATCACCTTCTTTCCCATGTCTCTCCAGGAAGCAAAACGGGATTTTAAAGCCAACGATGAAGACGTATTTTAAGTTTTCCTTCGGAAAAAACCCTTTAATTTTACTTTTGAAAGCAAACTAAGGAAGCATTACCTGCAGCTTGGCATTCTGGGTTTGTAGAGTTGTGTTTTGCTCCTGCAGGGACACAGTCTGTCTCTGCAGGGCCAGGATCTGGGCCTGCAGGTTGTTGTTCTGCGTCTCGAGCTGCTTGAGCTGCGTTTTCAGCGCCTGCTTCTCCGCCTGCAGCGTCGCGTTCTGGGGGTTTAAAACCACACAAAACCTCAGTTCACAGCTGCTCCAGGAACTCCAAGATAAACCAGAAGTGTTTTCCAGACCACATAAAGCAGCAGGACTGTGCAGAGATTTACAGGGTGGGATAAAACTGCAGAACAAAGTAACAACCTTTGGGGGGATTTATCACTGGAAAAACAGGTAACGGATGTTGCACCTGTGGAGAAACAGGACAGAAACCTCCAGGACTCGTGTAAATAGGGATTATATAACAGGGATTTGAGAGAGAGCTGTGGATTCAAAAGGGCAAATTCAGGTTTCCACATTTCCTTTTTAAATGCCTGTCAAGTGCTTTATGGCATCCCACAGAGCAGAATCCAGCTGCTACATGCACTGTATTTAATTCAGATTCTGCTTGGGATGGAAACGAGGTGATAAATTAAAGTGTCTCAACAGCACCCTCATTTGCATTACTGGAACAGCTCACCACAAATAATTACCACCAGAGTAATATTTAAAACATATCTTACATTCCTTTCCACCTCGATTAACCTATCTTTAACTTTCAGTAATTCTCTAGTAGTCTCCTGATTTTCCTTCTCCCACTTATTGACAGACTGATTTTCTTCTCCGCTTCTTGGAGGAGAATTCTGAACCATCCTTTCCTCTTCTTGTCTTTGCTTGAGAGCTTCATAGTTCTTCTTCACCTGGAATTATTTAGGACCACTTAGGTTAGGTTTAGAATATTCCATTTTATATGTTCTAATTTATTAATTAATTACCTGGCCATGCCCCTTCTCAAAGAACAGGAAGTGCTGTTACTGCATTTGTAAATTTGGTTTTTGTACATGTTTGGAGAGATGAGGTACAAATTATTCATGGACATGGACTGTTTAACCCCAACAAACAGGAGACCTCTATTTTCTATTTTGTTTCAGTGCTTTCAACTGTATCCCCCAACTTTTATACTAAAATTCTAAACCAAGGTGATTGTATTTCCTTTTTTAACCAATCTACTCAGGCTGTTCAAGGTAGGCCAGAAAATGTAACTGGAAATGACATCCCAAATCAAATCGACTCCAGGTTACTTTTCAGCTGATGTTTTCATGGCCAGTGAATAAACTCAACAACTGAGTGATGTCAACAGAGTCTTAAAAGCACTCACACCTTTGTCCTGCTTTCCATCACCTGAATGATGGCCATTTTTTGCTGTCTTACCCAAAAAGTGTAGAAATAACAACAGCTCATATAGGAGTCATTTAACCTTACAGAAGAATGCCCTTTTCCTTACTGTTTTCAGCTCCTGACGCAGCTGCTGGTTTAGATTTGTTGACTCCTCCAAACGAGCCTCCAAAGCAGCAATTTTTTCTTCTTTTATTTCCAGAGACTTCTTGAGTGTGGACTCTAATTTGGACTCCAAAAGCTTGTACCTACTGGCCAACAACGAAAACCAGTCTGTATTTCAAATAATTATTCGAGGTATTTAAATTCTAAAATATTCTGGAACAGTCTCATAGCTACACTCAAAAATCCCTGAGTGCCGTAGTCAAAAGCACGAAGACACCTCAGCAGCCACAGCAAGTCCTATGTCAAAAACAACCAGAAGATGGTTGTCAATACAATTTTTGACTCCTTCATTCTCCTAAAACGTGTCAGACACAGAAAAAGCCCTGTTCAGGCACACCAGGGGGCTGCTGAGTTTCTCTGCATCATTAGTGAGTGGTGCCTGCACTCCTCCTTCTGGCTCCACTCCAGCAAATCCAGCAGGGACCTGAACTCAATTAGAATGTGAAGTATTTGGAGAGCAAGATTTTCATCAGTTCCCATTTCCTGCCAGCTCCAAAGGGGAGGACAGGGAAGGAGATGCAGCACAGGACTGTGCAGGTGCACACTCGTTTGCAGCATCAATGTGTAAATTGCTCACTCAGCCCAGCTGCTGATATTTTAAGACTGTTGCCACCCTTGATGTGCAAAGCTTCCATTTTTAACCATATTCATGGTATTGCAGGGCACCTAAAACCCCCCAAAATGTCAATTTGAGAGAGAAGTGGTCAGATTAAACTGTATTGATTTAGCACTGCACATCCTTTATGGGAAATACTGAAACCAAAATCATGAATCACTTCTAAGCAGCTCAGTCCCTGTGTGTGGCTCAGAATCTGGAGAACACCCCACTCCTCCCCACAGCTGGATAAAATAAACCAAACCACTGATATCCCCCTTTCTAATCCTGGCTGCTGAAGGATCCATCAGTTTAGTGAAGGGAATAAACTGCAGGAGACTCCTGAATGGACAATGGCATCAGATCCAGTCAGGAACTGGAGCAGAAGACCAACGGGAAGAGAATTAATAAGCAGAAAGCTGTCCAGTGGCATCACGCAGCAGGATGAGGATCTGAGATTCTAAGATATGACAACTAATTCCCAAGGATTTACAGGACAGTAGGCAACCTATGACTAGTAGAATACACAGTATTTCACCTTCTTGAGCTGAAGCACAGACTTGGCTACAAATAATTCCTGCTACTGAAAAGTTACACAATTCTATAGAAAACAAAGGAGGGAAAAGAATAATAGCAGAGATCCAATATCCACTTGCATTTTGAACAATGAAAAGATGGCACAAATTTTGTAATATAACTGCAAGTTGAGTTATTTTGGATTCAGAGTCAAAAATCCATAAATCTGTTTGTCCAAGGACAGCAGGCAAGAGAAAATGGAAAACACTTCAAAGTTAACTCATAAAACGTGGCCAGTTTAGACCTCAATAGAAGCACTCTGAAGTGCTACCAAGATCATTCATTTAAAACCACAAGCAGCTCTTTCCAGTCAGGAGGAGGAAAATGGTACATTCTTAATTTCCATCACCAAAATGACAGAGACAGATGAAAGAAGTAATTTTGCCCACACTGAAAAGTAATTTTGCCTATAATGAAAATGCCCTCTTTATAGGCCTGGTTAAAGAACTGCTACTGCCTCACCTATGCATCGTCACGTAAGGAAAGCAACCCAGGTATCTTTGGGATGAATGAAGAAGCTGAGAACAATGGAAAAGCAGGATATTGGCACGGCAAAATTTCAAACCAACCCAAGTTTTCACATGGAAAACAACTATAGCCCTTTCATGACCCTCCAGCTCTACATGGAGCATGGGAAGAAGCTCAAGCCAGCAGCAGAGCCCAACCACTTCTAACCTAGAACTTGATTAAATGTTGCTCCATTTGGGCTTCATCTAAGCTTAAGCTTCACCTTGGATCAAGGACTGGTGGTTTTTTGCTGGGTATATTCACCTAAGGACACACCAAATGCTTATCAAGTGCTGTATGAGACACAGAAATGCTTAAATCAGGAGAAATCCAACCAGTCCAGGTTCTGAGGACTTTTCCTGGACTCATCTGGGAGCTGAGAAACGCAGGTGAAAGCCACCGGCAGAAAGCAAGAGGGGGTAGCACATTCAGCCACAGGACTCTGGCAGCACCCCATGACAGAGCACTGCCGTAAGAAAGGGAAACTGGATTCAAACCCCAAGTGTTACTTGGTTTCCTTTGGACACACAAGGCCCCGAATCAATCTCCACGCTCATGACAGATCATGACAGCAGAACAGCACTGGGAAGTACAGCTTGGCTAGAAGCCCACACCAGTCTGCTTTGCTCCTGTCACCAATCTTCCCTAAATCCCTGCAGGGTAAGACAGAGGAGGAAAATACAGCAGAGGAAACAGATGTCAGGGCAGCGGCTGCTTTCCAATGGCAGGTGTGGAGGAATGATGGAGCTGCCACCAAGTTCTGGAGACACTTGAGCACTGGATACTTCCCAGACAGGGAAAGTGGGAATGCAACTTCCTTTAGGAAGGAAGAATCAGAAGGAAATGGTTGCAAGGAAGGAGTGAGGCAGTTTAAGGTAATCACTATGTGATAAAAACCATTTGTGTCAGACAGGCAGTCAAAAAAGAAAAAAACCCAACACTTTGAGCGCATTATCTTTTACTGCTACTGTTGCTGCTGCTGACTAGAGCATAAAACATTTTAATTATAATTAACTGTATCTCCTGACATACTTCAATGAGTCTCTTAGCAACAAAAAGTGGCAACTCACTGTCACAGTCAGCTGAATGTGGCAGCACATCAACTAATTAATTTCCAAAAATACCAAGTTCCATTTTGGGTCTATGAGTGTGCCTTAAAAATCTAAGAGTGTGCACAGAACCAGTCTGCAAAACCACTTCATGAACAAAAAAGACCCTCATTTGTCCTCTCTGTCAGGCAGGCCCCTGCCATTCTCACCTGTCATCACTGCTCTGCTCATCGTGCAGGAGACGCTCCTTGTTCAAGCCAATTTTTTCAAGCTCGTGGGCCAGTTTTTCTAGATCATTGTTCATCTGTTGAGTCTTCAATTTCTCATTCACTAAGTCCTTGCACAGAAAAAACCACAGTCAGTATCTTCAGAGAAATAAAATAACGCAGTCTGAGTTCCAGGAGTGCTGAGACAAGGGTGTTTTATTACTACATGACTGCAATAATTCAGCTTTAGCTCTCCTTCCAGTTGTCAGCTTTCAGCTGCATCAGACACTACATTGTAACGAGAATATGATTTCTCTGTGCTCTCTCCCTTTCCCTTTAGAATTTCCCTTTAAATTTGGTCTGGAACATGACAGTGAAGGGGAAATGTTCCAGTAACATGATATTCTTCCTTTTCATGACTATGACTATAGAAATTTTGGTTATCTAATGCATAAAGGTGTTAACAGTACACAGATTAAAGCAGAAAAAATCCCCAAATCAGAAACCCAGATATCATTTCTGTACATTACAAACAGATTATGATGGGAACAGAAACTCCTCTGTGTTTACCTCTCTCAAAGTGACCAGGGTTTTCTTATCAATGGTCGCTCTTTTCACCAGTTCCTTGTTTTCCTTTTCCAGTTCTTTCAGGCGCAGACACGACTCTTTGTATACAACAATTTCTTTAAACAGAGATTTATTCTCCCTTTCCAGATTACTAATTTTTACATTATTTTCTTCTAAGGTACTATCTTTAATTTCTGCTTGCTGTCGAAGCCTTTTATTTTCCTTTTCCAGCTGTTTCTTATCCTTTTCCAGTTGAGAAGTCTCTTGTTCTAACAACTTATTCTCCTTTTCCAACTGCTCCAGGCGCTTACTAGAGATTTTTAACTCTTCCAAGTTCTTTTGCAGGGTCTGATTTTCAGACTCTAAATCTTGTAATTCGCTCTCTAATTGCTGAATCTTCTTATTGCTGTTTTCCAGGGCTTTCTGTAGCCTTTGGTTTTCCGTGTCCAGGCCTTGGTAACTGACTTCCAAGCGTTCCGTCTTCTTGAAAGAGGCTTTCATCAGTTCAAGGCTTTTTTTGAGTTGCTCCTTTTCACTCTCCAGCTCCTTATTCTCTAATTGTAACTGTGCCACTTTAATGCTTGTACACTTCAAGGATTCAATTGTCCTTCGCAACTCTAAATTTTCTTCGTCGAGTTGGGAATTCTCCTTTTCTAAGGATTCCAACTGAAAAGTGAGGTTTTTCAGGCTATCTAAGGTTTTTTTCAGCTTTCTGTTCTCCGTCTCCAGGTCAGAGTTCTCTTGTTCTAAGGCCTCGATCTTCTCACAAGTGATTTTTAGGTTGGTGATTTTTTTCTGTAATAACTCATTTTCCTTCTCCAGACGATGCAGCTCATTCTCTAATTCTTCTGCCCTCTCCCCTTTCTCTTTGTAGTGTTCCAGTTCTTTCCTGATTTGTTTTTTTTCAAATTCAATCTTATTTAACTTACTGCTGGTCTCTTTGATAGACTCATGAAGGATTTTATTCTCCTTTTCAATTTCTTTCATTCTCGCCTCAGCACTGATTTGGGAGCGCTGCCTTAGAGAAGCCACAGTTTGATTCAAGTGTTCATTTTCCTGTTCTAAGAGTTTAATCTAATATGGGTAGAAAAACAGTAAAGTGATAAACAATGTGCCAACAAGGAATTGCTTTCATACATAAACTAAAAGATATTAATCATATATTTACCTATTTACCTTTTAAGTTAAAAAAACCCTCTCACTCTGCTAGTATTTATGTGAAGAATTACAAACACTATTTCAAGTTTGACAACAAAGTAAATCTTCAAATCTCCTCCTCTTGAATATTAATAGATAAACATAAACCCCAAACTAATAAAGCAGAAATCAAAGCTTTATCTATTTCTTAGTATAATTTAATTTTCATTTGTGTTTACCCGCATTTAGATTGCTTTTTCTTACACTGTGAATTCCAGAGCTGTGTGTCCACAAAGAACAGGGCTGCAGGCAAGTTCTAAACCAAACCTGAGATGGAGGCAGGGGTGGGAGCCACAAAAACCTCTTTATTTCATTTGGAAAAAGTGGAGGTGATGGGTGGGATATGAGGGAATCCTGGTCACAGTCAACAACAAATTGAGAAGAAACACACCAGAGTTACACTGATTTTTGAGTGAAAAAGAACCCTTGGATATTCTGTTCCAAGTCAGCTTCAGAGAAAGTAAATCATATTGGAATTATTTTCCTAGGAAACATTTTCCCAGATCTACCTCAAAGATAAGAGCAAAACTTACATCTTAATTTCCAGTATTTCTTGACTTTTTAGGTTGCTCCAAATCATTTGGAATTATTTGGGCATGTAACACCAGACAGCGAAATCCAGTAAAACTGTCTGGATCAATATTTAAGTGTACACTAATAACCCAGTGTAAGGGATGTTTCAACAATAAACTGTTTTGGAGAAAAGCAAAAGTGCTGCTTGCAATGAAAAACAGACTGAGAAAATTATAGGCTGTTCTTCCATACTGAAATCTGAATGGAACTATTAATTACAGCGCTCCAGCTCTGCTCCCAGCAATGACAAACTGCTCTGGAACATTCACCAGAAACTCATTAACAGGTGCCTAAAAACACAACTCTGGGGCACCTGGCATGGCACTGAATTACCTTCCATGAATTCTGCTTCTATAATCCCAATTCCACAAAAAATCCTGATAAATGCCTCCATGATTTTTGATGAGATCAAATGAACCTCCTACAGTTAACTCCAATAAGTGCCAGCACAGGATTTTGTAAGAGATAAGAAAGATGCTGTTGACCCATCAGCCCTTAAAGTGTGTTATTTTTAAGCAGGAATAGTCTCACTGAAGTATCAGTCCCAAAACAAGATATGTATCTTTAAATGAAAGTAAACCTTCCTGCTAAGCTTGCTTCTTTCTTTCTTTCTTTTTCTCTTTCTTTCTTTTTCTCTTTCTTTCTTTCTCTCTTTCTTTCTTTCTTTCTTCTGGAATTTCACTTACTGATTAAATAGGGCCTTTAAACATCTTCAGCATCTCTTGAAATACAATACTCTGTATTTCAAAGTACTGTACTTGAAATTAAACTAAATGGCAATGTCATCAGGAGGTATAAACAGAATTTATAAAAGCTACCTGCAGTTCTAATTCTGAAAGACTCAACTCCTAAATTTGGCATTTCCAGAAGCCTCCAGAACTCTTTTTCCTGGTGGCTGCCTTCCGCCTGTGTGCTCTGCAGGCACCTCAGAAGGTGGCAGCGTCCCTCAGGCACAGGCACATCTTTACAAAGATTCAGATGCCAGCTTTTGGCAGCCACAAATCAATCCAGGTAGGATTACAGCATTACAGCAGGAAGCCATCCAGCAAGGCAGGATTATGGAGCCATCCAGCAAGGCAGGATTACGGAGCTGGACCCGAGGCTGCTGGAATTCTCATCAATACTCCAACACTACTCCGAGCGCTGCCCAGCTGCCTGGGACCTGTTCTCCTGCTCTGGGAGGTGTCTGGCTTCCCTCCAAAGTTGCCAATTTTCTCTCCTGGCTGAGCTACGCCCTCCAAGCAACTCCAGCAGATGCCCACGGAAGCCACAGGGGCGTCACAAACACCACAAAGCTCTAAACCCACCAGTAAAACCCCAGCCAGAAATGAGTCACGTCTCTCACTGGCTGCAGCTCTCAGAAAAGCTGTTTTCCTGCAGAAACGTCCTTTTGGCAAATCTACTACATTTACAGTCCCTTTATGTCTGTAAAATCCTACAAAAGGAGACCAGCAGAGCACAAAGCAGCATTAAAACTTTTGGTTCTGCTACTCACTTGTCGCTCGGAGTTCTCTCGAAGTGCTTCAAGTGTCTTTTCAAGCTGTGCTTTTTCTTTCATCAATCTTTACTCTGATTTTGACTGTTCTGAAGACTTTGTTTCTCTTGGCTAATTTCATTCTCCAGCTCTTCAAGCTGGGAAGAGAAACAAAAGTTTTAAAATGTACTTAAAAATGACACTCTTAGCTGGGTTGAAGGCACTCTCATAGAAATGAAGAAAGAAGCTTAAGGGAAAGAATAAAACAGAACTTTCTAATCTTTAATTGAAACATTAATTTCTTCTGGGAATATATTTACTTCTGCCAGAATTTTCTCCCTGGCTCAGAACACAGTATCTATAAAGTACTTAAAAAAAGGGTCAGATTTTCTCAGGCTCTGGGTATTTCCTCAAGCATCTTTTTTTTCTCTTAAAATTCCATTTTAGTGAGATTTATACTGCTCCTCCAAGACCCTTTTAACTTAGGAAGGTTGAATGTTGTTTGATCTCACTTAACTATTTCAAGAGATAATTAAGATGATTCCTTGGGAATTAAATGTATAGGTTTGTTTTGTCAAACGGTTCCAACTTGCAGAGAGCAAAGCTATTTAAAATTTAAAATACCCAAGCATGATTTTCCTGTCACATTTAAGTTGTAACAAGTTGACCTGAATGATGTTTGTGTGCTTCTTACACCTATTCCTTTCTTTTGTACCTCCCAGCTGCCTTTTGGGCACAGCACAGAGGTTGCTCCAAAAAATACCAATTTCTTAGGAATAAGAAAACTTATGGAAGCATGGAATGCAGCAGGGATTTCTTTAATTTGCTTTCTTTTTTTAATTATCTCGTACCCACTCTAAGAATAGTCTTTCACCTGAAATAGCTGCTGAAGTCAAAGCTATTTCAGGAACTTCAGACATTTTCACTCCACTGTAATTAGTCCCTGGTTTTTTTTCAAATTTTTATTCTCTATAAATACCACTGACTAAATTATTCTATTTGATACCCATAATTTGAGGAGTAAAGTATAGCAGATCAGCACAGTTAAACCCTCCTGACTTGTTTATCAATTCCTTGACCCGCCTTCTCCCTTCCTCAGCTAAAATGAGGACACAGGACCAAGTTTTCAACTCAGACTCATCACTCACTCTTCACCTCTGCACACACACTTTCTCCTGCTTCATAATTACCAAAATTAATGTTTTCCAGTATTCTAAACCACTTTCATTACTCATCATATCCCCAGTACATTACTATTTTTCCCCCTCACTGGTCTAAAACCTTTCTGAATAAACTGTCACATCCTCACATCAATAAACAAGCAAAACTAAAGAAGAGAAGAACCTCTTGGAGGTGGTTTTATTTTTTACCATGAACTTACAAACGCTGTAACTCCACTTAGACCCTTGTAATGCCTTACCCAAAATAACAGCAATTTGTAAAATTACCCTTTAGGAAGAAAATAGCAAAGAACATTAGGCAGCTCTCTCACAATCCAAGCACACCCTGACTTTTACCTTCTTGCTAAGTCTTTGGTTTTCTTTTTCCATTTTCAGAATCCTTGAACTGCTGCCTTCCACAGAGCCCACTGCACTTTGCAGTTCTTCCACAGTCTTCAGCAAACTTTGGTTTTCCATTTCCAGCTTCAGTAACCTGCTGGATGTCAGCTCATTCACCTCATGGCCCAGCGATTTCTGGGGCACTGCAGGAGAAAAACACCATCATTAAAATAAAAGGTGACTTATTATTACCCTGAGTTCTTTGCATTTTTAAACTTAGGGGATTTAGCAGCCTTTGAAGGTGCCTCCAATGCCTTCTTGGTGACCACAGATGGTTAGGATTAAAAATGTTAAAAATTAAAATATGTTCTACTCTCCTAATGTTCCTAATCACAGCACAGATTCGTTTCCCACAACTCAGGATGTATCCCCAAATTTCCACAAGTGCTTTGCACAGAATCCAGTTTATATCCAAGCACGTTACACTGGAACAATCGAAACTGTTACCACAGCTCTTCTCCTTAGCTTTGGCAACAGCAAAGCAAGAAGACTGGATCTGTGCTGCGGAGCACTCAAGTCTGAATGGCAAAATAATGTAACTTCAAGGTATTTATGGGGTTTACACCACTGAACAAGAATCACAAGAACAGAGTTTTCATGTAGGCTGTATCTCCATGGACACATGGGAATCAGCATTTCTCTAGAGGATGACACGCTCTGTACTTCAGAAATAAGGACATTTAATTTCCTAATGCTATCCAGCCTCTGAGATTTCAATTTCAATCACTTTGCAAGCATTAACTGTGTTTACCTTCAGAAAGTTCAGTAGTCCTATTTATCTGCTCAAGCTCCCAGCCAAGATGCAAAGACTCATCCATACTTTGTTTCTGAGCCATTTCTAGGGTCATATTTTCCTCCATGAGCTCCTCAATCTTCTTTCTGTCCATATCACGCTCCTTGAAAATTATTTCATAGGTTAAAAGTCTCAATATGTGCAAAGTATTTTATTATCTATACTCCATTAATATCTATATTCTATTCTCTTTATTATGCTGTCACAGGGAAGGGCAAAGTGCTCTTTCCTGATTTGCTGACACAGTGAGATGGGGAGGAACTGGCAAAAGTTGGGAGAACTTTGAAGGGGACAGAACAACCAGTAAAGAAGATTACAAAGAAGAACCTCTTCTCCTCATAACCTACAGCAATCACTCTCTACTCTTCCAAAGTTTACTTCTCTCTGAATACTAAGAAACAAAGTGCATGGGGTAAACACAACATTTAAGTGACAATTCATTATATTCACATCAAAATACTGATCCTATTGCTCTTGAGTCTCTGCATTTACCATCACATTCCTTCTCTATCCACTATTTTGAAGGCTTTTATTAAAAATCGAAATGAAATTCAATGTGTATCAGTTCCTTTGCCACCCTCCCCTGACACTCACCATCTCCATATCATGCAATTTAGCTTTTAGTTGTAAATTCTCTTTTTCTAACTCGTGCAGTTTATCCGAACGGGCTCGGGTCCCCTCTAATTGATCTTCCAACATTGTCTTGGTTTCTAGCAACACCTGATTGTCTTCCTTTAACTCCTGCAAAAATTGAGCAACAACAAAAAACAAGTCCCAAACCGAAAATATTTCCCTGCTCGTACAAACTTTGACACCATCACAAGCAGCTTCAGAAACCTAAACTAAAACTGGGAGCTGTACCAGACTTTTAATAAAAAATCTAAATTTTTCTTTAAAAATTTAATATATATATTTTTATTTAAATTTTTTTATTTTTTTTAAGAAAAAGCACACTTACAGCAATTTCACACAAATGCAACTTATAAATTTCTATGACAATAAAATCTGACATAAATTAAATTAAATTAAAAACTCCCTATGCCATTAAGAACAAATAAGGTGTTGATAATTATAGTTAAACCATCAGTATCTCTGTGATTTGGGCTCTGATTTGGAGAAGTACTGCATGCACAGCCCAAAATTAGGTTTATAGGCCCCTGGGCCCAAAGTCAGGCCATGATCTGAAAATGCAACAACAATCTTAAAATAAAACCAGCCACTCTCAAAGGTCCTGAGCAGCTTTAATTTCAGTACAGAGAGGATTTTTTCATAGCATGTGATAAAAGTAATGTGCAAAATACACAATTGGCAATTTTCCTCATGATATAAAGACAAAACTTTTCAAAATTCACCACACAGTCAGCTGCAAAGCTGAGAAAAGATCACATAAATACCTCCCTACACAAATATTAAATTAACTCATAATTATTATGAAGCAAACCCAACTAATTAACATCTACCTGTATTAAAGCATGCTTGAAATATCCAATAGTTTACGAGCAATGAAAACACATAAATGAATTTTAGGGGGTTTATTAGTTCAAACATCCCATGAAAATGAAACTTCCACTGTTGTCAAATCCTGTATACTAATCTCTTTTCCTTTACTAATTTTTATACCATATGGCACTTGCCCATCAAATTTGGCATTTACAGACAGAATGACGGCCTGAAAAATTCCTGCATGTTGATTTGTCTCCTAAATTACTAACTGATGCCAGAACTCTAAGTTCCCCTAGCCTGGTGTTGGTACATCTTTTTTTAGTGTATTTTATGCCATTGTCCCGTACTCATTTATGTGAACAGCCTTCATTTCCTCAACACTTGACTTAGAAAATTGCCTTCCCTTAGGAGACCTATAGGAGGAGAAAGAAATTATTATATTTATAGCATTTTTTGAATTAATTCCTCCGTGGGTTTCTCAATCCATCCTTCACAGAGGCTTCCACTGGCCTTGCCAGCTTAGAGCTATGGTGAACACTGCTGACCTCCATGCCATTGGACACGGAGACAATTCCCTAAAAACTGCAATTTGTCACAAAAACCCGACTGCCACATCCCAGAGCAAGAAGCTGCGACCCTTTTTCACATCCCAGTGTTTTAATCTCCAAAAAACCTTTGAAAAAGCCCCAGCCAAGAGAAGAATGGTGGTTGTGGACGATTTTTTCCCTGGATTTACCCACCTCCACCCTGGCTTTGTAGAACTCAATGTCATGGAGCCTCTCCTTGTAGCGGCTGACTTCACTCTCCAGCTTGTCAACTCGGATGGCCTTCTCCCGGAGCGCATCCAGCTCATCCCGGTACACCCTGGCAGAGCGGGCATCCGACAGCAGGTTCATGTTCTGGGACAGAGGGAGACACAGAAATAAAGGTATGGCTGGACAGGACATGGTAAAGGATAACACAGATCCTTCACTGTTTAAATCAGGGTAGTGCAGAGAGGTATCAGTTAACTCTGAGAAAGACAAAGAAACAACAGAATGTATTTCAGAGGGTTAGTCCAGATGATGTAATTCCACGGAAACGGCACTGGCCTTTTTCAAGGACTCACTACAGTTTTGTGTGTTGCATATTTATGTATGTATTTAGGGTTTTTGCCCTCATTATCGACACACAAAGCATAAAGAAAAACCAGACAAAACTGGAGCGCTTTCACTTTAAGAAGATCCTCTCAGAGGATGCACTGGGGGTAAATTGCTTGACTGTAGAAACAAAAAAATTAGAGAAGAAATACTAAGCTAATTCAGGGCATTTTTTTCCATCATAATATACCAAACAAAGGAATAAATTACACAACATCAGGTTCAGAGTGCAAAATAAAAAAAAGAAACACGAAAACATACTTAATATCAAAGAAAGAGTGGTGAATTGTTCTGGTGGTGGCAACTTTTTTTTAAATAATAAAATGATTAAACCCACACCTCTTGCTGAAGTCTCTTCAGTTCAGCTTCCATCTGTTCCAGTTCTTGTTTACAGTCAAGCAGCTGCTCAGTCTTTTCCTCACTTAGAAGAGAAAACACAAACCAGTTAAACACAGCCATGAAACTTGCTAATGATCACCAGGTTTGAGAACAAAATGCTGAGATTTGTGAGGCTTCCACCTTTAACCAACAATTTCAGGGACATCAGAGTGTAAAATTCAGGGTTGCCATTATAACGTAGTTATTCTTTTGGTTTGAGTCTTTATCTAATATTTTAAATGCTGTTAAGTCTTTTTGTAGTGCTTTAAATTGCTGTTTCCTACTCATGCAGGGCAGAAAACAGGGTGTAATAAAGGAATCCTTGCAATATGGGATTTTTTTCTAACAAACCACAGACAATACACATGAATGTGTACCAGGAGATTCACATCCAAAACTCAACTCAGAATAATGTCAAAATATACATTCAAAAGGTCCAGATTCTTTCCAGGAGAACCAGACACTGACCCATTGTCACAATCAAATAAAGCCAATTTTAAAAGCACTTTTACACTCCTGTAATTCTTCTTTTTCTTGCAGAGAAGAATCAAGGTTTTTAGGTGTCTTTACTCAATTGAAGATGTTGCTTAATAAGCTCAGTAATTTCATGAAACACGTAATGAATTTTAATTTTATGGAAACAACACAGTGTCTGTTTTAGTCTACTCAGAAACCTGTGATAAAAACAATTTGACATAGAATGCTGCAATCCTTGCAGGACTCATTCTTAACTTCCAACTCATTTCTCAATCTTTAAAAGAGGAGTTTGTTAAACCACGAATAAGTGCAAAGGAAATATTTAATTCTCTCACAGACAAAGAATACCTGATGTTCAAAATTCAACTGCACCTCAGAACAAAAAGTATTTGCTGTTGAAAAACCTGCCAATATTGAATATTCTTAAAAGATACATTGCATATTCAAATGTGTTACTATATTCTTTCACATTTTGGAATACAAGTAAGAAATGAAAGTAGAAAAGGGGGAAATAAGAGAATTTAATGGACTGATGTGTATAATACAATCTCAAAGCAATCATACCAACAAAAAACAGGCATGTTTTAAACAAAATTAGAGCAGTTGTTTATAAAAATGAGCCAATTTCACCATGAATGATCCTTTTTGCAACCAGACATTGTTTGGAAAAGGTCACTGAGCCTACAAGCACAGGAGGTTCAGCTATGCACAGCTCAGTGCAACATCCCTGTCACAGTTTTCTCCCTCCAGATGTGCTCAGAAACCAGGCACAAACACAAATGTATTCCTGATTTCTGCAACTTTTCCATCAGCATCCATATTCCTGTTATTGTTCTACATGGGAACATACAGAACTCAACACTCAGAAAATGAGGTGTGCAATTTCCAGCTTTGGAGTTTCTATATTCCCTGGTTTGCATCCAACTGAAAAATAACCTTTACAGACCTTTTATATGAAATTACATCAGCTACAGTGCATATTAAACCAGGTATGAAGGTTCACTGCCAAAACCAGATTCTAAATAAATTTTATGCTGAGTATTTTCAAGTCCGGCATTAAAACAATTTTAAATTTATCAAATAGATGCAGCATTTAACACCAAACGCTGCAGACAGAAGTTAATCCATCCAAGTCTGGTATTTTAAGATACTGCTACATGTAAAGGGAATTTATTTACCAACTGAATTCAAATAAGAGTGCAAAATGTGGACTGTTCTGAGCCATCAGTGTTGCCCTAATTGCACGCTTCAGCTACAGACTGGAGAGGATTGGACTAAATTATACAGAACATACCAGTGTTCACTGTTTAGGCTATCTATTAACTGTCAATCAAACTAATAACAGCAATTTTTTCACTAATTTTCTTGGTGCAGCTGTTTATAGAATATCCTGGGCGGGCTCATTGCAGGAGACACATAATAACACAGACATCAGGAAAAAAGAGCCCTATCTTTTGTCCTCTGTTCCTCACGAGGACCACGCTGCAGTGGGGGAAGGGGATCCTCGGAGTAAATCAACAAGATCCTTAATCCAGCCAGCTAGAAATGATCTGATCAACAAACTCTGGGAACTGAGACTTATGCCACCTTCAGCTTGTAATTTAATTCACCTGTCTCCTCTCTCCTTTGCTGAATTAAAAAAAAATCTTTATTTATGCTGTTTCCACACATATTGAATCTCTTCAGATTTAGCGTTTTAATTCAGAACACACACACTTCACTCTGCTAAAACAACTGACACATTGCTACAGGGAGAAGCAGATTCTCCACAGGTCTGTTATTGATCTTCTCTTTAAATAACTCCTCACTCTGCTCAGATTTGTTCCTTGACTACGAAGACGAAGTGCCCACAGAAACCAACTGAATCAGGAGTAGTTTTCAGGGGCAAGTACGTGTTGTGCAGACAAGAAATCTTTTACACAGGAACAAAGAGGTGGGGGACAGGAAATCATTCTAATGGAAATTTTTTGTCCTATCTGCAATGAATTTAAACCATGAATGAACCATAGGTGAATATTTCTTGTTGGAAACAGGTCACCTAATCATGCCACTGAGCAGGAATCCCTCCTTCACCATCTCCTTTTAATGATCACCTGGTTTGAGAACAAAAGGCTGAGATTTGTGAGACTTCCACCTTTAATCCACAATTTCAGTGACACCAGAGTGTAAAATTTAGGTCAAAACATCATTATGAATACAAACAGAGACAAACGCAGATGAAAAGTTGTATTTGTCCCATGGGTCCACAAACCTTCTTGTATTATAAAAATACCCCTCCCAGGGAGCAACAACTAAAAAAAGCATTTAAAACTGTAATTTACCACTTGAAAGGATGAAGAATTGGTCTGAAGAGGACTAGAAGCGTGCAGAGACAGCATTTTGAAAGGATCTGAGTGTGCATTGGTACTCACAGCTCCTGCCTGAGCCTCCTGATCTTGGCCTTGGCGTCGGCGAGCTCCACGCTCAGGTGCTGCCGGCTCTCCGTGCGCTTCATGCCGGGGGAGCCGCACGGGGACTGCGCCGCCGACGCGTGAGGCAGGAAACGGAGACAGTCCCGCTCCTCTGACAGCTCAATGATGGTCTGGGGAAGCAGAGCACAGGCAAAAGTCCAGAGTGGCATTCACAGAGCCATCTCTGGGTGCATCACTCATATATCAAACACTGGAATGGCACAAGAATGATGGAAAGGTTTTGGCCATAGAAGTCAAAAGCTCTACTTGCACCTCTACGCCCAAAGCAAAGAGCCACAGCTCTTGCACAGGACCATCTGGCTATTTTATTTTTCACTTTAAATTTAGACTTTTAAGCCCACAAAACAACCAGTGCTCAGAATGGACTGGGTAATGAAAGGTGTGAATTCCTTGAAAACCACCACCTCTTGAAAATAAATGTGTATCTCTAAACAAAGTCGTGCTCTTCAGTGAGCAGCAGCATCCTTGACAACTAAACAAAGCATCAGACCTACAGGAATATCCCTATTTCCTCCTATAAATAAAGGTGTTAGCCATATATGAATATCCCTTGTAGTTTAAGGTATTTTTCCTTTGCTTTGTCCTTTGCACAAAGGCATCACCACCATCCCCTACCCTCTGTTTTACTCCTATCAAGGCTGTGATCTGGAAGAACTGTCAAAGGAGTATCTGGAATAATTGCAACGTTGACATATCCACTCTACTGAGGGGCAAATCTGGGATCACCAAGATGATTCAGAACTTGTAATTTTTATTAAATACAATTCTGTTCCTTGATTCTGACACGGTACAACAACTGTGCCTCAAGATAAGCCTGCAAAACCTCCTCTCCTGGTATGGATTCTGCTTTATCCCCCCCCAAACCTGGACAACAGGATAGAGGAACAGAACAGGCAGCTTCCAGTGATTGGCTTGCAAATTGATGGGTTATTGATTCCTGGTAAATGCAGCTGGAACAGCTTTGGATTTTCTGTTTTCAGCTACAGATGAATGTTGAAGTTGTTTCACATTTCAGCTACACAGAAAAAATCCCCTGCTATCTTTCCTACTTTATCTTTCCTACATTTATTTAACAAATCTGCACAAAGGAATTCCCTGAAACAACTTTGTGGCAGTCAGGAAGCCTTGCTTCAACATGCCAGCAGAAAATTAAACTGTTAGTTAGAAACATCCTGAGCTGCATCATCTCAAAAAAAAAGATTTCTTGTATTTCTCTTAAGCACCAACCCACATCCATACCTCTGAGTGCTCATCTCTTTCATCTATAAGTCTTTTTAAATGCAATGCCATATTTTTCAGGAGAGGTTCAACATACTCTTGTGTCAGCACAATGACATCCATCCACTGCAGGTCAAACACATTTTCCTGATTATGAGTTACCTACACGGGGTGAAATGAAAGAGAAAAAACTTCCTCTTGAAAATTTTAAGAGTAGAAAGGAAGCAAAGAAAATAAACCTGCAACTCTACAGGTTAAATTCTCTAGACAAGGTATGAAAAGACCCATTTAAAATACATTAAATTGTATGTAATGGAAGGGGGTTTTTGTCTACCTGGAAGCAGCACCTTGTCCTTCTGGCAAGGTGACAATGACATATTATAAATTACCTACCACACACATTGATTGGAATTGTATTCTATAAATAAATTTGCAAACAAAGATTTCACTAAATTAAATTTGCTGTACGTAACTAAGAAACCTTTAAAGCAACAAACTTGCTTGCTGGTACTGCTCTAAAAATATAATCCAAAAATGCTCAATCATGAAATCTTTTTGTGAATCAAGTGGAAAAATAAAGCCTTTTTATGCTTAGTACAACCACTCAATATGCAAATCACATACTTGATTTCCTTGCCATCAAACACATGCAACTCCCCTTCCTGCAATACAACATTTCACCTCAAAAAAACCCCAAAATTAAAAGCAGAAAACCCCCCAAAATACCTCCTGAATATGGGCTGCAACAGCTGCTCTGGTATCAAAATCCAGACTCTGGATTCTTTCAATAAATTCTTCTTTTTTCTGACACTAAAAATAGAGACATCTATTTTATACACATTCACATGTATAATCACAAGTATTTTCACTCCTCTTTTGTATTTCTAAGAGCTTAAACGAATAAAGCTGACATTGCAATGGTCACATGGCTAAATTATCATCCAATAATTCTGGTGACCAGTAAATCCGTGGTTTATGCCATGCTACAGTAATTATAACTTTCAACACTAATTAAATGATACAAGGAAAACAAGTTGAAATGGGGTAAGGAAGAGGTTTCTTAAAATTGCTACTTATTCAAATTTTGTGATAGTTTATTAAATACATGAAATAGCTGCAGTAAGTGAATTTTCAGTGCTTTACCATTTCCTTCCTTTCTTTACAGTATCAGGTAATTTAACACTATTGAAATTAATAACCCTTTAGAAATCCTACATACACAGTTGGAGGTATTTGTGCAATAAGAGGTGTAGGGTTGTAGCCATTTTAATGGTCAGAATATTCAGATTTTTCAAGGAATGCAACCGTACCACCAGAGGAAGAAGAGTTTTATATCACCCCAAGTATTAAAACAGCAAGAAAAGAGATTGGGAACTCAAAAATTTCATAGAGACACAAACATAATTAAACCCACCTGAACTGCACAACCAAGCAAAAGCAGGAGGAGCTTTTTTACTTCTTCAGTACCTGGCTCTAAGAAGAAAACAAGAAAAAATGGTAATTGTGAAATTGTAATTGGAGCTTCTTCCCCTATACCTCAGAAAACACGAGGTTTTCTCATTATTTCCATATAATTTAAGTTAACCTAGTTTAGAAAACAACCAGATGAGGAAAAGCCCATCTTTCCAGCTTTTCAGCTCAGTCCTTTTGCCATTAACTGCCAACTTCCAGAGTTAACAAACACCTTAACAGACATAACAATTCCAAATGGAAAAAAAAAAATGCAGCCCTTCAAAAAGCAAAGCTTCAGAGTGACATTTTTAGAAGTGCTTTGGAGACCTACAATCAAGTTTTCAATGGTAATCTCAGCTATCTCAAGATAGTTACAAAAGTGCTTAAATTATCTGCCACTCCCAAGCTGGAAGAGTTTAGGTGACAAGTTCATTCAAATTCTTTCACTTAGGTGACAAGTTCATTCAAATTCCTTACAAAGCTGTATTAGATATTCATCTGCACATCTAAAAAATCAAAATGTGTTTCCAAATCTGGCCTTAAGCATCTTAATCTCCTAAAGAAGCTTAAGTTAAAGAACACTGTTTACAGATTAATAAAAATGTTTCTTACTTTTTACGTTCACAATGTCCTCATCTTGCTACTAAATATAGAAATATATTCTATATCCAGAACATAAATGCCATGAAGCAAATGCTTCAAGGATGACAAAACAGTTTAGGCATTGACTCAAGCTGCTTCTTTTGGAGGGAGCTACATAATGTGTATAATCCCAATGAACATGGAATATTTCAGTTTTTCCAAAGAGGGTTCTCAGGTAGATAAATACATTACAAAAAACGTGGACTCAAATGGGAGAATTTTAATCATTTATTCAGACTTCTTGTATCCCAAAGGCTCCAGCTGTGAAGCCTTCTATGGAGAAACAGAAAAAAACACCAAGGAACGTGTTTCCCCAGAAGCTGCTTCAGCTGAAGAAGGGGAATTCCACCCGTCTGTCTTATCAATAAAGGTTAACAGGAATAGCGGAACAGGAGGAATCCATGCCAACAGCTCATATCCTACATTCACTTATCCCAATAAATTAATCACACTTTTTTAATTTTTAAGTAATCCCCCAGCTCCTCTTCACTCTTCATCCCCTGACTGGCTTTCAAACACCTGCCTGAATATTGATTCCTTGTCTCTCCCCACATTCCCTGAAGGACCAGGGCAAAATACTGAACCAGCTCAGCTTCCTCACCACCTATGTTTTTCTTCCTTTTCCTCCATCAGAAACACAGAGATAAATGATTCTCCTCTACACCCTCCAACCTGCTGCTGAACTTTGTCCCTACCCTGCGCCACCGTTTGGTCCTCCCTGTGTTCACCCTTATCCCTGACTTCCACACCCTCTGCAGGCTTCCATCCTCCCCTGCCTTGCTCCCTCAGAAATAGGAACTTGCTTTAATCTTTCCCCTTCCCCTTTGCCTCATCATTATCCCTTTGCAACTTAATGTAACATTTACAGTCACGGGCTGTAGCTGCTCTCCTCCAGTTTTGTCCAACTGCCTTCCTGCCAATCAGCTCAGGAAATATTTCCTGATAAAATCTCTGCTGACCCATTTTACCAAACCTCTACTCCAGCCTTCTCCCTGCACTTTCCTCCAGGAGCCAACTGCCTCTGGTATCTGCTCCTGACATCCGCAGTTTGGCATCTTTTGGGATTTCTCTACTCATCATCCCTTAAGTGCAAAGGGGAAAAACTGGGAGACATCCCTGTGGAAAATCATACCTCTAGCCTAAGTTTTAGTGGATCAAATCCAAGTCTTTATCAGGGAATTGACTTTTATTTCGGGGCTTGCCTTGATGCAACCAGATTTACACAGCAACTGTCTCCAAAGGTCACTGAGGTTTAATTTCCCCGCAGCTGCCCAAAAAAAGCTTAAAAATCCATGTAGGGATGAGATCCTTTTCCAAGCTGACACAGCAAGAGCAGCCCTAACTTTCAAAGGGGAAAGGTTCTGGATAGAACCCCAAAGAACAGGTCTATCTTCTGGTTCAGTCCAAACTCTGTGATCGAACTCCAGCAGGGATCTGAAACACCTTCAAGAATGTTGTCCAAACATAACAACTTTTTTTTTAATGCGAGGGCTATGCTACAGGAAAAGTCCAAATTTTCTCACAAATCCAACAAAATCCCCACAGAACAGCAAAGCACACACCAGCAAAGGTTCCAGTTGCCAAACCACAGATACCAAAACACAAAGACACCTCCTTAAAAATGACCAAACCATAAAACTGAATGTATACAGCTGAATGCAATATTATCTCTGTGGGGTTTGACAGTGCATTTTCAATAAAATGTCATCTTACACTACATAATATTGTTAAGACATTTTCTCTCAGTATCTTGAACAGAATAAAAAATGTCACTACAAAACAATACCATGACCTCCGGTTTTTTTAATCTGTTTTTCCAGTAAATCTGGTTTTTAGGCAAATCCATGCAGTCTTTTGAAAACCTTAAGAAAGTCTGGAATCAAAGTTATAGAAGCATGATGCATTCTGTTCTTTTGGAAAGGAAGAGACCACATTCACACTTCTTGGTGCATATGACAGCAGCTGCACATATAGAAACTGAAAAAGCTGTGACCTCGGAAGCAAAAGCAGCAATATTCAGAAGCAGAAAGTAAAAACCAAAAGAATTAAAGCAAGATACCTACAGAGATGGGATATGTGCAGATGGGATATGGAAAATACCAACATTATGAGCCCTGGGACTGAGAAGTGAGGGAACACAGATGGTTCTTCTGGCTCATGAGGAACCCCCTGGCCCACAGACACGGAAGCGTGGCAGAGAAGACATCCCAAAGAAATAAAAACAGCCAGGGGAAGCTACACAGCCTGTTAGAGCAGTTCCTGACCTCTCTGCTGAGGTGTCAGAACATCAGGAGGAGAACACCTGGGACACATTAGACCCAAGTAAATAAATTCTGCCCAATCCATAGTGGCTCCGTGCAGGCCAGGTGTGTCTGCTCCGTGCTTCTGGAATTGAGAGCATGGTGCAGAGATTCCCAAGTGGCTGTGGATAGTCAGCTGGCTCCACACAGGCTAATTTTCTTGGTCTGAAAATTGCAACTCTCAGAGCTGGAAGCAGAGAAGGTGGGAGCATGGAGAAGACAGTGTCAGTTCAGGGGAGAAAGCAAGAAGGTAATTGCAGTATTTTTCAGGTAAGGATGCAAGAGAAGCAGGAGAGTTTGGGGGAAGGAAAAACAAGGATTAGGAGCTGGATCAAGTGAGATGCACTGAACTGCCAATTCCCTCAGCGGTGACATAGGTAAAGAAAGTTGAAAGTGCAGTAGCTGGGAGTACATGAAACTTCAACTTTGTGCCATCAGTGGTTCACTGGTTGTTGGGAAATGCGCTCGGGTTCAATATAAATCCTAGTGACAGCCAGGGCTGAGGCTGGGACAAAACACATTTTGTACAGTGTGGACCCTTAGTATGGACAAAGAAAATCATTATTAAATCATTACTCATCATTACCAAACCACTTATTTGATAAAGTATTTACACAATCTTCTGTTGAAAGGCTCAATCCTAGAGGAATTTTATTTCCAGTGAAAGAATGTAAATTATCACACCAGTATACGTTTTTATCCTAGTCAAAAATAAACTTACCAGAAAAAGGATTTTTGCCAATTATTAGCACATTTGGCAAAGACATCATGATCAGCTGCTGCAAAGTCTCCTATAAAAGTTAATCAAAACATTATTTACATCATATGTACATCAACAGCCACTAAAGAGAAATTAGTATTCACTAAATAGTTTAATATTTTTCAGGACTTCATGCATACACATTCAATACTTAATTATTTGCACTCCAATTAAAAAAATCAAACTTACAAATTACTTCTACGAAAGCCTTGTTTTACTGGTTTGCACAATCATCTCACACAGTTAAATCCTCTTGTGGCAATGAGCTGGCTTAGGGATCTTAAGCCAACAAGATCCCAAGTCTCAGAATGCAGCAAAACCCTTTAAATTTATTATGCTCATGTTTCCCTGACTAACTTATTGGTACACATTTGTTTTATTGGCTCTAAGGTGCATTTCTACTGCAAAGGATCCATTTCCTTTATTTCACGCTTTCTTTGGCCTCACCAAAATGTGGATGTGAAAATCCCAGGGGTTTTTGCTGCAGTGACACTGGACCAGCTGTGAATATAAAGGTACAAACCCCTGTCTGCACAATCACATGGAATTTTAGCTTGGAAATGCCACACACCAGGCAGCAGCTCTGCCTATCTGTTCCATGGATTCCATCAATGGAGCTCCTGTAATGGCTGTAATCGGGTCAAATCCCCAGTCTAGACAGAGCATAATTCTCCTGAAGCAGAATAGTCTTTCTCCTGTTCCCAGATGTTTATTCCCAGCAGATGCCATCCTATAGTCAGGCTTTTTGTTTTTCCACAGTGACAGATCCATTACTATATAAAATGTCCCTACTCAAAAGCAACGTATTCCAGAACAGCCCAAGACACACACCAGGTGTCACACTGTAAGCAAAAACCTAAAACAAGTCCACTTGCTTTAGGTCAAATTGAAAAAAAAACTGTATTCCTTTAAAAACACCTGTAGAAATTATTAGCCACAGCTACACTTGGAAGTTCCCACCAGTTAATACAGGACATTAAAACTATATCTGACTTGATTAATTAGTAGACTGCAAAACATACATTCCCTATGGGCATGCCTAAGACAACTTATAAGGAGGGAGAAAACAGCTTTGACCTCCTCAAATACAATGAATTTCAACCAACCATGACACCTGTACTTCTCAGACTTTGATAAAGACAATTTTCAAACAGAAATAAGACATGAAGTGCACCACAGAATGTTTTAAATCAACACAAAACAGATAAAATATAAGGAATGTATCGATATAAAGTATCAATAACTACTACGAAAGAACACATATTTTTAGAGTGGCTTTTTGTTGTTTTTGGGGGTGTTTTTTGGCAGTACCTCAAATAATTCCATGATGCTACCATAAAGCTGATCAGGTATCATAAAGCAGAGTATGAGCAGCAGTAACCAGAATATGTGTCCTGCATGGACATGATCCCCTGTTTCCTTACAACACCTCTGCCCTGCTCCAGAGATGTCTGACACCTTCTCTGTCACTCGGTGTTAACCTCAGCACTGGGTTTGCTTGCACAAACTTTGACAGTTCATTAGCATTTATCGTACTGAAGATTTTCACATCTCAGACAAATCTGCTGAGAGTCATGGAAGCTCACTGGATTAAACCTCTCAAGCCCACCAAAAATTTAGAATCACAGTCCTGAATTAACTGCTGAGAACAGTTCCACACTCTTACACTGCCGAGAAATGTACATGCTCAAATTACTGGTTCAGGACCGGAACTGCAATTCCAGAGAATAACAAAGATGAGGCAGGAACAAAAAAACCTGACTAATCTAACATTACACCTTAATTTTGAATGTTATATTCTACCAGTGCGGGCTTTTTGACAAGTACATCCACAGCACTGATGTAATTATTCCCTAAATTGAGAGAAGGTTTTCCACAGTTGTAAAAACACACAGAACAAACCAGCATGGACAAGCTCACAATGAGAAGTGTTAAGAGTTAGGTTAACATAATGCAAAAATTCCAGATTCCCACATTCATCAGTGTCTGATTCCAACACTCAATAGTATCCTCTCTCAGTACAGTGAGTGCTCTCCTGTCCCCTCCCCTGGGATCCAGGCATTCCCAGGGAACACCCCCAGGCACGGTGCCTGTACACTCAGCTTTCAGGAGCACTCGGTGTGAGGCTCCTGCCTCACCCCAGGCTAAGGGAGGCCTCTCAGTTTGATTCCAAGGCATCCATCAAGCCCCAGCTTTCCTGCCTTGGGGAATTTCACAGGTGACAGGAACTCAACTGACCCCTCTGTGAAACAGCCCATCCTTTAACACTTCAACTACCATGAAGCACAAACCTCCCTGCAGGCAGTGAACATCTACACATGCAAAAAGCAATTTTAAATCCAAAGGAGCTCTCCAGTTTGGAGAGTAAATTTTCTGAGTTGAAGCAAGTTTTGTGCCAGTCAGAGAGATCATTACATGTGCATTTAGTCTTGTAAATGGAATTTTTGTAAGAAAAACGTGGTGAAATTTACTGGCCTTTACTCCTGCTAGAACACCAGCCCTTCAATGTTTGCATGGTCCCTCACATGTGACCAAAACCCTGAAAGACTGGGGAGGGAAAGGAGGGAAAAGTGTGTAAAACAGTTGAAAGGGCAGTTTAATATAGCTTGGACCATTGAAGGCATGGTGATTGTTTTTAACACTTTAAATAAGAATACTTTTTTATTTTAAAAAAGCTCTAATGAACTTATTTCTATCACAAAGGTTTGGAACAACATCCACAATCCTGAATCATCCGAAGGTACCTAAATGCCAGCAGTTCTGCCTGATACTGGAGCACTTGGACTGGTGATACCATGAGGCCAGTGCAGGACAGGGAATGCTTTGTGTTCCAATAAAGATCAATCCTGTCAGTGTTTGTGCCTTCTGTTACACCAGTTGTGGAACACTAATGCCTGGTGGAAAATGACTTCCATTAGGAAAAGGCAAAGCACATGGGCCTTAGCAGGCAGCGCATATATCCACGTGCAGGGGCTGCCAAGGAAAGAAGGGCGGGAAGGGCTGGGAAGATGTTCCGTGGTTGGTCACGGCAGTGACAGCTGGGAGTTCTCACTGCACTCGGAGTTTTGGAAAGCACACGCTATGTGTGCACCCAGGAGGAGAAGCAGACTGCAGCACAGGCTGGCCAGGATGGTGTGGGGAGAGGCAGAGCAAAGGTTCTCTCCCAGGTCTGGGCTCTCCTGGCAGGAAGGAGCAGGCAAGTGTGGAAGGGCACGAAAAGCCACGCTAGAGGGACACTGGTGACAGCTGCAGTGCCCAGCTGTGGCGTGTCCATGTGCACAACACCCTATCCAGCTCAGCATCCAGCAGGCACAGGACCAGCTCCTGCTACTGCATAAAACTGCGGTGGCTCTTTTACAGCTCTGACTTAGATCCTCACAGCATTTACTACAAATTCCCAAATTAATTCTAAGTCCAGTAAATTTCACCACGTTTTCTTACAAAAATTCCATTTACAAGACTAAATGCACATGTAATGATCCCTCTCACTGGCACAAAACTTGCTTCAACTCAGAAAATACCAACCAATAGTACTTAATGTACTATAGAAGTAGTTGAACACACAAAGTATCTATTCTATAAACAGATCATCATTCATACAAAAGTGTGTTCACACCACCCTTAAACCTGTAAACAGTGATAAAAAAATTTGACCAGATATATAAACAACCATCCACACCAGCATCTCTTGATGATCTTATTTCTGTTATCCTTGAAGCCATAACTATGGAAAAAAATTTAGAAATAATTCCAGGCAAAACATAACACAACAAACAATTACTGACCTGATAGTAAGTTTTTATTTGTTTCACCAAAATAGACAGATTTTGAATCCTTAATGATGCATCATTGTTTACTTTTTTGTTGATCCTCTGATTAGCAGACTTTGGATTGCTGCAAAAAGAAAAGAAAAAAGAATACATGAAACCCACTGAACATTAATCTTCAAAGCTTTCTCTATAAAACAAATGGTATAGTTAATGTGCCAGCACAGCCATTCCTTGTCTGGATTACCATGCCGTGTTCTCCTCTCCACAGATCAATAAGGAGTTGTGGAAGATGGAAATAGCCTGAAATGTGTCTCTGACACAGCCAGCCAGCCCCACACTCTTGTTTGCCATCAATGCAGCCTGAAACTGGGAGCACCCACCACAATTCCCAAGGAATGGGTCTAACAGGGAAGTTTTTGTGGCTATATGATGTTATTTTACTACCACGAGGCACAAGAAACAAAATGCAGTTTTTAACTTTTAGAACAACGATGAATATGAAACACATCATGGTAGCACACACTAAACTATTTTAAATGTATTTACAGATCGTTGAGATGTGTCAACAAAGGATTATTAATTGGAATTTTTGTCATATACTACCAGATTTTTCCCCAGTTTGTCTTGGCTTCAAAGAGGAAATCAATCACTTTTTCCTTCACAAAGTAGAAAGGATCTGAGGAAATGCAGGTGAGTCACCCCTTTTCAGCACCTTGTAACACACTGAGCTATTAACACACACAGGACAGCACGACAACCATTCACAGGGATTTCTCACAGAAAACCAGGCAGAATCAAAGCACTTCCCCACTACACTCTCTGAAATGTTTGAAGATTTCATAAGGGATGGTCAATGTGAAGTTTCTCACTTTTACAGAGATTCTTGACACAGTTGCACAATGCAACTTTTGATATTTAATGGTATTATTGTACAGTTTAATGATATTATTATGAGATAAATGAGAGCTGGCTGGGATGCTGCACTCAAAAACAAACTACCAACTTCTCCCTGTCAAACCAGGGCTTCCTGCAGGGATATGTGTCTGCTGGCTCTGGTTTTATTCAACATCGTCATTAACAATTTAGACAATGGAATATAGAATACACTTTCCAGAACAGCCACTGGCAAACTTTGGGAGAAAAAAAATAAAAAACAACCTTCAAAAAATACTATGGCAATGGAGAATGATCCTGGGAACGTGCAAAAGTAATGGAATTCAATAACTCACACACACAAAGGATTAGAGTCAGAATCAAATGCAGAAAGAGGAGTCATTTGCCATAAAACAAAAATGACCTGAACATTGTGTTATCATGACTCACTCTGATGCAATTTATCACTGACTGGTAATTTCACATACTCTCTGTACAAAAATTCTGTATTTTTCACTTATATATAAGTTACCTACACAAACTTTATTTGCCTTTTACAGCTTGCTTAACTTTTAGCATATTAGATTATTTTTTAAAGATATATTTATGTCTTTTCTTCAGTTTATTGCTATCAGCATTTCCTGGCTTGTAAGCACAAATGGAAATAACAGAAAAAACAGTGCTGGGAAAGGAAGTCAGGTCATATAAAAAATGCACCTCCAACACACAGACATTTTTAAAAGAAAAGCAGTAGGCACAGTATCTTTTTTCTGTATTTATTATTATAAATCTAGGAAAATTAGGACAGGAGTAATTGACTCATTCCTAAATGCTCATCACCATGTTCCTAAAATATTATAAACAATTAAAATACATTTTAGAACATATTAGCCAAACCATGTGACTAAGATGTGACCTTGGGTTTATTAGTTCAGCCAACCTGTAGCTGAAAAAGCAACTAAATGAGCTAAAAATAATTATGCTTTGCAGATGTACAGAACCGGACTCCTTTCCATGCTGAATTCATTCAAATTTGTTAAAATCAGAAGAGAAAATCCACAATAAATCCTGCTGACCTACAGAGATCAGCTGAAGTCTCCTATTTCTACATTCATATCTCCAAAAGGCCGATTTGGGCCCTTAATCTTCATCTTCAATCTTAATGACCATGGGATTATCTCTGGGCTTTTTCATCATCTTCAGCAGCATTTCTACAGCCACACATTTCAGATGCCTCTCCCTTTAGAGCACTCAAAACAGGGCACAGGGGTTTCCTGGATATTGTGACAGCTCTTATTTTAGCATCAACACAAAAATTAGTGTGCAACCACAAGAACCCAAAACACAAATGTCATAAAAGCTCAGGCTTTCCATCTCCTCATTTCAAAAGCTGTTCTTGGATATCGAGATTGATCCTGGACGAACAAAATCTTTAACATTTGCATAGCACTGGATCGTCATGACACCAGGGGATCAGACCCAGCCACCAGGGAAGGCTTGGGCTGCTTTAACAACCTCACCTCCCTCTATGACAAGCTGACCTGCTTAGTGCCAAAATGATTCATTCCTGTAGCTTAAAACAGAAAGCTGGGTGGGTTTTTTTGTTTTGGTTTTGCTTTTTGTTGTCGGCTTAAATTGCAGGAAGCAGTTTAGTGAGATTGTGAATTTTTGCTGGGAAAACTTGAGCCGCAGATGTGCTCTGGAACTGCATCTTTTCCACTTGAAAAACTCAACTGTCCAGTTACAAGAAGCTCTGCTAGTGCAGATGATCAGCAATTAAAATCAACCTGGTGCACAGAACAAATTTATTTTAGTGATTTTAAACTTTTTTAAAAGATTGTGGTAAAGGGTCCAACAGAAACCCCAAACTCCAAGTTCCCTTAACATTTTCCAGCAGAACTTTAAAATAGGTAATGGTAACAAGAAATTTAACCCACTGTTTTTGAGGTTCAATAAAAGCAAGGTAGGGAGACATCAATACTAACACTACTAATCTCTACCAATCATTTTTAATTTAATTAAACATGTACCCTCAATAGCTCACTGTTGGTAGTAGATTCCTTTTTCGGGTATTTTTGGTAATGAATGTCCTCTTGGCTCATTATTCTACAACCATGGGAGGTCAGTTGTCTTTGACACTCTCAATTAATACATGTTAGCCATGACTAGGATGAGTGACTTGGCAAGAAAATTGTTTCCAATGCTTCCCAGAGTGAAATCCTGCTCTCAGCACCTTCCAGTGCAAACAGGACTTTACCTCTGTGCCACAGTAATTGAGATCTTTCTAACCACATTATCTCATTAAATGATTATAAACACAGACTATTTACAGGCTACCTACTAAAATTAACCCCATGCTGAAAAGTAAATGTTTAAAACTGAGGGACTCTTCTACCAAGTGGCCTCTGCACTGGTATTTAACAGAGCTCCCTAATCTTCAGTCACTGATTTATTTCTACCTTTCAGATTGTGTTAGAACTGTCAGGTTTGTGTATGGAACAGCCAAGCACAGACCTGACAGATCCCTCCCCACACCGCTGTTACTGAAAGGACCACGATTACGTCCTTCAACAGGAGATTCCTTATTTAAAAAAAATAACTAAACCCACCTTCACTCCCATTACTGATAACCAGGTCTCATTTTCTCAAAGACTCCAACCTGAATGCTCAGCAGTCTCCTTAATCCACTAAACAGCATTTTAAATATTCTTCGTTTAGTCAATATAGTCCATCATCTTAAGTATTGACGTCTTAATTTGTCCCTCTCAAAGAGGAAATAATACAGCAGGATGTTGGCTACACATTTCCACTGTATTTTTGTAGAATGGTGTTTTTCAGGCTGGTCCAAGTCAGGGCATACTAATTTTTTTACCAAGCACTTGAAATAATTAAAGAAATCTGATGTGCAAATATTTTTCACATAGAAAGATAAAATTCTAAACATGAACTGCCAAAACCTTTTAAGAGCATCTTTAAACTAGTTTACAGTTCTTGAAAACTGATTTATTAAAGATTTTAATGAAGTACTTGTACCCATATGCCGAACTGTTGAATTGTTATGACCAGTAAAATGTTTATAATGATTATATTTTTATTAATGCAAAACAATTCTGTTTATTAGACTACATTAGGTCCAATGACACTGAAATAAACTGGACGCAAATGAAATAATTTTGAAGATAAACTGGTTCCAAGACAGACCTTTATAAGACATAGCTTTAAAAAGCAGCTTTTTAAAACTGTAAGATTCTGGTGGCTACTATAAACATTTTTAAGGCCATCCATGCTCTGAACTGCTCCTTTTATGAGGTGGGGATACTGAGCTGCTTCAGTGGCAAACAGCCCAGCAAAATAGGGCAAATCTGTCTAGAAGTCGATAGGAAGCAGAGCGGTAAAAGATACCCTTAAGCAATTTTACATTTAAGAGCAACCTACTTATGACAAGATACATTAATTTCAATAGCAATAAAACCAGACAGGAGCATCTATCCCAATAATGCATTAGTTTAAAACTCCCGATTACAGAGAGAACTTCAGTGATTTTGAAACACTACCAGTGTCATGAATCACAGATTGAGACTTCATATAATCAGGGATTATGTGTCTTTAATTTTTCATTGACCAAAATCTATCAGAAATGGGAATGTGATAGCTTAATGGCCTCATGCTTAAATCTATGCAGACTGCAAACCAGTTGTGTCCTCCCTTGCCATCTGCTCCTTGATGGTACTTAATGATTAAGTCTGGTATCCTAACGCACCCTAATTTGAAATATACCATTGTTTGAATGTATTTGGTGAGTTCAGTGAAATGCTACCCTATGGTTTACCTTACAGTAGCACAGCACTCACTTGTACAAATAAATGCTGCTTGCCTAATAAAGTTATATTTTCTGCAAAGTCCTTTTAACTGGAATGCTGAGGTTCACTCTTGGTATCTGTCAAGTATTTCAATAATTACTGCTAACAAAATCTGGGATAGATTTCAAGTAATAAAGTGGCATCTTCATTATTTACTACTGGCAAGAAAATAATAAGCATGCTCAAAGCGTGTTTTACAAAGATTTAATACAGCAGCGTCCTTTTACTGACATACCAATAAGAAAGTCAAAATAAAATTGGGGCTTTCACTGGAGAATAACTGATAATCTTCAAATTGCTTAACATTTGACAATCTACCTTTTAGTTGTACAACACCTGCATTTCTACCCTCAAGACTGTTTGAGCAGCAGCCAATCAACAGCTGAAATGGTCACATAGTTCTGCAGACATCTGCTCAAACATCTGAAGATATCCCAAACACTGAGATACCCTTTGCCACAAAATCAGTACTAATACCTCCGTTTAAGGACACTTTGCTAACTCTGCACTTGGCAAGGATCGACCGTGTGTGCCAGAAGTTCAACAGCTGTATCCAACGTTTTCTGCCTCGTGATCATGTGAGCTTTAGGAAGCAGGCCTAACATCAAAAGTCTTTTGGCCCTTGTGCAAAACCCCACTTCCTAGGATTATGTCCAACATCATAAACTGTTAGGAGGCTGAAGCCCTATGCCTACTTAAAAATAAAAAACAACCAAACCACGACCAACTGGCCTAACCCAAATGGAGTGGCTGGTGGGATCACAGGGAGCACTGCCAAGAACGTAGCCGTGGATACCGAGCATATGCAGACAGCTTCCCTCCTGCCAGCCTCAGCTCAGCATCTGAGCGGGCTCAACTACTCCGAGGGCAGCTGCAAGGTGCCTCAGCAGCCTGGCTGGCACTCCCAGCACAGGAGCTGCGGGATTCCTCACGGCTGCAGGGTGCTAGAAGAGCTGTAGCACAGGTTACTGTGTCCTGCCCAGGAACCCCGAGTCTCCCTGCTCCAGGGATGGGGACCTGCTGCACATCACAACCTCTGCATGGTCCCACTGCAGTGGCAGTATCAGCATGAAGAGACATCCCCTCACATCTCTACACTCCCAGGTTTACACGTGAATGAGCCAACAGCCAGGCAAAATCAAAGCACATTCAACAGGTCTGCTGACTGATCTTTAGTTTCTTCCTCCCAGGGTTTGAGAAAAAACCAAACTGAGTCCAGAACAGCCCAGATTCATTCTTGTTCTCTTTTCCGTAACAGCAGTAAAGAAGATGCATGCAGATGAGCAAAATGTATGAGAAAACAAGAAAGAAGGTAAAACAGTTCACCTGTCATTGACTAAGCACACACTTGTAGCACTGAATCAACACCCCCCAAAAATCCTAATTTCCAAGTTTACAGAGCAACCACTGTCTTTATCATCAAATAGTATGAAGCAACTTTATTACTATTGCTTCACCTTGATCTTGACTATTCTTTTCCTATCATACTAGAAGGTGGTATGTAAAAAAAAATAAAGCTTTCTGCCACAAATTGAACCTAGTGAGTCACTGCTGACTGCACCAAGTAACCTGGGTGAGCTCCCCACAACAGATCAATGGATGCGGAGCAGCCTCTCTGCTCCACAGCTGGCAAAAGGTAATCTGGCTGCCACCAAATTAACAAGTGTCACTCACAGAAAGGAAAATCTATAGGATCTAGAGCAGCATGGAATACTTAACACTGATACACAAAATAAACACATCTAGGTATTAAAAATTTGACAATTTCTAAAAGAAACATCAAGAAACAAAACTTATTGCGGAAACATACGAGAACCAGAAAGTCTGACAAACACACACACTACTCCAACAAATCTAAGTATCTTTCAAGGGACATCTTGCTGGTTTACTTGGTTGGTTTGGAGGGT
Source organism: Lycocorax pyrrhopterus obiensis (assembly GCA_014706295.1). Taxonomy (NCBI): domain Eukaryota; kingdom Metazoa; phylum Chordata; class Aves; order Passeriformes; family Paradisaeidae; genus Lycocorax; species Lycocorax pyrrhopterus. Next base: position 5,532,565 of record JACSVZ010000004.1, read on the forward strand.
TTTTTAAACTACAGACGATTTAGCAGCAAATGTCATTTGAAAAGGGAGAATTAAACTGCTGTACTTGCACCACATCACTTTCCAAATCAAACTAAACCCCAAAGGTGCCCAGGATGCAAGAGGGTACAGGCCAAATGTCAGGAAAGCAAGAAGATGGACATGCCACAGCAGCAAAATACTAAGGATCATGAAGCCTGAAGTCTTGACTTCTACTTCAAACACTGTGTGTTATTCTCCCTCTCAGAGCCAACTTTTTTTACTTCTGAGATGAGTCCAAACCTTCAAGACCTATTCAGTTCAGTACCAATTAACAGAGCAGTTGAGAACTACTTGACTTTGTGATTAACACCTCAAAGCAACTGACCACGGGACGCTGCAAACATTGCCACCCCCAGTAATCCTGTGACAACAGTAAGATCAGCTTCACACATACACTCCCAGATCTGCATCACAAGATGCAGCATGACTTGGCACCAAACATCGCAGGGCACTGGAGTGAGGAAGTGTTTTCACAGTGCACCTTGGGAGGATCATTCTGCAAACATGCAGGTATTAGTTTGGAAGAAGCATCAGGCACAGTTATAAAAGAAGCAAAAAAGGCCAGCAAGTTGTCATCACTGCCAGGAAGCAGCAAGCAGTGCAGAAGAGAAGACAATGAACACTTATGGCCCTGAGCAAATGACATTTGTGGAGCTAACATGCTAAGACATTTAAAATATTAATATAAGGGAAAATTACTAGGTAGGATTTAAAAGCAATACACATTTACGCAGTCTTCTTTATTTAAGCTTAACTTTTAAGAGAAGTTTGTAAGTACAGTTTTTTTTCTTCTATCCTAACTAACAGCACCACAGCAGCATGTACTTTGCTTTATTTGATAATCATATAACTACCAAAAATAATTTCTCCTTTGAAAGACTTGGAAAAATGTTCACTCATTTTACTCTTGACTTTGAACTTTGCTGAAGCTACAAATTCTCAAAAAAAAAAATTAGTTACTCCTTCATAGTCACAGTAGTCCGACCACAGGTTAACACCTCAGCACTGAATATTAAGAACTGCAAGAAATACTGATGGTGTGATCTGCCAAGTAAGATGGCACCAAAGCCACACAAGTGTTGTAGTTTTAGTGACTAGAAAGCACTTCAGTTGTAAAAACAGCACCACATAGATTCCCACTAAGTAATTCTGGTTAGAACACCTTGACTTTAGATAATTTCCCTTCCTTAGGAAGGGAAAGAAACCCACTATAAGTAAACGATTAACAATAAAATACACAGTTTCATCTTTCTCCACATCCATTTTCAGACTAGTGACAATGTGACATTTGCCTACATTCTCTCATACATCTCCCAGTATCTGTATTCTGGTTTTGCCCAGCACAAATGATAAATATACAGCAAGTGTATTCCCAAGCTACCAGGAAATTCCACCAGACACTTTTTGCTCAGGGGCTTATTTAAGAAAAACAAAGACACCACACAGAGAAAAACTAGAACAAATATTTCCCTGCAGCTTAAACCAAGATAAAAGTCTGTAATAAGCCTAAGTGGACTGTCTTCTGTCACTATAGGAAAGGAAGCAAGTATTGGAGTGTCTCTAAATGTGCAACACAAAGATTCACTGCATGGCCAGGAATATGACAGACACCCTTTATGAGTTCATCCCATACAATTTCCCAGTCCAAAAGTACAACATCAGATAATTTTTGCTTGGGTCGAGCAGTAGCCTTGCTTCAATTCAAAGCCTTGGCATCAATTAATCCCATGAAACAAAGGGGAGGCATTTTGCAAACAGTGCTCAACAACAACTGCCTCTGGAGCACCTTCAGGATAAAGACTGGACTCTAAAACAAAGCAAACACACAGACTCTCACACAGTTATTCCCAAATAATCTTCGACCACTGAGGCCATGTGCGCTGACAAAGCAGCATTTTGGAAAAATATCTTGATCCCTAAATAATTACTACCTAGGGAAAAGTGGTGCATTATGAAAGACAAGGAAGGCAAGAAATTGCTATTTAGCTTAGAGAAAAGAGGAGGAATCAAAAATAAGAGGAACATATGAACAAACACAAAACTTAAAAGTCCCTTCTTAACAGAAGAAACAAATGAGGAAAATCTAAAAGTAAATCTCAAATTTGGCATAGGATAAGATGAACTTGATTTAGCATCCCAATTCAGTTAACTAGGTTAGTTTCTAAAAGAAAGTTCAGAGCAGAGCAAGACTTAGCAAAGGTTTGTGGTGGAGAGATCCCCAGAGCAGCCATGAAATCTGAAGCAGCACAGCCTTGCCACTGAAGGGTACAAGCTGATCAGCCAGGTGTCTGTAGCTAACTTAAAACTCTGGATTTTACTGCTGCTGTTATTCTCATGGAGTGCTTTGAAACAGCATGTAGAATGTGAAATGCAAAATTCTCTGAAAAAGAAACTGTAAAGCCATAGTGAATGTAGGTTCTTCCCTTGACAGAATGCTTTCAATGCTGAGACAAATTATTTTGGTATCAGACCTAAAATGGCTATTTATGGAACAGGTTGACAGACTTAATAGAAACCTCTGTATGTATTAAAAAATAGCTTTTAACTCAGTTTTTCTTCCCTGGCCCAAGGTACTAGCCCAGAGTAAGGATGGGGTAAGTAGCAGGCTACCAAAAGAAATAAGGAGACAGAGTCAAAGAAAGATAATCAAGATGGCACATGAAGGAGAGGAAAGAAGTGGATGTGGATGTGTAAAGGAAGATTAGATGATTTAATTCCTAATCTTCAAAACTTTGCAAGGAACAAGAGTGAACTACAGAGTAGTTTCCTGCTCAGAAATAAATCAGGGTAGCCAGGATGAAGGAAAGCGGACATCAGCTATAGAAAAGAGTACAAAAGCATAGTAAGAACAAGTAAAACAGAAACAAATGAAGATCAAAAACTTCAAGCATTCCAATGTTCAACCCATGCATTTTTCCCCTTTATCTATCAAAACCCCAATCACGTCACAAGCGCAGGTATCAGTCTGTGTCCACCTCACCTGCCCAATTCAGAGCTCACTGCAGGCTGATGGTCCAGTCTGAAATTATTCACCATTACACTAAGAACTACGTTTCTCTTTTCTCTAATCAAAAGGGTTTAATTCCAACAGTCCTGGTGTGCATTGTGCTGGACCACTTCTTAAAGAATTTGCTTCTTTACAAAAAAAGTGACTGTTAAAAATTCGGCTTTCGTGAAGAAAATTCCAGCCCTGCTGCTGCCGAACCATTCTTGGGAGCAACAACTCTCACAAAGTCCAAGTGACACCTTGCACCTGTGGAAACCTGACAGAGCACATCTGGGAAGTGTGAATCTAATCCACGAAGTGATAAAGGTGTAGACTTAAAAATATCTGACCTTTTGTAAAAGACATGTTCCTACTTCTGCTGCCAAAGTCACCGATTTCCTTTTCCTCAAAACTCTTTTCCATTTCCCCACCCAGCCAGAGCCTGGCTGAAGCTGCCTCTCCCTCCTTGGTCTCCCCAAGAAGGAGTTAATTGGATTGAGTGGCTGTTCCTGCACTCTTTCACAGAGCCAGGCAGCTGGCTCCAGCACTGGAGAAGGAGTCCAGTTTTCAGGGGAAGATATAGGCAAGCCAGAAGTATGGGCTGGCAAGCTCGACTGCTCGGAAAAAAGCAAACAACTGAAGGCTGAGAGCTCAGAAAAGCAGCCAAGGAAGCTGTCCACATTCTAGGCACACACTACCAGGCTGGTGGGAGGAAACAGGCAGCCAGTCCACCTGGAAAATTTGATGGTGTGAAAGGCCTGCAAGTGGATCCAGTCAGCAAAAAACAGTGGGAGAATGGTAAAAGGGGAAAAACCCAGGAGAGTAATAAAAGACTTCATCTTTGAAGCAGTTTTCAGCATGTCTGGATGCAAAGACTGATATGGAAAGTATCACTTAATGTAAGTAATTAAGACCAAAGTTATAAACGGCACACTGGGATGAAAACAGCCAGGTTTTCCAGACAGTGGATTAAATTAACTCAGTTCCAGAGTTTGGTTCTGTACATTACCAACTCTGCATACAGTCTGGCCCCAATAGTTCCTTTAAACCAGATCTATTTCCAAAAATACAAAGCATAGTAAAATAAAACAATTAAAGCTAAAATACTGTTTCAAGTCTTTGTTGCTTGACCAAATATTAATGGTGGTGGTAAATGTAATGAAAGCCCCAATCTTGTAACTACTTGCAGCTGTCTCTTTCTATTCAAAGGAACCAGCAAGACTCTTGTCAGTTGGGGAACCACAGCTCATACTAAAAGATTTTCACCATTTCTTACACAATCCTATTGGAATTCAGTTAACAAATATCAGAGAACAAGACCTATCAAAAATGGAAATAAATACCACTCAGAAAATGAGTGTTTCTGTAAAAATACTGTGATTTTTTTGGATCAGAGGAGTTTATAAACAGTACAATGCTAAGACTATTGAAAAAGCCTGAGGTGGTGTTAAGCAGGTTCTGGAAAAATATCTCCAGGACAACTGAGTATTATTTTACTGCAATTGTACTTGGGTGTGCAACAGGTGACTAATCCATTGAATCATACTGGTTCACTGATTTCAGTACCATACACAACAGATTTTACTCAAGCCTATGAGCACTTTATAATGTTAGAAGCATTACGATACAGAGGTGCAGTGAAGGTATGAAGTATTCCTGGTATGTTTCTCCACCTCCCTGCCATGGCAGAACACCACTGCAGCGATCTCTCGTGCTCTGATTTATTTCCAAGAAGCATGACCCCTTTTTTGTATCAAAGAGCACAAAGATAAAGGCTCAGATTTAGAAAGACAGATGGGTTTCTATCCACAAGTATCAGATACTGACTGATCCCAGCAGAAGGTAAGTAACCGGATACTTTTGAAGAATGGGACCTAAATTTAAACAGGAAATTAGAGACATTCTCTCAAGTTAGGAGCTAATATTATAAACACTGGAATTCTCCTTAATTAAAAATAAAATTTAAAAAAGAATAATTAAATTGGCCTGCAGCAACTCCAGCAAGGAAGAGCCCTTCAGATGTAACTGGACACTGAACAGAATCTGTGCAATTTTCACATGTCCCGAAACATCCAAAAAGTCAAAGGTAAAAAACACACAAGGAATGAGATGAATTCTCTCATGGATGAGGTACTAATGAACTCAATGCTGATACACCCCACAGTCTCAGCACCACCAGCATCCTGCAACTATTCCAATGCTGACTCCTCTCTTCCCTGTCTGAATCAACACAACTGTTGAAAATAAAGTTGATCCAGACAAGCACATGGAGAAACAAATGCTGGACTGACAAACTCTCACTTGTAGATGATGGAGGGCAGGATTAACTCTTTTTTAACTGAACAAAAAACCTTCTCTAACTAACAAAGCCACTTTTTTTTTGACTGTGTAACTGTTTACAAACCATGCCTAATCCAATATTAACACTCACTTTTATGGTCACAGAATTTGTTTTTTCAACATTTGGCAAGAATGAAGTAAGTATATGCAGCAGGACCACAGCACCTCTAACAGCCTCTACTGCCACAGCTCCTAACCACAGACCTCTAGTTCTCATGTGAAGTCACTGAGCTTTAAAAAAAAAACAAAACAAACAACCAAAAAAATTCCCCAACCCCAACATTCTGAAGAAAAACACTTTTCTTTTGAAGCCACATGACAAATATTTTTCTGCCATATTTCCTCAATATATGGTAACAAAGAATGAAAGGAAAATAAAAGAGAAATAAAAATGGAAAACACTGAAAATAATCTATACTGGTGATTAGTTAGAGCTGCATCTTTGCAGTGGTTTTGCAAATGAAGGTGCTTAATACGTGGATATTCAAAGTGAACAGGACTAGAAGTTAACACAGATTTCCACAGTGACTTCACCACAGACAGGATCACACTGCAAAACATGAAACAATTTTTCCCCTATTTCAATCCTGGCACAAAACCCAAAAGAAACTGAACCTTCCCAAAACATGAACAGAGTTCTAAGGGGCAATTCTAAGCAGTAACCAGCCATAATACATCTCAGTTCCCAAAAGACCTCCCAGTGTAGGGACATATTTCTAAAATTAATTTTATTTGTACGCCAGTGCTTTTACACACACCTCCAGTTTGAGGTAGTTTTCACTGTTCTGACTACCGAACTAGTTTTTTTTTTAAATTTACATCTCCAATGTGTATTTTTCACATATACACACCCAATGCTTCCTAAGTACAGCAATCATGGCATGGGGTCAAGGATGTACAAAGTCACAGCCAAATTCAATATACAGTGCCTTAGGCACGGGAATGTTCCTTCTCCACAATTTTCCAATTTACATACATGCATCAGGTATCAGTTTATACTCAGTATTAAGAAACTGACTGATAAAAGCTTAACTTTAAGCCTATATTCTTCAAAATCACCTTGTTCCAGGGCTAAATTTGCCTTCCAGCTGTCGAACTTTTTTATCCCATAGAAGTTCTATATATTAAATGCGTGGCCACAGCTGACAATCTACTTACTTTATGTAGTCCAAGAAAAAAAAGAAGGAAGTTGTAAAATAAAAATAGTATTCTTCAGTGAAATGCATCACTTAAAATCCTTATTAAAGTGTGCCAGAACCCACTCAGGATTTTTTTTTCCCCAAAAAGTTCCATTCCACCAAGTTTTCCACGTTTTTCAACATTAGAGTGAATATTAGAAGTGAATACTCGGGAGTTTTAGTTATACAGAAGTAGGTGACAAGGAAAATACTGGTTTCAAAAGGCTGTGAACTCACACTTAAATGTGGTAAAGTGTTGCTCTTTTGACACAGATTATGTACATAAGCTGAACACCAAGGGCAAAAAGTTTTAAAGCACTAAATACGAGTAAAAGCTATAAACGGAGCAAGAGGATGCCCATCCCTGAGCAGTGCTCCTGAGGAACAGCTGCCAATACAAGCTGCTCATGCACTGATGGATGTACCCAGCCAGCAATAAGCCCCCAGCTTTTCATACTTATACAGAAGATAGATGTATTTCTCTGCAGAAACTTAAAATATATTTTAAAAAAAGGTATGTGGAAATCTTTGCACTAGTAACACTTTTATGAATATATCACTAGACACCTGACAAGTGTTACTCTCCAGCATGACAGTAGTGGGCAACATTCCAGTCAAAATTATGATTAACAGAGAGCCACTGTAAAGGATTTTTTCTAACAACCAGAGTTTTCAATAAACAGTTTATAAACGCATGTAAAAATGTTTCTTCTGTGGGCTGTAGCCAGAAAACACTCTACACTCACAATTAAAGCATCAGCTTTACTGCTTAACTGCTATCTACTCTAATTTGGAAGCAGGGAAAATGAAAAGGAAGGAGTTTAAGGACACTCCTTTTGCTCAGTGAACAACCCTGTGTGACTTGTGTGCCATCCTTAAGTTGCATGTCACGTGCACCAAGATATGAATTAGAATCTTATTAGCCAAGCATATTTATTCAAAATCTTCTTTATAAGCATGACTTACAGCAGGATGAAGCTTTTTTATGCCTCTCAGTTGAAATGTGGGAAACTGTTTACAGTCATCCCATTTTCCAGTAAGTTCTACAATGATGATTCAGCCTGTATCACACTATACATCCTGCAAATCCATTGCTCGGACATTCAGCTGTGCAGAGTCGGGATCTGCCACGATCCCAAGTCTCCTCTTAACTCACCACATGACCGTGTCAAGCACAAATGACAGTAATTTACCAAGATCAATATGGGGAGAGGGAGAAAAGGATTTTTCACAAGGCAGCAAAAAAAAAAAAAATACAAGAGAAACAAACCAGCAAAAGATAACCCCAAAGCAGCGCTTGCCCACACTCACATTTGCAGCATGACTTCGTTCAGATACACTCCATCCACCAGCGCCACATATTCCTCCAGGTTGGTCCCATTTCCTCCAGCTAGCGGTCCGAATGTCTTCACCTGGAACAGAACCAGCAGCAGCACCGTGACACCAACTCCACCTCGCTCCCTGCCGCAAGGCTCTTCTCCTCAAACAATGAGCAAAAAAACCCAGGAACGTGTGAGGGGAAAATGAACGCTTACCCAGGTGACAAGAGGGCTCGACATGAACTGCTCCAGAAGGGGTGTGAAGATCTCGTTCTCCATTTTACAAAAAAATGGTTAACATCAATGCAGCTCCTCTGACGCAAAAAATAAAGATAAGTCCTTCACTGCAGCAACTCTCTGGAATGCTCCAAGGATTCAGCTGGAGTGAGTGAACCCCATTTTTACCAAGCGATGCAACAGCAACAAAAGTCAGTGCGCTGGCAAGCGGGATTTATCTTCCTCTTTCAAGAAAAAAATGCATCTGAAAGTCCATCTACGCGATTTTCAGCCTTTCCATTGATGCCTCTCCCTTCCTACATAGCGAAGGGGTGGAAGGAAGGAAGGAAAGAAAAGAGGGAGGCTGCCTAGCTACTGGGATTCTGCATCAGACAAAAAAAGAGAGAGGAAGGAAAGATCTGCTTCAGCAGCGGCAGCGCCGCAGAAAGGAAGGAGAAATTCCAGCGAAACTCCGCAAGCTCATCCTGCCCCTTCCCCACAAAAAAAGCCCCAACCCCGGGCGAGGGGAGCAACGAGGGCGGCGACCCCCGCCCCGCTCGCAGCCAAGCCCCCCGGGCTGCGGCTGCACCAGAGCCCCGCTGCCCCCCCGCAATGGCACCGACAGGGAACCGGCCCCCGGAGGGATCGGGGGCTATTTTAAATCAGTTCCCTTTTCTATCCCTTCCCTTTTCCACTAAACTACGACGCCAGAGAGCGGCAGCAGCAGCACTCGCCGCCCGGCCCCGCAGCCTCGCCCTTCCCCCGCGCTGGCCGCTCCCCTCAGGCTCCGCTCTCCCCTCGCCGTTCCCGGAGCGCCCCCCGACCCCTCCCCAGCTGTTCTCCTGCAGCTCCGCCACCGCTCCCGCGGCACCAGCTCCGCTCTCCACCCCCGTCCTCCCGAACTGCGGGGCCACCTCGCCTCAGCCAGCGCGGCCGCGCCGCATCGCTCGCCCCCTCCTCGTCCTCCTTCCCTCCCTGCCTCCCTCCCGCTCTCCCTTCCCCACGGGCGGCCCCAGCGTGCGGATCCCTCCGCCCCGAGCCGGGTATCCCTCCGCCGCCGCCGCCGCTCGGGGATGGCGGCGCGATTAGAAAGGGGCGGGGCCGCGGCGAAACCGCTGCAGGACTCGCGCCTGGCGCGCGCGCGCGCGAGATGCGGCTGCGGTCACCGCTCAGCCTTCGGCGTGAGGGGGAGAGATCCTCGTCCCTTCCCCGCTCCGGGAATAAAGGTGCTCCTGAGGGAGGAAAATGCTCTTCCAATCCCCCTTGTGGGGGAATAAAGGTGCTCGTGAGGGAGATGCTCTTCCATTCCCCTCTTGTGGAATAAAGATGCCTGTGAGGGGAAAACTCAGCGCCAGAGGGATAGTCTCCATTTCCCTTAGGAGAATAAAGGTGCCCGCGAGGGAAAAAGTGTGGGCGGGAGGGAAATGCTCTTCCATTCCCCTCTTGGGGAATAAAGGTGCCCGTGAGGGGAAAGCTCAGCCCAGGGGCGATATTCTCCATTTCCCTCATAAGAATAAATGTGCCCGTAAGGGGAAAAGCACGTGAGGGAGGAAGAGAGGGAGATGCTCTCCCCTTCCCCTTTGGGGGACTAAAGGTGCCCGTGAGGGAAGGAAAAAGCGCGGGAAGGAGAGGCTCTTCCAATCACCTCTTGTGGAATGAAGGTGCCCGTGAGGGGAAAAGGGCGGGAAGGAGATGCTCTTCCTTTCCCCTTTGGGGAATAAAGGTACGCGTGAGGGGAAAGGCGTGAGGGAGGGAGAGGCTCTTCCATTCCCCCCTTAGGGAATAAAGGTGCCTGTGAGGGAAAAACTCGGTGTGGGAGAGAAATGACCTTCCATTCCCCTCTTAGGGAATAAAGGTGTCCATGAGGGGAAAAGTGTGGGAGGAAAAGATGCCCTTTCATTCTCCTTTGGGCAATAAAGGTGCCCATGAGGGAAAAACCCGGTGCCAGAAGCAAGATGTTCTTCCATTTCCCTTTTTGGGAATAAAGGTGCCCGTGAGGGGAAAAACTCTTACCCTCAGGAAGTGGAATCCAGAAGCAGGGCAAGTTTTCTCCTCAGGAGGAGGTGGAATTCAGACACACCCATGTTAAGGCAAAATCCAGCTTTCTGGAAAGGTTTTGTGGGAAATCAGAGGATGACAAGCAGTGTGCTGGCCTGATCCATTGTCCCTTCCCTGAGCCTTCTCCTGCTACTTGTGCTTCCAGTATTCAATCCTGCATTAATATGCATGGATATATCTGCTTAATACATTATGTGGTTCATTGACAAAGCATTTCACAAAATCTCAAACTAAATCCAGCTTCTCTTCCATGTGGTATAAATTAAATTGCAGCAGCATTCTTTCAAATACCTTTAGTCTTGCACATCCAATTAAAAAAAAAAAAAACAACAAAACAAAACCCACAAAACATTGCAATAGAAGTGACTGAAATTAAGTGCTTTTGAAAAAAATCAAGTAACAACTAAAGAGATTAGGTTTTTCTTAACCCAAATACTGGATATACATTTTTCCCAATGTCCAAGACTGGGAAAAAAATTAATTCCAATTGTGACCTGTTTCCCATGAAGAATGCCTAAGTAACAGATTAGAAAAATAAATTATGGACCTTGCAATATTAGTCTGTTTTTTGCATTCTAAAGATTTTTTAAAATTTAAACAATGTTGCATAGTTAAATGACTTTGATTCTCACAGTTTTATTTTTTCAGCAAAAATCAGGTCTTTCCCTCCCTAACCAGATCTCTAGGGTGAACTCAGCCCTCCTGTGAAACAAAAGAAATAAGGAAGGGCAAAGGAAAACTCTGCAGTTCTTGGTTCTGAACAAGAACCTGGTGATCCATGGGTGAAATAACTGCCAATAAATTCCCAGCCCTTAAAGGCAGCCACAAAAGCATTTTTGTACAAGCCTGACCAACCAACCGCTCCGCTCCCTGTGTCTGGCAGCAGTCTGTAAACACGCGATTGTGCCCTCAGTGCCATGGAACTTCCCTGGCTCATCCCCTTCTTTCTTGCGGGCTCTAATTAGGCAGTAATGGCTTTGGCATAAAGCAATTTCTAGGAATTAGAGACTGGCCAGTAGAAGTTGATAGCCCATGTAGTAGTAACAGCAGCTGGCTCACAGAAACCACTTTATACTGAGATTCCCTAGCATTAAAAGTTGAATTAAATGGTTTTAGATATTTTTGCTTCCACCCACATCATGCAGTTGGCCTGTGTGCTCAGCATGGCTGTTGATCACTGTTCCTGCAGAAAGACTGCTACATTTTAGATACAAAATGCATTGTCAGCTGTTCTATCTCGGATGATTTACAGTTCCCTATTTGAACTGGAGATCAGTACAAGATTAAATTTCAGTAAAGGTATCCAGACACAGTCAGAGGAGTTTTGTTTTCGGTTTTGGTTTGGGTTGGGTTTTGTTTTACTTTTTTTTTTCCCGAGACTAAGAGCCCTGAAAAGCTGTGAAGAAGCTCTAAAGTTTCTTCTAAGTAGCTTCCACTTTGTCCCACCAAGTGTGAGAATATTACCTCGTTTTCAGGTACACGCAGACACCAACCAGAATGAATCGCTGCCAGGGCAGATGTTTGCAGTGGAGTCAGAGCCAGAAGAACCTGGATTGCAGCCACCTCAGCGAGGTGAGACAACTCGCCCCAGGACAGGAAGCTGTCAGCCTTTGATTGCTGAGCCCTTGTTTGACAGACAACCCTTAAAATGAATTAAAATGTTTGTCTTTCGAGTTGTTTCTCTGATCCTGAACTGAATACGGAAGGCTTTCATTTTTAGCGTGGCTGTCGGGAGTCCCAAGAGTATTGTTCTAGGAAATACTTAGAAGTCACAGCTCTACAGGGCTACATTACTGTAACCTGTAGCTTGTGATATATTTGGCTGCATTGTTTTAGCACTTTTTACCTGGGAAGGCTCCTAAAAGAAAGTTTCATGACTGCACTTAAGAGTGGTAAATCCCAGAACTGTTACTAGAATTTGGTACCAGCTGAGGAAGTTGACAGCTGAAGTTAGCTGACCCAGAAACAGAGAAGAAATATTATTACAAAGCTGAAGTTTTAACAGTTTTAACTACTCTAAGAATGTTCATTCAGGAATATTTTGGAACTAAAAAAATATCCTGTTTATAATTTGAAAAAATGTGTAGAGAACATCTCCTTTTCTGGAACAGCACCATCAGTATTTAATACAGAGTGTGGCCTACTGCTTCTGAAAAAACAGATTTAGAGATTTAACCTTGTTGTTTGAAGAGCAGTGTTTGTTCTTGCACAGGTAAAGCATCCCCATCTCTTTTCTTTTGCATCTCCTGTGTACCTCAAAGACTCTACACAAAAGACATGGAAATTATAAATGATCTGTGCCTAGATCCCAGATCTGCAAATTACAGTTACTTCGTCTTCTCAGTGACCTTTTTTTGCTGTAGCATCATTTCCTGTACCTGCTATTGCAAAATAAAAATTGAAAAAGAATGACTAGAATGCAACCTGATGCCTTAAATCTGCAGAAAGCAAGAAAGTGTAACCACATACAGCCCCTCTTACCTTGTCAGAGTTTGTCAAAACATTTTGGGTCAGCCCTGCCCACAGTGAGCCAAGGGAGGGGACAGTTTGGGGAGTAGATTACAACCAACCTGCCCTTTTTAGCTGATGCAAGACGCAGTGGTTTTCTCTTCCTCTTGTACAAGAGCAAAGGAAAGAGGTGACGCTGCTCTCGTTGCTGGCTCTGCCTCCCAGTCAGCACTGCTGGGTTGACGGCCTTTGCTCGATGGGACTTCAGAAAACAGGAAAAAGAGGGACCAAGTGTGGATGTTTGGGATCCTCAGCAGGATTGTGAAACCACAGCCAAAACTGGAATGTTCTGAATATGGGCTGACTTGATAGGACAGTGTCTAGTGAAAACTGCAAGCCAGTGACAAGGACAGGCACCTTCCTTGTCCTGTGTTTGCTCCCAGAGAATCCTGTTTCCCTATCAAACCAAGACTGTAGGAATAGATGGGGCAATAAAGAGAAGAGTAAGGGCGCTGAGGGGTTGAACCTTTTTAAGTATGGCTAGGAATTCCTAAAGGTCCCACAAATACAGTAGACAAAAAGTTACTTTTTGTTCCACAGGAGTGGAAAGCAGGGGAAATCCCTCTGTAACATGAATAGTGAACTGAAAATTCCACAGCCAATTCTTGAAGACTTCTTCCCTGCTACAGCATCTGCTCTGACGTGACCAAAATTCCCCATCAACTTCAAGGGAACTTCCTGAGAAAATTGTAAGTAACCTCAAAATGAGGGTATTCTGAGTGAAAAATTAAGAAGAAAACCATAGGGGCTTGGGGAAAGTTGGTGTTGACCATTTAAGATTTTGTACAGATCCCAGACATTTTACAGTTTGTGTCCAATTTCTTGCAAGTAGCAAGAAATCAGTACAGAGACAGCAGACAAAGAATACCCTGTATGGGTACCAGTGTCAAATGCATCAGAATTTCCTGTCAGGCACAACATTCATTTCAAGAACAGCTACTGACCATTTCTAGCCATGCCTACCTAACATATCCACACTTTCCTTCCAGGACTACATGGACAGTACTTAAAAGATGAAACATTTGGTAAAAGTGTCATATTTAATACTGGCATTCCTCTGAGGAGGGAGGAGCCTACAGCTTTTTGTTTCTTCAATCAGTTGAACAGGCAGGAAGAATGTGACTGTGGCAGGCCAGCTGATGTGATCAGAAATAAACCAAGTATTTATCTTGATTTTTAAACTTAATAGCCATTCCTAAGTATTTCCACAGGTTTAAACTCTTAAAAGGGTGTCAGAGAAATACTCCCTTTCAAAGAAAATTCATTTGAACTTAGTATTACAATTCAGCTCTTTTTCCTGTTTAGCCAATAAAACATTTATCTGTTTCTGACTGTCATCTGTGAACTACAAGACTGTCTAATAACGCTGTTTGTGAATTTCCCTTTGTTGTTTGCTGCATACAAAGCAAACAGATTGTTATTTTCCTAAAAGCAAGCGTTGAGTATTACAGCAAGAACAGCAGTTACCAGGACAATAGCTTTGGTACTCACTTCTGTCGTGGCCAGTGGAGTGAGACTGAGCAAAAGCTCTTGCTGACATGCCTTCTGTCAGACGAGATCCTGCCAGTGCGAGCAGTGTTTCTTATGAACTGGGTCAGAAAGATGAATTACAGAGCACGCTCTGCATTTCCTCTGATGAGGAGCAAAGTGCAGCCCGGGCTGCTCACTGTTAGCAGTCACAGCTGCCTGCGGATCTGCAGATCCGTGGCTTAGGAAAGCAAGACAGTGGAATTGTATCAAGCGCTAGGCCATCTCGGATCCCTGATGTACCGAAACGTGGAGCTGATTTTCTTCTCTAGTGTTTTCCTTCAGCATGGAGCACTCTCCCCATTCAGCTTCACGAAACAGAAGAGGTTTTGTATCCCCGGGAGAGACTTTTGTACCTCTTAAAACTCCATTTGACTCAGTTGTGCTTTATTATGACATTAAGTTTGCTTTCCCTCACACAACACCACATTCCTGGTAATTGGCTCCCTGTCCTTTGCTGTGGACTCTTGCTGGTGCCTCTCCACTTTCACCCACTTTTTCGCAGTCTTGATGTCACTTGACCCCAGTAGCTTGGGCAGTGCTGCCATGAGACCCAGATTTCTGAGCTCAGGAGAGGTTATTAATTTCCAGAGCCCTGCATCACCTTTGATGTTAGCATGTCTCATTAGAGAGGCATTCCTCACCAGCTGGAGATGGATCTTCCCAAGGTCAGGAAATAACGAACTGGGTGGAGAGCATTTCGTCTTTGAGATTTCCATTTGTGTACATGGACTTAGTTATGAAAAAATATACAGCACTAAGAATGCAGCTGTAGTAGAATCATTTCAGTTCAAACCCCTGCTCTTCTGAGCTCCCTCCCTCAGGATTATCCTATTCATTTTCATGTCTGATTTTACCCCTGGTTATTTGTCAAATTATTTACATCTGAAAACAGCTTTTCTCTCCCTGAAATACTGGTGAAACAATTAAAAGCTTCTAAGATATCCCTATTTTGCCTTTGGGAAAATCATTTGACAAGCTTATAGAACAAGAAAACACAAGTTATTTACAGCATTACACTAAAAAGACTGATATTAAGATATATGAACTAATTAACAGAAAAAACTACAGGTCATGAAAAAATAACTAATGCTGGATTAAAAAAATAGTAATTACACTTATTAGACAGCATTCCTGATGAAGCTTCTTGCAAGAGGGTGGATTTCTGAGTCTCCTGAAACTGGGAACAACCCACTCACTCACACCTCTTTCAGACACCACTGTTAACTGTATGACCCCTTCGTTTGCATTAAGTCCAGAGCGTTCAATTCGCTGTGATACCGGTTGAATTGTGAATTTCATTGGCGATGAACACAAAATTGGGATTCTTACCTATTCCTGTTCATCTCTGGAAAATATGCCAGTTTTTAACCCAAATCTACCGCCCTTTAAAATTTCTTATTGAAGTATTTTTCTACGGCAGGTAATTTTTCTTCTGCTAAAACCTACAGTGATACATTTGGTCATTTTGTTTAGGTTTTTTCAAACCACTGTCATCAACAGCTATTTCCTGCCTATTCCTTTCCAGTGCCTAAATATCTCCCTTGGGTGGATTTTTTTGCCAGCTTTATGTACCTATAAAATGCTCTATTTTTTCCTAAGGTGGTCATACAATATTGAAGTTCTTATGATTTTTACATTCCACTCTGTAACACAATTTCTGAATTAAGGGTATAGCAGTGTGCAGTGGCTGAAAGGTCAAAGGATGGTTCGGCAAAATACTAAATTTCCTTCTAATTTCAGGCTTGTACTGAGGTGTCAATTGTTTGGGATTTTTTTAATCTATTATGAAGCAATTTAACACACTCCTGATTATTAATGCTAATATTAATCAGCAATTACCTAAAATTACTACTGAAACAGGGTGCCCAGGGGAGTGGTGGAGTTCCCATCCCCGGAGGGATTTAAGCCATGCAGATGTGACACTTGAGGACACGGTTTAATGGTGGCCTTGGCAGGGCTGGGGGAATAGTTGGACTTGATCTTAAAGATCTTTTCCAATCTAAAGGAGTCTATGATTTGTTTGGGTTTTTTTAATAACCTGGGTAATATTAGAATTCTGATTTCTATGTATATCGGTCTTGATTTCGGAGCTTGATAATTCTTGTGTGGGCCAGAGAAGGTTTAATTTTTCTTGAGGTTATTACTTTTAAATATTAGTAACAGGTCAAAAATATATGAAGTATTAAAATATAACAGATGTATTTGATATACAAAGTAAGAACATTGTAGCCCTTTTCACACAGAAAATGCTCTACTACAATAATGAATAGTTTGAAATTTAATTCTTTCTGCTATTATGATCTATAGGATATTTTTGATCATAGAATTAGTCTACCTTAACAGTCCGCCTTAAAAGGATGAGATTATTCAGCTTATTCAGGCTGTATCTCTGCAAAAGGAAAACACCTTAACAAAGAATGGTTTGTTGCTGACCTGCAGCTGGTTATGGTATTTCATCTGAAAGCCTATTTAAGTCCTTAATGGTAACATTTATTCCCTCTCCCTCAGAGGAGTATTTTACAAACAAAATTAATTAACGTACGAGGACAGCCAATTTTGTGCTATAGTTGAGGCTGACAGTCACCCAAAAGGGGTGTTGGCAGTAATAATAATCATTATCCCAAAGCATGGAGAGGTCTCCTGCCTCTGATGAGATCCCTGCTGGAGCTGGAGCTCTCAGCCTGGGTGCCTGCGGAGCACAGAGAACAGGAAGCTGCTGGCAAGAAAGCAGAGGCTGCTGCAGAGGGCTTGTGTACTAATAGTGGAAATAGCCCACGAGTAACCTCTGACTCAAATTATCCACCTCTGCTCCCTGGAGACTTCCCCCAGTTCATCCACACTTCCATTAAAAAGATGACTGACATGCTTCCAGCTTGTGAGGCTTTTTTTTTTTTTAAACATTTCAGAGCTGATCCTTCTACACTGAGTGGAAATACACATTGCAAATGATTCAGATTGACTTGACTTCATAACTGCTCCAAGCTCAGCTCTTCTGCCCTGTCTAGTTCTTTCTTTTACTGCTTCTGTCCTGATGCAGTTAAGTGGAAGCAGGGAACAGTGAAGTATTGGGAGTTCTGTAGTTCCCTTTGTAACAGCAACGTGGACTGTGTTTAAGAAATTAGTCAGGCATTTAGGAACTGCTAATCCTTCTTGTGAAGAATACAAGGCTTGTTTCTTCCAAGGAATTCCTCACTCAAGAGCCCATGACATAGTTCACTTTTACCTACTAAATGTTCTTGCAGCAAGACAAAAAAGAAAAAATAGGTGTTTAATGTCATTTTCTTCCCTTTCTGCCAATTTTTCTTGGGCTGTTTTATGATGGCATTGTTATGATAGATGATATATTTAAATGTCTAATAATTGTTCCAGTGCTTATTATTAATGATAACAAAGAGAAATCCAACTGGTCAAGAAGCTTAACAGCAAACAAATTTAGAAATAATTTCAGTTCAATTATTGAGGGCTTGGGAAATGGACACAAGCAGGAAGCTTCCTCCAAATTACCAAATAAATTCTTCCCACAGGTATCTTGGTTTTCCCTGTCACTGTGGGTTATACATCATAATCTGTAACAGCAGGAAAGCCACAACATCACGTACAGTGACAGTTTATTTCCCCCCTGCTTCTACATACAAAAAAGTAGTAGTTGCCAAAGAAATAAGAAAAACAATGATACAGATAAGTCAACTAAACCCCAAATTTCTAAACAATGACCTTTCATTCCTACTATGACCCTATTTTAAGTGAAAGTCAAAATTCTGGCAGTAGAGATTATATAACTAGATTTACTTTATACCACAATTACAGAATTGAAGCTCCTTTACCTTATGTAACACTTATTTTAGCTTATTTTTAACTGTGACTTGAAAGTCATTCTAGGAGCTCCTTAAGCTTTTTTTTGTCAGTGTACTACAAAGGAAAATCAAGATGAAACTGCACCTCCTCTACAATGTGCTTAAACCAAGAGTGCCCCCGTGAGGATTTTTAAAATATATATATGCATAGGAGTAGACAGCTTGAGAGTGACTGTCAACTTCAAGGGAAATTAAACTTAGTACTTTTTCCTACAAATAACGCCCAGAAAGTTGCACAAAGTATTTCTACAGGTTTTTTATTAGGCTGATGTGGATCCAAACAGGCCTTGTTGCTTCCAAACCTCTCTGTAATTTTGGCTAAACCTAAAACTACGTAATTAAATGCCCACCTCCACAAAGCAATAAAAAAGCCTACCAAATCTTTAACAAAAATAACAGTGCTGATTTGCAGGAAAGACCAACATAAAAATGCTTTGATTCAAATGATGAAAATGGGAAAAAATCCTCAGAAATAATTGCAGGTAAGAAAGATTTCAGAAATAAACAAGATTTATTATGATATACCACATTATGAGCAGAAAAGGAGAAAGCATGTTAAAACAAAAGTTCCCTGACATGGAAAAAGTACACAAAGAACAGTATATGAGGAATTCTGAAAGTGTCGTGTATAAAATCTCACAAGAGAACTGCTGATCTGAAAATCAAAGAGTTGCTTCTGTTCCAGGGTGTGCCCACATAGGGGAATGGAACAAATTAATTGTACTGAGCTCAGTTACTGCTGATTGAAACGATCTGAATCCATACGATGCAGTCAGTAACTGGCATGATATCACACATCTGCTTCTGCTACAAAGTGGGGATTTGCAGGCGTAGCAAGCTGGTACTGACTTTGATATTGATGCCTCAGAGCTGTACTTGAGTTTGCAGCCCTCCTGGTGCTTTACCACCCAACCTGCCTCCTCAGCAGCCCAGGCAGTTTGCTCTGGGATCTGCTGTCACCATTAGAGCCCCGATGTCCTTTGTACTTACAGGACTGGCATTAGACTCAAAGGGCCTTATGCAAGGGACTGGCTGAGCCCTGAGGAGCAGCAAGTGCTCGAGTGGGCCCTGATAACAAATCTCTCAGCCCTTTCATCTGCCAGCTCTCAATGCCTGTGCCCACCCAAAGATGCAGACCTGCAATTGAGATGTTGGTGTTTATCTTGTGGCTGTATGCCGTCAGCGTTACACTTCACTCAATATGCACCTGAAAAAAAATAACCCTTGCCCTGTGTATCTCCAGTCACCTGCTCCTAGCCAACCCAAATGCCACTCAGCCTGTCACAAAATGTCACCTTCTCTTTCCAAGCTCCCTGTCCCGACTTCTTAGTGTCAGACCTCCTCACTCATGTATTCTGTGGTGAACAGTGAAGGCCTGGCAGAAAAACCAACTTAATTCACTTGAACCTTTTGCTCAATGACTTCCTTATCTCATTCCTTCATGTTGGTTCAGCTTCAGAGTTTGCTACTCTGGAAGTACTTCTCTTTCCCATCCCTTATTCCCTCTGGCATCCTGGATTTACAAATGAAAACCCTACCACAAAAAGTGTTCACCCAGCTAAACGCTTTGTGAAGGTCAGTTTGAATCACTCCATCCTATTATAGATTAATACACAACACCACACGAGACCTTCTGGAGGCATTTTCCAAGTAAAAAGTATGGCATTTCATCCCTACAAATGCTTTCAGGACATATTTTTCTCATATAAAAGTATTCTGGCACAAAAATGCATACAAACAGCAAGGAGCCAGTAATATTAATACCAAACATGCTAAACTCTATTTATTTCAGTGAAAACCATGTGTATTTCTGCAGGGAATGCAACATTGAATTTCAAGTACAGGAAGTGCTCTATTACTACTCTGGCACCACAGTGCAGAGCTGCTTTGTTGTTCGCTCTAAAATAGTGAACTAAGCCTGTCCAGCCAAGCAAAGTGTCAGGAAGGAGCCTTCTGATCCCTAGCTCCAAAATGGATCTGGCTGGTCTCTTGTCAGCTTTCCCAACAAGCACTTTTCCTACTTTATCACAGTGAACACATTACCGGTATTAAGACTCCCAGCAGAGTCTTAAATGCAATTTCCAACCTCCCTCCAACCCTTGTCCTCCATCCAACTCTCCTCATGGTGTAAAGTCCTGCCAGGATTTCTGCCAAGAGTGCAAAAGCACGGATTAGCTTCACCCCGTGAGCCTTAGAGCCCTGTTTGCCAGCCCACCGTGGGCATATGCAAACCAGCAGAACTCCATAAAACCTCGCAGAGAATCATCAGGGCAAACACTTCCAAACAGACACTGAGCTCTGAGGAACCAATACCAGGAACTGGCTAAGAAAACATCATAATCACCACCCCACTCCCAAAAACCCCAGCCCCA